>OV656848.1:18748205-19419991 GCA_927399475.2 Acleris emargana | reverse complement strand
TCGTGGCTCCGCAACATCCGAGAGTGGACTGGAATACCGAGCGCATCTGAACTGTTCCGACTCGCTAAGGACAGACAACAATTCCAGAAGTTAGTAGCCAACCTTTACTAGTTGCAGAGGCACTTGAAGAAGAAGAAGATAATATATAGTATGTTGGTAGAGCGTTCCGTGAGTCACTGCCGGCACTGGCTGAAAATCAGCGCTGTAGGTACCTGACACCTTAGCATTTTGCTGAGCCAGTGTCCGTTTCACCGCCGCGAGGACATACATTGCGTGCCTTCTCTGTTACCGTCACTGTTTTCTTTCATCCTTTGTGTAGGTAATGGTTGGTAAATATATGTATTTCTTCGTCTTCTTCATTTTGTAAGTAAGTTTCTGTAGCTTTTAAAACCGTGACCGGGTGATCAATGCGCGTCAACAAATTAAGCACAAGAACCCCTTGTCATAATTAGCGTTGCTCCTATTTACTACCTTGCTGACCATAAAGTGGCCATAAAGGTAGCAATGTACAAGTTGCAGAACATTCTCAGAAGTTACTGAGAATATTATCGGAACTTGAGAGCATTGAGAATGTTCTCATTCCATACAACATTTAAGAATATTCTTGGAAATTTCCGAGAATTTCTCATAAGAAAGTTTCACATTTTGAGAAGTTACTTTTCGGGACAACGCTAGGTATAGCTGGACACCACCAGTGGAGCGTTATTCGACCATTGTTCCTGTCGATACTGTGATTGCTGAAAGCGCTGATACTTACAGCATACCAACAAATTTGAATTTTATAGACAATAATCTCTTAATCTCATCTCCAATTTGTGTATGAACAACGATAGTACAACGTTTTCCCACACTAACATTGTGCAGGTTTTTCTATTTTCGTTGCGGTACAAAAATTTAGTACATTTTTGGTAAATTAAGTGCGCCAACATAATGAATTATGGTTTTTGTTTATAAATAAAATAGGATCACAATCGAATGAAACGGAGTCAAGTTTAACTTGCAAGATTGGACCCGTACATACATACATACATACATACATACATTGCAAGTTAAATAAAAGCTTGTAAAAAAAAAAAAACTTGCACAAAGATAGTATGGGAAGACGATAGCCGCCGTACCGTTGCTTTAATCGTAATAAACTGACTGAGTGGGGATATGATAACATCCTTTTAGGCTGAAATTGCAGAACTTCTATTGTGTAGATTAGCTTAGGATAGGTTAGCTTTTTATAATAATTATAATAAAACTGTTTCTTTTGTAAAAACTGTTATCGGCCAAAATTCGGCTAATTTAAGCGTCACTTTCACAATTCTCTTAAGGACATATTTGAATAGTGAATAAGTATGTTGTTATTTTATTACTCATACATACATACATACCTTCACGCCTTTATTCCCAGAGTGGGGTAGGCATAGGGCTGCCATCCGTCCCGATATATCGGGACTGTCACCGTTATTGAAGTCTCTGTCCCGACGTCCCGACATATACCAAAATGTCCCGATACTGTGCAAATCGTAATCGCGGGGTGAGGGGGCGGACCCACCACACCGCACCGGCGACCGCCCGCGTGAGCCAGTACCCCGCTAGCCCCGCTGCCAACCGCGCGCAAACGCATATAACGGTTTTGTGTTTGTGCATTTTTTGATTAGTACGTGGTGTGGTGCCGGCAGTTCATAATTATTTAAAGTTAAACGAGAATGTCTACGGCGAAAAAGAGGAAGTGTCATTTCTCGGACTATTATACAAAAGAGTGGAGTTTCATAAAGAGAGGACGTACAAATGAAGAAGCGATGTGTAGTATTTGTAATTGTTTTATATCAATTTCTCACGGCGGTAAGGGAGACGTAAAACATCACATTTCTACAACCAATCACAAAACTAAATTCATGACAGTATCGACAGCAAGGCCCATATCTGGATTTATGATTAAAGAAAATACCCAAGAAGAAGTACTTATTGCTGCAGCGGAACTAACGACAGCATATAAAGTTGTTAAACACCATCAGTCATTCAAATCTCTTGATTGTACCGTGAAATTGAATTCCACAATGTATCCCGACTCAAAAGTTGCTGCAAAGCAGTCTACAGCTAGGACAAAGGCTACAGCCATTGTAACAAATATTCTCGCTCCACACGCAATAGATTATCTGAAAAAGTGGTCTGTTTCATTTAATAAATATGAAATTTTCAATTGGATGACGCTAACTGAAATCCCAGAATGGGCGAAGATTGAAGACACAATTCTATATCTTACTGAACATGGTGTGGAGATTTTGGGTGACAGATGCTATGAAGAATATACGTATCTGAAAACCTTTTTGGAGTCTGAACGGGCATCTGAAGAATGGAAGTCGAAGAAGTCTCTGGAAGAGAAATGGATGTACTTTTTGAACAAAACCGAAAATCCCGAAAGAAAGTGCCAAATGCTTAAACTATGCCAGTATTTATTTGCAATTCCAGCCCACAACGCTACAGTGGAAAGGGTGTTTTCTTTAATGACGGCTCAGTGGACTGATGAAAGGAATTCTCTGCTGCCGAAAACAGTGGAGTCAATATTACAGTGTCAGATAAACTATAATATGACATGCATTGAGTTTTACCATTATGTTAAAGGCAATATAGCCTTGCTAAAAAAAGTTAAGTCCTCGGAAAAATATAACATGCCGAGTACTTCTTCTGCTAATTCCTAAGTTATGTAATAAGAAAATAAATATTTGTCTTGCCTTGCCCTAAAATTTGTTTTTTTTTCTTACTCGCCATTTCAGCCAGCCAAAGCGTCCCGATGATACCTTACCAAAATATGGCAGCCCTAGGTAGGCAGGGCTACAGAATTACCAACAACTCCAAAAACTTGTTGATAACTCTGTAACCACAATTTGCACAATTAGGCTAAGATGTTTAACAGTGTATATTAGTAACAGGTAGCAAGCCCATCGCCTAACAGTACTACAAGCCTTTGTTTCCTTAGTCGCCTCTTACGACTTCCACGGGAAGACATGGAGTGGCACAATTCTAAGCCGGCAACCACACGGCAATTTTATTACTCATAGAAAATATTTACAAGATTTCTCAAAAAACACGTAAACACATTAAAAACCATTAGCTATTCTTTAACCTTCAACTTTTAACAACAAATATAATCAATCTTCAGTTTGATTTCATAAAAACAAGTATTAAAGATGTAGCTCTGTAAGAGACGACATCTTCCATCAATATCATTCAAATAACGCTTAGGCAAATGCTATTTGTTATCCCTCAATGTATTTTGTCTCGGTAAATATTTTTATTTCAATTCAACATTTGAAATGAACTTTCATAAAATATAGGTATAAATAAGTTGATAAAGAATTAATAAGGAATGCTGAAGTGGTTTAGTTATTTGGAGAGTATGGATGAAGTGAGATTAACAAAACAGATATCGTCGGTGAAACTGCAAAACCGCGTAAGTAACATTTTAAATAAGGAGCAAAATGCACCTTTTTAATAAGATTTTAAGGTTTATTTTGCTCTATCATAAATTCGTTAGTTACCTGGTTTTGCAGTATCACTGACGATATATGAGGAAAGAGTAAATGGGAATGTTGGAAGGAGAAGGCCGAGGCGAACGTACCACGATCAGATCGGGGACGTATTAAAAAAGGGCCAGGTCAGGAGACTGTACCGACGCACGCATATGAAGAGACTTATGAGTGTGGAGGAAGCGAGGGAAGATTTTCTGGATCGTAGCAAATGGAAAGGATTCGGCTCGGAGTACCACTACGGGAAAGAGGTGTGATTGTATGTATGTAATAAAACAAGTTGTAACTCGTACTTATGCGTAATAGTAAGATTTATCTTAAACTAACGTATTATAATACGACATACGTACTACTAACCTTACCTACTCTGCGTTTTCATGTCTTTTTATTAATTAGAAAAAAAACTATTATATCGAAATACATGAATAAAATGAATCGCTGAAATATGTGTACGCGTCGAACTTCCGAACGACTGCACCAATTTTATTTTTTTTGTTGAGTTTGTTATCGTCAGCACAAGGCTTGTATAATAGAAAAGAGAGGAACCGCTCGGTCATAATTTAGAAGTAGTGGCTGGCCATTCCTAACTCCTGGCTCTTTCAGCTTCTACAGTTATTAATACATAATTATCATCACTGTAAAGTAAACATTTGTGACTAGTCATCACCTCATCACCTTTCTCATCACTGATCACCATTCTAGATGTAGCCATGTTCGAGCGGCATCACCCAGGCATCCGCGACACGCTGGCGACGCTCGCCACGGCGCTACGGGACGCGCTGTCACGTAAGATACTTGTGGCATGCACTGAGATAGAGTAGCATGCACTGTGATAGAGTAGCATTCACTGCGATAGAGTAGCATGTGGAAGGTTTATGCAGAGGTTGGAATAGGTAGAGCTTATTTATCTTAAGTCCGCGAGAGGATATTATAGAGATTGGTTATAACAATAAAACTGACCATTTTTGAAAAAGGTGTCAAAATAACACTATGATGACAAAAAAAGGATGTGGATAAACGTGGATCTGTCACTTTCTGACCAATATGTAAGTGCGAGGGTGACGGAAACATTATCTACCGCGATATAGGCTACCAGAAATACGGTCCCTGTTGCCAAAATTCCATACTGTGAGTTAATAAGCGTGTATTTAACTTTACAACTTCTATAAGAAATCACGATTTTAAACTAATTTATAATAAATCGATACGATTTTTTTTTAGTTCATAACAGAAATCCTGTATTCAATAAATATAAATTAATATTTTTTTGGCGGTAACGAGCCTATATAACATTCTCTGACGTACTTTTTAATTTATAATAAATTGCTAAGTAAATTAGCTCTACGTACCTATTCCGACTACTCGAAATATTATAACAACAATGCACTATAATAAAGTGGCATGTTCTTGTGATACGGCAGCATCCACTGTAATGATACTAATGATAGTGACATGCACTGTGATAAAGTGGCATGCAATGTGATTAAATTACACTGAGAGTTGTGATAGTGACGCACATGTTATATTAGTGCTAGCACTGTGTAACCACCATTGTTAAGGAAAAAAATCTGCTAATTGTGATAGTGTTGCATGGGCAATGACAAAGTTACACTTTTTACAGTAAAGTTTTGCATGTATAGTGCAGTACGCACTGAGTCAGCTGCACTGTGTGGTAGAATTTAAATATGCCTTTTTTTTTAAACAAAACATATCTTAAATTATAGCTCTATAACAGAGTGGTCGAGTGGACTCTGGTATAAGTTGTGTGATAATTAACAGTATCGACGTCCCGTGACGAACTTATTGCTTTGCTAGAACTGCAATAGTTAGTGCATTGTTAGAATAAAGTGCAGTTTAATAAAGTGTCACCATATTAGTGGTTTCACTTAATAATACAACGAACCACGAAGCGTGATTGTGTGATTGTGATTGGTTAAACCACTGCTGTAGTTTATAGCTAAATTCATGTTTACCTTTCTAAAGCCTTAGCATAGTTGCATAGCAAACATTTTTATAAATAAGTTACCTTGTCAACAGGCGATTGCAGATGTAGAAGAGTTTACCATTATTTTTTGATAAACGTTTCACAAACATTACGAGTATCATTTTGCAAAACCCTTTTTTTCCGAGACTGTAAATATTTCAGGATTTTTTTAAACTTACTTTACCTAACCTATTGGGTTCTACAAGATGGTTCTGAAATAAACCTGAACAGTTTTGAAAAACAAAGCGTTTTGCAAAATGATGTTTGTGAAATTAATCAGTTTGTGAAATGTTGCTTGATAAGTGATTGGATACCAATAAATAAACTGCTTTCTTAAATAGCTTATCTATGGGTAGGTATTAAAGCACGAATTCTTTCGACCCAAAATGATGTCGTAAGTTTGTTTATTATTAATCGTGTTCTGTACATTATTTGATTAACTTACTAGCACCTGCCCCAAAAACATAAAAGATCAGATAGCAACGCATCCAGTGACACAATATATGTCACTACTAAGTAACTAAGTAACCTAAATAGTCGTAAAATTAATAAACGCAGCGACATCTATTTATACTCACAAGTTCATTTTTCTAAAAAGTATTATCACTGCAGCACTGACTCATATTTAATATTGTTTTCTCTGAAGTTATCATAACTAAATAACCAGAGGTCGGAATAGGCAGTGCCTTTTTGCCTAAACTTCGCGGGAGGACGTACGTAAGAGTGATTACAACCACCAAAAATAATGATTTCTTTTTATTATTACATAAATGTGGAAATACAATTTTACATGATTAAATGACATATATTTTGATTTATTTCTAATGTAAATAAACTAACAAAGTATTTCGTCGTATATAATATTTTACCTCATTACTTTGTTTTACATACCTTGTTTATTTTATCGAGACTCCTTTAGCTGTGTACTTACTACCCGCATTATGCGACCCTGCTGATAATGGGGACGCTCCGCTCTATAAGAAAATGTTTTTAACATGTGATATTGAGTTTTAGTATGTCTATGGGTCACAGTTTCCACTTTTCCACAGTGGCCTGTGTGCTCGTTTGCCTTCCCATGCTATAAAAAAAAAATGTATTACTAAATAATCCCGGAAATCCCGCATTCAATAAAAGAAATCATTATTTTTGGTGGTTGTAACCACTCTTAGTTACGTCCTCCCGCGAATGTTAGGCAAATAGGCACTGCCTATTCCGACCTCTGTAAATAACACAATAACCACAATAAGTAAGTACCTACCTATCATATATATTTTTCCACAAATAAAAAGTCATGCATTGTACGGTTAAAATATTTTCAAGGAAATGAAACCCAGTGACAATAAAATGCTTTTGGTGTCCAAAAACTGATCACGGTGGTTATTATGACAAGGCTATGCAGTTCATTTTACGATGAGCGTAAAGGACAGAGCTATAACAGTTATATGGCTCTGTCTTTTTCTCTGAGCGTAAAATGAACTTCATAGTTATTTCATAATAATAACCCATCTGTGGGGTAATTACGACATGACAATGCAGTTCATTTTATGGCGAGCGTAAAGGACTGAGCTATAGCTGTTATATAGCTCTGTCTTTTTCTCTGAGCGTAAAATGAATTGCATAGTAATGGCATAATAACTCCTCTGATCTTAAAGTTAGAACGCAACAGGTTACAACTGCTGTGTTTA
The DNA here is from genome assembly GCA_927399475.2 of Acleris emargana. Lineage (NCBI taxonomy): Eukaryota > Metazoa > Arthropoda > Insecta > Lepidoptera > Tortricidae > Acleris > Acleris emargana. Next base: position 19,412,804 of record OV656848.1, on the reverse strand, counting down.
ACGCAGACCCACAGAGTAACGTAAGAAGTAGTTTATTATGCGAAAAACATACAGTCTCCAATAAAAGCTTGTGGGCAAAATATATTTTAGACTTATTTGATTTTGGACGCTTATGAAGTGCGTTTAGGTAATGTAAATAGAAGCAAGCGCCTATTATTCAGATTGAGCTGTTTACGATAAAATATTTTGCTATACGTATAAGTTTAGGCGCTTAATTGTTAATTCTAATTGCCACTAAACACAGCGTTGCTTGTTTAATTTGCAACAATTTTAACTCTGCTCATAATTTAGTTTCAAAACTTCATATTTTTTTAATTTAAAGACATTGAATATTTAAACGGTAAAATTATAACAAGTGGCACCTTAGGTAGCAAGGCAGTTATTTAAATGTTTAATACATGTTCTGAACTATTATAATAATGAGATAGTTCTGGAACATCCTGTATAAACAGTCAATTATTACCATTAGACCATTACTATAATAGTTTTATTACAAGTCCTTATCGTTGATGATGTTCTTTACTACATGTAATGATTAGACATGACGACTAGTTTTTCCACAAATCAGCCTTTTTTCTACTTGACGTCAATGTATTCAGACAAGTTGAGTACATTCACGTCATCTGATGTTAAGTTCTGGAATTCCTTCGATGATGCGCGAATTAGGTATCATTAACTTTGGAATATACTACTGTTATATATATATAGTACTGTTAGGCGATGGGCTTGCAACCTGTCACTAATACGCTGGTAAACATCTTAGCCTGATTATGCAAAATGTGGTTACAGAATTATCAACAAGATTTAGAGTTGTTGGTAAGTCTGTAGCTCTGCCTACCCCACTCTGGGAATGAAGGCGTGAGTTTATGTATGTATGTAACTTTGGAATATTGTAGCGATCATTTTTATCAAAGGAACATAACCCTCATTTTGACCACTTGAATAAAAAACAATAATTGGTATATGTATGTAAACTTTTTATTGCACAAAAATATAAATATTACAATTATTAATATTAAACTAATGTACCAAGGCGAACTTATCCCTAAATGGGATCTCTTCCAGCTCACCCTGAAGTAAGTAGATGAGTAAGGACAATGCATGGGGTTGAACACATACAAGTTTGCACAAAAAATAACAAAAACAGATGATAATATATTATTTATTATTTTCGTACCTTATTTACTTAGGTACTCCATTTCTATTTTGTATTTCTTGTGGTCATCTGTTATTGGCTTACTCAAATGTATCCATATATTGGTATCTGATTTAATGTATCGCTGTTGATTTCCCAAATAAAATAAATAAATAAATAATACTTATAAATAAATACCAATACTCCAACATATAATTATATTGACGACCCCGTTGTATCTGTATTCAAGTAAGTTTTTTTTTCGAACGCGTCGGTGGCCTAGCTTAGGGTCGACTCGTGATCGTAAGGTACCGAGTTCAAACTAGGGCTCCTGGTCGTGTCCGTGTTTCGTGTACCCGTAGCCGAATCTCCGTTACCGAGTAACACGGCAACGGAGATCCGGCCCGTTCGACACGTGAAATTCGGCTACGTGTAATTAAGATACGTAGCTCCGTGTTACACGGAGATACGTTTCTTATTTACACGTAGATCCGATCCGCCCGTGACCGTGACGTTTTATGAAGATTTTATGTGTCTTAAGACCTCCGAATGTAATGCGATAGTCGTGTTTTTGATTTTAGTTTCTTTGCTTTTGCATTTAAAATTAGTTTAATGAGTCATTACATAAATATAAATATTTTGTTGGAGTTAATAAATAATAGAGAAATATTATTATTCTTGGGTCCAAATAAATCCAAAATAAACTAGAACACATATCACATATCTAATAAGGCTCAGTTCGACAAGCTTTCATTCAATAACCGTGCGGAGCGGAGCCGGAGCCGAGATCCGCAGATACGTAGCCGAACGCAGACACGGATACGTATCTTGGCGTGACCGTGTAGTTCGGGAACTTAGCACCGCCGGTGCTAAGATCACGGAGCTACGGTTCCGCGTGTAACACGGATATCAGGACCACTAGTTCAAACCCCCGGGGTCACCATGTACCAATGAGTTTTTTTAACTTAAGTTCACTACCCGATGCTGATGATGATGATGAGGAAACCTGCACATGCGAACAGCTGAGTGTGTTTTAGAGTAATTGCACAAAAGATCCTAAATGGTCGAAGTGTATCCGAAAGGGCCCATCTGTAAGATAAGATAAGTATTTTCTTTTCTACGCTTTCTTCCCACCCTTACTTTAAACAGCTGTTTATTTGGAACCGGGATAGATAGCAGGTAGATTATTTTTTGGAATATGTGTTAAGAAACGCTTTTTTTTCATCATATTTTTATTTTGGTTGAACCCCACAGTGCGCGAGTCCGACTCGCGTACCTTTGAAACGCATATTTTTTTACGCATAATGCATCATTTCGCATAAAATTGTTTGGCATAACACCCTTTTAGGTTGTCATTGCTGAATTTAATAAACGCCTATTGTGTAGATTAGGTTAGGTTAGGTTTGTTTTTAATAATAATTAAAATAAAACCTTTTCTTTTTTAGGACAAACGATTTTATGCGTATTGACGCATTATGCGTAAAAAAAATATGCCAGACGACATGGAGCCCAGACTCGCACTTGTTTTTTTTTTTGCTGTACCTTTTGTGAAAAACAATTATTTTTGTCGATGATTTTTTATACTACAGGGGATAGACAGGATTTTAAAGTTGGTTCCTTGTTATATTTGTGCTTCCCTCCCAATTTATAAAAGTCGTATAATTCGTAGGTTATACAATTCCATCAACATCACAGAAATTTATTTCCTACGTCCGTGTCCTGTAGCTTCCGTCATTGACCTGCTGTGAACCCGACATAAGCACAAAAAAAAACCGACATCATTATTGGCTTAGCAATACAGTTGAAATTGCCACTTTTTTAACAATTACAAAAACCACCATTTACCTTAATTACCATTGCACTTTATTACGTAAGTATAGGGTTTAAAATGGCATTTTTAAATAATGGTTGTTCCGTCCGACTGCGCGTACGCCGTCACGGTCCATTCGATGATATTAATTAACATACTAGTCAATTTATAATTAAAATTTCCTACGGTTTGTTGTTATTTAACTATTGTTATGTAAGACAATATGGTAAGACGTATTGTTTTCCCATGATTATCGAATTTGTGTGACGTAAGACTCAGAGACAAAGTCATGCATTGCAGAGATTAAGCATCTACCGAATTATTGACGAGAAAACCTTTTATTTATGGTTTGGATAAGGCAAAATACCACTCATTTGCAATCTGAAGATTAAATAGAATGCCGAGCAGTAACCATTTTGCTCCGTCTGCCACTAGTTCAGATATTTTTGTGTTTATGTTGTTGTTTGATTATTTGTTTCTTCTGTACTTGTTTTTTTCCTTGTTTCTTAAAAACAGTAAACAATGGCTCAATGTTTGACTACTTAATTCTGTTTTCAAAATCTCTTTCGCTCCTAGGGATGAAAATGTTATTTTCAGCCCGCTAGTGAGTTCAGGATAGGGATTACAATTCGGTCCAACTGATCCGGTAATCCGGCCGATAATCCGGTAATCCGGTAAAAATCATCGAATCCGGACCGGATTCAGAACGGCACGGACGGAAACTTTCATACAACAATACTAAAATTAAAGTAAATCCCTGCTTAAATGCATAACGGCATACTCCAATCCAAAACCATTTTTTATTTTATTAATTTGATAAGTTTCTGCCATGATTTTAACAATATTCAGCTGAGACCTGCTCGAAATTAATTCAAGAAAAGCCGGACAAACAAAATTCCTCTTTAAGGAATAAATTTGCAGTAACATTAACAATAACAAAATAAGAACATTCTAATGATCTTTCCTCTACTGTATTTCCTGCGTGCCCCATATTACTCTAAAAAACTTGAGAAAATAGAAATGTTTGTTAATATTAACACCGCGACACTAATCCGGTCAGATCCGGCAGCAACCGGCCGCATTGAAAATCAGTCCGGTTTGCAATCTCTAGTTATGGAAATTCTTACTTTTTGAACAATAGAGATGAAAAAACAACATCCGCCAATGACACAACAACATTCACAGTAATTATCCCCAATAGCAGCCAAAGGGGACTTTTTAAAGTGTCATGAAAACAATATTGTAGAAAACCACCTAATTCAACTAGTATAAATTACTAATCACACCACAAGGTACTTGGAAAAATCCAAGCAGTTAAAAAATAATTACTACTAAATCTAGTAGATACTATAATAACAAGCGCCAGGTCAAGAATGAAGCGATTACAATGATGCTCATTAAATCACAATTAGCTGACCTTTGGCTGAGCAGTTATTACTCGAGGATAGGGCTCTGAAGTAACACGGAATTTAACCTTAGGGTACAAAGTTCGAAAAGCAATAAAGGTACTGCCAGGTAAAGGTGCTTCTCCATCGAAGACGAGGCAAGACAAGAATTTAAATTTGTAAAACTATTTTTTAGGAACAGTTTCGCCATACCCGTCCGTCCGTCCGCAGCCTAACTCAGAGACTCTTATTACTAGAAAGCTGTAATTTGGCATGAATATACATATTATGCCCGGTTTCTGAAGTACTTTTATCGGTGGTTTATCTGTCCGTAAACGCTATTGGTCCGTTAACTTTGACAACTGCGTTTCCGAACAACGACTCAAAGATAAACTCCGTTTTAACTAGGTTTAACTTAACTGACCAAAGTTTGCCGTTTATCGGCTCCATAACTATTTGACGTTTTTTACGATTGAAGTTTTTGTTTTTGAAGTATCAACTGTCAATTTTTGTTCATACAGCCACTGGCAAATAAACTAGGTATTTTAATTTTCGTTATCATTTATTTATTAATTACTATAAAGTGGCTAAGTTTTCTCAAATTATTATTTTTACAAAAATCAACCGGAATTGATGTTGAATTAAGGCATTAACAGCAGTCTACGTATGACAAACTATTAAGATCCATCTAGCGGCAGCGGAAGGAACTATTTATCTGTCAATAGTTATCGAACTGTTCGTAGAGCACTCAGAAACGCACGAAGAGATAAACGTCGTTTAACCTAAACATAACTTTAACGGATCAATAGCTATTAAAGGTTTAACTAGTGACTTCAGAAACCGGGCATTAGTCACGCCAACAAAGTGGTAAAATAAAATATAGTTTTTTTTTTTGTGTTCCTCCCCTACAGGTAATTTGGTTATGTTATTTTTTTTTCTCGTCTACCCCTTAGTGTGGGGTGTCGTTAAATAGGTGTTTCAGAAATATTGCGAGTTTATTATAATTTTTCGATTAAGGACCCACCATACAACGAATTTTGCCAGTGGAAAATAAACTGACTGCGATTGCAATAAGGTCTATTTTCTAATTTAATTGCCAGTCATAAAAACAAGAGAAATTCTACTTTCTTCTTTACAATTGATATTTTATTGCAATGGCCGTGTTATGTACATTTTTTTGTGCGCGGGGACTTAAGAGGTTAAAGCGCAATTTTTTGTTAGAGTCAAGTGTCCACGCAGTAAGTCAGATAAAACTCCTGTTGCAATATCAACCTCATTAGTCTCATTACTAAGAGAAGAGAACTAAAACTGCTTTGGTTATTGATTTTGGGATAAAGCTTATTTGCTTATGAAGGCAGCAATATACACCTGACCTGATCTAATTTCTTACGGTGTCGACTCATAATCTTTTAAGGTTCGTCAATTACCTCCTTACTTCTTTTACTTTTTGCCCGCAATCTACTTTTACAACTGACCGGGTCATTCCAGGCCACTCGACCACAATTTCATACGCAAAAAAAGCCGTAAAGCGCTCTCAGGTAATGCATAACGATGCACTTGGGGCCGCGAAAATGGGCCAATTTCATTTATTATTATTTTAACTTTGACAAGAGTTTTTTAAAGGATTTACATACATACATACATACCTTCACGCCTGTAATCCCGGAGTGGGGTAGGCAGAGCTACAGAATTACCTACAACTTTAAAAACTTGTTGATAATTCTGTAACCACATTCTGCACAAATAGGCTAAGATGTTTACCAGTTTAAAGGATTTATAGGATTCAATATGCTTCTCAAACCGCTCTCAGTAGGATAGCGAGAACGTTTAATTTAGAATAATCTATATATATTAGGCGAGGCCGATTTTTGGCCATGGCATCAGATCTACAGTTATGGCCCGATTTTGATAAATGATATGTCATTGAATTCGTCTAATGCTGATTGCATAAAACTCTTCGTTTTTTTTATGATAAAGTACTGAAAAATTAATTTAAAAAACCACTGTGCGACGTTACGTCACCCAACCCCTGCGTTGACTTGAGATGACAATGTTAATTAAATAAGCAATAATTTAACACAACCCTGTTGTAAGTCCTTCAGTATGAGTAAATATATGTTTTGAGTCGGCTACATATAACAGCAACACCAAAAAAAAATAACAAAATACGAAATAAACGGTCTATTTACAATGGCAATGTTTACAAGAATGACAGACGCATTGAGTCCATCACACTAGTATTTTTATTTGAAAAAAAGTTGATATACAAACTTGCTGCATATTTACGATTGTGATAAATTATATGTCATGGATTCATCTCATGCTGAAAAGTTGCATAAAACTCTTCGTTTTTTATTTTATTTTATGAAAAAGTACTGTAAGTTTAATAGGGAATATGCATGGATTTTAAAAATAGCATTTCTCATCAGAATATGAAAATACCGTAAAAGAGATCACCAAAACGGAAATTAAAATTAAAATCGGTCAAGAAATACGGAAGTTATAAGCATTTCAAACTTCTAATTAGACAGAGAGATCCGATGTGCACCGTGACGTCATTGTGCACTGCGGCCATATAAACTCCATGTAAAATTCCGTTTTTCTAGAAAGAGATAGGAACAAATCTTCGTTGGCTTATATCTTGGTTATTTTTATAGTTATTCAAAAAATGATTTTTGTGATCTGTTTGTTACATGAATCAGCTTCAATTGAAGCTGTAAAAAAAAAATGCATATTCCCTATTATAGGGTAAAGTCACCAGCAGTCAGCCAGAGACCTGGTAGCCGGCCTATGCCTATACTTTGTATGAGTGGGAAGAGTACGAAAGATATATTTCCTACTCTTCGCACTCATATAAGGTCGACTACTGGTCTCTGGCTGGGTTTTAAAATGGGTATACCAATTTCAATATCTAGGGCATTGGTTTACTAAGTACCTCAAAGACGATGATAATATGGAGAGGGAACGAAGGGCGCTATCAGTGAGGGCTATATAGCCCGCAGGTTCACTCGTTTACTTTATTATAGGAAGTTAAGGTGAGTCAGCTACATTCAGGCAGAGGTTTAGGAAACAAAGACTATCTTGCTTCATTTTCAAACTATACTAAAAAAAAAATATGCTAGTTAGTGGTCGGGATGGTTTTTTGCTAGGTTAGGTTTCATGAGAATCAGTTATGCCGTCAAAGAGATAAATATCAGCTGTGAAAGAAGATGTCGCTTTCATATCACGGGTTTTATTTATTTGAAAGTAAGAGCTAGCTTTGAGAGTAAGATGGATTAAATCAAATCAAAATAAAGGCCCTGTAGTAGTACAAAGTGTTGTTACGTTATGACCTTTTAGTTTGAAAATCGCCAATCATTTGAACAAGTGAATCCATTATATCACAAAAGAAAAAGTTGACGTTGCTCACGCCCATAGGCGTCGATCATCTTTTTAATACACGTACATCTTCAGGGCGTTGTTTCTTCGTTTAATACAGTCTGGTTTCGAAGCAGCAGTGTCCGCCATGTTACGTTCCAGTCAATACACACATACTCAAATACATGTAAAGACTCCCGGGATCGCTAGCTTCCTATTAACAAAAACGGCTGACCACCTCTCGTCAATGGCCTCAACAGCGGCCTGTGTAGTTGATTGCTTTCTCCATTCTACTAATATTATAAATGCGAAAGTTTGTGTGTGTGTGTGTGTGTGTGTGTGTGTGTGTGTGTGTGAGTGTGTGTGTGTGTGTGTGTGTTACTCATTCACGGCAACGGCGGCTAGACAAATTTGGATAAAATTTAAACACATAGGCTACTTTTCATACCGGAAAATTAATAAGTTCTCGAGAGAATAACCATAATCGAAATCACCCCGGACGAAGTCGCCGACAGAAGCTAGTAATATTATAAATAGAGGTTACAGCACCTTCGCTATGACGAAGTTTAACCAAGGACGAGACCCACACAAACATGTAATTCCTGCGCCCAGACAAGTCATCCCTTATACTGACCTTTAACTGACGTGGTATACGTCTCACAGACGTCATGATTATTATTTTGAACTTTTTTACTACGGCTTAAGTACTATTTTGAGGATGGTCTGACAATGATAACGTCGTCGACGAGTACGCTAGCGTTATTCAAGAGATCGAATAACACGGCAGTTATTTGTTATACTTCCTAGTCCAACCACGCAGTAATCTTGTCCAACTAAATGTAAAAGTATTGTATTTTGATGAATACAATAAGAGGGCTCGGGTTTCTATTAGATTGTCCACTTTCGATTTGAAGAGCCTTCACTCGTTACGTCAATCGTATAGGATGTCATTGACAGAACGTCAATCTTCATCACTACCGATTGACAGCGCATCTGTAGTTTCATTATTCTTACAAACATACATAAACTCACGCCTTTATTCCCAGAGTGGGGTAGGCAGAACTACAGAATTACCAACAAACTTAAAAAAAAATTGATTATTCTGTAACCACAATTTGCACAATTAGGCTAAGACCTTTATTGTGGGAGGTCCTTGAGCAGGGTCCGTCCGGGTTGGTACCACCATCTTATCCATTAACCTACCGCCAAGCAGCAGTGTTTGCATTGTTGTGTTCCGGTTTGGGGATAAGACAGCCGCTGAAATGACTAGCATAGAGGCATTCCATCTTAGTCCTCAGGGTTGGCAACGCATTTGCAGTCTTAGGATTGCGATCTTGTGAATGCGAATGTCTATGGGTCACAGTTTCCACTTATCATCAGGTGGCCTATGTGCTCCTATGCCATAAAAAAAAAGATGTTTATCACTGTATTAGTGACAGGTTGCAATCCCATCGCCTAACAGTACTACAAGCCTTTATTCCCTTAGTCGTATACGACATCTACGGGAAGACATGGAGTGGCACTATTCTAACCCGGCAACCACACGGATTTATTATTATTATTTGTTTTAATATATATTTAAAATAGTACCGTACCTGAGTGAAGGACTGAAGACAACTAGGGACTTGAAATTTGGAGAGAGCATTTTTTGGGTACCCTACGGGTGCACTTAGAGAGCATTTTCCGAAAGCGGGAGTAACGGGAAAGTAATGCAATGCTTGCGAAGTCGCGTCTTCTAGTTAATGATAAATTGCTGAGTAGTTATTATTATGTCATTACGTTTGTTGAATTTTCACATTCATGTAAAAGTTTAAAAAAAAGAAAACATTTAACAAAAAACAAACATACAATACTTACAATTCTTATAAACTAAACTTAACACCAGACATTAATATTATGACATATGATGACATATAAAAATACTATTTACAGTACTATACTTTTAACACTAATTCAATTAATCAATTAACTGTTGGCGTAACTTTACAATAAACTTATTTAATAACCTTTTTATTGTCCGCCAGTGGCTCGTTACCGGCCATAAAATGCACGATCGCCTAGGCTCCAGGTTTGACACGTTCCATGCCAGCGACACACAAAGTACATTAAAATATTACACAATTTGTAGTCGGTGGCATTCAACAGTTTAGTACTTGCGCAGCGGACCGTGGGAGCGACATAAAAACGTTAAAAGTGCTTTTGATTTTTTTGCATTCACTCCATATAGCGTCGATATCGTATGAGATGTTGTAAAGCTGGCACTGGAAGTATTAGCTAAAGTAGAGGTGTTATTCCCTTACTATCGAGGCTGATTCAAGAAAAAATATATCCAAACCGCAGGTTAAATCTAGGTATTTATTGTCAGGTAAAGTAATAAAAATCTAAATACATTTAAAATCCATTTTTTTGTAGCTGCGTCTGGTTTTTTTTATACACCCGAATGAAATGAATCGGAACATAATTAGTTCCGTTTTGGAGTGCTAATGTTTCATACAAGCTCGTTATCGTACATTACATTGAAATGAATTTACCCGAAAATAAACAGGATAGGTACCTACTTAATTAAATGAAAAAATATTTAAGCTATGAAAAAAAACTGCAGCTGAAGCTTTTAAAGTTTCCTGAAGTTTCAGGGTTCCGTACCAATGCTATCAAATTTGGCATAGTTTTACAACTTGCTAGCCTGCATCTGTTTTTAGTAAAAACAATATGAAACAATTTTGTAAATATTTGAAAAGTGGTCTAGCATGGGGGTTGAACAATGAAAGTGGTTTGATTATAGCAAATGGGGTGTCATATAAAAGGCCTTAATCTGCACAGTTCAATACTACTTTATTTTTTATTTTTTGTGATGTATTTATTGATTCATATACAAAAAATGACCGCCCCTCCCTTATCTCTGAAGTTTATGGACCAAAAATCTGAAAAAATCGTGACGTATAGATAATTATTTATATTTTATGGGAAAAATTTAATGAAAATTATTTATTTTATTTCATTATTTACTGTTTATGAGAAATATAATAATGTATGACTGCATATAGTAAGATATAAGAATGTAGATGAAGCGAAAGAAATTTGTCAAGATCGTAGCAAGTGGAAAGAAGTGGTATCTGCCTACCCCTCTGGGAAACAGGTGTGATTTAATGTATGCATGTATGTATGACTTTTACAAATGACAGCACTTTTACCCAAACCCCAAACGCTCTAGGACTGTTTAAAAAACTTATGTAGTCGGGCGTTTTCACTAAAAAGTGTACCCAATTAAGGACTGAAATTAAGGAACTTTAACTTTGTCAGTTTTGTGACGAAAATTAGCCATACATTGCGGCCGTCAATATATAGCTAATTTTCGTCACAAAACTGACAAAGTTAAAGTTCCTTAATTTCAGTCCTTAATTGGGTACACTTTTTAGTGAAAACGCCCAGTCAGTGAATGTATTTACCTTGTTCTTTCTTCTTTTATTTAGCCTGGTATCGAATTAAATATTCCCAACAAAACTGTAAGTGGCTTGGGGTACTCGTATGTCGTACATGTTGAAATCCCACATTGTTTCTAGTCTAACCCAGTTAAAGATATCACAATGGCACATGGGATTGTTGTGGTAATTGTTATGATGTTCTCATCGTTGGGCCGATCTCTTCTCGATAGGTTTACGGGAAAACTTTCTTATTGAAAATGGGAAACTTGGTTGTTGATTCTGATCCTAAGATATTGGAGTAACTTATGATTATTTCATTTCTGTTTTTTTAGATATCCACTTTTTGTTTTTATTTTTAGTGGTTTGTTTAGTAGTGGTTTAGTGGTTTTTGCCTTCTCTTTTCCATATTTTTTCATTAAATTTTCGAATGAAGAACGTAGGTAAGGGCAAGTGCATCTACGAGACCCCGTTGATGCTTTTACACCACCAGGAGCAAATGCGTCTACGGGGCAAGTCCGTCAAACGATCTATATCTCCTAAAAAACATATGGTTTGTCGCATTTACCTCGTTGACGCTCTGCCCCACCATGGGGTAGGTGAGTCTACGGGGCAAGTCCGTCAAACGATCAATATCTCTTAAAAAATATATGGTTTGTCGCACTTACCCCGTTGACGCACTTATCCCCACCTGACCTTATATGTATGCATTTTTGGCTTTGATTATACATAATTATTGAAAGTAGTTACAAAGCCGAAACCATAAAATACTTAAATATGTACCTAGATGACATGTAGTTAAATTAGGATCGTTTTGTAAACATCCCAAAAGTAAACAGTTTTATCAAATAGTAGATTGTACAACAAGTGCATAAAACGTACCATTTTACCCGAGACGTGCATATAGCCACCCGAGCCGGTACGGCGAGGGTGGATGGTCACGTCGAGGGTAAAATGGGTTTTATGCTCGAGTTTTTCACTCTGCTTTTCACTTCGATTGCAAGGAAATAAAACAACGATTAAGCATATACATGAAAATGTAATTATTTTTTATAATGTAATTAATATGTTCTATCACGCATAAAATGTAATTTCTTCGACAGTTCGTCAAATTAGCTTAAAAAAACACACTCCGCAAACGTGTTTACGCTTTTTTGGTTCCTCCAAATCATAAAACTTTCGTATGTGCTGAGATAGATTTTCTTCGATTTAGGCGGCAATAAGTATCTGCTCAATTACATTTTTCGCACTTCTGTCCATTAAAGTCTCAGGCGAAATCATTTTTTGATCGTCACTATCACTACTTGAAGACATTGTTCAATTACTTACGAATAATTTATTGAATTTTCAACCGCAACACAACAAATTTAGTTAGTTTTTAATTTTGTTTGACGAATAATTAGTTTCCCGCTACACAATTTTTCTTAATTGTTTTGTTTAATTTTCAACTATGTGACGTTTGACAATGGACACTATGGTTTGAGCCTTAATGCCAAGTTATTATAAATATTTGCGTTACTTATTTTTTTTTTACGTAAATGCACGCCCGTATTAATCTTAAAGTATTTAGATAGTATTACATATGTCGTAATTAAAATAAGATATAACCTAAATCTCATAAAAATATATCAATTAAATGAAGGTGTATTGTGTATGTGGCTGTAAGGCCTTATTGCCTTAGTCTTAAAAGAAGAAATTACTTTATGCACTAGAGCATAAAATGCGATTTTATGCAACCTATACCCAGCATAAAGAAGGACTTTACGAGCATGAGAAGTGAAAAACATATTACTTATATAACTTTGCATAATTAGTATAATTACACGGTTACCCTGAGGTCATATTATGAACTGTTATTACCTCCCAAATTCCAGGCAGCAAAAGAGACACTGCTATATGACAGCTATAGCTCTTTCCTTTTCCCCGCTTAGAACTTAACTCTGCTCTTACGCAACGTTGGCCCTTCTACCAACAATTACTAAACTTTAGCTAACAGTTCGCAGACAGGTGTCAAAGCCAATCATTACTCCAAGTAGACCGCGTGGTGTCGTCACGACGGATTGGCAACCTGACACCCGCGGGCATGGCTGGGGAAGGTTCAAAATTAACACCCCTTAACACCGATGCGTAACGATTCCTCGATACGTTGGCATATTGCGTTGACGTCCGGCGTTCGACTCTCTCATTGGAACTAACAGCCGCGTTATTTTCGGCCCGTCAGTCTGAAGTGTTGGGCCAATGAGCGGAGCCGGCGTGTAAAGCCGACTTCAAAAACGTGAACACTTTGGAACCTTACTCCATTTAAAAAAGGAGCTATTTATTGACCTCTTAATCGCCTGATATCTAAAGAACATGCTTAAAATATACTTTGTCCTTATTGTGACATTTGAATTTGACAGAAAGAGATAAAGAGTACTTTAACTTGAATAAATGGGTTTATAGTGCGTTATCTACCGGGAATGACCATCCACCATGCTGTCACATCGGTGTAAGGTTTTAAGTTTTATATTGTTATGTATGTTAGTCCTGCTTGCCCGTGTGGTTGCCGGGTTAGAATATTGCCACTCCATGTCTTCCCGTGGATGTCGTAATGCGACTAAGGGAATCAAGGCTTGTAGTACTGTTAGGCGATGGGCTTGCAACCTGTCACTAATACACTCGTAAACATGTTAGCCTAATTGTGCAAAATGTGGTTACAGAATTATCAACAAGTTTTTTAGAGTTGTTGGTAGGTAGTAATTCTGTAGCTCTGCCTATCCTACTCTGGGAATGAGGGCGTGAGTTTATGTATTTATGTATGTATGTATGTTAGTCTATAAGGTATTTGTAACTATGGTCCTCGTTACTTGAAATAAAATTTTGTTAATGTTATTATTATTATTATAAATAAGGTTCGTTTTGCTGGCGATAGTTATATTTCCTGCGGCTAACCCTCCGCATTAGCCCAAAAAAAGGATGTTCGTCTGTGCAGGAAACCTTTTATTCGGTATTAAAGCAACCTCATTTGGAAACTTCCATAATTTCAATTATTTAATTCTATTTTCCAGTCGGATTATTACTATCTCTTTTCCGCAATAACGGTCACATCCGAAGAGCTAGTCGATTCTGTAGATTCACTCCGTACTACTGACGTTTAAAATAGCCAATGGACTGTTTTTTACGGCTTTAAATTACACTATACTTCATTTAATTTAGAATGAGAAACCACAACAACATTATATTGCGGTTCGTGAACTGTAATCTCGTTACAATTTGTACTAGAGTAACAATTGACGACATGCAAATAAAGTGACATTAAAACAATTTTATTTTGCGGCTCCCAGACTATTGTACTGTACTATTGGCTAGGTAATAAATAGTTGATCAAACGCAGTATAATTTTATTGTGGTTTCTCATCTTTAAATAAATGAACTATACGGTGTGACAGAGGGCGCGTAATTACGTGAGCTTTTACGGCATCCGAGCAAAGGTTACGTAACGTATTAGTTTAACGATTAGATCAGCTGATACGATTATCACTAATCGGGTCGAAATCTGCGATTCTGATCGGAGATCGAATAAAATTACAATTTAGTTGCATATACATACATATGCAGTTTAATGAGATGTAAAATATATTTTTTTACTTTTGTTGTGAATGTTATACTTATTGTACTTAGAGTCAAGTATATTTTAGAACCTTATTTCAATGAAATAAGGAAAAAAAGTATAAATCTCTTTGTACTCGACTTTGTACGTTTGTTACTTTTTAAAAACTTGGACAGGAAATAATATCAAACCTGACACAATTTGGATGATAAAGCCACTTTAAGTCCATTCCACCTTGTCTTATTTAGTAAACACTTTCATAACCTCAAAATGCATATTTTTTGGTTACACACCTAATCCGATCACAAAAACAAATCATAGCTAAGAAAAATAAATCAAAAAATTAAATAAAATTCGCTCGCAAACTTTTTTGCCCTATTTTCGTTGGCAGAATGAGCAAAGCTCCCTTAGCCTACTGCGGTCTATGGCCCTTTGACAAACATTTAAGACTCCGGAGTTTTAGTAAGTGACCACCTTATTTATTTATTTTAGGAGAACCAACAGCTTTAACAATTCTTATAGTAACTTAAATAGAGGCACAGAGCCAATTACAGGAACTCACAAATAGATATAATTTAAGAAACATACACCTTAGTGACACGCACAACAGTGCCACAACCAAATAAGAATTAAAACAATAAAACAATGCACACATATGTAAGACCTCATAGAACTAATAAGAACTGTGAACATTCATAACATGCCCGACCCACTAAGCTCGCTTATCAGTTCGCAACTTGAAGATCACTCATTCGAAACACATTTTAGTTAATTTTTGCCCCACAGAAGGAATTACACAGTTAAATATATCAATATCATACTCTCTCGTCAAATTATTCATTCTTCGACTAGCACGGTTAAGAAAACTATTCTGTCTGTATCTGGACGATGTACGCCTAAGAGAAATAGGGGGGGAAGTGTCTTGGACCGAGAAGGGGTAACGAAGGATAGTTCATGTAGCAATTTAGGACAGTCAATGACGCCAGTTGTGATTTTAAGGAGGAAAATTGTATCAGCTATATCACGACGCTTATTACATAATACGAGCACTTAAATATTCTACGGAAAGGTTAGGCCAATCACTCAAACGCAACGCAATTAAAACCATATAGACATAAACACCGTGATAAACAATTATTTGCAATTGGTTTTACTTTCTTTCATAATCAAAATAACCGTATACTTCCGTGGATCAACTTTGAACTGGTTATGCAATAGATAAGTTATTAGATGCGTGATGCATTCATTTGCAATAAAATGTCGGATTTGCGAATAATTAGTAGGAATTAATTAAAACGCTGTCCTATAATATATCATCATTAAAAATCATGTTCTCTCGGTATTTTTGATCTAATCTCAGGAAACACAAGATTTATAGACGAAAGTTTTATATATACATTTTGGTTATCATCTGTGCTAGTTTATTTGAATTATTTGTTTATTTCATTGTAGATTTATTAGCGGAAACTAGTAAGAAGTTTAAGTACCCAGTTTTGATGGCTCCCAAATATATTCCCTTTTACAGAATAATTTCATTCTGTAAACCTATTATCGAGAGAATAGTCGTTTAAGTACTGAATAAAAATAAACATAAATATAATAAATAGGTATAACTATTTTTATATTTATTTACTTTAAACCACTATCGGCTGCACTCAGATGGAGAGACGGAACGAGGTACCTAGGTACTAAAAAAAACCGGGCAAGAGCATGTAGGACCATGCGCAGTGTAATGTTTCAAAGCCGTCACCTACAAACACGAAAATATCTCAAAAAAAAAACCATGTAATTTTACGGTTTCAGAAATAAAACCATCATATAATATAACAATTATGTATTATGACCCATTATGTATCTTACGCGGACCGGGAGACGAGCTGTAGGTAGGCCTCCAACAAGATGGGGGTGCGTCCCACGAGATATAACTACATAATAACTATTTTCATGTTACTAACGTTTACGAGATATAATGAACGTTAGCTATAATAACAAAATCAATATTTTTATAAGGAATAACGGTCAAGTCATATAATATTCATTTTATATAATATTTTTTAATATAACACTCACAATGACTAATTTCAGTTCGTATAACATACATGACATATAGCGATCATAATACATATTATCTTTTAGTATAAGTGTTACAAGATATAATATCGTATGATATAAATGTGAGCGAGCGAAGCGAGCGAGCAAGACTTCTCTGGGCAGAACCGACTCGGTTAGGTTAGGTTAGAAGGCCTAGGCGGGAGCTTGGCTCTTCGAGGTTATTTTTTTTTTGCCCAGAAAATTCAGACTGCTGCCAGTAAAGTTAGTAAGGTAAGGTTGATTGTTAATAAAGAAGGCCACTTAATACTGAAAATAGAATTTAATTTCAAATAACATATGCATGTATTTATATTATACGTGTATTATGTTTTTTGATGTTAGATAATTTGATTAATATATCTTTTAAATCTTAGGTGTTATGAACGTTATACGTTTTATAATAGTTATATAAATTGATATTATATATTAATAACGTTATACTGTATGGAAATAGATATTTTGAAATTATATCTTCCGTTCATTATATCCAGTGAACGTTATACTAAACGTGTTTATACAAAGTGAGCGTATATATTATGAGTGTTATATTATCAGTTCTTATATCTCGTATTACTTACCCACAAGATGGAGTGACGACCTTGTGAAGATCGCGGGAACGCGGTGGATGCGAAAAGCACAAGACCGGTCTGAGTTGAGAGCTTTGGGGGAGGCCTATGTCCAGCAGTGGACGTCTTTCGGCTGACATGATGATGATGATGTATCTTGAACTTTGTATATATTACTTATACGATCCGCCCTCCACAACATAAACTCATGTCAATTTTCCGTGGAAGGTTCTAAACTCTACATTCCTTTTCGTTATCTACGCTGTTCTTTTAAAACTATGTTCGTGACTATTCGTATTACGATCGCGTAACGACATCGCAATAACAGATAATATAGGCTTGCTTCATGTTGAAGCACTTGAAGGTCATTTTTAGTACCTATCTATCCTAAGCGTGTCCTAGTTTTCATTAAAAGGTTACTTACTATTATCATAGCCAGGAACGGTCTGCCTTCTTCCTTTCATTGGTGGGTAGGGGGGGTGTTGAGGTAGGATGTACTGTGGCTTAGAAGTGTCAATGAAACCCAATTCAATTGTAAGAAGAAGTGCCTTTAATCCAAGTTTGGACTAATATATATATAAAACCGAGACATAAAACTGAATTATAATGGTAGTTTGGAATGGGGTGTTTTAGGTTTTACCCTACGCAAAACTATATTTAATAATCGACATACTAGGATTAATAAAATCAGATGTTAAGGGTAGTTAGCAATGGAGTGATTTAGATTCACCCTATACAAAAATATAATTATAGGAAAACATGTAAGTGGGTTAATCAACTTTTCTTTGTAGCTCGTTGCCATGGTGACGTCTCCTGGGTCACTCTTTAAAACTATGATTTCAAAGGATATAAGTCCACTAAAAAACTGTTTTATTGGCAATTACACACCCATTCTTTTATGGCCTTTCTCCTGAGTGTGCTGGAAGTATATATTATTATTATAACATATTTTCTAAGAAACTCTATCACTGTGGCTTACGGGACAGAATAACAAAAAAAAAAGTTGATCCACCCAAGTACATACGTATGCTGTCACAGGGGGTTTAAGTACATTCAGCACAATGCTTTAGTTTCCTAAAATGGTGAAAATTACCAGTGGCTCTATCTTAGGCATTAAAACCATATTGTTTTTTTATTGGTTTTAAAATAGAGCCCCAGAGACAGGTTCATACAAAGTTTTTATTTACTTACTTATTGCATAGTTGCCTTCTCTTGGCCTGTTTTGGCCAGTATGTAAGTGCAATAATGGCGACATATAATGGACCCACAAGAGATACAACTCCTCACTGCCCAAAGCATCTGGAAATTCCTGGACGCAACGGGCCTTTGCGGTGAGCTCTAAAACAAAGGGCTGCTACAAAAGATCAGCAATGGTCGAAGGGGCACACAAGGCCCATCTCAACCCCCCAATAATAATAAGTGCACCCGCGATTCAGGCAACCACAATACGGGAGCGGACAACATTAAGAAAAAAACGGAAGGGTGTAATGACACGTTTTTCTTAATGTCCTATCTATATTTTTCTTAGGAATATAGGCTTGTAGTACCTACTGTTAGGCGATGGGCTTGCAACCTGTCACTAATATGCTTGTAAACATCTTAGCCTATTTGTGCAAATTGTGGTTACTGAATTATCAACAACTTTTTTCAAGTGGTAATTCTGTAGCTCTGCCTAGCCCACTCTGGGATTACAGGCGTGAAGTTATGTAATATGTATGTATGTATGTTTTTCTTTATTTAATTTGAAAGCCTTCAAATACTTTAGCCTCCCATATACTATATCGTTTATCTTAATTTTTACCGCAAAATCAATAGGTTATCGGTAATAATTGATTAGTCTCGCACGTGGATGCCTATATGACTAACATATCTATAACAATACTTTCTACTATGTTACGTAAGTCTTATATAAGTGTTAATTGGTGATATATGATCGGTTGTGGGCTATGGTTAATTAAGGCTGTATGTTAATTAAATATTATAAAGTTTTATCACTTGAATGATCTAGACGCGATCGGAACTTGTCCGGACACACTGCCGTTGTGTTTGGACAAGAAAAAGCCGAGACACACTGCAGACGAACCCATTCAGGTCCCATTTCCTGCCCTCTCTTTTTTCCCATTAAGATTACAAAACCTGTCCTAGTCAAGATGCAAAACGATAGGTTAACAATTTTCTAAAATAGTCAAAATGTATCTTCTTCCTCTTACTCAGCCTAATTCGTCCACTGCACGACGTAAGTAACATTTGAAATAAGGATCAAAATGCACTTTTTTAATGAGACGGTAAGGTTTATTTTGCTCTATCATAAATTTGCAGTATCACCGACGATAGGCCTTGGGAGATGCGATTCCGCCGGAGCACCCTGTTACAAACGATATATCGTTCAAAAGTCTCCAAAGGATAAAGATAAAGATAAAAAAGATAAAAAAAATGGAATTTGATTCAGGCTACTCGTAGTTGGTAATAAACGCTGGTGGCTGCCAGCCTGGTTTTCCGTCGATGGCAATAAAAATAATCAGATGGAAATAACGTTACTTCAAACTTCCATTTTCACTTACAATTTAAAAGGAAATCTCTACATTGCACAATAATCTACGATAGTAGGTACATCGTCAAGTCAAGGTAATTAACCCATTAGTTTGTACACGCGCGACTAATACTATAGGAAAGACTAATATTTATTTACATACCAATATTATATTTTATTACATTTGTTGATTTATGTGACTCTCTTATTCATAAACGCACTATAAACCTATTTTAGTTACTAGTATGCTATGTCACTTTCTATCAGACACAAATGTCACTTTGGCAGACAAGGACAAAACGTATTTTAGGACTATAAGACACGCGTAGAGCTAACCCCATGTGTGTCTGTTTACACCACGAGAGAAAATACTCTTTTACCGAAAATCTTATTTCTCTAATAAATCCACGGTGAAATACACCTTAACAGGAAAGGGAAAGAAGGGAATATTTTAGCTATAGCGCGTTCATGAAAAACTTGCATGCATGAGTGAAAGACTTGCATAAGAGCGAGCGAGAGAGAAGTACAAACCCGATAACACGTCTAAGAGGTATCACATTATAGCAACGTACATATATACCTGCCTATATAACGTACAACCTTCACACACAACTCTTCATTACCTCTTTATATCTATGATTATGTTATCCGTAATCTTCCCATAAACAAGCCATTACTTGTCGGGTACTATACCGAGCATTAGTGTAGCGTACGGTCACGCCACCATGTGTTTTACGGCTTACGGCCACGTGTACCGGCGCGTGCGCAGATACGGCTGTTTCTTCATGGAGACTACTAATATACTGTAATAAAGAAATGATACGTAGTTGCGAATGCACGCCCTATAATGTTGATTGTACGTTTTGATTGGACAACTTAAAATTGTCGGTTAAACGTCGTTGTGAAGCTATTTTTTTTTATTCAACTTTTGATAATGTGTCTTTCCCCTTAAACCTACTCCGTTTTTTTTTACGTTTAGTAGATTTAACGACGTAGATAAAACTACGTCTATACCTTTTCGTTTTCATGAAAGAAAGAAAGGAAGAAAGAAGGAAAGAAAGAAAATCATTTATTAGTGACATGCATCACAAAGAACAGATTAACAAATACAAGAAGAAAGTAGCCACGAAATGGTCCCAACTCAGCGTAATGCTGGCATTAAAGTCAGCGCTGGTCTGTCTGAAAATATTTCTTATTAATTATATTACATATTAATAATAACACAAACGGAAACGTACGAACCAAGTTTTTCATATAACAGTGCTCGGACGATAACAAGTCAATCCAGACGCATTACACAACTATGAAGTGTCTGAGTATGGATAATTTTGACAGTAGTAAAAAAATGCTGTTATTTAATTTTATTCCTTCACACGCCTTAAATAACATTAGCATTTTTTTCTACTGTCAACATTATAAACTCCATCGTTTTCAATGTGCCAGCATTAACTTCCTATCGGCCGGGCACTACAATTACAACATAATTATTCAAAAATCATGGAAATCGGACTTGATTTAGGGGCTGCTAAACGTTACCGCCCGGAGGCCTATTTGTATGGAAAAAATTGTCAGCTACGCGACTAAAGCGTCTCGTCTTAATTCTCTTAAACGCAACAGTTAAAATGTGTATACGCAAAATCTACATCATGACAAACGTACAGGACACAAAATGTACGTACGCAAAATGTACTTACGCTGAAAGCACTTAACGCATAATGTGTAAAAATAAAAATACACTTTTCGCGAATTGTTCAATCAATCCGCAAAATGTGACAAAAGCAAAATGCTTAAAACTTCTTCTTTCTTTGCCCCCGCGGCGACTTGAACAGCTACTACCGCGGGGATATGGCGTTTCCACGTGAAGTGATTTCGCCAGTGTCAAGTATATATAAGGATAAATCAATATAGCAATAAAACACAATCCAATCTTCTCTAGGAAGATTGGGGCAACGTTGTACGGTGATTTGTAGGTCAGAGGTCAAGATAGTTTTAACCTCTGCACCACTGCGAGTCCACTTGAAACGAGAAGAAAGATGCCAGATACACGAAATAAGTCCAAGTCTTCAATCACTGTGCGACACAAAGGCATAAAAAGTACAAATAACTATCAGAAAAGAACTTTGAACACCTAATTACCCAAAAATTCAAGTCTAAAACAAATTACACGTCCGCCATCTTTTAACGTTGCAAATGGCCGCTTAAAACGTTAAATTTGACAAACGACGTGATAACTCTCACATAGAGACAAAAGTGTTGCCAATTAAATAACTAAAAGGTTCAACATTCGTTTGACAGACTCTACAAAGTATGTATATTTTGAGTATTGTTATGTTATTTTTCCGTTATGTACAATTTGCGTGTTGATCATTCTAACTTTGTACATTTTGCCACTACTTATCACGTGGAGTATATTTTGCATATTTTACAATTATCATATTATGTACTTACATGTACGTTTGTCATGATGTAGATTTTGCGTATGTACATTTAATTGTTTGCACATTTTGCGTGTAGTGTACATTTTGCGTATTGTATATTATAAGCCGAAGAGCTCTTAATCTATCGGTAACCTAAGTTCTTCTGCGGCTGGCCTCAAGCAAGATACGATTTTAATATGTTCTTAATGATACCACCTAAAAAAACCCGTGCCTGTTATTTGATGATGTCATTTGTTTACGCCGGTGTATGTACTTTTCTATTAAATCATTTTGTTCTTTTAGACCTAAACCATATAAAAATAATAAATGAAGATGAAATGTGGAAAAAGGAAGAAGTTTCAGGGCATCATCTTCGAAATCTGATCTCTCTCAAGCGCCAAAAATCGAATTACAAGGTTTGCTAGGCTTACGCATAAATGTCTACATTACACTGTGTGTGTAAAATGTAGTAACAGTATTACTAAAACAAAGTAAAACAAATAAACCACTAGTACCTAGCCAGTGTCAACACGGCTATCTGCAAGATAACACGGTCTCGTTTACTGAATAGTCACGTATACAACATTCTGAAAGTTATATAAAAAAAACATTACGCATTTAGTCTTAGTTGAAAAAATATACACACACAAACTCACTTCGTCCCTAACTAGGCTTGTACTATGGTACTAGATGACGATAAACATACATAGCATACATTAAATCACGCCTGTTTCCCATAGGCAGGCAGGGACCACTTTTTTCCACCTGCTGCTATCCTGACCAATCTCTTTCCCTAGATCGCTTCTTCCACATTGAAACATCGAGTCATACATGCACGTAGGTTTCGGGAACTTAAGATTCGTTACTTTTCCAATATTTCTCCGATTTGATTCGAAAAAGCACGTCTATGGCGGCCTTATCCGACCCTTCCACTCACTTTCGCTCTGTAAACGATGAACATGATTATATAATAATGAGAAATACATAGGGTAAAGTCACCAGTGATCAGCCAGGGACCAGTAGTCGACCTTATATGAGTGCGAAAGAGTGGGAAATATATCTTTCGTACTGTTCCTACTCATACAAAGTATAGGCAGAGACCGACTACATGTCTCTGGCTGTTCACTGGTGACTTTACCCTACTCGAATATATAAAAAAACATCAAAGACTCAGGAACAAATACTCACGCTCATTACACAAATATTTGCCCAAACCATAAATCGAACCCGGGGTCTGATTTTCTAGGGCTCCATAGTCAACAATGAACCCATATTTCGCCATGTCTGTCTGATCGTCTGTCGGTACAGTCACGAGATTAAATTTGGTACCCACCTTAGGTCCAAAGTCAATCTGACATTCTACAACAATAAGGTTGAGTTTCCTACAAGTTACAAATGACCTGACGTCTCTAATGACATTGACGACTTCAAGCACATTTTTCTTGAAATGGGTCCCAAATTAACGCTCGTGATTGTATGTCCGCGATTTAAATTTCATATTCATTTTCAAAACTATCACGACTAAACAGACGTGGTTCGTTCCTGAGATACAGTAAAGTAATTTATACCTACTGGTCGCTTTACTGGTAGCCCAAAATGTTTAGTTTATACCAAAAGGACCTCACTCTCATACAAAAAGTCATCTTGTAAATTTAGCAAGGATTAAAAACAGAAGTAGAATATTATTTGCCCACTGCTGCAAGACAGAATACAGTGTCATGATCTGTCCAAAGCCTTTCTCATTCGATATCTCAAGCTCTATACATTTTTATATGAAACAATTTGAACGGTATGGGCGACCTATAAAGTTTAAGTATTCAATTGCAATAAAACTTGGTATAGCCTATATTCATATTTTGAAACAAAAATAAAGTTGTGGTGAAACAATATTGAACACTTTAGTATTTTGGACCATCCTACTACTGTCCCATTGGGTATGAAACAAGACGCGACATGCAGGTTCTGTCAGGAGACAGAGGAGACAGCAATGCACATCCTCTGTTCTTGCGGACCACTCCGCAACAGAAGTTTCTACCTAGGGCGACATATAATGGACTCACAAGAGATACAACTCCTCACTGCCCAAAGCATCTGGAAATTCCTGGACGCGACGGGCCTTTGCGGTGAGCTCTAAACAAAGGGCTGCCACAAAAGACCAGCAATGGTCGAAGTGGCTTACAAGGCCCATCTCAACCCCCCAATAATAATAAATAATAATAATACTGTCCCATCTTAACTCTATTCAAGATTACCTATGTATGTTTGTTATGCTAATGGCAAACAATTTCGATGCAATTACATCACGTCAATATAAACAATGAATATTTTCACGTACGCTTGTTATGAGACTGTTAATAAAAGAGACAGTTTTGTTTTTAATTCAACTTGTACAGTCACTGGCAATTATTATCCAATGAACAAATAAATATCAAGAGTACAATCTCACAGTAAATTGACCTAGTCCCAAGCTAAAGCTCTAAGGTTATACTATGGCTACTAGAAAACGATATGTATGCTAGCTAAAACATAGAAAACATTCAAGACTCAGGAATAAATTGTAATTACACAAATATTTGCCCGACCCGTGAATTGAACCCAGGACCTTTAGCTTTGTAGCCGCACTTTGTATGTCTACATAGTTGTGATAGTTTTTCTTTTAAATTCGTAATATGCGCTTTCAATGAAGATATTTTTCAGATTTTAGTATTTGTAGTTTTAGCTGTAGGGTGGGAACACACTTGACTCTAACAAAAATTAGCACTTTCAAGCTTAATATTTCATTAACGGATCCCTTAATCGAAAAATGGTTTATACAAACGCACAATATTTTTAAAAGACCTCCAACCACACCCCACACTATGGGGTAGACGAGAAAAAAAATACATCCCCACATTAAAAAATAAATATTTTACCACGTTGTTGTTGGCCATGCCAAATTACAGTTTTCTAGTACTATGAGTCTCTGAGCTAGTCTGCGGACGGACGGACTGACGGACATGGCGAAACTATAACCCTACTATAAGACTACGGAACCCTAATAAAAATGAGTCGAGGAATTGAGAAAAAGCCTGGAGTTACGTGAAACTGAAATCCAACTTGAATTCCTATTAAGTAGTTACCAATACTTACGAGTGGAGAAAGTTCTAAGACAATTTTAAGGCTTAAGTATCACTAGGAAATGAAAAATTAAAGGATTTACACTGCACAATCCAATTAAACCAAACAATAATTCAGAAAAACGGCTAATTTATTTCTTACTTGATCGGATGGGTGATGGGTGTGAAAAAACGCTGTGAAAACGGGCCCGGTGTAGCCGCGCTAACACGTGGATTAAACTCGGATTATTCGATACTCGAAACTGTAATTTGATTCCAAAATCCTAACCTCAACCGACGCACATTCGCTGTGATTACTGCATTTTGGTTTAAGTGTAGGTATTTTTATCAATTAAACTGACCCTAATATTACTGGTTACACGAGTTCTCATTGATATGTTTATGAAATAATATTTTAATAAAGAAATAATCAAGATGGGAACTGTCAGATTTTGGAATCTAATTACATTTTCGAGTAGAGGATTAATTGACTTAGTGTTTCACAAAAACTACTAGGATTCTAGGCTGGTCAAAGAAACAAAACTTTGGCATTGGCTTTAGGTTTGGTTTAAGATAAATAAAAAACTTCCTGTGTCCTTAAAAAGCCGATTTTGTTACCAAAATTGGCTATCGTGTTGTAATGAGTAATGACATACCAATACAAGTTGTTTCACAGTGTTTTCCTTGCATTTAAGGAGTCACTGGATAAATACATCACTTATGTAATTCATCAGAACTTTTAGTTGGTCATGGTCGACTAGAATTGCTAGCTGGTTTCCACCGAAATTACCCAAGGCGTTCACCAATTTTAAAAGCATGTAGTTACTTATACTGGCCCAAATGCCACCCAAGTAGCAAAATAATGTAACAAACCTTATTATCACGCTGTTTAATAATCTTAACTAAGTTAATCATTTGTATGCAAAAGCGAGCTCTTCCAATCAACTTCATTTGAATATAAACGTCCGCGCTGTAATAATTTAATTAAAAATTAGTATTGTTGTTACAGACACGTTGAGAAATAATTATATATGCAAATAATATTTCATATTTGCTGTAAAACGTGTCTTGTTCGTGACACCGACTAAATACACCAAAAATAAACTAAAAATAACTACCGGTATGGTATGAGATACGTTTCTATTGCAAATGGTAAAAATTGTTAAATACAGGTTTTTTTTTTGGAGAAATATAATTATTAAGTACCTATTTCATGTTTTCATTTAAGAGTATGAATATGACCTATATTCATATTCTTGAATGAAAACATGACATGGGATCAACGCTGCAGGGTTTTTTTTTAAAGTACCTACTACGCGATAATTTATAAGAATGGAAACCGTATTGATGATAGAGTTGTATTTGTTCATAACAAGACTTTTAAAGTAGGTAGGCATGAACGTACGTTCGAATTATTTTCACAGCAAAAGTAAACAAATTACTCCGGAAGGCCTGTCTTCAGTGTCTTCACGGCACAATTGTGTTTACTTTTTCGTAATAAGATTCTATTCAAATAGTTTATTTATGAATGACATACCTACCTACCTAAATGTATACGCAATATTACGCACGCTATTCAAACGAAACATCAATTATTTTGATTGTAATTTCGCCCGCTAATTTAACTGTCGCCGTTAACTGACGCGAGGTAAACAGTGATTTAATATTATCACTCAAACCGGCTCAGTTTCCACCGGGCGGCACGCATTATCGTCTGCGCCGCAACACGCGACGCGCGCATCCGTCCGCGCGTTTCAAATATTTCGCGGCAACGCGAATTCGAATTTCGAACTTTTTAATTTTTAATTTCTTTTCTCATCTGTGATTGTCTATGATTTTTCGGCGCGAAGTGATTTTGACGTTTCACGTTTTGAGGTTATTTTATTATTTAGTGTTTTGTGTGGTGAAGTGTTACGTAGTATGGGTTATTGAAACAGGTGTTTTGTGACGCTATGGCTGAGCTTGCTGATAATGGATAGATAACAGGAGTCGTTACCGTCGCAAACAAAACTGGAATAATAGCCAATTCGTTAACAAAAGTTATTATTTCAAACAATGGAATAAAAGACGGAGACAATTCGAAAAATGAGTTGTCCTTCTGCTACAGTGCTAATTATGTATACTCTCTACTATGCAATTTGATTATGGAATTTGGTTGAATCGATATAACAGTTATAATCAGTTGCAATTAAACTTACCTAATAGTTTTACAAGCAAACCAGTTTTAAAAAGTTTGGTTGTGCCTATTTCCAAAGTAATTAATCATAATCTGCCCTATACGTAATTAAAATTGCACATAAATAAATAAAAACCCGAGACTAAACAATTATTTACCAAATTGATACGGTATTCCTTAAATCTACACTTTTATTTAACAATTATCAACAAGAATTTGTTTATCAAAAAATTAAAATTTTCCTCAACCTTCAACCCAATGACAAATTCTATATGTACTGCAGTTTTTTATGTTTCTATATGTTGTAAACACAATATATAACAGTAATCTTCCGCGTGCTCTTAACCTAAAACAAAATCTTAATACTTCCTGATGTTAAAGTGGTTATAAAAAAAAGTATTACTCCACTGTAGTGAGCACACTCAGTAAATAAACGTTTTATGAATAAATTATAATTTCAAAACAAGGTAACTTGTTTTATGAGAGATCTGTAAAACAAAACATAGCTTCCTAACGTAATAAATTAATTGTTTATCGGGGACAAGCTTACATGAATGAATGTACCCGGAATCTAAGATATGAGGCTCGTACTATGAGCAATAACAACATACAAAAATAAACATAAAATATATATTTAAATACTCAGAAAACATTCAAGACTCATTAACAAATACTCCAAAAACCATCATCCAAATGTTTCCTCTTGCCCGGGAACCAACTCAGGACCGCTAGCTTCGTAGGCATTGGACCCGATTCTACAGTGGCCTCTAAACTTCCTAATTTTATTTAGGTGTCGCTAAAACACTTTAGCTATTCTATGAGCAGCTGTCATAATCAAATGACAGCGCCATAACAGCACTAATTTGAATCTGACGCTTCTTATTTTAGGCGATCTTATACACTGTCAGCTTGACATTCTGGAATAGCACTGATTAAATCTGCCTTCTAAACTATGTCTTAAAATTAGACAATTTAGTTTTAATTAGTTTTAGGCTATTTAAGCGATGTGCACGTAGAATCGGGTCCATTGTCACTACCAACTACGCTAACCGCATGTAAATATCTTTTATCATCTCTTATTTCGTGTCCTCCACTTCAATCTACTCTATAGTCTCGTAATCTTCTCAATGTGGTCTCCTTCATTTATTATACGGCATGAAAAGCATCTCGTAAGCCTCACTTACAAGTATCTGGTAATACCTATCTCTCTCCTCCTTAATCCTCTCTATACATATTTTAGAGCCACGGTGTTGTCGGTTCAGAGGGGTTATTATGTTATGACATGGCTTTGCAGTTCATTTTACGGCGAGGGTAAAGGACAAAGCTACAGCAATTATATAGCTATATCCTTTTCTCTCAGCGTAAAATGAACAGCTATGCAACACGTATGTCATTATAAACCCCCAGTAACTTTAAGCCAACCACTCAGCCGTAGTACCTACTCGTATAAAAAAGGCTAACTGCAATGTAGTAATCGAAGCATTTTATGTTCTATTGGTAACCAAGTTAAATTTAAACTATTACTATGCAGTTTTGACCTTTTCTTGTACGACCCCTTTCTTCGCCTTCTTTTCTATTCTTTCTCCTTTTCTTAAAGTTCCCCAAACGCTTCTTATTTATTTATGGCATTGAAGTACTTGAGTGACGACCTTGTAAGGATCGCGGGAAAGCGGTGGATGCGAAAAGCACAAGACCGGTCTGAGTGGAGAGCCTTGGGGGAGGCCTATGTCCAGCAGTGGACGTCTTTCGGCTGACATGATGATGATGATGATGATGATTGAAGTACTTTTGGATACGTTTATAAATTTAGTCCTTTGGAAAATTTTATTGTATTTCAGCATTTGTTTATTAAGCCTTTGTAACTATTAGTTTTTCCTCAGCCATATATCCTTTATCATTGATATTCTTAACCCCTGACGCGAAAAGAGGGGGGTTATAAGTTTATGTGTGTGTTTGTCCGTGTAACTATCTATGGCGCCGTAGCTCTCAAACGGGTTAACCGATTTTGATGCGGTTTTCTTAATTTGAAAGCAGGTTTTCTAGCAATGGTTCTTAGCTAAGTATCATTAAAATCGGTTGGTCCGTTTACGAGATATCAGCTCTGAAAGAAGGGGACACCATTGTATCTGGGTGAATCAACTTTTAAGGTACTCCCCATTTTTCGACATGTTTTACCAATTATATGTTTTTAGAAAACCTATATTTTTGTTAATGACGTGGCTTACACGCTTATTAATTCAGACAAATAGGCTCACATTTTAAGTTATTTGATTTAAAATAGTTCAGTTTTTTGTTTTTTGGTATCGCAGGGGACAATGTTGTCCCTAGGTTTTGTATGGAAAATGTGCATTTTCCCCTGAGTTACTAGGTTTTTCCGCGGATTAAAAAATATTTGAGCTGTTTAACGTGTAAGGGCTGTAAATTTGGTGGTCTGATTTTAATCACCTATATAATATAGATAAAGTCACCAGGAAAGTTTTGAAACCGCTAAAGAAAAGGAGTACCTTAAAAGTTGATTCACCCATCTGTATGTGGCTTTTATCGATCTAATTTTCGATTAATGTTTCTATCATTGCCATCTCCCGGTCAACTGGTGCACTATGGTCAGCGTTATCAGACATTCCGCAATCTCTCACGCGCAGAAACGTGACCATTTCTCATACTTCGTCTATTTACGGCTTATCATTATCACACTCATTAAGCCAATTTGACCCCACCAGTTATGTCAACTTTCTATGTAGGCATATATGGGGTCACAATGTCAGTATTGACTTAAGTTTAATTAGTTACTTAATAAAGGTACTATATAAAGTACTTGCTTCGACCAGTTTTTAACAAAACGCATGGTTTTGCAAATATAGATTACAAATCTGTAGATGATTTCAGAGCACATAATTCCAGATTCCGGAACTCTAGGCAAGTCAGTGCTATCGTCTATGAAATACTTACTCTTATCGTAAACTCGACGTATTCTTACCTCTCGCTAGCAAAATCGGTGAGAAAGACAGTATAAAAATAACTAAGAAAATGTATAATTAGTAAACTTACAACAAGAACAACAACAAACAAACAAACAAGATGGAGTGACGACCTTGTGAAGATCGCGGGAACGCGGTGGATGCGAAAAACACAAGACCGGTCTGAGTGGAAAGCCTTGAGGGAGGCCTATGTCCAGCAGTGGACGTCTTTCGGCTGACATTATGATGGTGATGAAACTTACAAAACCGTGTCAATACGTTTTTTTCTGGAGTAATCACATGAACGCCATTCCATAACGTACACATCTTCCGTATTACCTGCGCTTTTTATCTAAATTTAATGAAACAGGTGGCATTGTCTTGAACGATACAGAAATGCAACCTGCACCCATGAATAGTAGAGATCATTTGGCAAGTTTTTTACGACGCAGCGACAAAAGCGAGAAAATCGTAAAATAAAGTTGGTGGGCATATTCCTTATCAGTATGTTGAGCAATGCAGTGAACAGCTGACGTCGATGACCTTGAGCAAGATCAAAACCTTACATTTCTAAGCAATTGAAGGACGGCCGTTTTGAAGATTTAGTTTCTTGCATAACCCCCTATTTCTTCCCGTCGGGGGCCCTTTCTAAGTGCACCCCTATGGTAGGTATCCAAGAAATATTTAAATTTTACTTCCCTGCGTTTACTGACAGACTGTAGGGAAGGCTCTACATTGTCTGTCAGTAAGTAACGGAAGAAATGTATGTGTATCGATAGATAATAGGGTAAGCTATTGATTGATGTTTCGAAAACTTTTGTCCGCTGTTTGGTTTGTCCGAAAATTATTTTTCTCAGCGGCCATTATCTTTTTAAAATGTTTAAAGAGACCTGTAGGTTAGGTTAGGTTAGTTTCGTTACAACGGAAAGTTAAATGGTTTCTGAGAAAAAAGATTTTCGGAGAAACGAAACAGCGGACGAAATTACCGGTTATGTACAAGAATAAGTATTCTTGAAGACAGAAAAATCATTGAAATATGTCTTGAGGTGGATATGGAATAAAGAAAATATTTTATTTATTTAACACAATCTGCTATAAATACACAGTTAAAAAAACTAACAAAAGCAAAAGAAAAAGAAAACACTGACTAGATATTGAATTTTTAGAAAGGTTTAGAAAACCAAGCCTTAAAAACTTGGTCTGCCGCACCTCGGCGGTATCACCGTAGGTAGGTGCTCTCTTTAGAGAAACCAATGACTTAGGTATGAATGTACGTGTGATAATTTCTAAAATTTAACCAAAACAAGAAAAATTATTATTCAGATATGTAACAAAATAACAATTAACACCAATGAAATATAAAACGATGTGGCTAACCTGATGCCATATGGCATGAAGCTTAATGGTTTCAGCTCAGCAAGTTGCTGGTTGTGGCAACAGCGCTAGTCTTTTGACCCTTTGATTGTATCTCCTTTGAATACCTTTATTCCGTATGTTTTATTAATTATAATGCCAGTGTGGATTACGACTATCGTGCGTGCATACTTAGCGTAATTCTCGTGAAGGAATTTAGTTTAAAACATTGGAGAAACTTTGGAGGAAACTGTAAAGTACCTACTAGAATTGTAGTACTCGTACGTAATGACGATGCAATAGGGTTTCCGAAATTTATTTAGAGGAATATGCCTGAATCACTTAAACTCATTTTTTTTATATAAGGAGTACATTGGTCTTTTAGCTAATTCGGCTCAGTGTAAACTTATTTTAAACAACAAATCAAACTCGATTTGACTTTTTTAAATCCCAGTCGTCCCCATTAAGTATACCTATAACAAGGAATAGTCTATAGCTACGTAGAACCTAGTGGTGTCGCCATTCTTAAAACTCATAGATAAAGTTCTAACTTTAATAGCCATTTTCTCACTTTTCATATATAATTTTATTTTGTTTGTCAATTTATTGTATTCCCTTTACAAAATTATATGATTAGGTAGGTAAATAAAGCCTAATTCATCTTGCCAATTGCACCCAATAGACATACATACATACATAAACTAACGCCTTCGTTCCCAGAGAGACAGAGCTACATACAACTCTAAAAACTTGTTGATATTTATGAAACCACATTTTGCATAATTAGGCTAACATGTTTACCAGCGTAGTGACAGGTTGCAAGTCGATCGCGCAGTACTACAAGCCTTTTCAATATATCTATCAAAATTCAAAATGGTATTATTACATACACGTATACAGTATTTTACCCGTGTGGTTGGAATAAAGGCTTGCAGTACTGTTAGGCGATGGGCTTGCCACCTGTCACTAATACACTGTGAAACATCTTAGCCTACTTGTGCAAAATGTGGTTACAGGATTATCAAGAAGTTTTAAGACTTGTTGGTAATTCTTTAGCTCTGCCTATCCCACTCTGGGAATGAAGGCGTGAGTTTTTGTATGTTGTTGTACGTATACAGTGAAGTCAACACAAAATGGTATCGTTAAGATTTACCTCAAAATACAGGTTCTTTAAAGGCAAGGCGTTCGTTTACCTTGTACTTTGGCCACACGACTACGTAGGTATACATAAATTAGCTGGAAATTAACTCTTCAGTAAACAGTTTTAAGAAACATTTTGCTTGTAGTGTCAAGTGATGACGTCAGATGCACTAGGTTAAAACGTGTAATATGAAAAATCTGTATAAGTGCGTCATATTTTCATATATTCAATGGTAAAAACTTGATTATCATAATATTTACTTAACATCAGCCGAAAGAAGCTCTCTGCTGGGCTGCCGTCATCAAGAATGACCTCTAGGAACGGTCCCGTCAATGGACTTTACGACACTTTTATAACCGACTTCCAAAATCGGCGGATGTTCTCAATAAATAATAAATAAATAAATATCAAGGAACACCTCACACAAATTTACCTAGTCCCAAAATACGGTACACTACATAATTCCGAAGAGTCTTAATTCCTAATTGATCCAAATTACGAGTTTTCATAATTTTGAACGCATTTTCTTGATATGAGACTCAACCTTTTGATATCGCTTATAAATCAAACTTAACCTAACCTACCTATAACAATTAATTATGTATTTAATCTAAAATCGCTCTAGCGTAACAGCTTACGGAAAAATGAAAATTCGGACAAATAAATAAATAAATAAATATCAGGGGACGATCTCACACCAATTGACCTAGTCCCAAACTAAGCTCTAGGCTTGTACTATGGGTACTAGACAACGATATAAATACTTATATAGAGAAATAAATACTTAAATACATAGAAAACATCCATGACTCAGGAACAAATATTCGCGCTCATCACACAAATATCTGTCTTTACCGGGATTTGAACCCAGGACCGCTCGCTTCGTAGGCAGGGTCACTACCAACTAGGCCAGCGCGTCGTCAAAAATAATCGTAATATTCGGGAAAAAGTAATTCGGAATTTTGAATACTTAAATAGAGAAATAAACTATTTTCTTCGGAGACATCGTTAAACTGCAGTTTGGTTAATAAGAGTGGTTTTGTAAGAGTTCACACGGTTCTTCATTGTTGGCATAACAGCGCTCATTCTGAATTTCTTTTGGAAACTTTCTACACTAGTTTTTAATAGCCCTTAATTGTGAATAGAAATTAGGGAATGCCATTTAAGGGCGTTTTCACTAAAAAGTGTACCCAATTAAGGACTGAAATTAAGGAACTTTAACTTTGTCAGTTTTGTGACGAAAATTAGCTATATATTGACGGCCGCAATGTATGGCTAATTTTCGTCACAAAACTGACCAAGTTAAAGTTCCTTAATTTCAGTCCTTAATTGGGTACACTTTTTAGTGAAAACGCCCTTAACCGGTAATTAGAAGGGGAAGTTTTTAATAAAAAATATTTTAACTATAAATAACATACATACATACATAAACTCTCGCCTTCATTCCCAGAGTGGGGTAGGCAGAGCTAAAGAATTACCAACAAGTCTTAAAACTTCTTGATAATTCTGTAACCACATTTTGCACAAGTAGGCTAAGATGTTTCCCAGTGTATTAGTGACAGGTGGCAAGCCCATCGCCTGACAGTACTACAAGCCTTTATTCCCTTAGTCGCCTCTTACGACATCCACGGGAAGACATGGAGTGGCACTATTCTAACCCGGTAACCACACGGCAACTATAAATAAAAAGTTAAACAATCTCGCAAGTGTTCTTGTCCCAAACTAAGCCCTGGGTTTGTAATATAAAGAAATACATAGAAGATATCCGAGACTCAGCAATAAATACTCACGCTCGTCACAAATATTACCCTTATTGGGAATCGAAACCGC
Source organism: Acleris emargana (assembly GCA_927399475.2). Classification (NCBI taxonomy): domain Eukaryota; kingdom Metazoa; phylum Arthropoda; class Insecta; order Lepidoptera; family Tortricidae; genus Acleris; species Acleris emargana. The sequence goes on along the minus strand of OV656848.1, from coordinate 19,377,953 downwards.
CACCGCAACAGTCCTAGGCAGCGTCACTACCAACTAGACTACTCGTAAATTGACATTTCAAAAAAAAAAGCATTATTGTTTTTTCGCGTTTATAATAGCTGGTTAAAAATTAGACTACCCGTGTTTCTTGGTTTTTCTTTATTTAACTTAAATTCGTCGTTAATAATTTATTAAAGAAATAGTCATTAAAAAGACCGTATATACAAAGTTAGGAATACTGATGTCGTGATCTTAGCCTGATATATAATTTAAAAAAGTAACTTTAAACAGTAAACAAAACTGACTGTCATGTCATGTCAATCATTCGCTGCCGTTCGTTCACAAATTTGCTATTTTGCGTAAGTTAATTAATTACGTAATTTGTAGATGCCATTAAAATAAATAAACTATTTTGCGTAGAATTGAAAGCGTGTCGTCAGAATCAAGTAATCCGTCAGACAGATAAACAATGAACATGACAGTTGTATATTTTTTTGAATTCCTTTGGTAATAAATGGACTAAGGGCACTATAAGTGTATTCCTAACATTCACAATCCAACTTTTTTTACTGTTTTTCCTAAATATAAAAAAAATTACTGCATAAAAAAATCCAAAGATATTTTTACTGTAATCAGCAGTGTAAAATCTAGAAACGGTATTTTATTTTACTACCTTAGCACAAAATGAATTGTTGTCAATTATAGAAAAACTGCAATCATAAAATCACAAACCTTAATTCTACTTATTAAAGATTTATCATTAAATTTTAATCGCCGTCATGTTGGCTAACCTTTACGATCAGGTTATCGGACCAGGGGGGTTATTATGACATAGCAATGAAGTTCTGTTTACGCTGAGAGAAAAAGACAGAGCTATATAACTGCTATAGCTCTGTCCTTTACGCTCAACGCAAAATGAACTGCATAGCTATGTCATAATAACCCCCCAGTACCCTAACTTGTATTGAGACGTTACATTATTCATATTAAAGTAAATGTATATTTTTTCGACTCAATTAGGTAATAAATGAGTAAAACGCGAAGTTAAAGTGATACAAGAACGAGTTTTAACTTGAATTGTAATCAAGAAGTGTTATTGCAGTTTGCATTTGTACCAGTTTTACTTTTTAAAAAACTTGCCCTGAATTCTGTAAGTAAACTACATTAAAGCATTAAAGCTGGTTTTCAATTATCATTTTAAAATATTGACATGGAATCAATGCGCAATGTTAAAAGCAAAAAGCAAGCTATAAAAACTTAACTGCATGTTGTTAGTTTTTGGTCTAGTTATATATTTTTATTTAATTAAATTATATTTTATCTGACAATTTGGGACGATTTATTTGAGTACCCAGTGACAATCGCGACATATCGTCGGTAAAATGCAAAACCGTGTAAGTAACATTTTAAATATGGAGCAAAATGCACCCTTATAATAAAATTGTAAGGTTTATTTTGCTCTATCATAAATTTGTTAGTTACGCGGTTTCGCAGTAGAACCAACGATATGTACCTTGTTTATTCTCTACAAGGCAATGAAGAACACATACTTATATGTATATACAAAACCTCTTTCGTGACAGACTGACTGATAGATGGACGACAAAATAACCGACTGATCCTAAGAAGTTGACATTTTGAGTAGGGTCTTCCGGTAACCTTCGGGGAGGGAAGATGGCCGAGTGAAAGATGTCCGGCTTGTACTTTTGATTTATTCTGTTTACTGATTTACACTGCTCACTTGACATTGGCGAAATCACTGCGGAATACCGCGGTGGGCGCCATTAATAAAAAAAAGATGAAGAAGGCTTTTGCGTGAATATTCCTTTGATGCTCTAGGAATGGAAAGAAATGGGGGAACAGCGGGAAACTAATTAATTAATCATCATCATCATCATGTCAGCCGAAAGACGTCCACTGCTGGACATAGGCCTCCCCCAAGGCTCTCCACTCAGACCGGTCTTGTGCTTTTCGCATCCACCGCGTTCCGACGATCCTTACAAGGTCGTCACTCCATCTTGTTGGAGGCTTACCTACAGCTCGTCTCCCGGTCCGCGGCGCCACTCAATTATTCATTTAGCGAAAGAAATTTGTCAAGATCGTAGCAAGTGGAAAAAAATGGTCTCTGCCTACCCCTCTGGGAAACAGGCGTGATTTAATGTATGTATGTATTATTCATTAATACATCGACGTAGTCGGTTAGTTATAAACAAAGTCTTATGCCCTCTGTATATTGTTAGTTCATCACTAAAGTTTCACACTTCTTTGAACGCGGCAATATTCTACAAAAAGTGTTCGCATACTATAATAGTATTACATCAACCTCTCACGTTCTTGTATGACTTGTATGGGACCATACGCATGCCTATTAACGATAATAATATAGGATTTGACAAGTTGACGAGGCAGATTGTTGTCAGCTGTGCGAGCATAAGACATTTTCTGGGGTTAGGGACACTACGGGCAATTAAGGTCCCGTTTAGGCGAGTAAAGCCTACGCTGGCCGTGCGTCCGTCTGTACGTCTACCTTTTAGCATACTTGAAATTACGAGCGATAGAAAGTCAAACATCACCCCCCAGAGTTGCACTATTTTAACCCGACAACCAGGCGGGGTTTTTATAATATCAGTTATATATCTTTCTCTATACACACGCGATGACGTTTATGTGAATCACAGAACTATCTAGCTATGGTGTTAGCAAACATAACGAGTATTTAAGTAACCGCTCGGTTGCTGCAACGACAGGTGCGTTGCCAAATGAGATATTTCGGGGTGGCCATATTCGTCTGATTATGTAATGCGTAGGTCAAGTATCGACTCGGTCCATAAGATTTAAAGTGGAAATACTACTTACTTGTCAATAAATGGAACCAGTGGGGAACGGAATTCCAATACGGATTAAAATATGTAATCAATATAGCACAGTTAAAATTACATGACATGCCAAATTATATGCAGTTACATCTGGACAACAAAATGGATAACAAATTTGATGTTTTTTTTGCTTTTCTTTTTCTTTTTGTTTACGTATAGGTATAACAATATTTTTCTCAAATTTAGAGAACAAAACTTATGCTTAATGCCATTTAATGAAAAGCACCGAACGCATTTGCAAAAAAATATGATATTGAAACTTATAAGGTAGCATTTCACCTAAGTTTTCGGGATTGGCAACGCAATTGCAGTCTTATGCTTTATAGTATTGGGATTGAGAATGCAAATCTATAGGGTCTCAGATCCCACTTACCTAGACCGACTAAATATGTATTAAGTGCTATCTGATTGCCATAATAAATCGCTTATAAAATGCGTTACCAGCCATGTACGATCTCCTACGAAATTCGCTTTTACATAACGACAATAACTAAAAAATATATTTTAGACGACGCGCTGGCCTAGTTGGTGGTGACCCTGCCTACGAAGCTAAAAGTCCGGTCATTTGTGTGATGAGCGCGAATATTTATTGTTCCTGAGTCATGGATGTTTTCTATGTATTTAAGTATATATTTCTCTACATAAGTATTTATAACGTTGTCTAGTACCCATAGTACAAGCCTAGAGCTTAGTTCGGGACAAGGTCAATTGGTGTGTCTTTTGTTTTTTTTTAACCCTAAACGCTGACTACGAAATCTCAGTTAAATCTTCTCAGTGCGTTATCTTTTACTCATATTTGTGTACTCGCCGTTATCAGCCTTAGTAGCTACTTGGGATCTTATCTGCGGAACCTTGAAACCGTAATCTAAATTTACTAAGTGTATGTAAATTACTCTAAAGGTTCTGTCTACGTTGTGATAAAACCACCACATCAATTATTTTGAAACATACAAGTAGATATTTAATAGATGAACACCCCAGATATAACTACAGGGTGGAAAAAACAAACGCCTCGTGGACATGGATGCAACAGATCTCTTTGCAATGCATAAACTATTTACGCATAATGTATCTTTTCGCATAAAATCTTTTCTCATAACTCCCTTTTCAGGCTGACATTTCAGAATTTTATAAAAGTCTTTTGTGTAGATTACGTTAGGTTAGGGTAGATTAGTTTTTATAGTAATTAAAATAAAATCATTTCTATTGTAAAATCATGTTTCGGCCAAATTAATTCATGCGTAAAGATACATTATGCGTAAAAAATTATGCGATCCAATAAGGAAGCACGGCAACTGTCTTAAATATTGGAAATAGCAAGTTCTACGCAAATGAGACTTAAATTTAGTTTTTTTTTTTAAATATGCATTTATGGATTTTTTTAAATTCACTGCCCCCGCTAATTGAACTGGTTGAATATTACAAAATAATAAAGAAGGGTTTTTACGGACGTTTTTTAATTTAAAGGTGTATGTGTTGTAGACATTAATTATCACTATCAATGACAGTGCACGTTGTTTTTGAGTGCACCTGCTTTCGCGAGATAAAACACCTGTTCGGCTCTTCCTAATATCAGCTTTTTTTGGTTTTTAGTCTCCTAATATCACATAAAGTATTTAATTTACTGAGAAATTTCCTTAACAATAAAGAAAGAACACTCTATCAAAGTACATAATGGAAATCCATGAGTTCCATCACCTTCAACACAATTGCTGTGTTAATTGCCGTAGACGGATCAATCCAAGTTCAGACAGTTTTTTGCTGTCATGCTTTTCCCGACACTCGACTCGTCTCATTAGAAATCAGCTGTAATTCTCTACCGTATGTTACTTCGATTTATCGATTTATAACACGTACAGTCAAAATAAGTGATAACTTCTGTACCTTGTCGCTTTCAATCGTTTCACAATTCGGTAAAACATTTCAAACATTACGTTAAAGTGACAAGGTACATAAATGATCACTTATTTCTGCTGTGCCTACAGAGTGTAGGTATTTGAAGAACATAATGTCTTTATTCTTTTTCTTTTTACCCAACTGCTAAAAAAGTACGTGGATATCTTCCTATCCACGTCAATTTTTGTGAACTATGAACTAAACTACTAGACGGATTTTGAAATACGACGTATCGAATTTTGTCCAAGAAGTTCCAGTTGTATTTTTATATTCGATTCTGTAATTCTGATGCTATTTCACTAAAGGGCGTATTATTAATTTTAATTAAACCAAACTAACACCACTCTGGGAATATTTACTAAGTACATCGGAGTGCAACCTTTCGACTCCACCATAATTGGGATTCTTCATAATTTTACAATTACTCTAATTCGAAAACCATTTCGAGGAACAGGGTTTCAAAGCCGTTCTGCATTATTAAGTTTTAAAAATATTTATATATTTCGAATATTTTGACAAAAGTATATTTAACCTTTTGACTTTCGTTTTCGGCTTGAAGCCCTCCTAGGTGTATCTTACGGGTTAGGCGAAAACCGCTTGAAATAGTAGTATGTTTTAATTCATTATTACAATCACTTTTTATCATTAGATATCAATTAATTGTTGTAATTTATTAGAAAATGCCAATCCAAATTGAAAATAGTTATGTCATCCATAAAATGTGTCCTAAATAAATAAAGATATTAAAACAAAACTATTGTGTCAAATGAAAAATGTATGATATAGATCTCTTAAAATTACCTATCCTTTCGAATTAGAATGAATAAAATTCAACGTTGAATTTAGTCATGTCGCGACCAGTAATTACCAGTTTAAATCAGTAATAGCATTATTAACGTTTCATTAATTCATTAGGCATTCCACGATCACTTCCCTTGCGAGGTAATAATCGGAAAGAATCTCTTTGTGTCCCAGTTATTTATTATTATTACAATGACAGGTTATTATGATAATTATGACAATATAGCCTTTGAAAAGGCAAAGGGTATGGCTGTTGCACCTTTAATTGTTCAGAGTTGAATACTATTATAGTTATTTATGTAACTGGTATATAATGAAACTTCTTAAGGTACGAGTGGCGAGGTTAGACGTCGAGCTTGCGGGCGCTCTAATTACACGCACGTCGTCGGCGTCGTTGATCGGGTCGCCACCTTCCCGAACACAATGTCATGGTTGAGGGAGGCGATGGCTGAGATACGCGTCATACTCGTGAACGGGTGCTATCTGTGGGGTCCGGTCTGTTCACGCTTGCAAGGACCTGTTTTTCCAATTTAGTTATTTTAATTATCGTTCCTGACGTAGAGACCTCGTCATGTTGTTCTCCTAATCATGATTTTTAACTTTATTTTATTGACTTTACATTTATAAGGATTTTGTTTGTATTGGTTTAATATTGTACCTAATTATAGTATGAATCTTCTCAAATTAACTTTTCGCTTCGAGCCCTAATCTTCCAAACAAAGGCCATTGTATCTATTATCGCAAAACCGCTAGCTACCGAGTTAGCACGTGCTACTACAACATTGATATTGAAAAACAAACGGTATCGTCATAGTATTAAGGTTCAAATTGAATGTCACTGACATTCTAGATGTTACGTTTTGGTAGTGTAGGACGATACCGCCCCGAGGCAATACGGCAAATACCAAAACGTAACATCTAGAATGTCAGTGACATTCAATTTGAACCTTAATACTATGACGATACCGTTTGTTTTTTAATATCAATGTTGTAGTAGCACGTGCTAACTCGGTAGCTAGCGGTTTTGCGATAATAGAAACAATGGCCTTTGTTTGGAAGATTAGGGCTCGAAGCGAAAAGTTCATTTGAGAAGATTCATACTATAATAATTGAAAAAATGAGCTTCTGCTGGAGTTTCTTGCGGCGCTTCTTCTCCGCAATGATGGTCTTGTCCGAAGCGCTAGTAGATTCACTCCATGTTACCGACGTGTAAAAGAGCCCTCATGTGGCCAATAAACTGAATAAATATTTTGAATTTTGAATTTTTTGAATTGCACGAGTACCTTAAGAGCTAATTACGAACCGTTGCATACATAACTTTTTCTACAAGCTTAAAATGATATTGGAAAAAATAAAATTAAAATGAATATAGAACTGTTGTTACCATGTTATTATAATGCTATAATAATTATTATAGAACTGATATTACCATGGCACCGCTCATCATAATAATTGTTTTCCCGCTTCGGTAACACTATTCTGGTATTCTGATACCGTAACGATATCAATATTACCTGTTTATAGTACGCGAGTTGAAAAACTATATTTAAAAGCTGATTAAGAGCCGATTTGGACCAGAATGAAAGTAATGATGTAATTTAGTGTGGAGATTGAAATAATGGCGAAACTGGACCAAAGCGAATGTTGTGGTCAATTTAAGCTGCCACCTGCTGTAAAAATATGAAATATATAATTTATTTTGTGATATTAAAGGCGACGACGTAAATTAAGTTTTACCTATTATTATTTTATTATATGGGGGGTTGAGATGGGCCTTGTGAGCCACTTCGACCATTGCTGATCTTTTGTGGCAGCCCTTTGTTCAGAGTTCACTACAAAGGTCCGTTGCGTCCAAGAATTTCCAGATGCTTTGGGCAGTGAGTACTTAGTTGTATCTCTTGTGGGTCAATGATATGTCGCCCTAGGTGGATACTTCTGTTGCGCATTAGTGGTCCGCACGAACAGAGGATGTGCATTGCTGTCTCTTCTGTTCCCTGACAGAACCTGCATGTCGCGTCTTGTTTCATTCCCATTAAAAACAGATGTCTGTAAAAGGAAAAGTAAGGTTTACCTAATTTGCTGCCTTTAAGAATAGAGCCGTGTGGTTGCCGGGTTAGAATAGTACCACTCCATGTCTTCCCGTGGATGTCGTAAGAGGCGACTAAGAGAATCAAGGCTTGTAGTATTGTTAGGCGATGGGCTTGCAACCTGTCACTAATACGCTGGTAAACATCTTAGCCTAATTGTGCAGTGTGGTTACAGAATTATCAACATGTTTTAAAAGTTGCTGGTAATTCTGTAGCTCTGCCTACCCCACTTTGGGAATGAAGGCGTGTTTATGTATGTAAGAATAGAGCCGATTGATTCAGGTATTTATAAATGCCTTATGTATTTCCATACTTGATATCCACAGTAACTGGACATCTAAGAATGCAGGCAAGCTGAAAAAATAATAAAAAAACAATGGTCATTGACCATAGATAACAACATAAAGTACTTTCGATTGGACCTCGTTTCTGTGAACTCGTACGTAGTTATCAAACGCGTTTCCAGCGAAAGTGAAAATATCCCGGAGACGCCATATTTGTTAAAGTCATTACCAACTTAACTCTGCTGACGGATAAACAAGGAACTAAAATATTATGTTACTAATTACAAGTTGTCGCTTGACAGTGACGCAGCCAACGAGTGAACCTATAACTTTGTCGTTGCCTGCGTATGAGAGGAAATGTAAGATTTCCAATAAAAAAGTATGGCCGTTTGCGTTGCTAGCGGAAATACTTAGAATGTTTATGTTATTAGTAATGTAACTGGTATAGCTTTAATTGGCAAGTAATGCGATGGATACTTTTACGTAGAATAAAACTATTTTTCTCACTAGCAACTATTCCAATGTGTTGTGACACATTTTAATAACAATTTTCCTTTTATAAACCGCGGAAGTGTAGAAATATACCTTAAAACCGGGCAAGAACATATCGGATCATGCTGTGTAAGGTTCCAAAGCCGTTACTACAAAAAAATTAGACCTTCCGACAAACTTAACTTTGTCGATGGAAAACTGTTATCCCCGTACTTTTAAACCGTGTGTAACTCAAAAACCACTGAACTCTACTTAGTAGTAAGTTTATTATATTTTTCATAGCATATTTTTCAGTTTTTTGTGTTTGCAGTTTTGGTTATAGGGGGGGACACAACACTAACAAAAACTAAGTACGGCTGTTAGGGCCTGTTCGCACGTTTAATCAAACAAAGAAATAATTCAAAACAAAATTCACTTTTGATTAGAAGTCTACTGACAAAAGCCAAGGTTGAATTTCGAATGTAGTTCAATTACGAGTTATTTCTTTGTTTGAGTAAACGTGCGTGTTGTTTGATCAGTAGTTAAACTAACTAATCGCCGAAAAAAGTATGTAATGGTTAAGTCTCAAGGAAAATGTCAAATTTTCGATTCCTTTCTCGAATTTTAACAATTAGTTGAGTTAACTACTGATCAAACAACGGTTGCTGTCATACTAGTACATAATAGTAAGGTTAGGTCACACTTGCTAACATTAGCCTGTGAGGAAACGCAGGTCCATACCAACCTAACAGCCTGTCGCGTTTAAAACTAATCTATCGTTTATTGACCTTGCCAGTAGTCTTCATTTTGTACACGTTTTTATTTAACTGAACGCATTTGTCAAATCTTGTAAGTCAAATTAAAACTGTTTCTCGTAATTGGAACCCCTGAAGGTTGTTAAGTACATGATGATGCATATTATACAGTGTGTGACATCCATAAGAACATATATTTTACGTGAAGATAGCTTTAAGTGTTGTTAGCCGTTTAAAGAAGGAGTTAAGTTATTAGCTAAATTACATTTAGTGTAATTCATTTTTAAAGGGTACAACGAGCAGCAATGTATAACATTAAGTCTAAGTTAATTGCAAGTTAATTGAGGGATAATTGAGCTATGTCTGATACATTGCGTGGCAAATTAGTTAGTATGAAAAAAAAAAGTACAACTTATGTTAACAAAACACTTGTTTTTATGATAATTAGGATGCATATTAACTGTTGTCAAAATATATGTTCGTATGGATGTCACACACTGTATATATTATATCACGATGGTTAAAAACTTAAAGATTCGAAAGGTGGCAATGGGATTTTTGCTGTGCCTTAACGTAGACTTACTAAGTTTGGACTCAATGCAGATAATAAAGTTAGCTTTAAAAAATCCGCCTGTTGCAAACCAACTTTAAATCGTTATAAATCTTAAATGATCATTCAAAATTAAAAATGATGAAACAAACCTAAGGTTGATTTTTAAATACCTATTCGTTGATATCCTGCTTGTCATAGTACATCGACTTTTTTAAATTTTATAATTTGGTGTCTGGTTGCCGCCATATTGAACTTTGATTACTGTCATGTCTTTAGTGACACTCACGAGATTAAGACGAATTAATTGACATAAGAATCATCTAAATCAGTCCCCGCGTTTAGTTTCTAGAGCGCCACAAAGTAACAAACATATTTTTATAGGCTGATAAACACAATACCATCCTCCTTCGGCAGTCGGGTACAAAATAGAGTCTTTCACAAAAGCTGTTCTCAAAGTGTTTGTTAGAATAGATCTATTCTAATCCTAAACAGTAAATGTAGTCCTCGCATCAAGACGCGTCACTGTGGTAGATACTTTTTGACGTGTTTCCGTAGTCAACATCTTGATAGCTCTTCTTTACTTGACAGTAATGACGACCCAGTTGACAACAATAACAACCTTAACACGTCAAAGTCAATATGGCTTTACTAATTTTAATAGAGGCCCGGGCCATATTAGCTAATCACGCAACTCAACGCCGCGCCGCGCCGCTGCTGGCAGTGGTTGGTGCGCACCCGATTTCTCATTAGCTTGCTCTCTCATCCTCAATCGAAAGTGGTTAGTGCACGTGTCAATATGCTGCCCTCGTTAGCCAATAAACTGTATGTCAAACCCAAGAACCAATGCAGTTTTAACTCTCGTATATTTGTAATAAGGTTGATATTGGTTCAGGAGTATTATGTTAGATACGCCTATTGGCTTATGTATGGTAGTGGAGATGCAATAGGAAAATGGTTTATGAGTAAAAGCCGTCTGACTTTATGTGAGGTTAAACGTGACGATGATACTACTAATAGTAAAATCAATGTGATCATTGCGAAGCCAGATGTTACTAATATTCAGACCTAGGAATATACGGGGCAAAATTAAATGACAGCTAGGGATTGCTTATATCGATAAACTCAGTTATCGATGCTTTTCCCATAAATTAGTGATCGCTCCAAGTTTTGTTTGTAAAAATATATTTTTATTGAAAGTTTGCAAATGAAACAAAATAGCAACATAATATTCGTTATTCTTTATTTTAAAAGGATTTTTTAACCTTCACTCGCCATCATATATTTTTCCTTATTGTGTATTTCAGAATGATTGTCTCATTGAATTTACTATTGTTAAAATAAACTATCAGAATTTTATAGGAGTAAATAAAATATGATGATGATGTGAAGGTTAAAAAATCCTTTTAAAATAAAGAAAAATGAATATCATGTTACTATTTTGTTTCATTTGCATACTTTCAATAAAAAGTTATTTTTACAAACAAAACTTGGAGCGATCACTAGTATATGGGAAAGGCATCGATAATTGATTTTATCGATATAGGCAATCCCTGGCTGTCATTTAATTTTGCCCCGTATATTCCTAGGTCTGCTAATATTTAATTATTTATGACCTTCTGTGTCATAAGAAAGCAAGACGAATACGACCTATTCCGAACAAGAAATGATCTACATTTGTACAGGGCCTCTATTCTAGCCGGTAAAATCCATATCGTATTGGACTTGTTATGGTATTGCTTTTATTTAAGTCGGCCTCCATTAACAGAACTAGGAATATACGGGGTAAAATTAAATGACAACTAGGGATTGCCTTTATCGATAAACTCAATTATCAATGCTTTTCCCATATAATAGTGATCGCTCTAAGTTTTGTTTGTAAAAATATATTTTTATTGCAAGTATGAAAATAAAACCTAATAGCAACATACATACATACATACATAAACTCACGCCTTCATTCCCAGAGTGGGGTAGGCAGAGCTACAGAATTACCAACAACTCCAAAAACTTGTTGATAACTCTGTAACCACAATTTGCACAACTGGGCTAAGATGTTTACCAGTGTATATTAGTGACAGGTGGCAAGCCCATCGCCTAACAGTACTACAAGCCTATATTCCCTTAGTCGCCTCTTACGACTTCCACGGGAAGACATGGAGTGGCACTATTCTAAGCCGGGGCAACCACACGGCATAATAGCAACATAATTCTTTATTTTAAAAGGATTATTGAACCTTCACTCATAAAAATCATATCTTTTTACCTCATTTGTATTCAGTATCATCGACGATTTAATTATTTAAGTAATTAAGTAAGTTCTATTTCTTTTAGATGAGGAAAATTTAAACTTCCCCACTATCTAGTCAGGTACGCAATCAGTGGGAAAATCTTTAAAGAAGGCCTAATGTCAGTTGAAGGTTAAGGCTGTCATGGTGTCAATATAAGAACTTTTCCATATAAAAATGTCCATAACAATTATTTAAAATTAATACCTCCTTTAATAAATCCGTTCGCGGCATTGTACCCTGGATAGTTAAACCTATCCTTTGGGAGATTTGCCGTGTGATTGCCGGCTTAGAATTGTGCCACTCCATGTCTTCCCGTGGAAGTCGTAAGAGGCGACTAAGGGAATAAAGGCTAGCAGTACTGTTAGGCGATGGGCTTGCCACCTGTCACTAATACACTGGGAAACATCTTAGCCTACTTGTGCAAAATGTGGTTACAGAATTATCAAGAAGTTTTAAGACTTGTTGGTAATTCTTTAGCTCTGCCTACCCCACTCTGGGAACGAAGGCGTGAGTTTATGTATGTATGTATGTACCTCCTCTAATAAATCCGTTCGCGGCATTGTACCCTGGATAGTTAAACCTATCCTTTGGGAGATGTAAGCGCCAGCTCTGGGATCTAAATGTAATTATAATTATTTAAAATTAAAATTACATTTAGTAATCTCACTTAGGCAATGTCAAATGGCTCATCTAAATCGTTTTTTAATGGTAATTAACGTTATAACATTAACCTGTATAGCATTGAGGTTGCAATACCGTGCCCTTCAATGGCGGATAGTTCCACGAATCGCAACGAAACTAGCACGCGTACAATCGGTGAATCCGTAATGGGTATAGTCGGTTCGAGAATAGGCTTTTGTTTAACAAATAGAATTATGTCTTGATAATACATAATTGGGATACCTGCACCATAGAAACGATTCCTAACAGTTATATTTTTTGAGAGTATGTATGTTTCTGTTTGTGTCGTGTGGTTGCCGGCTTAGAATTGACAAGATTTCATATTTTCAAGACTTTAATTTTATTCGTTTTATAGATACTGTTTGGAAGGAGGAAGACACTAATAGTTTTATTTTTTCCCTAGGATGTATAATTATTTTATTATTAATTTATTAAGATGTTCTTATTCTAAAAGGGCGTAACTTCATTTCTACGACACAATGGACATATTACGTTAGTCCAATCTGTATAAAAAAAAAGTTTTTCTTTTTAATAATGGCGGTCAACCAATCTCAAGTATCTATCCATCTGTCAATAGTGTCAATGTCAAACTTGAAGTATGACAGCTTTTTTTCTCGTGAAAAAGGCAATGGTATTATATCTATTCAGGCATAGTATTGGTAAAACTCGATTTTTTTTTTAACTTACTTGTAATTTTGTCAATAAAGAAAAATAAATCTAAATAAATATTTTGCCGTGTTCAGGAGGCAAAACCCTTTCGATTCGTATAGTAATTTGCAGGTGTCACCAAAATGAAATGTTGTCAATTGTGCCACTCCACGTCGTCCCGTGGAAGTCGTAAGAGGCGACTGAGGGAATAAAGGGTTGTAGTACCTGCTGTTAGGCGATGGGCTTGCTACCTGTCACTAATATACACTGTTAAACATCTTAGCCTAATTGTGTAAATTGTGGTTACAAAGTTATCAACAAGTTTTTAGAGTTGTTGGTAATTCTGCAGCTCTGCCTACCCCACTCTGGGAATGAAGGCGTGAAGGTATGTATGTATGTATGTTTCTTAAGCGGCTTGATGGATTGGACACATGAGGAATCGTTAGATTCGTCTTGGTTGTGGTAATGATTGAGAGCGGGGTTCTTTTTTTAAATATATATCGACGACTACATCAAAAATGCAGTCGCAGCATTTATTTACTTAGCTATAACTCCACTTTTATTTTTGTATTCCTTGTGGTCATCTGTTATTGGCTTACTCAAATATATCCATATCTTATGTATCTGATTTAATGTATCGCTGTTAATGTGCCAAATAAAATAAATAAATAAATTTATTTTTGTACAATTTCATTGGTTATAAGTAAGTCAATGTCAAAATTAACGGATTACACACAAATAATAATAAAATAAGGCACAAAGTTAAATCTTAACATAATAACAAACAATCCCAAAAACAAAACTTGGAATGCGAACTGAGTACGTAATTAAATTAAGGTAATATGTATTCACTAAATGTCTCTTGAAGGTCGCACGCCATTGATTCGAGCTATAGCCGACCGTTGACTTGACACACATTAGTATAACGAACGAGTATGTAATTTGGTCCGCGGACCGGGAGACGAGCTGTAGGTAGGCCTCCAACAAGATGGAGTGACGACCTTGTAAGGATCGCGGGAACGCGGTGGATGCGAAAAGCACAAGACCGGTCTGAGTGGATAGCCTTGGGGGAGGCCTATGTCCAGCAGTGGACGTCTTTCGGCTGACATGATGATGATGATGTAATTTGGTGTTATCTTCATACGTATCAATGGTAAGCTTGAATGAACTGACTTTACTTGACCCTTGCTAGGTTAGGGTGGCGTAGGTAGAACGGGTCTATCATGTTGGTGCAGCTTATTCATATTAGCAAGATAAGAAGTCTACCCTGACACGCTGTCGTCCTAGTACAATTATATTGGTACATACATCTAAACTCGAAGACAGTATCTATTCTGTTTCTTTATATTTTTTGGTAATTTCGAAAGGATGGATGAAAGAAGATTGACGAAAGAGATATACAGAGCGAAAGTGAGTGGAAGGGTCGGAAGGGGCCACTCTCGGCGTACTTTTTCGAATCAAATCGGAGAATTAGTGGAAAAGGGCCGAATCTTAAGTACCCGAAATCGACGTGCATGCATGACTCTATGTATGAAGCGGAGGATCGTAGCAGCTGGAGGAAAAAAGTGGTCCCTGTCTACCGCTATAGAAAACAAGCGTGATTTAATGTATGCTATGTATGTTTATCGTCATCTAGCACCATAGCACAAGCCTAGTTAGGGACGAAGTGAATTTGTGTGTGTATATTTTTTTAACTAAGACATAATGCAGAAGTGGTCTCTTCCTACCCCTCTAGGGAAATAGGCGTGATTTAATGTATGTATGTATGTCATTTAACGTTTAGATATTAACAAATAATTAATTTATCGGACTCAAATTGACCTAGTCCCAAATCAGTTCAATCGCATTTGCCGTAAAGCAATAAAAGGTTAAAATTACGCACGTAAGGTGGATAACTGTTCGATGTACCAAATGTTTTCACGCCCAATCCTTAATTTATGTTGAGACAGTTTGAATGTTTATAGAAATAGAAATAGAAATAGAAACATTTATTAGACGAACACAAGAAAAAAAAACAGAACAGAGAAAAACATCATTAAAATAAGGATGGCGACACAGTAATAATAAAAAAAAAAAAAAGGAAAAAAAAAAAAAAAATCAATTGTAGGATAGTGTTGCCATGGGTGATTCTGTGACGTCGAAATTGACACCACTCAGCACTATGTCACAGCAGCGTTAACCGCAACGCTGGTTTTCAGTGGCGCCAACGTGATACACCTCTACATTTATGAGGCCTTTTACCTGGGCGCGTATTATGGGCGCCTTTATCGCATTGGATAAATCATCCGTCACACTCGCACTTACATACTGGTCAGTAAGTGACACATGCTTTATCCACATCGATAAACACGACAATAACACGGGCCCAGCGGGCTTATTATGGTCACGTTTATCGATGTGAAATATGTGAATGATACATCTGTCACTTTCTGACCAGTATGTAAGTGCGAGTGTGACGGATATTTTATCCACCGCGATAAAGGCGGCCATAATACAGGCTCTGATGGTTATAGTCATATCGTAAAACTAACGCAGTAGGTATTTGAGACTGCACTGAGCGTACAATGGCGACCTTATTACTATTACTGGGTTATTCAATAAACTCACGTATTGTCTTAAATCGAAGAGTGGTTTTTGTAATACAAATAAATTCACAATATGTAGCGTTTAAGACAAAGCTTAAATGTAGTCAACTTAACAGAACAAGGTAGCTATTTTTTTTTTAAGTTACTCACTCATATGTAAAATTATAATTAATAGTCATATACCCTATAAATTGTGTATTTATTTGTACTTCAAAAAAACACTTTGTTTTCAAGACAATAGTTTATTAAAAAACACAATAATAGTTATAAGGGCGCCACTGGATGCTCGGTAGTCTTAAAATCGTTCGGAAACTGTTCCTTCGAAAAAGTTTTCTGCGATAAACATAATATATTCTTTCTCCGTCTCCGGGCAAACAAACGGACAAACTAAGACACTTTTGCTTCCGATATTGACGTATTACGACGATTTATGCAAAGTTTACAAAGGCGGCCAATCCAACAACCGTCCGGGCGACCAAACAACATCGTGGGTTACATAACAAGTGAAGTTCACTTTTTTACGTGTAGGTTAACAATCAGTCTTTTTTTTAAGTTTTTAAGCCAAAACGATTACAATTGTTCACAGAGAATGACCATAGAGAACAACAACTTTGAAATAGATTGATGTATTTTTGCAAATGGAAAAGACCGGTAAATTTAAAAAAAATCGCGCCTATGCGAGTCGGACGCACACACTCTGGTTCGTGTTGTGCAGGTTGTGCTGCATTCGCCTATGGCAATCCATATATTTTAAAAGATTTTCCGACTTCACAGAATACGATAAATTTATCCCGCGGCTCCCTGCGGGCCTATTATGGTCATGTTTATCGGTTCAGATAAACGAGGATAAAACAGTTGTCACTTTCGTGCATAAGTGCGACAGAGACACATGCTTTATCCACCGCAATAAAACGGCCGCTGGTCCCATTATTCATCGAAAAATGTTTAAACTGTCGCCTCGTGAAATGGTCGCATAGTCACCAGATTTTAAGATAAAATTTTGTTAGGTGAAAGTTAAAAACCATTTAAAAGATTTATTGTCCATTGTTTGTGATCTTTGATATCTTGATTCTGAACTAGGTTACCTAAGAGATATTAATAATATCCCAAATGATATAATCAAACATATTTTCTCTTCATTTATAGTAATACTCTAGCAAAAACATTTAGTGGACGGAAATTAACTCATACTACGTAACGCAGCCATAGACAATGACGTCTCGACTATACTCGGATTATTATAAGATGATACTTGTGACAGCTCATATAAACACTTATTACACTTATTTCTTTAACTTTATATAAATACTACATCGGTACAAACCTAGCGACGCCGTTTAGGAATTTAAATAATTAATCGCCTATTTTTAAACAGATCGCTTGTGATGTGAGTATAGTAAGTGATTGAAATTACGAAATACAGCTGTCACAGGCATCATCCTAGAATAATCAGAGTATAGTGATGTGCAAACGTATCGTACCATAAAGTGCTTGTGATGTGATCCTAAATAATATAATCAAATATATTTTCTGTTAATTTATAGTAATACTCTACCAAAAACATTTAGTGGACGGATATTAACTCGTACTATTGACCACAGTCATAAACAATGAAGCCATCCGCTAGTGATGTGCAAACGTAACGTAAATAAAGTGCTAGTGATGCGATAATCATGTGGGAGTACCTGGCAGTGTTGCTCCTCGGTTTCTGGCTTGGCATTGCCATATTCCTCTACGTATCATGCTACTGGCTGGAAGAGATTTTGGGTAAGTTTAAAAAAAAAAGTGCTTTACCAAAACATGTAAAATTCTCAAATGTAAAACTGTAATATATGAACTGTGGGCCGCTGGTTTATTTTAATGTATGAATTGCAGTATTTTAAATTTAGAATCAATTAAATTATTAAAATTAAAAAATATTTGTATTATACAGATTATAATACATTAGATGCATACCTAGTTGGTTACTAAGTTCTGTTACTAAGGTTGATGCAAATAAAACTAACTTATGTTTATTTTTTAATTTCAATATGTATAAAAATTAAAAGCTTAATTAATATACATTTTGAAAAACAGTTAATCATTTTTCTTAGTTTCCGCAATTCCCGATACGATCTTTTAACATTCACAGCCGGCATCGATGAAATTACGCATGACTTTTCTGTAAATTTCATTTTTTGAAATCGCTTAAAAGTTAGTCTTTGTTTACCAAAGAACTTTTTTTGTATAATATTATAAAAAATCCTATCTCTGCATATGTTTAGAGACCAAAATTATATTTCTCAATATGACTTAATTCCAACTTATGAAGCAAGAGATTTGGTGTGTTTTCGTATTTCTGCAAAATCATGTGAAATCTTAAAGTCGATTTAATGAGTCATCAAGATTGACCGGTGTCCAAGCGGATCTTTAGTTGCTTTGAATACATTCGTATCAGAATTTAAAGCTAGAAGTATGTTCAATATGTCACGCAAATTTGAACTCTCTACAGGAAGTCTTACAAAAGTTGGGGCCGTTATCAGTATCATCGTCGTGCGTGATTTTAACTATGATTTTATCGTCCGAAATGGGAATACTTCAAGCTCGTACATCAAGTAATTGCAATAGTTTAGAATACATTATTTTTATTATTATTCTATAGAAATCAAAGTTTTGATTAATATGCAGGTTTATGCAAAACTGCTTTAATTTTTTTTTTTAATTGTAATTAATCTCAGTAACAGAACTTAGTAACCGACTAGGTAGTTATTGGTAATTCTGTAACTCTGCCTACCCTGTATGTATGTAGATGCATATAACTAATAGATTACATTTGAGAATTTCACTAACTTTCATGTTAATAATCAAAACACCTTCTAACATACGGCAGTGTCTGTCACCTCGGTAAACGCGGTTTAGCCAACGTTTTTACGAAGAACACAGTCACCTGTTAATTATCGCACACAATTTAAGATATAATTACATGCATAATTAAATTACGACCGGTAGTAAAGACATTCCTTGACACATAAATGTCAATCACTTACATAATTTTCATAAGTGAGTGCAATAAATTTATCTGCGAGATGACCTTGTCATGTTTTCCTTATTTCCTTTAAGCCTACGTGCACAGCCTTCTTTAGCAATCTGTTCAAAACAAGATGTTCAAAATTGAGGTGTAAATTTCAAAACATATTTATGCGTAATTTTTTTGCTTATATTTGTTCTGTGTACAAGAAAAACGGTCACGTGTATATTTTCTCGTAACAATGGAAAATTTTAATCCTTCGTCATGCTTACTTATAACAATTGACAAGCGAGTTTTCAGCTTGTATTTTTAATGTTGGGATTGTGACGAGGATCGTTAAAAAATGACCTTTTGCCTCGGGGCAAAGAGCAAACTGCTCAGTATAAGATAATTGAGCGAAATAACCAGCAATGTAATTTATTAAACCTGTACCTGACTCGTTATGGAAGTATGAATATTGCAAATAACTTATCGTTATTAGTCAGTTCACAGGTAATAGAGAAAGTAATTCAACTTAGGCAATAGATAGCTCAGTAGTTGTGTTTTAAGGCTTGGCCCTACCGCTGCGTAAAGTACGGTGTCGTTGCGTAAACAAAAGTCGGGGTCATAGTAACAACATGGCGCCGTTTTTGACGCACCGTGATATACGCACCGTTAAGCAGCAGTGCTATCGCACCTTAATGCCTAATGATACTCTATTCTAAGCGGTAAAACCATATTGTCTTTGACGTGTTATGGTATTGTTTTCAACTCAGCTGCTATTACTGTCAAATACATAATAAAACCTGTCGTAACGTTGACACTACTGGTAATATCACACCTTCAGAATAATAGTAACATAACTAGTGACTTTGACGACGCGCTGGCCAAGTTGGTAGTGACCCTGCCTACGAAGCTAGCGGTCCTGGGTTCAAATCCCGGTAAGGGCAGATTTTGGTGTGATGAGCGCGAATATTGGTTCCTGAGTCATGGATGTTTACTATGTATTTAAGTATATATTTCTCTATATAAGTATTTATATCGTTGTCTAGTACCCATAGTACAAGCCTATAGCTTAGTTTGGGGCTAGGTCAATTGGTGTGAGATTGTCCCCTAATATTTATTTATTTATAATTCAGAAATTTTAAATTTCGAGTTAGGTCTCTATAATAGTAAATTTATAACTTGAAGTTTGAAAGCTGAAATTTAGAATAAGGTCACTATTGTTTTGAAGATGCTATGGTTTTACCCTGTAAAATAAAGGCCCAGCCCCCGTATTATGGTCACATTTATCGCGGTGGAGAAAGCATCCGTCGCTGTCGCACTAACTTACTGATCAGAAAGTGACAGATGTTTGTACACGTTTATCCAGATCGATTAACACGATCATGATAGGCCTGTATTCTACGCGGTAAAAACCATAATGTCTTTGACTTGTAATCATATTGTTTTTAACTCGGCCACTTTTATTGTAAATACGAGCATTCGTAACGTTGACATACGATAACAAGTCAAGTGAAAAGCAATATAGTTTTACCCTGTACTAAAAGTTGGGAGATCAAAACCCCCTTTGACGATTAATATTAAAAACACTTGTTTAGGTACGCTACTTACCTAGTGTAGGTTTAACACTAAAATTGTCATCATGGAAAGTTTATTAAACAACAGAAATATGATTATAAATTACAGTAACTACATATTTTGTAGCATATATTATTAGTAATGTGTGAAGATATCGAATTTTATTATTTACCATGAATTAGTCACTCTGCACATATTGTATGGAATGCTAAGTGTATGTTCAAACCACTAGAATGTTATTGTCTGTGGCACGTTTTGTTTTTCAGCTTTATTAGGACTAAGATTGTTAACCTTTTGTTTTGACTAACCTTATAAAAATAATAGTTGCATAAGTGCTAATACTATACAAAATATAACCTAATCGATAATTACGACTTTCTTGTGATAGCGCTTTACTTGGCTGTTAAGGAATTTTGACATAATTATAATTAGGTACCTACGTTCCCCCGCCTCTCCGTACAGGGTGCACCCATGGCATGGTGGTCAGCACAAACTGGAAAGATTATGAGGATGATAAATCTAGGTTACTCTGAAAATTTTAGGTTCCGGACAAAAATGAGTTGGGATATGACTGGGGTAGTTTTTAATATATTGCAACATTATCCAATCAACACATGCAGCTAAATGTAGTGAATAAAACTTGAGTCCTTCAAAAAACGAGCGCCTACTCTTTTTACAATGGCCGGCAGCGCATCTGCATTTCCTCTGGTGCTGCAGGTGTTTGATCGAGGCGATGATCACATACCATCAGGTGACTCGCTTGCTCGTCTGCCTCTCGCCTCAACAACACCAATTCCAAGTTCAAAACTCATTTCGAACTCTTCAGCTAAACTTCCACTTTCTTTCTCAGACCTCCCACCGTTGGCTCCGCCCAGCAGTGCCCACGCGCAGCTCAAGCGGCTGGTCTCGCGCGTGGTGGAGGAGGCGGCGGCGCTGCCAGCGCTTGCGCGGTACGCGGCAGAACCTGCGCGCACACCCGAGTCTAACACGTACGAGGATCTGCTGGCCACGGCTATACTGAACAAGGTATGGGCATGTATAAAGGAAAAAAGAAAAAACATTTATTCGTGACGAAATAACAATACAAAATGCAACAAATATTGACAAGAGGCCTACTGTTGTTACGAAATGGTTCCAACTCAGCGTTATGCTGGCATTAAAGCCAGCGTTAATCTTCCGTTGGAACCATCCAGTGAAACCTTGGCAGATTAAATACAAAACAGCAAAAGGCAGCAGGCAGCAGGTAAAGGTATCTGTAGTTGTTATCTGTAGCTCTTTTCCACAAATTAAATTGACAGATGACAATTCGGCATATACGGCGCATGGTGCCAAGGCCAGATGCGAAATAAACATGATCGCCTTCTTACCCTTAACCTGTCGAAAAGCAGCAGCAACATTTATTTATTTATTTATTTGCCTTACATTGTTGTTCCGATGCGGGGTAAAGACAACTGTAAAATTGGTAGCATAGAGGCATTCCACTTAGTCTTCGGCTGGCAACGAATTCGCAATCTAAAGACTCACCGTATGATCTTGAGATTCCAAATGTCAGAATCGGCTTCAAAGCCTACTTACATCAGGTAGGTACCTATATCTGCTCGTTTGCCTTCTCAATGGTTACCATAAAAATGTAAATGCAATACAAACTGCATATTCACTCTATTGACTCGAGTAAATATTCCAAATTTGTAACTAACGTTTCATAAAGGGCACTCAAAACGCTACAATAGTGGATTGCTACAAGTATGCGCGGGCGCCGACTACCGTTTGGTTCAAGCGCAGTTACTCCAAATACAGTAATAATAGGCTAAAACTGAATTAATTAAGTTCGCAGTCATTCTGCTGTATGATAAAATCAAGATGGCGGTTCAAACTGCGTTTTGCGGCTATTACGTTGGAATCTGTTGCGGTGTATGTTTTAAGAAAGCGCAGAGTAAACTATTTTCTCTTCGTCTTTCTCGATATGTATGTATGTAATCTCTTTATCGCACAAAAAAAAACATATTCGTAGATAAACTTAAGACTAACATGTATCATGGCGAACTTATATACTATAACTGTACGAGGATAGGCAAGATGATGATAGGCGAGGATAGGCGATATTTCGGGGTATTAAGTATTTGTTCTTAAGTAATCGTACTCGATACACAGTATCTGGAGCCCTATATATTTTTTTTTATGGCGTAGGAAGGCAAACGAGCACGTGGTAAGTGGAAACTGTGACCCATAGACCTTCTCATTCAGAAGACTGCAAATGCACTGCCAACTCTGAGGACTAAGATGGAATGCCTCTATGCTAGTCATTTCACCGGCTGTCTTATCCCCAAACCGGAACACAACAATGCAAACATGGCTGCTTGGCGGTAGGTTAATGGATAAGATGGTGGTACCAACCCGGACGGACCCTGCACAAGGTCCTCCCACCAGTATACAGCCAAGATGCAAAGGCGTTTATCTTTTCTATCGCTCAAAATGCATGGGATGACAGTTAAGTTGACCACGTGGTTTATAACGCACGGGAATGTCATCCCATACATTTTGAGAATTAAAACTAAACCTACCTACATTTTAAAATAGGTACCTAGTAAAATAATTTATCTCAACATTTTTGATGTGCGTTGTTAGATCAACCATTTTCTATTGAGACAAGGACTAGAAATCATGAAAGCCTTGAAACATATAACTAACACGAACATTTACATGCTTTACTAGATGGCTATACTTGCATAATTACGTAAAATCAGTTTATAGCAATTGACGGGAACACATAAATCACGATAACAACCGCGGTGAATCCGTACAAGTGTTTCCTAACTCTTTTACCGGCAAATTAAGGGCTACCAACCGTTAGAAAAAAAATGCTTTTAAAAATTACTATAGTTGGGTCAATTTCGGTTGAACCCTGTGACAGCTCATGTCAACACTTATTACAGGGCACTATTCTACGATGTCAAACAATATTGCTATTGACATGTTCTCGTATTGTTTTTAACACGGCCTCTATTACTGTAAAGTAAATAAAGGCTCAGTTTAATTGGTCGATAGCCCGCATGCTTGTAGCAATCCATTGACGAGTTGTTTTAACATTAATGAACCGGGAGCTATTGCAGCGATGCAATGTATCACGAAACAGCGGGCTATCGACTAATGAAACTGAGACTTAAGAGCTATCAAAACGTTGACTGGTCAAAAACAATAGTTTTATGTGGTAGTATAGAGGCAGAGTTGTGACATATTTGAAATACTTGTATTTAAAATACAAATACAAAATACAAGATACGTATTTTGGATTTTGTACTTAAGTACTTTTTTTTTAAAGTATTTTGTATTTTATTTGAAATACTATTCGAGACGTATTTTGTATTTGTAAAATGGTTTATAAAATACAAAATACTTTTTTATTCTTAGCTTCATTCTAAAGCATTCCGCGATTCAGTAAAAACAAAAAATGGCCACTAGTGGCGCAGCAGCTTTGAAAGTCTATGCGCAAAATGACAGATGAAACAAAACGCATATAAAACCTGACCAATAATATATGAGGGACCCCTCTTGACAATCCTCAAAGTCACTGTTACGTTTTGCAGTGTTGGCAGCTATTTCATTATTTCTGTGTTGTTCGCTCGAAATGTCTTTAAAAAAATGCCAAAACAAATTGTATTTAAACAATATGCCGTGTAGGCAATAATACGTTATTTTAACGATTCGTATTTAAGTGATTATGAATGTATAAATGTATAAATGACAAATAAAAATACAGATCACATATCCAACTATAAAAAAAGTGTTTTACGGTACAACACTACCTTGTCTCCCGAGTTCAGCACCAGTGGAAAGGCTATTTTCGTATGGTGGTATGATTATGCGTCCACACAGACGCAACATGTCAGATGCTCTTTTTGAAGAGCTTGTGATTTTAAAATCTTTAATAAATAAAGAAAACCAGTAATTTTACCATAAAGTATTTTATTTCAATAAAGTATTTTGAAAATACATATTTTGTATTTTGTATTTAAATACAAAAGGCAAAAGTATTTTGTATCTTGCATTTGAAATACTATATTAAAAAAGTATTTGCATTTTGTATTTAAATACTTTTCGAAAAGTATTTTGTACATCTCTGTATAGAGGCCTTCTGTAGAAAGAAAGAAAGAAAGAAATAAAATCATTTATTCGTGACAAATATAACCAAGAACAGATAAAAACGTACAAGAAGAAAATAGCCACGAAATGGTCCCAACTCAGCGTATTGCTGGCATTAAATTCAGCGCTGGTCTTCCGTTGGGACCATCAAGTGAAACCACGGAAGGTTACAAACACATAAATACTTGAAATCCAATAAATAATGAAATGAGCAAAATTCAACGTAAAATTCAGAAATTCAGAGTGAAATCATACATCGTAATTAGTCGGAGAAGTTCGTGATTCGTGATTTTTCTGTGACTTTACCCATATTCATACCAAACCGGGAGTCACGCAACCCGGTCGCCTTCGCCGGTTGCGCCTGCGCTCTCCAAACAACGTCGACCGTGACTTCGTAAAGGAGGACCAACGATCGAAAATTCATACGTCTGCATTTATAATTAATTTTGCCACGGTGAACCACATTGATTTTCGCGTTACCTTGTATAGTGACATGTTTTTATTTACTTCCTATTAAAATCTGGGGTCCTAGTGAAAAAGGTTACAAATCGATTGAAATCTTAATATAAAAGGGTATATACATGAACGGAGTATACTATACTTATACCCTTTTTCACTTGATCTTCAGAAGACTTTTACCATTTTTCACTAGGACCCCAGAAATAATTCCAATGCGAAAGCTAGTTATTCTGTTAACATACATACATACATACATAAACTCACGCCTTCATTCCCAGAGTGGGGTAGGCAGAGCTAAAGAATTACCAACAAGTCTTAAAACTTCTTGATAATTCTGTAACCACATTTTGCCGTGTGGTGGCCGGGTTAGAATAGTGCTCCATATGTCTTCCCGTGGATGTCGTAAGAGGCGACTAAGGGAATAAAAGCTTGTAGTACTGTTAGGCGATGGGCTTGCCACGTGTCACTTATGCACGGGGAAACATCTTAGCCTTCTGTCAACAAGTTTATAAAAATTAAATTTCAACGATTTCGAAGACAATGAGCTACCAAATAACTTAATAGCTGAAAGGGAAAAATACATTGAATACACTATTGATCTCGAGAAACTTTCAAAATTACGACTTCTATTAATTCCATAATCAACATTTACTCGAACGTAGCTTCCTATTGCTACGGAAGTTGTGGTTTAGCTGTTGCCGATTGATTGAAGTATCGATCTGTTTTCGAATAAATCGATCACTCTGCCTTCAAAGATACCTACTTTATCTAAAGTATTCACAGATAGATCTATGGATTTAGCTTGAAGGCCAATAAAGACTTGAATTCAATCAATGTGTTAGCCTACTAGTACTTTCTAGTAGTGTCGAGATTTTAATGGAGCCCATTCTACTGGAACTTGGAGTTCTTTTCAATCGGTATGTGTCGTAGGAAGTGTATTCAATTTAGGATGATTCCTGTGACTGCCATTGTTTTATAACTGATGTGCGAACAAAAATATCACGAAGGTACCTATACTCAGGGCCAAAAAATACGGGTCAGAGTGCGTTTTTCACACTAAAGAGGCTATTTCGCCTTGGTTCCTCGCCAGGGGATATTTTTTAGTGAAATCTAATGATGGACACACCGAGCATCGATACAGGACTTCCAGAGTGCCTAGGATACCCAACTGATTGAATCTGCGGTTAACGCTGGAATTGATCATGTTCAGAAAAACATCTAAAATGGCAATAAAATGTAAGGAAATCCAAGAGCTGACCCAAACTCTCTCACTGTGGTGTTAACTGATTGTGCGATAAGTTAGGTATCTTAAGAACATTTGACCTCCTCTATTGAACCTCGGAGTATCCATCATTAAACCTCACTCAAAACAACCCCTGGCAAGGAACCAAGGCTTCGAAAAATCCTCGTTTGTATGAAAAACGCACTCTGACCGTTTTTTTGTCCCTGAGTGTATATTTGGCCAAGTAACAAAAGCGCTATCTCTCAGATTTCTTACAAACTACGTTTCAATAAATAGTATTGTCTAGCAGATTTTAAAACGACACATTTTTTTCCGGGCGCATTGTTTCCCATTCCAGAAATTAATTTAATAGTTCGCGGATCTCCTATGTCTGGATGTTTTGCTCCTTCGAGCCTGCTGTAAGACTAATATAACCTAAACCTTCCTACGTATTTCAACCTAGTTACAAGTGGAAAGCGACTGGGAAAATCCGGATCGGAAAATATGCGACAGAAAACATAATCGGAAAAAATGCTTATAGAAATTATCCGTCAGGGAAGAAAATATATTAATAAAAAAACTAACAAGTACTCCATTTCATCAACAGAATCACTGCCATCACAAAATCCTTGACTACAGTAATTTGCCTAAAGGTCAATATGAATACTTTTAGATGTACCGAAGATAACGATTATATTAAGTTATCTAACGCTATTTATCTTGTTTTGTTTGAGGATATTACTTACTTCAAATTCAATGATATTTTATATTACCTAAGATACGTCACCTGCGCAAAAGCGTTACTCAGAAAGGAAGGTAATTTACCTTACCACTGTTTAGTTGTTCTGCGGCTGCTGACACGCACGCATCAAAGATAATAAAACATTACTATCTAAAAGTAACAAATATATTTTGTAAAAAATGCCGTCTTGTGTTTTTAGAGGCTTCCTAAATTATACTATAACTGTAAAATTTCATTCGTAATTCTAATTACCGTTAATATTTTTATATTTTGTTTATATCTCGCCATTTTGTTTAATTTGCACCTGTGAAACATGAGATACACAATTAGATATCGCATGAGTGCGATGAAGACGGGTAGCTGCACGTGAGCGGGCAATTGTCTTGGCAAGAGGGGCGAGCAATTTGAAACAACTATTTATCTCTTTCTAACCATAGCGTTCGCTACGGATTGCGGTCTTTGTCAGTAGAAATATATAACGTAGCAATTGTCAGTAATTCGCGACGGGTTTTTAATGCGTTTAGTATGAGCATAACGTATCTAAATATAAAATATCATTGTTCAAATTACTGAAATCCTGAAAGTAATTATCTAAAGCCGATATACTAATGAATCAAGTCGTT
Organism: Acleris emargana; assembly: GCA_927399475.2. Taxonomy (NCBI): domain Eukaryota; kingdom Metazoa; phylum Arthropoda; class Insecta; order Lepidoptera; family Tortricidae; genus Acleris; species Acleris emargana. The sequence continues at coordinate 19,350,296 of OV656848.1, read as the reverse complement.
ACTATAAATAAATTTGATTACAATAATAAACAAACATATCTTAACTGTGAAGTGTTCTGTAGTGTAGGGTATATTGTTTTGAGAGACACAAACGTGGCTATTAGACGCGTTGTTTGACAGAGATGTGCCAAGGTCATAGGCAGCTCAGCTACAGCTCTTTAATGCTTACAAGTAGACAGACAAAGATAACTTAATGATTAAGAAAACCTCGAACACTATTAATCTGCATCGTAAATTTGTTACGCATTGCACTTGATAATAAATCCATAGGAGATTAAGATAAAAATATATCTTTTTATCCTGTTAATTAATGACATTATTTCCAAAAAAATACGCAATTTTATCATAAACTGTTGAGTCCGTATGTATAATCAAAGTCGTACCTATTTTCACTTGGTTTTTGATAGACTACGCAAAAAGTATATCTTTTCTCGTGTTTAAGTACCTATGTATCTACCTATAATTGGACCTCTTGGTAGGTGGTTCTCATAAAGAACACCAAATATAAACCGGAGAGTTGAAGTTGTCTCGTCAGAGCGTAAGTCACATATAGAACTTGCATTCTCAACTTACCCGCATTAAGTCCGTTCATTTACGTTCATGTTTATTCTGTAAGTAGGCCGCACGGGCAATTTTACACGTCAAAAATCTACCAGCGCTTCACAAGATACCACTGCTGAGAAGAAACGCCGCAAGAAACTCAACAGTCAGTCATATTGCTTATATCATAATAAACTTAACCTAGCATTACCTATATAAAACAATGAATCTCACATAAAACAAAAAATAAATACATTCATGCCCAGTTGAGCAGGAAAATGTGTCAAAACTCACAAGAACTAATAAGTAGGAGTAATAAAAAATATAAAAATATTGAACCAAGAAGTGTTATAGCGAGCTGCTAGCTATATTAAATACCTCCTCAGTCATGCTGCAGGGGGTCGTCGGGCTGACAAAGCTTCCTAACCTAACCATGAACAATCATAAGATGTAGGTAATGTAGAAGAAGTAGGTAAAGATGATCTGAGTCAAGTCAAGTTCCATTTCTGAAACATCCCGTATAGGTAGGTAAACAAATTAGTTCATTTTTATACATCCGGGCCTTTCATAATCGAAAAGAATAGATAAGAAAGATCCGTAAGCATGTCAATGCAGTACCAGGGTACCAGATCCAACGAGATTTGACGATAAGTAGGTAAACCGTCCAACCAATATACGTCTTGCCCGCTCCTTTATCTCTCGATAACAAATCCGATAAAGTTAGTCTACGGCGATAGCGAAACAAATCGGCTGTTTATAAAGAAATGGTGAGTTATTTACTGTGCATAATTACTTTATTGCAATTGCAAATATGTGACGCGTCCGCCATTTTGTAGTGTCAAACTCGCGCCAACTCGCAAGTTCTTTATGGTAGCTGCGCGTGAAAAAGGTGTTTTATCGTGCATGAAAGACATTTAAATAATTAGTCGTAGTGTTATTTTATTAGGTTATTTTTTTATTCTCCCAACGAAATTGATCTCGAATTTTAATCTCATTATGGTGGTGTCACTCGCACTTCTAGTGTATTCTTCAGTGATTTTCTTATATATTATTGCATTTGTAAGTAAATTGTGTGTGTGTCAAAGTACTTATTACATCTTATTTATGTGTTTTAAAGAATTGAGGGTCAATTTGAGGAATATATGGCCAGTCAGTTACTATTTCTGACGATTGACCACTTCATTTTACTTTTTTAACTGGCGTTTGATACTATACGTACTCTTTTTAATAGCAACCAAACCAATCTAAAATTATTTGCCTTGTGCATTTTTACAAATACTTAAATAATATTTAAAAAATGCCTTCATTTTCACTCTTGAGTCACCGATATTTTTTTTTATTCCCTCGTGACGCGTACTAAAAGTAAAACTACACTAGAATACGTGCTTTCCTGTATTTCAGGTACCGTAAAACCTGGTAACTATGGTCCAGTACTTCAACTGTGGTCCAAGCCTAATTTCTTTAATTCCTCATAGATGACTTAAATATACCTAAGCATTTTAAAACTTTAGTCAACAAGAAATGTCTATAAAACAACACGTTTCCTTAACTAAAGATAATGGGAACTTGGACTTTTGGTCATTGATTTTGGACCATAGTTGGAAGATTTTGGACCATAGTTACCAGGTTTTACGGTACCTATAAAAATATTAAATTAATGAACAGACAATACTGATAAAACTTATAAGTACATAGTTTTATTCAATATCACAAACACCGACGTCAAAAGTACATAATCATTCGTACCATTTTTAGACCTCACCAAAAAAAGAATAATAAACAACATAAAAAACTAATTGGCGTCAATGTTACGTGTGAAATAAGCTAACATAGAGAAGCGATAGACACTGGCAGCTGGAAAATCGCTTTTTCTGTTAATTATACGTATGTTGTTGGCGAGTTTTTGTTTCCACCCGGATCCGTCTGCGATAAATTGACGTCAGCACGGGATTAACCAGCAAACTGTATAGCAGATAGTATGAAGGATTAGTAGGTGAAAGAACTTTCAATAAGGGTCATAAATAAAACGGTAATGCAGATAATTAAGTGATTTTAGATATCAAGCGTGTTTCGTGTAGCGTGTCTGAAGATTGGTCTCAAGATGAGCGTTTCCAAGAGCAATAAGACAAACAAACACTAATGAAATTTTAATTACCAACAGATTCTTCTTCTTCTTTTATTATTAAAAGCGGTTTTTTTTTTTAAACACGTTTTTGTAAAAAATATGTAAATAGGTTTAAGTAGGTACCCACGGCTTAAGTGCATTAGTGCGCTACAAATTGACTTTAATCCCTTGAGATTAATACGGAGTTTTAGTCCCGATATGCAGGGGCTAAAGTAATATTTTAAGAACATGAGAAGTGAAAAAAACACTTTAAACGTTCACGCTCCCTACTTTACAAAAGTTACCAAACCAAAAACAATTTTAAAAAAAGTTGAATGTGTTACCTGCCAGCCCTATTTCCAGCCAGCCGGTCGGTCTTCACTCACGACGCAGTGCGAAAGCTACTGTCTCTATGAGAACTTCTCATGGCAAATGCTAAGTCTTATTACTGTGGATTAAGTGTTATTATCCTGTGTAAAAATGTACAATTTCTTCAGTGGAATCATCAGCTTTCGCGATAGCGATGTCAAGGTTTTCTTTTTTTTGTTGGTAATAATTGCTAGGTAGCTCATTTTGTACACACGCATTACCATAAACAATTAAAAAAAAAACTTAAAAGCCATCTCACAATGACAGTTATGACAGTTGTGACAGGGTTTTTAAACCACGATGTTGCGCCCCGCTACTTTATTTCTCATACATTGAGGCAACCGTGCAACCTCAATATGACTGGCGGGGAGCGCCGTCGATTGCTGCTTAACTTCAAAAGAGCATTTTTAATAAATAAATCCTTCATCCCGTACACATCAACTAGTACCTATACCACTTTCAATTTAAAACTTAAACGATTAAAAACACCCAAAAAAGAAACAAGGGTTAAAATAATTTGCCGCCAACATTTTCTGAAAAATTCTTCTATTCATCCATTAGTGGATTGCTAACCAAGGGATTAAAGTGATCAATTGCATCCCGAGATATTTAGCTTTTACTGCCCTCCTAACCCAATAAGTGGTATCTCAGATTTAATTGCCAAAGTAGATTAAATCCTCCTCTTATAGTAATGAGGTTGTGATTGCTACAGAAAATTATCTAAGATACTGCTATTTGTCTTAGCAGGTAAGTACCTCTATATCGAGGGTGTAATTGATACTTTCACCTGAGTTAAACTCTCACTCTTCGTTTCGCCCGGGAATGTAAACAAAAACGTACTCGTTGTTATTGTTACGAATTTACTATTCCTTATTAGCGTCATTCAAGAATTGTGAGTACCTACTTATCTTTTAACGGTTGACATTGTTTAAGAGCCATAAGTAATCTTTAGATTATTTCATGGTCTAGTAACGAGTCAAAAATGGCTGACAAAGTCAAACCATTTCTTGTTATATTAGAAATCACTTTCTTCTCTAGGGATATAAATGTGGAAATGCTTACTTTTCGAACAGGAGCGGTGGAAAACACTTGTTTATACGTGTATACATGCACAAAGTTAAAATGGTTTAATTTTTCCTCTGTTTATCTGAACGAAGACCTACCAGCTAGTTATCAATTGTAATTGTTGTCATATTGTTATTAATTAGCCCCAATAACCTTTGCAATCTAGTTCCAAAGTTCTGTTTGTGTACATGTATTTTTATCGACAATTATCGTCGAGTTTATAGCGCCATTTATGTGATTGCTATTTAGATCATTATTGTAGGTGAAATGACTCACGATGGAATAGGAAATTTTACAGTACTAGGCAGCGTAGATACACTCAGAGGGGTTATTATGACATGGTTTTGCAGTTCATTTTACGGCGAGCGTAAAGGACAGAGCTATAGCAGTTCCGTAATTTTCTCTCAGCTTAAAATGAACTGCATAGCTAGGTCATAATAATAATAATAATAAATAATAATAAATATCAGGGACAATGTCACACCAATTGACCTAGTCCCAAACTAAGCTATGGGTACTAGACAACGATATAAATACTTATATAGAGAAATATAATACTTAAATACATAGAAAACATCCATGACGCAGGAACAAATATTCGCGCTCATCACACAAATATCTGCCCTTACCGGGATTTGAACCCAGGACCGCTAGCTTCGTAGGCAGGGTCACTACCAACTAGGCCAGCGCGTCGTCGAAAAAACCGCCCTGGGACAAAAAGCTAAGTATTCACCATTAAACCTCACTAAAAACAACCCCTAGCAAGGAACCAAGGCTTCGAAATAGCCTTGTTTGCATGAAAAATGCACTCTGACCCGTTATTTTTGACTCCTGACTGTAGATAAAAGTCAGTGTGACCATGAAGTTTCTGACTATTGACATTGTTGACAGCAGTAAAACAATGTCAAACTTATTTGTTGCGTGAGAAGGAATAGTAATAATTGTTTGACTGCTGGCAACATTATCCGTATCCAGAAACTCCATGGTTGTGCAATGTGTCAGGCCGGGCACTATTATAGTAGGATTATTACATGAATATACCTAATAAATGGAAACCCATAATTTTATCGAATTTCACTTCATCGATTGGATTATTTCGCGCTTTTCTCGCCAACAAACTGGATAACAGTTTAGCGAGCATGTAATTAGATAATAAAGCTTGTACCATTTTTTATACATACATACATACATACATTAAATCGCGCCTGTTTCCCATAGGGGTAGGCAGAGACCACTTCTTTCCCCTTGCTACGATCTTGACAAATTTATTTCGCTTCTTCCACATTCATACCTACATCGAGTCATGCACGCACGTCGGTTTCGGGTAGGTACTTAAGATTCGGCCTTTTTCCAATATTTCTCCGATTTGAAACAAATTAAAATAAAATCGAATTTCGTTTAATTCAAAACGATTTATTGCTGAAACCATTACATTATTATATCATAAACATTAATTACGTAAGTTATGTTAGACTTGTGTGACTACCAAAAAAAAAGGTCATTCAATTTGTAGTGAAAAGTAGAGTGTTTAACGCGAGACTAAACAACCATAATGACACTCGTTTCCCGTGTGGTTGCCGGGTTAGAATAGTGCCACTCCATGTCATCCCGTGGATGTCGTAAGAGGCGACTAAGGGAATAAAGGCTTGTAGTACTATTAGGCGATGGGCTTGCCACCTGTCACTAATACGCTGGTAACCATCTTAGCCTATTTGTGCAAAATGTGGTTACAGAATTATTAACAAGTTTTTAAAGTTGTAGGTTGTAGGTAATTCTGTAGCTCTGCCTACCCCACTCTGGGATTACAGGCGTGAAGGTATGTATGTAATGACACTCGAACTATAGCCGCTCTCCGCTCGCGTGGCTAAACATCTCGTGACATTATGGCTTGTTTTAGTCCCTTGTTGAACAATCTACTATTATTGCCATTACATTTTTAGAGTTCGCAACACAACGTTGATATTACAAATGTCAATGAACCTTAAAGCCCACTTGTAATTATCAGGTGGTCTGTGTCAAAGTAAATACTTACAGAAAAGTAGGTAGTTCAAGGAGTAAATGCTCAGGCAGTTATGCGGAAGTCTCTATTTACGTATTTCGTTTGTTTTGGCTTCTCTGTTTTCACATCTTTTTCTTATGGCGTGTCGCGTAAGATATCTGGTTTACCTGAAGGGTGCATTCCGTTTGCACGTCATATTCTATACAGGGTGTCCCAAAAATAGCACGTCACAGTGACACTGGAGATTCCCCAGCCTCAGACGAACCAAACCAGCCTAACATGACCTCAGTAAAAGTTGCACCGTTTTCGAGTTATACCAATTTAAAGATTTTTCCAATTTTTCACCTCTTTTGACATTGTAAGTGCTCGCATTTACTGGGATAGCTTTAGAATTTAGTTTTTTTTATTTGTGCGCGTTTATGAATAGTTGATTAAGATGATAAAAGCATTATTATGTCAATAACTAATGTACAAGTTGGAAAAATACTGTAATGAACTTGACTTAAATTATCATCCACATAGTAATTTAAACTTTGAACACCTGCCGTACGATATCTCATTTGTTTGTGCTCCTTTGAAGAATATGATTGATTTTTGGTTGACCTTGGTTCAAAGATAATAAAAAACGGGTTTAATTTTCATTAGTTTTTACAGTAAATGTTCGAATTGTTTCCCTCCGACTTTAAGGCACAAATGGCATCTTCGAATAAAATTTCGGTTTAATTTTCGTAAACTGGTTTCCGATATGTCTCGAGCTGCATTGAAGACACGTCGCCGTAGTTCCTCTTCGTTACTTATTGGTTTTGAATAAATATTGTCTTTCAAACATCACCAAAAAAAAACATTTTACAGAGCGAAATCAACTTCCGTTAAGAGTGCCGAGTAGTCGTTTCAGTTCCACAAACAAAATCGCAGTGACACATGATATCTTAATGCAAAAAAGTAGGAATTCGTATCACATTTGCCAATAAGGATCCCGGAAACCAAACTAACAAATGAAACGCGATTAGCCGCTTTGCAAGTTTATCATGTAAATAATTGTAGGATAGTTATTACTTTATTGCAGTTCTGTTGTAGCCCTGTCTCCCAAACTACTCATAGTTCGTTACCTTGCGTTTCGTGCTATACTCGTTGATTAATATGAAACCTCGTTTTAATAGCCGACTTTTTAGTTAGGTACGTTTTATTTTTATTGATTTGAATTATGTCATTACTTATCACCCATGTTCACTGCTTCCGTTTTCCTGTGGTGTTCCTGAATTAAATCGACTTGGCATTCCTCTGGACTCGGCACTCTTAACGGAAGTTGATTTCGCTTTGTAGAATGTTTTTTTTTTGGTGATGTTTGAAAGACAATATTTATTTAAAACCAATAAGTAACGAAGAGGAACTACGGCGACGTGTCTTCAATGCAGCCCGAGACATATCGGAAACCAGTTTACGAAAATTAAACCGAAATTTTATTCGAAGATGACATTTGTGCCTTAAAGTCGGAGGGAAACAATTCGAACATTTACTGTAAAAACGAATGAAAATTAAACCCGTTTTTTATTATCTTTGAACCAAGGTCAACCAAAAATCAATCATATTCTTCAAAGGAGCACAAACAAATGAGATATCGTAGAGTACAAGATAATTTTTTAGATGATTAGCATTGATTTCCGAGGATCCATATTGGCAAATGTCATACGAATTCCTACTTTTATGCATTAAGATATCATGTGTCATACTATTTTAAAATTGGCATAAAACACGCATGTTTTTAAAGTTATTTGCTCATTACATTTGTAGTAAAAAAAAAGTTATGGCAAGTGTTCAAAGTTTAAATTACTATGTGGATGATAATTTAAGTCAAGTTCATTACAGTATTTTTCCAACTTGTACATTAGTTATTGACATAATAATGCTTCTATCATCTTAATCAACTATTCATAAACGCGCACAAATAAAAAAAACTAAATTCTAAAGCTATCCCAGTAAATGCGAGCACTTACAATGTCAAAAGAGGTGAAAAATTGGAAAAATCTTTAAATTGGTATAACTCGAAAACGGTGCAACTTTTACTGAGGTCATGTTAGGCTGGTTTGGTTCGTCTGAGGCTGGGGAATCTCCAGTGTCACTGTGACGTGCTATTTTTGGGACACCCTGTATATTTACATAGTATAAATTATTATCTAGGTATATCTTTACAAAGTGAGTGAGATTTTTATGTGGATTTCACCATAAGTTAGATAATTTTTCACGAATGGTTGTTCTTCCTACTAATGTTATAAATGCGAAAGTGTGTGTGTGTTTGTATGTTTTAGTTTGATATTATTTCACGTTGCAACAGATTTGGATGGAATAGAGATAGCTTTATACACTGGATTAACACATATGATACTTTTAATCACGGAAAATTTAATATTTCCCGAGAAAATAACGGTAATCGAAATCTTCACTGACGAAGTCACGGGAAGAAGCTAGTGTACATAACAAATTCTTGTTGTCTAAGTACGTTTTACAGAAAATACACTTAAACCGAAGCGAAGCGCGGGCGAGCAATAATGCAGATGCGTCTGTCAACTTAAATAAAGGACCGTCAACACCACCTTTGTTATTTCATACAAAGCTGTGTCCAAGTTATAACATCAGTTATATTTTCTTATCTTAGTCTTCAGAGTTACAATCTCAAGATTGTGGTCTTGAGAATACAAAGGTTTATTTATTTATTATTTATTGATTTATTTAATTGCATTCCATAATGTCATGTTACTAAATTATCATAATAAGTGATGTTTAAAATAGCAACAACTTACACTACTTATGAACTATCGTCTGCATTTACTATTCCATAATAAAAACACTCATCACCGTCTAAAACTTGCATCGCACATAAGCAAACCCCGCAATGTACCTGACACTGTATTAAAAATATCGACTGTAAAATGTATAGTAGTACCTACTCTTATGCATTATTATAAGTTCTCTTTCTTGACCTGGGGGGTTATTATGACGTAACTATGCAGATCATTTTACGGCGAGCGTAAAGGACAGAGCTATAGTAGTTATATATAGTAGTTATATTGCTATGTCATAACAGCACCCCTGATCATAACCTTCCTTATCCTCAGGTGATCGAGCGCTACCAGACAGAAGGCTCCGGCGGCCGCAGCAGCGGGATACACTCGGCCAGCAACAGCCCCTCCCCCTCAGACCGCTCCTCGCCGCGCTCCGTCGGCTCCAGGGTCATCAGGGACATCAGCCCGCCGGTACGTAAACCAGGAACAGATACTGGACCCGATTCTACGTGCACATTGCTTAAATAGCCTAAAACTAAATTGTCTAATTTTAAGACATACGAGGGGTGTTCAATAAGTTTTGATAATCGGTATTAAAAATGGGAGATATGTAAATCGTTATTTTTTAATTGGAATAAGCACACTCTTTATATTTCCAAACACTTATTAACGTCATTCAATTGTTTTATTTTACCACTATAAAAATAATTTTACTTTTGGAGGTCAAAATGGTCAAATTTTGTACCTTCACTAAGCTCGTGATTTTTACGTAGGTTTTTTTGAACATTAGTGAATGAGAAGTAGTAGTCGATAGTTAGGGCTAAATAACGGGGAGAGCGATTATCAGTTCTGATCTTTGGTCGAAGAGCAGCACCCTTGTCAATTAGACGGCTCTGAAGCACAATTCATGCCGCAAATTCGTTATTTTTTTTCTTTAGCCTATTTTTTATATTTTCCCATAACTATTATAGCATAATGTTATATAGCTCTCCTAGATTATTTGAACTCAATTGCTAAGGACTAATGTCACAGTATTTATTTGGAGCTCTCAATAATCCTAATAAAGGCCGAAAAAAACACCCTATATTTTGGTGACAGAGCTGGATATAAAAAAAAACCACTGTAATGATAATTTATTTATTCTTTAAATCATAATAATAAATCAAGGTTTCATTTTCAATAACAATATTTTTTATTAGTCAACCAGAACTTTCTCCACACCGCTCCAAATTATTACAAAACACACTCTTATTTTTGCCGTCTTGTAAAATTGTTTATACTGATGTTTTTTGTTTAGTTATAAAAAAAAATACAAAGGAGTAATGTATTTTTCTTTTCGCTTATTTAATTTTAATTAGTTCCATTGTATATTCCACATTAAAAGAATATCATTGTGTAGATGGTTCATACTGATTCTCGAAACTTATTGAACACCCCTCGTAGTTTAGACGGCAGATTTAACCAGTGCTATTCCAGAATGTCAAGCTGACAATGTAAGTATAAGACCGCCTAAAATAAGAAGCGTCAGATTCAAATTAGCGCTGTCATGGCGCTGTCATTTGATTATGACAGCTGCTCATAGAATAACAGTGTTTTAGCGACAAATAAAATTTTGTAGGAGGTTTAGAGGCAACTGTAGAATCGGGTCCAATACCGTCCAAAACCAAAAGAAAGTATAAACTTGTGAATTTTGTAAGATTTGTTTTGGAATGCAGAGTAGTGAATTGGTAAGTTATTCGTTGAGCAACGGTTCCTAGATTATTCTAGAGAAACGTCTTGACCGGCAGCTTAGATTACGTTATATTGATTTCGTACATCCAACTAATGTGTAGGTATAACAAAGCTAATATAATGTTGGTATGTACTGTTAGTTTCCGAAGAATTAAGTGACAACTACGTGGACAAAGTCACGAGTAGAGCTATGTATGCTATATTTATAATCTATAATACTCATGTCGCACTTGACTCAGAAAACTTACCTCATAGTTCCAACAAATGGCAGCGCCTATCTTGTCTGTCCATGACTACACCTTACTTTATGTTTGTTTAGCGTTACTCAAGCACCGTCCTTTATTATAAAAAATTAAATGTTGATAACAATATTTACAAACGAACTTACATTTACGTACTTGAAATTTTAAAATACAGTCTGTTTCCAGATGTCTTTTCTTCCCCATACTTAAAACTTTAACTTTGTCAGTTTTGTGACTAAAATTAGCTTTACATTGACGGCCGCAATGTATGGTTAATTTTTGTCACAAAACTGACAAAATTAAGGTTCCTTAATTTAAATCCTTAATTGGGGTGCCTACACGTTTTAGTGCAAACGCCCGTGGGTGTCGGTGTCCATCAGGTGGCTCGTGTGCTTGTTTGCCTTTAATCGCCATAAAGAAAGTCAGGACATTGCAATGCGATTTGTAATTTTATTCCTAACTTGAAAAATCGTTTTGTTACATTTCAGTTGCGTGAAGAAGAAGATGTTTCTGATTGGGAGGAAGGAACAGTGGAGGAAGCGCTGGAGTTGCGACGGGCACCCTTCCCCGACTTCAGTGGAGACCTTCATCACATTGGTAAGCACCAAAGATATTGTCACATTTATATAGAAACATCTGATACTGGCATTGAATGCGTCCACTAATTCGTCGCCCATGACACATATGGTGCCTCCCAGTTCTATAAATATGGCGATAATTGGCGCTGAAAGTCAACAAAATTCATTATAATTTATTACAAATAAAATAGACGAAGATAATGTTTTAAAAATGTATGATGTTTAGGACAAAGAATTACGCGCAAATGGACTCAAAGTAAAATATCGAAAGAATAAAACACTGACTTTTTCTTTGATGACAGCAGTTTTGCAATGTCCAATAAAAAAGTGATTACAGTTGGTATTAAAGGGATTAAACATAAACATAGATTACCGGTTGATGTTTTACAATCTGTATTGAATATCTATTGATTATAGATTACAACCATGACTCAAAGCGAACTTGAAGGCCTTTGGCCTTCTTGTGTTGTTATAAAACAATACTGTATGCATAAAATATTACTTGAACTTGACGCTTAGACATTCGTTAAATTACTTAGCTATCACTATAGACTGTCAATACTTTAGCTGACAAAAGTTGGTAAAAAAGAATTGACTTATGTCTTATAAATTTTTTCATTCATAATTATGTCCTTACTTATAGATAATGACGAGCGAGATTTCGACGAAGTATCGGGCAGCGAAATTCAACCCATCGATGGCTCCTGGGAAGAGAACTGGCTTTTCCAGAAGAAAAAGATAAAAACCATACAATCAGTACCAGTCCCCATGTTGGTACCAAACTCCAATACAGAATACAGAGCCATGATAGGAGATAGAGACGCAGATGATACTACAGACCTATCAGATAACGCTAGTGAGGCAGAAGAAGAAGAAATGGATTATAAAAGCGATATAAAGAAAGTATTGGATTTCAAACATGTTATAGGAGGAGCACCAAAAGTTGAAGACTTTAATGACTTTGAACCCGATAGTTTAACCATTATTGACGGTTCAGATGATTTTGAAAAGATTGACGAAATAGAATACATGAAAAGTAAATTGGTTGATGTTGTCAATAACGAAGTTAAAGGGTACGATGTCAATGGGGAAAAATTAAACGGGAATATTAATGGTAAATTGGATGGGTCCGTTTTAATCGTTGGCGTAGATAGCGGCCCATTGACTAAGGCCGAATTCGCTTTGAAAGAAGAAATACATAGAACCATTTTGAATGGAAATTCTGACGCGTATATTGAAGACCTAAAGACGAAAGAAGACAATGATGCATTCAAGGATGGCATGAACAAGTCATTGAATAAAAGTAAGTAAAATTACATAAAAAATATAAAGGCATGAACAATATATAAACCAATAAACCAATTTAAATATTTATTTTAGGCACGGGTCCCACAAGCACACTTAGTCGTCATGAAAGAGAACAAGAATACGAGGAAACAGTAACTCTTCCTGTACAGAGATACGCCGATAGCTTGCGCAGAAAACATTTCGAAGATGACCACCAACAGTAAGACCATCATTCAATTATATTTAGTTTACATCTGAATATATTTCATTGTTAAGATCAAAGTTCTATCAAATGTTTTGTACTTAGAACACTTTGTTTTCAAACGTTGTTAGTAAATTCTTAATAAATACGTTTTGTTTTTTGCAGAATACCAACTCGTGACACGGATCATGAAGATGATCTCATACCAGGTAAAGTCCATTACGGTTTAGAACTTAAACTCGTTTGACATCACGTTTTGTGAACATGTACAAATGAAGCCTTGTAGTGATGTTACCAAAAGAACCAGAATCCAGATAATTTTATGTATTTTGACTTTGGTAACGGTTCTTTTTCGAAAATTGGGATAGACCAAAAAATATAACTCACGGTTTTTACATTCTAAATCGAAAGAATAGGTAATTTTAAGAAACCTATTTCATTATTTTTGTTTTTGACCCAATAATTTCGTTTTAATATCTTTATTAATTTAGCAGACATTTTATGGATGACATGATTATTTTAAATTTGGAATGGCATTTTCTAATAAATAACATCAATTAAATGATATCTAATGATAAAAAGTGATTGTCATAGTGTATTATAACATACTATTTCAAGCGGTTTTCGCCTAACCCGTAATATGTACCTAGGGGGGCTTCAAGCCGAAAACGAAAGTCAAACAAAGGTCAAATATACTTTTGTCGAAGTAAATAAATATTTAAAAACTTAATAATGCAGAACGGTTTTAAAACCATATTCCTCGAAATATTTTCCAAATTAGAGTAATTGTATAAATATGAACAATCCCAATGAATACTAAACAAAAAGGTAATTAAATCCTCATTATTTTTAGGATCCATAGCGTACCGAGAGCGTAAAAAATGGTTGAACTTCGTCGAAATGCCCAACAACCCTTACTCACCGGAAGCCATTCAAAAACGATTGTCATCAAAAAGCACCTCCTCATTATTCGACACGCTGACTTCCAAATCGAAAATCAGTGATGATCAGGGAGACGTTGTTGGTGGAAAGGACCAACAAATAGTTGATATCCCTGTTAAAGAGGACAGCAAACCATCTTTGAATGTCAGTTCTGAGGACATTCATATGAATGGAAGAAGATCGAAAAGTCCATCTCCGAGGATTTTAAAAGACGTTTTGGCTGAGGAAATTCCACAATATAAACGGTAAGGTGCATGCTAAGTATTATTGAGTAACGCATATTTGTTATATATGTCGCACCTATAGAATTTATGATGACCTTATTAAAAAGTTAATCTTTGGAGCTTGAGCCATAAAATTATCATTAAGTAGGTATAGAACCGTAAAAATATTTTGTCTATACGCATATCATAAGTCTTCTATTATGCTTTCAAAGCCCGTTAATAAATGACACGCATTATAACAACCAATTTTACTATGAGAACTTTCTTGTCTGTGGTAGTAGGTAAAATCTGTACCGCACATTTTGATCTCGAGTGATTTGAGAATAGGGATCTCATTTCTCATTCTCGTCTATGATTTTTTTTTTAAACATTCGTCTTGACGGAGGATCGAATTGCCGCCATTACGAGTATTGTTGTCATTTGTTTGTTGATAATATAATTCTAAACTTCTAAACAATGATGTGTGTATGCAACTGTACATAATTAGGCCTTAAAACATTCGTGTGATCCATTTATGAAACTCGCTGACGCTCGTTTCATAGAACCACACTCGTGTTTTAAGGCCTCTGATTATGCATCAGTTACATAAAATACTATAATAAGATAGGTACATAGGCATTTATTTCATATTGAAAGTCACGTTATTCTATGTCACATAATCATAATGAATTCACATAAGGTCACCATTAATTCTAAAGCTGCGATTTACCTATTAATTAGCTGCCTCTCTATGTTTAATTTATAAGATAGGTGATATAGTGAGCTGACTTTGGCTTAATACACCTGTTGAATAAAGCCTTAGGAACGCACGTAACGCTCATTAATTTGGTTTGCTTCGCAGCTACGGCAGAGATTATTACTTGAAGGAGGCGAAAGTGAGTTCAGGCAGCCGCAAGAAGGGCAGCGACGCGAGCTCCATATCCTCCATGAATAAGTCGACGAGTTTAGATAATTTCGATGTAGAGCTGACGACGCCTGTAAGTGCCAGCTCGTCCCTGAGTGACCTGGAGGCCTGTTCGCTGCACCAGAACATCGTGCGGGCCGTCCTCAGCCCCAGAAACGCGAGCCCCAACTTCGCTATAAACCCCATATTCGAAAACCCCGACAAAAACGATAACGCCGACGAAAATCATGCCGACGAATCTAACGGTCGATACCACGTAAGAGAACCAAGTAGAGTGTGCAACGGTGACGGTTACGAAAACGAGGATATAGTTAGACTTAAAATACCCGTAAAACCAGAAATAACTGAAGATCTATTCGAGAGTTACACGAACGTTAGGCGGAGCGACTCCTTGCGAAGTGAGGACCTGTGCGTGCGGTCCAAGCGACGCCCCGGGCTTAACTATACGTTCGGTGGAAGCTTGCGCCTCAGTAACGGCTTCCAAACCGACCTATGGTGAATAAACACCCTCATAGACCAATCTAATACACCTCAGACCTGCGACGCACCCTATAACATTAATATCAAACTTCCATAAATCTATCACTATGTTCGCTACGTACATAGCGTAGTGCATTAATAGATGACATACATTTCTGACATCATCTTTCATTATCAAAAGGTGAAAGAATTAACTCAAGACTTTTAAAATGTAAATCTAAAATATCTTCGTTTCGAGTTAAGTGTGGCCTGACGCGTGTACAAGGCATGCTCTGTAAAGCTGACTAACAGCACTGCACAGATTAACGAGAACTCTAGTTCTGCACTATAGTATGTGTCCTTCTTAATAATTTTTCAGTACCTTTACTACAGTAATACTCCAAGCCGTTAGTGGTGAGTGTACGATTTTGGCAGTTTATGACTAATCGCATTGGAGCTTGGTACTACTAACCGAATAACACTGGACAAACTAATTTCTAATACTGCATTCTATTTCGCTTTACTACTTACATTGACGACTTCATATAGTCCTAACATCGACCTGCCCTTGTAAAATATTTTACCTTTACATAGGTTTTTATTGTAATTAAAAAGTTGGTGTTTCTTAAATATCACAATGCACGATTTGTTCTGCATAAAAGCACACGTCTATCACGTTTTAACTAATTGGGGTTTTAGATAGAAAATGTAAATTATCCTTTTATCGATAAGCATTGCAATTACACGTATAAATAGATTATCAGATACCTAATTTCATACTGATATTTCAATTTCAGGGATTACTCATAAAGCAATTCAACTCAATCGCGTCCAATCAGCAATACAAGACGTTCGCTGTCAACGAAGCGACTATAAAACCTGTGCCTAAATCAGAAATAATGATAGAATACGAGGATATCAACGAACAGACACTATTCTCAGCCAAACCAGTTTACTTAGACGAAGAAACTGATAAAAAATTCGAAGAAATATTACATAACTACGAAACACCAGTAAGTGTCACTATAGACCACAAAGTAGAGGAACCACAGAAATCTCCCAGCAATCTCAGCATAGACAATTCGTATTTAAGTTCAAGCAGTTTGGAAGACTCAATCAAAATATACAACGTGCAAACAGGTGAGATAGTTAAATGTAAACCCGAAGATAACGTATCAGTTTCGCCAAGATACGAGACTGACAGAAATGACAACATTGATATATCAGATAAGGAAGAAGAAGTTGATAGTCTCAGTCCAAGCGACGTGGTGATAGTTGAAAATGATGTTAAACACGAGAATCTAGAGAACATTAGTGAAATAGAAGAGATATTAGCACAGTTACCCAAAGTTAAGGAATTGGCGAAGAAGTTTGTAAGCATGGACAACTTAAGCGAGCCGATCAAGGTTAGTAGATTTGAAGTGGACGTTATCTATTAAAGGAAAACCAGTGAGTGAATCATATCGTTGATAGATTAACAGGTACATGTGTGAATTAACATAATTATAGTATATTAATTTAATTTAAATACAGAGTGTCCCTGGTTAAAGTGCACAAACGAATAGGAATGAAACTAGATGCAATATGGTGTCCATTTTTTTTAATCCTTGGTTACTGTGTGAATCCTATCGGAACAAAGTGAAATATCTCGCCTCATATAAGGTCTATTTAGATGAAATAAACGGTTTTTTAATCCCAGACCATTTCCTCTGGCAAAAAAAAACGGTAAGTACGCCATTCACAAAAAGAACAGGTTTATTCACAACACATACTAAACAACACAATATCTTTGACCGCTCATCTAAAATGTCGTATTTGCATGAGACATGTAATTCTTTTTTTAATTAAAGACTCAGTTCACAGATAATTATATTATACAGGGTTATTGGTAAGTCGACCTATTCCCATTAGGAGGTGATAGGGGTGACTATTTGCGATAATTTTGACCCTCATATGCATTATGCAAAAGTGAACCATTTTTGAGTTATCGCGTTTTTTAGTTTTTTTTAAATTAGTCAGAAATTCAACTTGAAAAAATGATTTAAAAAAAAGTATCAATTTAAATCTTATTTTTTTTTCTGATTTATAAATACTATTAAACACTGGTTATTTTACAATATTAAAACAATAATTATCGGTCCAAATTTAAAAAAGCGAGACGGGAAACGAAAATTTTTCAATATTTTTTTGCGATCTCTTTTCACTAAAATGCCTTAAAAACAAAAAAAACATTATGAAACTTGGCTTGTAGATTATTTTAAAAACTTAACTGTTTTCTTAGCTCTCCAAAAATGCATAACAACTAGGAACTTATTTAAAAAAAAAAGAAAAAAAAACATCACAAAGGAAGCGGGCGGAAATTCGTCTTCGAACTAAACTAAAGTCAGAAATGAAATTAACACAAATAACAACAATAACTTATGTAAAAAGTAACAGATGTAGAAGTTTGTTAAAAATCATGTATTTTTTTAGTTTTCGTCCTCGCATTCTCAAACGTGTACAGATATTTTTTTTTTTAATATTGCATAAGAACAACAATTTCATATTGTAAAAAAGCAAATAAAAAAAGTTGATTTAAATTTGGTATTTTTTTTTATTTTAATTTTTGAAGTTTCATTTCTGACTTTAGTTTAGTTCGAAGACGAATTTCCGCCCGCTTCCTTTGCGATGATTTTTTTTCAGTTTTTTTTTAAATAAGTTCCTAGTTATTATGCATTTTTGGAGAGCTAAGAAAACAGTTAAGTTTTTAAAATAATCTGCAAGCCAGGTTTCATAACGTTTTTTTTGTTTTTAAGGCATTTTAGTGGAAAGCGATCGCAAAAAAATATTGAAAAAATATCGTTTTCCGTCTCGCTTTTTTAAATTTGGACCGATAATTATTGTTTTAATATTGAGGAATAACCAGTGTTTAATATTATTTATAAATCAGAAAAAAAAATAAGATTTAAATTGATACTTTTTTTGTAATAAAATTTTCAAGTTGAATTTCTGACTAATTTAAAAAAAAAACTAAAAAACGCCATAACTCAAAAATGGTTCACTTTTGCATAATGCATATGAGGGTCAAAATTATCGCAAATAGTCACCCCTATCGCCTCCTAACGGGAATAGGTCGACTTACCAATAACCCTGTATAGCACAATAAGGTAACATGGGCATATTTTTAAGTAATTTGATGACTTATAGGGATTTACAAAAAATTCAAACATGTTTTGAAGAAAAATCAGTTTTTTGTGTTTTGCGTATTTTTTTGATTTTTATTTTATTTGTATGACACAGGAAATGCTCTGGGACCAAAAAAACGTTTATTTCATCTCAGTAGACCGCATATGAGGAGAGATATTTCACTAAGTTAAGCATTGTTCCGATAGGGTTCACAGCAATCAATGTTTTTTTTTGTAATCTTATAAAAACCCAATAATGACACTAAATCGTTTTATGCATCTAGTTTTATCCCTATTCCTATATGAACTTTATCCATGGGACACACTGTATAAGAAACCTAGAACTACTTAACATCTGTCGTTTTTATTACCTGTCTGCGAAAGAGGGTTATGATATTAATTTCTAGTCGAGAAGCACTTTATAAAAGTTGTCTCCGAACCACAGAAGGGTTTTTTTCGAAGTTGATAAGTTAACCTTAATAGTTTTGATTCATGATAGTTATATGTTATCATGCTATGCTGTGTAGGATCTAGAGAAAATTCTGACGATTTGTGTAACTAATTTACTGTTTCTAAATCCACAGCCTATCCAACCCCCACCCTTAAAAAGGCAAAAGAGCAAAGACAACCTCTTGTCAGAGAAAACAACCAAACTAATGTACATGCACAGTCTAACAGCCCGAAGTATCTCCAAGGAGTTTAGGCAAGAACTCAAAATGTCTATGGCTACACCATTGAAAGTGCCTGGAGGTTCCAAGGAGATACCTGAAGGAGCTGAAGTCATTATTAAAGAATCAAGCAGACCTGGAAGTCCGTTGCCAGAACCAGGAACTATCAAAACTAAATTGGCATTCTTTGAGAGTTTGAAAAATAAATTTAGCAGCAAATAGTTTTGAGATGATTCGATTGATTTACTTTGTACAATTGTTTTAGACACTTGAAACAATAAAACCGTTCCTGAATGTATTTCCAACGACGGACTTAAAGAGTTTGTGATACAAATCAGGTAATATTAGAAACAGTTTCAAGTTGGAGGTGGTTATTACATCGAGTGGTAGGCACAAGCAAAATGGTAGAGAACTATTAGCATCTCAAGTTGAGGAGCTTGCATGCTTCTTTATTGCCATATCTTTTTCAAGGTTTATCCTAGAATCATCGATAGTTATTTCATAGAATTTTGTACTTTGCCGAATTTTCATTTCATCGATGGGCACGTGCAAGAGTTATAATTTTTTGGTGTCTAACTTAACCTAATCTACGTAACCCTTAGATAACCTAAAAATAATAAGTTTTCAGCAGAAATCACTTTCTATGAAATGAAATTCGATGAAGTGATACATTCGATCAAGTGAATTTCGGTGATTCAAGGGGATCCCCTTTTTAGAAGGATGAGGTGTTTCAGTGTTTAATAGTCGCGATAAACCAAACATACAATACTGAGCGGTATTCAAAAAAGGTGTACCTAGTAAATTATTTTCCTAAAGATGAAACAAATTACAGTTTGTTAATTTTAATCCTTTACCTACACTTTATTTGAAAACCGCCCAACTCCCAGTTTCTTAATAGCGATCGGCAATCTTCGTTTTTCTACGAAACACGAGTGACAAATATATTTAGTTGCGAGTGCAAGCGGGACAGCGAGCAAGCCGAAAGCTGTTAAGACGTTCTGTAACTCGAGCACGAACTTTTCCTCTATCAAGTAAATAACGTTATCGTAATGTCATCTAAAAGTGTATGGCGATTTGAACCTTTTGATATTGATAGCACGTTGACATTGACGTCGAGTTTCGTATTCTGCCCTCCTAAGTCAATAAGTAGTACCTATCTCGCATTCAATATACAAAGCAGATTGAATTCTCTTTAATTAGTAATAAGGTTGATATTGCTGCAGTAGTATTATCTTAGTTATTGGCTTAGGATGGCAGTATTGTCATCAAATACGAGCCGGCATTATAGGGTGAAGTCACCAGTGGTCGGCCAGAGTCCTGTAGTCGGCCTCTGCCTATACTTTGTATGAGTGGGAAGAGTACGAAAGACATATTTCCCACTCTTTGCACTAATATAAGGTCGACTACTTACTGGTCTCGGACCGACCACTGGTGGCTTTACCCTATGTGTCATGGGAAGTTCATAAGCGAAGATCCCGGTGCCTCTAACAAGCATAAACGCTGGCTATCGTGAGGGCTTTAGTGGGGAAAAATTCCATAGGCCTGCGTGTCCCCAAGGGTATCTAGCAGAACATTTCCCCAACGATAACAAATCAAGAGAGGTGGCAGTAAGGGACTACAGTTAAAATTAGATATGGCAACGTTACGTTAGGGGTTCCGAACACATTTTCGAATAGCAAAAAGCGATTCGCAAACGTGATGCCTGATCAAAATTTTCGTGCAAGAGTTACTGTGTTTGAAAAGATCTGTTTAACATTATATTCAGAATCATATTGGTCGTTTTATAAAGTAATGAATTCCAGTAATTTTGATTGAATTGTGTAAGCAATCCCATTATTTATTTAGTTTTGTTTGTAGAAACAATGTAAATGAAGTAGATTAGGCCTGGCATGATTTTCTGTTCATTGTGTTTATGTATAATATACATATATTATATTAAATAAAATAGAGCGAGTAGACTACGAATTGTTTATATATTTTTGTAAACAAATGATGTAGTTTTAGCACTGCTTCAAATAATTTATTTTAGTATAGTAACTTTAGTTTCTGTCCTTGATTATTTATTTACATTTTCAGTAACAGTCTTATTATTTTAAGTTTATTTATATACTTAAAACTCGAGTTCTCATCATAATTTTGATATCGGTTGTTGGATATTTCTTTTATATACTCGTAAGGTCATATAATCGGTAACTAATGTAATGATTCATTTTATTATATGTAATTTCTTGGGTGCTTTCGATCCATATTAATATCTAAAATTAGATGTTAAATTAATTATAAATTTAAAATCTATTTTCTTAATAGGTACTTATTGCAAAATAGGTAACATAAATAAACTTGTAAATATAATATAGTAGTGCCATTTTGTAAAAAATTATGTATTCCCCAATATTATAGGTAGCGAACGCCAAAGTTGTAAGTTATCATTAATTTTCATAGTACAGTTTGCGTCAAAAATATTTGAAAAATATGATGATGTTCAATTGTTTATAACGCAGACTGTATTGCTTCTCTAGTGGTTGTGTCCATATCATAGAACTATCTTAAAGCTCTGGGTCTAAGATATTTATCTTAATTAAATATTGCAATAAGTTACTACTTACAAAGCAATATACAATTCTTGGTCTATGATACCCTATGGTCTTTTTAAAATTGTTTATTGCCCATGTACAATTATTGGTCCATGATTGCCTATGGTCCTTTAAAATTGATATTTATTGGCCATATACAATTATTGGTCCATGATTGCCTATGGTCCTTTAAAATCCTTTTAAAAGAGTTGTGAATTGGTCATATACAATTATTGGTCCCATTTAATTTGTTTATTTTATGGCCAATCGTATTAACATCTTCGTTACTAAATATGAAATAATAAATGTGATAATATAAGGTTACTGGACTTTTATTTAAGTATGTATGCTCTAAGCGGCTGATTGGACATTTATTCGATTCAGGTATAACTTAAGACTCTGTATATAGGGGGTGTTATGTAAATCTAATATGAAATAATAATAAACAATATAATACCAAAATCTATTTAATTTCTAATAACATTTGTCCTTTAAAAATATACCTTATAGTTTCCCAATAATCTATTCTAATTGATAATATCAAAATTTATAATTTCTCATTTCAATCAATAAGTGATCTTGTACTTGATATTTTTTTAATATTTCAAATATATTTGTGTCTTTCCAGCAGTCTGTACTAGACATATTTATATAACTCTGTTAAAATATATACCTTAGTAATATATTCCCAATGTCTTATGGAAGGGCACCATTTCCACAGCCTCAGCATGCTTCCTTCTGTAGCACCACAAGTAGTAGTCGATCAGACTTGAATTTATCCTGGCTGAAGGAGCGATTTGCCTCAGTCTCCTCTTAAGTAGTTCCACACAGTGAATGGAACAGCCCCGGATTTCCACTTCCTCTTCGGACCCGCTTGACAGCAGCTCATCTGTACATACGGACATTTTTTTTAATGGCAATGGTAAGTGGGGTCTGAGACCCATAGACATCTAATTCTCAAAACTACAATCTCAAGACTGCAATCCTGAGACTTTTTTTATGTTATGGATAAGGCGAACAAGCACACGGGCCACCTGATGGTAAATGGCATCTGTGACACATATAAATAATATATATCAGGGGACTATGTCGCAACAATTGACCGAGTCCTAAACTAAGCTCTAGGCTTGTACTATGGGTACTAGACTACGATATTAATACTTATATAGAGAAATATATACTTAAATACATAGAAAACATCCTTGACT
This sequence comes from Acleris emargana, assembly GCA_927399475.2. NCBI lineage: Eukaryota > Metazoa > Arthropoda > Insecta > Lepidoptera > Tortricidae > Acleris > Acleris emargana. Next base: position 19,327,257 of record OV656848.1, on the reverse strand, counting down.
CAGGAACAAATATCTGCCCTTGCCGGGATTTGGACCCAGGACCGCTAGCTTCGTATGCTGGGTAACTACCAACTAGGCCACCGCGTCGTCCAAAATTTAAATTTGCATTAAGACTACCATCTTCAGACTGCAATCCGAAGATCGCAAATGCGTTGCCAACGCTGAGGACCAAGATGGAGTGCCTCTATGCCGCCAATGTCATTAGAGATGCCAAGTCATTAGTAACTTACAGGAAGCTCAACCTTATTGCTGTAGAATGCCAGATTCACTTTAGACCTAAGATGGGTCACGAAGGTAAGTCTTTGACTGCACACTTAGATTTTTCAAACTACGCAATTGGTTCTATGTATAATAAATGGTGGACTATAAACGCGTGTTACAGAAAACTCACATAGCCTTAAGCAATGCGAGGCCGGGTCGCATCGCTAGTTTATAATATAAGTAAGATCAAAAAACTATATTTCAGAAAACAAAAAACCGCCTTCAAAACCCAAAAAATAACCTAACCAACCAAAAGCCGACTTTAGTTGGGCTAACCTCTTTTACTTATTACTTACATACATTAAATCACGCCTGTTTCCCAGAGGGGTAAGCAGAGACCACTTCTTTCCACTTGCTACGATCTTGACAAATTTATTTCGCTTCTTCCACATAGGTTATAGGTTGCAACGGGCTGTTTTCCGCAACTCGACGACTTAATATTTGCGCCTTTATTGCGTGCTTCTTCCACATTCATACATCGAGTCATGCACGCACGTCGGTTTCGGGTAAGTACTCAAGACCCGGCCCTTTTCCAGTATTTCTACGATTTGATTCGAAAAAGTACTTATTACTAATTTATTACCTATCATTTTAAAAGAAGTTATTTATTGCGTTTTAAGGCTGTTTCTTGTTTTTTAAAACATGCATTTATATTTTATACTTTTTAGTTATCATAATAAGTCCCACTTCTTAGTTGATATGAAACTTTAAGATATTTCAAGCTCGCAAAGTTATAGTCATATATAATTAAATATTCTTATCTTAATCGAGATATCTTATAAGGAAATAGGTACCGTTGAGGAGTTCTGGTGGCCATGTGTGGTCTTCATCATCAGTTCCATTTCAACAAATGATACTTTCTGAATGCGAATGCTAGATTTGTTACTAAACATACTAATATCGCTATATTTATGTTTGCCTACAACATTTGAGCAGTTCCCTCAATTCCTCACTGATTCCCTCATCAGATTCAGATTTGGTGACAATGGGACCACCTCGGACGTATACTCTAGCAAACCAAAAAAAATATATTGAAATCGGTCCACAATTGACGGAGAAATTGGTAAACATACATAAAAAAAATACAAACAGTGTCATGAAGGGTATCGCATGGACTAACCTATATATAATTAAGTTTTAAATAATTCGCACTGATAGATGAAGACAGCATCAACTCAAAATCATTATTAGTTTTGTTTCAAGCTTATGGACGTTGTATTCAAGTTGATTTTAATACAGTTGTATTTTGAGTTACTACACTTTTGATCTGGCAGTGCGAATATACTAACACCAATCTGTATAACTTCTGTGCCATGCGATAACAGGGAATAAAAACCCGTAATCGGGCCGGTGCAGCAGCTGATCAGGCCCAAACCATCAAGCGCCGCAAATATTCATCATTATTAAATAATTATGAATTTGTGGCACTTGCAGTGGAGACCATGGGTCCTTGGTCAGCTGATATGAAAAGCTTTATGAAGGCTCTGTCATCCCGGCTCATAGACACCTCCGGAGATCCTAGAGCTGGTGCTTATCTCTCCCAAAGGATTGGGCTAGCTATCCAGAGAGGTAATGCAGCCAGTGTCATAGGGACCATGCCGCGAGCGGACCTGCTAGAGGGGGTGTTCTTTTTATAGTTGAGATTATTATTTACATCTTTAATATTTGAGTAGCTTAGTTTTATATTGAATAAATGAATATGAATATGGATATGAATATAAACTCCTTATTTGAAGTCAGTTAAAAATGTGATAACACCAACCTCGTTTCAACTTTTCCATCAGATGGTCGCTGTAACTCATTGCTCCGAAATAAACAAGGACTTGCGGCACCCTATAGTCAGCAAACATGGTCACCCGATCCATGTCCTGGAACTCTCCCCAGGATTTGCCATCGAAGAAGTTCCACAGATCAGCGATCAGAATCTGAGCTCTTTTATAAATGCCGATTTTCTTTTTCCTGAAGAGAACCTCATCCCTAAAGCAGGGGAAGCTTTGTGTTACAATCTTAAGCAGGTTAAAGACGGATTTGTTGGCTTGTTGGATGCAAGTTTTGAAGGTTCCGTTGTATTTCTGTAGCAGTAGGTAGCCAACTTCGTGCAGTACGTATAAGCGTTGTTCGAATAAAGGAATCTCCACGTCGTTGTCACTTCTCAAGATGTAGCGGAGTTGTTCTGGGGTTACCTTCGAGTAGAACTGGGGGTTGGTCATGTCAATGCCCTCCTGCAAAGACATTTTGATGTTATCAATAACACTTGAATTGCATTGTGGTCTAAATTTCAATAAAATGGCACACTGACTTGAAAAAACGAACAGGATACTTAAAAAGTATCTTGGGTACCTTTGACGCCCCCTGGACCGGATTCTGGATCCACCCTTGGTTTTATCAAAGGTGTATTGAAAAAAACCAGTCTTCAAAATCGCATAAAATATCATTTTTTTAAATGGTCGGTACTAGGTAGGTCAGTGCACATGAAGTCGGCATCCCACAATATTTTAACCTAAAAGCCGAATTCAGTTGGAAAATAAGTTATTTTATGCGATTTTTCAGGCGGGATTTTGTTTTTTAAACATACATTTTTAGTGATTCTGTTTATCTTGTTAATGTATCACTACATAGTATAAAACAAAGTCGCCTGCGCTGTCTGTCCCTATGTATGCTTAAATCTTTAAAACTACGCAACGGATTTTGATGCGGTTTTTTTAAATAGATAGAGTGATTCTTAAGGAAGGTTTATATGTATAATACATTCCACGCGGGCGAAGCCGCGGGCGGGTCGCTAGTGTCTTATATTTAAACATTTCGTCATAGTCGCTTAGCTACCTAAATCGAGATATCTTATCGCCACCCTTCAAATAGGTACCGATAAGGAGTTCCGGTGGCCATCTGTGGTCTTCATTATCAGTTCCACTTTACCATATAGTGCTTCCCAAGAGCAAATGCACGAGTTACAATGAAAAATACCAAAATCGCTATAGGTGTGCTTATAATATTTGAGGAGTTCCCTTGATTTCTCTAAGTTCCCATCATCAGTTCCTGACGTGTTGACATTGGACCGGCTAGAAAGTATACCCTTGCAAACAAAAAAATATTTTTTCAAATCGGTCCAGTTGTCTTTCAGTAATTGATGAATCCTCCTCTTTTTTTTGAAGTTTGAAAAAAAATGTTGAAGTTTACTTTAGTACCCTTATCGCTCTATGCAAAGCAACCTCCAGCGCATAGTACCCAGATTGCCCCTCGACGGTCCACTTCTCCCCGCCAGAATAAGCCCAAAAGCAGAAGTTCAGGGCGTCACAAACAAACACCCAGTCTACTGCCCTCAGGTCATCTTTAGACGGATAGGTGATATTCGCACCCGTTTCTGGGATCTGGAGCTTGTTATCTTGAATTGCGAGAATCATCTGGAAAAACAATATCAATAGCATAATATCTAATTCTAATTCAATTTTTAATTAAAAACTTTCACTCCTGTTAAGGTGTATTTCGCCATGTCAAGTTATTTATAGACACTCCCATAGACTTATTATAGCAATAAGTCCATGGATATTACACGCGACGAGAATTGTTCGGTAAAAAAGTATTTTCTCTAATGGACTAAGCACAGGCACATAGGGTTAGTGTCACGCGCTTCTGTCAAGTCATGGCATATTATCACATAAATTGATCTAGTGCCAAGCTCAGCTCTAGGTTCGTACTATGGGTACAAAAAAAAACATGGGTTCTTTTATAGACACTCACTTCACAGAATTTTCATTTCATAGAAAGCTATTTTCTGCTGAACCTGTGTTGATTTCAGGTTATCTTAAATATGATTCACGTAGGTTAGGTTAGACTTGTAACCATCACAAGGTAAACTGAAATCAACGCGGGTTCAGCAGAAAATTGTTTTCTATTAAATAAATTCTATGAAGTGATAGTGTCTATGAAATGAGTGTATATAAAACTAGGGTAAACCCAGAATGTGAAGCTAAAACACCATTTTTAAAATCATACACTATAATAGGGTGCATATAATGTGTAGAGTTTTCTGAATCTGCCATTTCAATATGAATATGACAATGTTCTCTATATAAATATGATTATCGGTTTACACATTATATGCACCCAATTATAATGTATCATTTTAAAATGGTGTATTTAGCTTGACACCATGTTCACACCATAATATTTCTTTGTTCAAAATCTTCGCAAGTTATTATTGACAACTTCTACACCATAGAATCTACTGATACTTGGAATAATATTAAAATTGTTTGCGGTTTAAATTTATAATTGCATGTTTTAATGATTGTTATAGTTTTTATTTTTCTAAGGCGTGTACACCTGTAAGGGTAGGGTTAAGTGAAACATAATTATAAGCAAATGCACCTGCAATCTGTAAAGTGTAACCTTAATCTATACACAATCAATTTCATTTCATAAATATTAAATCCTCATGACAATGCAATATTATAACCTTCAATTTGATTTTTATATCCTGATGCTGGAGGGCGCTTCGCTACCTTAACCATAAGTTATAAGAATCTGTAGATTTCAATTTAGTATTTTAAGACTTTAAGATTGAATGTAGGAGGAAGTGGGGCACATTCATACAAGGGGCACAAAAATACACCCGTACTATTTCATTAAAAACAAATCGCATGCTTAGTAATAAACGGGCCTAACTCAAAATTGGCATTAAATTAGTTATTGTATTAAAACGGCTTATAACTGACAGCACTTTCGGCTCTCTTTCTTAAACCAGCCAAAATCGCGTATTAAAAAGAGATGGCATGATACCAAATAATTCAATGGAAACAAGAAGTGCCAATTACGAAACTTTAAACTCAATTTACCACAATTCACGATTTTTGAGTTAAGCCCGTTTATTACTAAGCATGCGAAATGTTAATAATATAGAAATATCACTAAAACATGCCTATTCGAAAGTGGCCTCGACAGCTGTAAACACATTGCTAGGTTGTATGTTCTTTGGCATTACACAAGTATGAAACAGTTTTTATTGTACTATAGCTAACTAAAAAATAGTACCTTATGTAATAGTTCATGTGTTTAATGGAGATTTTAAAATACCAATATTAAGTTATTTAATTACTTTGATAGGAATGATTTTTTTTCTTTCTAAAGTACGCTGAATTTATTAATATTAAAATAATTTTCAAAAATGAGTCGGGTTTTTAAAGCTCGCTTTTTATTTAGTTATTCACTAATTTGTCGATCTTTATTATGGTCAAACTTAGAATATTAATTTGATGGCAGTGTCCATGCCAATACGGTTACAAAATATATAAGAAAAAATGGAATAATGTTAATAATTTTTACTGACCAAAAATCTGGGCAAACATCTGGTAATCGCAATCGTAGATTTTTCGAACCGATCTGCCTGACTTCCCCATATTTTAGTAGTAATCAACAGCAATAACACATCCAACATTGCGCTCGAACACATCTGTCGCGGTCTTATGCCTAGTGTTGAATAATATTAATACTGGTGACTGTACGAAAGATTCATTTCCTTATCTAAAAATATATTTAACAAGAAATTCGTTTTTAAGTAAGTATACCTCATGACACAGCTTAGACAGTCCCTCTTCATGAATCCGCACATGTTTCGCGAAATTCGCAATATATTCACCACCTTCGGCGAAGTACAGCATTTTTCTATAATTGTATAAACGTCTTTGTTAGTTACAATGTATCAATATTTTTCTTGGTTTCTCGGTGAGTCGATAGGAAAAGTACCTATGTATAAGTTCTTACCTAAGCAAAACTGAAAGCCTCAAGTTACAAACAATGTGCAAGTACCTATAAAATGTAAAGGTTTAAAATCTCAAACTTAATCAATCACATCTATCTTCTTTGTTTATGGCACTCCTTATTCTATTGCGCCATACTCGCCATATAGGTGAGTTTGCCAATGTCGGATGCACCACGACCTCAGCTGCTATTTTGACATTGACAGATTCGACAATGTAGTGCAAGTGCAGTGCAAGTGCATTGAGAACTGCATGCTATTATACTTATGAATGTAATGCTACGCATTGGAAAGGGACGTTCAGCGATCATAATCGATGTGAAAAATTAAGAAACGAGATAATTGCTAATTATTATTTAATGATAACTTGAACAACAGCGCAGCGGTTGCAACTTGCAAGCAAAACCTTAATAAGGTGTAGGGATACGTAAAAAGACTCGATACCTGAGTAGTATCGATACTTTGGTTTCGATACCAAGTACTTTTGGTATCGATACTTTTGTTCCGATAGTTTAACGGTATCGATAGTTTTCTATAGTACTCGATACTTTGGTAGCACAAACAGCACAGCACTATCAGTCATTCACATCACTACTTAAATGTGCGTTAAGTGCGACAGGATTGAAGGGTATTTCCCTTTCATAGACAAAATCAACGATGTCCGATCTTGTGTTGCCATTTCTTTCTAATATCAGCCTATATTGATATTTCAAAAAAGAGGTTGTTATTATAAAATATGTAAATAAAAACAAAATATATTTAAATTTAATATAGACACCATAATATTCTTGCAAATTTGTGGCAATCATTTTCTTTTTGTAAAATTGAAGCTACATTGATAGTACATTTTCTTCTAATTAGTAATGAATGGTGATTTGTGATTAAGACTTCCCATATTTTTTGTTGTTTTTGAGATTTCTATTCAAGTCCTTTAGAATAAGTAGTAGTTTGCCTTTTGTGTCCATGTTTTGTTTTTTTTTTATAATAAATAACCATTAAATACTTGTATTCAAGCCTTTCTTTAAAAAATTTAATCCTAATAATTAAATATGAAAATAGTACTCGATACCTAATGGTATCGATACTTTTGTTACGATACTTTTATGGTATCGATACTTATTATACGATGCTGGTATCGAGTACGGTATCGATACTTTCGTTTCGATATCGTATCCCTAATAAGGTGTAAAAAAAAAATATTTCTTAAGTTTTGTGAATGAAACAGACAGTGGTTGATAGTATTGCCATTTGAAACACTTTCCCATGTACTAGTTATATAAGTTATTATTATCTTAATCATAAAGTAGACTTTTTATTTGTCTGATTTATCTAGTCTCAGTAGAGTATTACAATACCGCAATATTCCGCAGCCATTTTGTCAAGTGAGTAAGAATAGATTAGTAAAAATAAGAAATCAGCCGGACATCTCGCTGCCCCAATATTATAAGGTTCTATGTTACATGAATGTCGAACGGAGATAATAAGCTTTGAAAATAAGTGTACCTACCCATATTTCGCTGGTTAAAGATCTGGGATATAAACGAATATGTCAATTTGTACAAACACAAATATACTGTTGGCGAAAATAAAAAAAAACGCCGTAATCAGTTAATTATTTAATAAATATAAACAATTAGTTTCTTACATAAAACTTTGGAACCGTTATACAAACATTCTGTTCTGTAACATAGGACTTTGTTTGTCTGTAACTCTGTAGCGTAGTATTTAGTACTAAAATTATTTTATGGCCCAAATCATAATATAGAACTGGATGTACTCTAATTGATAATTTATTTTTCTATATCCAATCGAGGACGCCAATTTCGAAAATGATATAAAATTTGAAATTCAAGATGGCGGTGATGATGTTTTTTGAAAAAGTCATCATTAGTGTCATTTTTTAGTTTTTTGGGACGCAGATTTTGAAAATGATATCAAATTTGGAATTCATGATGGCGGCCATGATGTTTTTTGAAAAAGTCATCATGGGTGTCATTTCTTAGTTTTTTGGGACGCAGATTTTGAAAATGATATCAAATTTGGAATTCATGATGGCGGCCATGATGTTTTTTGAAAAAGTCATCATGGGTGTCATTTCTTAGTTTTTTGGGACGCAGATTTTGAAAATGATATAAAATTTGGAATTCAAGATGGCGGCCATGATGTTTTTTGAAAAAGTCATCATGGATATTGTTGTCTTGGTTTTTGGAACGCAGATTTCGAAAATGACGTAAAGAAATTAATTCAAGATGGCAACTTTTATACCTATTCAAACGTCATGGCCGCCATCCTGAATTTCAAATTTGAAAACGCCATGCCGGGGCGATGATAGCGTTGTTGGAAAAAAAATACCACGATGTTAGACTCGTTCGTTAAAAACAGCTTCATAGTACTCCACATCGGCTCGTGGCATCCACCTGTACATAGATTTAATAGTGTCTATTTTGGAATTTACTACAACAGGTTTTTTCAAAATCTTTGGAGTACAACCAATATTGGCATTATTCTGTCTTCGGGTTCTTTGGGGTTTTAAATTAATTTTCTTAAATGTTTCCTTGAAGTATTTGCAGCATGATCGGCTTCCATATTGTCTTCGTCATCGCTATTGCCATACGCCATAATATACTCCATTGTGAAAATATAATTTGTTGCTTAAAATAACGTGTTATTTCAAAGACGAATATTAATATTGTGAAGCAAAATGAAAATAAATGACATACGTACCAATTTTTTCTTATTTTCAAATAAAGAATAGGTGCCAGGATGACATTATTAACTAGACAAATTATACGACGCAGGCCACGTTTCTCTAGTTGAAGAGATCGATCACACGTTACACGGTATATTATCGTGTTATAAATAGGTATGACTTATCATTTTATACATGCAATGCAATTCACTTTGATGATGAAAGGTTATCGTATCAAATCCAATATATTATAACGGGTGATAACAAAAAAATGAGAATTATTTGCAAGGGTGTAAAAAAAAAATTGTGTAACATTTTATAATTTTTTTATAGTAAGGGTTATAAATACACATTAAACTATTTACAAAATTATCAATGCACGTTACGATAGAGCCCGTGATCAGCTGTTCGACGCAGTTTTGATATAATGCCCGAACAAGACCGTTGGACGGCATATTTGTCCATTTTTCGCACACAGGTTTTGATTCTTTTTATCAGTTGGGCACAATTTTCTGCTTCCCAATTAATTTTGTAAATCAAACTGCTCAAAAAACCAGAAAAATCTTCGATCGGCCGACATTGCGGAAGGTTTTTGGGATTTCGGATTTTCGGTACAAATGGCACATTATGGGAGTCTAGGAATTGCAATGTTTTTTTGGCGTAATGCGACGATGCCTTATCTGGCCAAAACACATATTCTCCATCAGGGCGATGTTGGCGATTAAATGGTATAAGTATTTTTTTCAATCATTCTCTCTATGAGAGTTTAGGATTAACTGCTAAACCACTAGGTTTGAACCACAGTTTTGACACACCTTTATCGGAAAAAGCCACATAAAGAATAACTTTCTGCTCAAACTTGTGCTTATACCAATCATTTCCAGGTATATGGGTTTTGCTCAAAGGGAAATAACTTTCATCATCCAAAATAAACGATTTTTCTTTGTAATTTGTAACCATCCAGCGGCATTGGGACATAATGTTACATTTTTGCTGATCGGTGTATTACGGTGCCCTTATCTTCTTGCGGCACTCCAAACCCACCTTTTTTAAAGACCGGCAAATGTACGGTTGAAAACATTTAAATATTTTCGCGGCATCTCGTTGGCTCATGGAATCACTAGAATTGAAAGTGATATGGGGTGTCTTCAGTCTTCCCTTGGCCATTATTTTAGCTAGTCGGCCGCTACCACGTTTGCGAGTTGTCGTCAAGGATGCAAGAATTATATATATAGTAGAAACTGTTACATTTTCTTTGGTAAAATGATCTACTGTGTACTTTTTCCCCATGCTTATATTTTTATTATAAAAATGTACAACGCGTTTTCGCAGAGCTTCTTGTTTCGGCGTCATTTTGACAATTATAAATGATTGAAAAAATGAAACAAATAAAAATCAAGAATATCAAAAGAGGTACAAATAACATCTCGAACAATTTTTTGTCTATGGCAATAGTTTTTTTTTAAGACTACCTACTGAAAATGATTCTCATTTTTTTGTTATCACCCGTTATATAGCCACTTATACAATAATAGCAATCTAACAAACATAGGACCTTGTTACCCTTGTTAGTTTTATAACCACAACATAGAACCATATAATATCGGGATTTTTGGACTATTAGTTGATTTTATTAAGAGCCTCGTTTGAGCAAAATACAGCTAAAGACACGTAGAATTACGTACTAATCATAACTCATATTGTGAAAAAATGTAACATAGAACCTTATAATATTGGGGCAGCGATCTATTATTCGGGATACATCATTATTTGGGAGGTTGGAGCATACGTCCTGGCAGCATTATTTTGATTTGACTAACAGTTGTCAGGTCAGTTGACTATGTTGACACTAGATGACTAGACTGACATATAACCTCAAACTGAAGTAAACGAGTGCATAGCGTTTCGATCGAAACGTTATTCAAATTTGAAAAACTTATTATAAAACGGGACGAACTCAACTTTATCTAAGCGACATCTATCCTAACCAAAATGTCCCTGGACGTACAAGGCACATTCGTTTCCCAGAAAATCAACAAAGTTCGATGGATTCCCGAACAGTATGTAGAAACGAAATGTTTCTTTACCGGCAGTTGGGACGACGACGTGAATTCGGTTAAAGTTTGGAGTTTTGAGAGCCCTAACGACGAAGAAGTGGAGTACACCAGGTGCCTATCGGAGTGTAAAGTTGACGGGGATGTAACGGAGATTCAATTTACCGACAAGAATCGAATAGCTGTATCGACATCGAACGGTGATGTGAAGTTACTAGAAATTAGCATATACGAGAGATCGTCGCCGTTAAAGGAAGTTTTTAAATGGGAAAAGCTGCACAAGTTCGGGTAAGCTGTGACAGTCGTATTTGGTAGGAATGTACAATCAAAGTTAGTATATGCGGTCCCACCCAAGGCGTCAAAAATATTTACATGCCCCTATGACGCTGATATTAAGGTTTATGTATACATATACAGGGTGTTCCAGAAACCGACGTCAACCCGCCTAGGGCTGATAGAGCAGCTCATAAGCTATCGATTTAACCCCTATGTATGTTCAGCAATTGTTATTAGTTTCCGAGATATTGATCATTTAAATCAGAGTTTTTGCCATTTTTCCTTATGTCCGTGGTACGAAAAAACCCTAAATTCATGTATTAATTCATACTTTTTTTAGTGTTTTCTTGCATGATTAGAATCACTGTGAAATAAGGAAGTTTTTTGAAAAAAAAATTGGCATGTAGCTTTAAAACTTCCTTATTTTACAGTGATTCTAATCATGCAAGAAAACACTGAAAAAAATGTGAATTAATACATGAATTTAGGGATTTTTCATAGCACGTACATAAGGAAAAATAACAAAAATTCCGATTAAAATGATCAATATCTCGGAAACTAATAACAATTGCTGAACATACATGGGGGTTAAATCGATAGCTTATGAGCTGCTCTATCAGCCCTTGGCGGGTTGACGTCGGTTTCTGGAACACCCTGTATAATTGGCTCGATGGCCTAATAGATTTAATGCTTTTGTCTGTATGCACAGGTTTATTTTTCATATATTTTTGTGCTTGTGATAGATGTGTCATGTGGAAAATTTAGCGGGCCCTTAGCATTTTGCCCTTCACTATATAGGGTTGCCACACTTGGGCATTAACCCAGGCACAGTGTAAAAATGAAGTAAAGGTAAAGAAAGAGCCATGGAAAGAAACATACTTAAAAAGAGAATAATAGATAAAATAACAAATTGATAACTGAGAGACAAGACACAAGTCGATGATGTAGTCCGTCCAGATCGCTACCACCATCTTATCCATCAACCTACCGCCATATTGTGTTCTGGTTTGGGGATAAGACGGCCAGTGAAATGACTAGCATAGAGGCATTCCATAGGATTGCGGTCTTGTGAATGGGAATGTAAGAATGAGTCACAGTTTTCACTAACCATCAGGTGGCCTGTGTGCTCATTTGCCTTCTCTATTCACACACATTCGACATAATAAAAAGAAGACCTGAGAAATGGAGCAAAATACTAACATCATGCTACCCCAGAGGCTGTAAGCAAAAGAGAGGTAGACAATTTATTAGATGGGAGGATGAAGTAGTAGATATGGTCGGAAAGACGTGGACCAGAGTGGCCACAGACACAGAGGAGTGGAGAAGGCTGGGGGAGGCCTTTGCAAGGAGGCATACAGTAATATAAACAATATGCGGTTACTGTAATTTTAAGTATTTTTGTATATTTTTTCTGAAAAAGTGGCTATTAATAAATTACTACCAGTTTCTCTACAGGGTGTTACAAAAATACCTGTAAAGCCGAAAGGGGGTTAAATGGTGCCTTATAACAAGTCCATTTACAATATTTGAGAACCGTACTGGGCGTTTTCACTAAAAAGTGTACCCAATTAAGGACTGAAATTAAGGAACTTTAACTTTGTCAGTTTTGTGACGAAAATTAGCCATACATTGCGGCCGTCAATATATAGCTAATTTTCGTCACAAAACTGACAAAGTTAAAGTTCCTTAATTTCAGTCCTTAATTGGGTACACTTTTTAGTAAAAACGCCCTACTATCACTGTATGACTTACCGTCAAAAAAAATAAAACCATTATTTTTTTCATTGATGTGCAAACCCTATTTCAGTAAAATTAAAGAGTAAACTACGCAGAATGTTTATGTTCATTTTTACCAAATTCGCGAAACATATTACAAGTCGAGTTTTGGAAGATTTTAAACGAAGAAACCTAAACCCACACTTACTTTTTCGTAATGAACATCAAATTTACAGGAACAGCTCAGAGTGAGCTCCGCCTTGCTCAATGCACAACCTCCGATACAGTTCGCGAGCACGATTTATATTGCTATCTTCGTGGCCTACGCATAACATCATAAATCGTAATATTCTGAGTTAGAAAAAATCGTCATTTTGGAAAAAAATATGGAAAAACACGGAACAGTTGTAGAATATCGATAAGAAGATTTGAAATTGACAACATATTTTATTTTTCCGTCTTGACGTTTTTTGAAGCCAGTACTTTAAGCATAATTACATCATAGTATTGAACCTTTGTGGATGAAGAACAGAAAAACCATTAAAGTTAACAATTATTAAAATTGGTAGGTAGGCCTCTCTGTTAAATAATCTATGCTTACTCGGGTTCCCTGACATGACAGCTTACTAGGGTTGACAATATTTTTGGCTTTGATAATTTATTATATTTTTTACGGGGTATTTTGTAACACATTGTATAATAATTCTTCAGTGGTGATAGTGGTGGTACTTTATGATGGTTAACTAATATACACTCGCGAGCAAAAAAATCGACTCAAGCTGCACGTTTGGGTTCTCCGCCCAGTATATCTTGACCTATTCAGAATATCTTTAAAAAAATGGTATCAAATGAAAGCTGATAATGCAACGGTTTAAAAAAAAAGTTTTTCAGCCATGCCATTTTCCACAAGTGAGAGGAGCCAGGTTTTGCAGAGATGCATGAAAAAAACAAAACGAAAAGAAAAGGAAAATCGTAAAATAAAAGGCATTGTATATACTTTGTATTTCCACCCCTGGCCCTTATCACAGCATTCAGGCGGTTTTTCATGGATCTTATCAGCTTTTTGATAAGCTCCTGGGGAATGGCATCCCACACCTCCTGCAGAGCTGTCTTCAGCTCCGTAACATTTGAAGGAGCTAGATCCATCTTCCGAATCTGCCTTTTCAGGTAGTCCCAGAGATGCTCAATGGGATTCAGGTCCGGTCTGATAGCTGGCCAGTCCATGGTGGGAATGCCGACCTCGGCAAGGTAGGCCCGAGTGATCCTTGCGGTATGACAAGGGGCATTATCCTGCATCAGGACGAACCCCTCGTCATAAAAACCGGCGTAAGGAACAACATGATCCTCAAGGATGTCAGTGATGTACCTGGCAGCGGTCAATCCACCGCCACGGCCCCCACCAGGTACGAAAACGAGCTCTGTACGCCCGTCGATGGAAATGCCCGCCCACACCATGACGGAACCTCCGCCATAGGCAACTGTTTCCTTGAAACAGCATTGGGCATACCGTTCTCCTGGCCTCCTGCAGACTCTTCCTCGTCTGTTACAGCCATTCAAGCACACCCTGGACTCATCACAAAAAAGAACTGGGGTCCATTGCTCAATGGTCCAATTTTTGTGTTGATTAGCAAATTCCAGGCGTGCTTGGCGGTGACGCGGGAGCAGTCTGGGGTCCGTGGCTGGCCGATTTGGGGTCAGGTTAGCTTCCTTGAGTCTTCGTCTTACTGTCCACTCGCTGGCAGTAACCCCTCGTACATCCCGAAGATGCTGATTGACAGTAACGGCAGTCTGGTGCCGATTTCTGAGAGAGGAAGTGACGATAAAGCGGTCATCCCTCTCAGATGTGCACCTCCGGCGGCCAGAACCTGGTCTTCGTGCCAAGGCCCGTCTCCCGAAACCGTCGGTAAACTCGGCTTACTGCTGGCTGACTTAAATTCAGCTGGTTAGCCACGAAGCGTTGGTTGTGTCCCTCTTCCAGCAAGGCCACGACTTGGGCGGCTTCAGTCATGGTGGTATCCATTTTCCTCAGGGTTTCCGAGTAAGGTCGTTAGCAGAGATGTGTACCGGTCAACTTCTGATAAGTGACTGATGACATTTCCCCCCCCCTACCCCATATTTATAGGGGTCAAAAGGGGCACAACTCGTACGTTTCGCAACGAGTAAATGATCCACATGACATAACTTGGAAAATCCTGTTCGGATTCCCAGGATTCTTGTTTTTTTTAATGGTTACATTATCAGCTTTCGTTTGGTATCATTTTTTTAAAGATATTCTGAATAGTTCAAGAGATACTGGGCGGAGAACCCAAACGTGCAGCTTGAGTCGATTTTTTTGCTCGCGAGTGTAGAGTGTACATTGTTCATTGTGAATTATATGCAACATGCTGAAGCTATTCTGGTTTCCACTACTCAAGGTCTTCTGCCTATTTTGCGTATGCTCAAACTAATAAGCCATTGTTATTTAATTTTATTCTATCCATTATCCTTTTATTTTATTCAGGGATGACAGATGTTGTTGCACTGCACTGGCCACCATGGAAACTGACATTGCAACTGTAGGAGAGGATGGTAACATTAACTTCTTGAACGGACACAGAGGAGACGTGACTCGCACTGTCACAGGTGCTGACAGCTGTTCTCTGCATTCCGTATGCTTCACCAAGTACAATGAGGTACGTTTTACACCACACTAATACTCTATAATCCCGTTAATATTATTAATGCAAAAGTATGTGTGTTTGTTGCAACGGCTAGTCAGACTTGGATGAAATTTGGAATAGAGATACTTATCGTACCCTTTATTGACACAGGCTACTTTCAATCCCAGAAAATTTCAAAGTTCCCGAGGCTATAACATTAATTGAAATGTTCTTCGCCGGGATCATCCGATCTTCAACACAAATTAAAAAAAAAAAAATTGTAGTGTTACTAGGAAAGTGTAATATACAAACAGAGTTACTTTGGCATTTATAATATTAGTACCTGCCCTGGTACAATCGCAATTCAGTAATACACAAGAATCTAGAAACGTTAACAGTGGACAAAGAAGCAAACATCCCACACGCTACTACAGCCAAATCCAGTTAAGTGACTGAAGAGAGCCAATGTTCTGCCTGACTGAGGGTAGCTGGGGACCCTGACTCATCAAACCCTCCATGAACTACAATCCACCTTATCATATTATAGTCTAGGTGACTGACAGGACGTCAAAAAAGAGGATATTTTTTAGTGCCGTTTGTATTTATATGAGCACTCAATGGCATTTGAAATGGTGTGATAGATAAAGTGTATTTCTATGGAACTTGCTAACTATATAAACAAAAGACTTAACTTTGTTTTGTCACTGTTTCTCCTTGAATTTTCACACCACCTCATCAAACACCATTGAAACCATAAACTATTGAAACGGTCGTTACTTTAAAATACAAAATCACCAAATATATAACTCAAACTTGGATATTTCATTAAAAGTTTAAATGGTTTCATAAGTTAGGTTATTAGGACCTGATGGGATGACGTTTTTGTTTCTTTTAAAATCTACAATTGTCTATGATGGGTAGTGTTGTGGCTAAAGTTGGTGATATATTAAGGCCCCTACACATTACCTAACTCACGCTGATCACACTCACAGATGATATAACGGCACCTTTTGTAATAAATACTGGTGATATATCATCTTCAAGTACCGAATTTTCTTCAGATCGTCATTAAACAAATCAGAAATAAGTAACTACTTGTTTTCGTGTGGTTGCCGGGTTAGAATAGTGCCACTCCATGTCTTCCCGTGGATGTCGTAAGAGGCGACTAAGGGAATATAGGCTTGTAGTACTGTTAGGCGATGGGCTTTCAACCTGTCACTAATACGCTGGTAAACATCTTAGCCTAATTGTGCAAATTGTGGTTACAGAGTTATCAACAAGTTTTTTAGAGTTGTTGGTAATTCTGTAGCTCTGCCTACCCCACTCTGGGAATGAAGGCGTGAAGGTATGTATGTATGTATGTTGTTTTTTACTTTCGGTATTTTAATATTCGATATGGTTTGACATAAGTAAAGGAGTATTGCCCATCACTAGTAAATTCATCATTCAGAGACAATTTCAATATGGCGGTTTGTTTACATAGTTAGCAAGTTCCATAGAATTAGACCTTAGTTAAAAAATACGGTCAGGTGAAGGTCGGGCTCGCGCACCGAGGGTTGCGTACTGCCGCGTGGTAGGTATTAATTATTATATTCCGATTTGAATTAACGCGAGCCCAACTCACACGTGACCATTTTTTTTATGGCATAGGAAGGCAAACGAGCACACAGGTCACCAAATGGCAAGTGGAAACTGTGACCCATAGACATTCGCATTCACAAGACTTCAAATGCACTGCCAACCCCGAGGACTAAGATGGAATGCTTCATTTATGCTTATGTGTAAAGGGATACCATATTATTAATTGACTTTCTTTAAAATCAAACTGTTAGTAGCATATGTATATTTATAGGATACCATTGGGCTCTCTCTTGGGATACGGAGCCCTAGGAGCAGATTATCATGAGTATATTAAGTAAAAAAGAATTTTCACAACACTGCTCGGAAATATGGCCATAGATGCTCTTGTTTGGGGTCACAAAACGTCACTTATAAGGACAGACCAAGAATGTTTTTGTCGGCATTTGCTGATTGGTCGAGAACATTGTTGTCCAACCAATGAAAATCAATCAATCAATTTTTGTGTCATAGCTCCTTAAAATGAAAAATTGGAATCGACCAATCATAACACACCATTTTGTTTCGTAAAATATTAGGTGTATTTTTGCTAAAAGATACACAGACTAAAAACTATGTCACTGCTTTTTTTTTATGTAATTCAAACTTGGCCCCAAATCTCGAACCACTAGAGATAAAATTACATGGGAGATAAGGCGAAACAAATACAATTTTATATGGAGTTGACATATTCATCTCGAATGTTAGTTTATTAATCTCGAAAGCCACGAGAATAGGGGTCCAGATTTAAAAAAAAGTTATATATGGTAAAATTGGCGATAATACATACAGCTTCTATTCTACTTTTGAAAAACCGACGCCATTTGACTAACACTATTCACATTAACATGAATTAAAATTTTAGTTTTAAATATGATTTTTTTTTTTATTTCCTCTCAGTAGTTGTGAAAAGCACTATGTCTGCCTCGGTAGAAAGTGCAATTTATGGACTCGTACACTAGAGGGCCTCAACTACGTTTCGGCCCTCTATATGACTCGTCCAAAAATCTCGTACTTTCTATCCTCTGCAACAATGTACTATTTTCTGTATTATAGATAATAACTGGAAACCTCCGAGGCCACATGAAAATTTGGGATATGAGGTCTCCAGAAAACAAGCCAACAGCATCATTCCTTCTAGCTGGAGACGAGTTAGCAGCCACTAGCATTGTAAGCCACCCGGCACAGCAACACATCATCTTAGCAGGCAGTGAATCTGGCTCTCTAGCAATATGGGACCTGCGTATGAATTCCTTCCCGACATCATTGCTGAACGCTCATGCAGCTAGCGTCACTGAATTGCAATTCCATCCCGTTAATCCTTCCAAGTTGATATCTTGTTCGGTGTCCGGTGAAATTTGGGAGTGGAACATGGACGCCATGATCAAGAGCACTAAAGGAGCTGACAGCCAGGTTGCTACGTGGATGCCGTTGGAGGATAAGAATACCATGGTGGTGAACTCGTTGATGCCAACACTTCATAAGGCAATCAACACGGTGCATTGTGACCGTGGAAGAATTTTGTGCGGGGCAGATAACGAGGCTGTGTACCTGATAAAGAACTTTAAGTATTAGTTAGAGTAGTGAAAAGTAGTTAATTAATTGAGTAATAAGTGTAACTGGATTATTTTGTTTGATTGTGTAATTATGCTGTAGAGTTTGTGAAATTCTTGATAGCTGTCTTAAATTTTGCTGGTCAAATACTGACCAAATTGTCTAATCTACTTATAAATCTGTTCAATGTAATCTACTCATAATCTGGTACCTCATTAATATATTTTCGGTCATTTAATGAGGTATAAATAATTAAATAATTTCTACAGGGTTGGGGTGCACTAAGAAACAATACAGTAAATTTTTTATAGTGATTAATTCCAAGCAAAATTGATGATTTCATTGCGTCTGTTTTTCTAATTAGCCTTTTATGTGCATGCAGTGTTGATTTTAATGAATTTAAAATCAATTCTAGCATATAAGTGCCTTTAAAATTTCATAGATGTATGTTTGTGTTGAATTTTTTACTTACTTAGGTTAAGTTAATTATATTTAAAATTAAACAATGAGGATTTGTAAATAATATGCATTTTATTTAATTATTTAATAATGGAAGTAATACACCTTAAATAATATCATTAACACATTATCTTATTAATAATACACCAAGTCAGTCTTTGCTTGCCTAGTCAAAGTATTGGTAATATATTTTACAATAACTAATTGTATTTACATCTTATGAATATTTGTGTTATGAAATGATTTAATAAAAGGCACCATGGTGATAAAACCAAATCATTTTTTTGAACGGTAACTAGGAATTCGAAACAAGCCGAAATAATGGCACCATAGATTTTTCTCTTGATTTTTACGAGCTTTCGTCTCCAAAGGACCCATCAAAATTAATAAAACTTAAGAAAGTATCTGTAGAATTAAATAGGTTAGGTTATTTTTTCAATAACTTCAACTGGAATTATTTCACTTATCAAGATGAATATTTGGCATCCCACAATATATACCACACTAAATGCGTTAACCATATTAACACGGAGTATATTTTTGCGTTAAAATTAAAATATCATATCACTCGACTATAATGAGTGTTCAAGTGTATCGTCACAGCACCATGGACTGGAAGTCGGTATGACTTCAGCGCTGCTGTCGTAAATTAAAACTTAAATTTAAATTATACCCAAAAGTAAGAAAACTGTGGAAGTTAGAATTTCTAGAGGTATTATAAGTAGTGGAGAAAGATAGGACAGTTCTAATATAGACTCTTAACCTATATACAAGACATTTTGTTCTGCGTTCTCGCTTCAGAACTAGTCCTAGGGTACTCTAATACCTAAGCTTTTTGACAAGAAAACTTAAAATCAGTGATGGTATAAAAACATCAAGCCCAAAATACAAATCAAAGATTCTGTTCTTATTGGTCAACTGAATCATTGATTTTAATTTTAATTAATCCTTACAAATAGTTTTACCATTCGGTTTATCGAATTTTCGCCAAGACTCATTTTATTCATGCATACGGACGCCACAAACTACGGATACGGCGTTGCATTAGCACGGTCACGCATATCTTTACGGATGCCACTGATTTTGGTTTCGGCGCCGTAATCTACCAAAGACTTACTCTACGCTCTGGTGCCAACGCAACCCACTTTATAAGTGACTTATGGTCGTGTTTATTGATGTCAATAAACGGTCAATAAAACCTCCGTCACTTTCTGACCAGTTTGTAAGTGCGAGAGTGACGGATGCTATAGCAACCGCGACAAAGATGACCACAGTACGGATCTGAACGGGTCATCGAAGTACAATTTCCAGGTGACAGATCGAGTGATCGGCCGGGCACTGTAGTAGGTATTTGTAGCTCACAAGAACAAACATCATAAACAATTATAGCACGTGTGTTCTATAATGATGATCAGAGGTGGTTGCGCCGCTGCGGCGAGGGCTTGCGCTGCGAGGCGGCCAGCAGCGACGCGGGCACCAGCCACAGCTGCTCGCCCCAGCGCAGCAGCGCCTCCGTCACGTGGCAGCTGTTGGCCGCCGTGGCCAGCTGCGTCTCCAAGCAGTCCGACTGCTTGATCAATAGGCTGCAACCAAGGAACATACTTAGGGATGCGCCGTACCAAATATATACCAAACTGAACAGACGTCTGTTTCTAATGGGTAGGGTTCTGTCGGGAGACAGTAATGTACATCCTATGCTCATGCGGACCACTATTGCACAACAGAAGTATCTACCAAAGGCGACATCATGGACCCACAAGAGAAACAACTCCTCACTGCCCAAAGCATCTAGAAATTCTTGGACGCAACGGGCCTATGCGGTGAGCTCTAAACAAAGGGCTGCCTAAAAAGACAAGCAAATGGTCGAACGCACACAAGGCTGGAGGTGTATTTACAAATTCCATACCATACGGTACGATGAAGATTTTTTAAGAAAACCCCAAGGAGGCAAAATTCAAAATTCAAAATATTTATTCAGTAAATTGGCCACATGCGGGCACTTTTACACGTCGGTAATGTACAGTGAATCTACCAGCGCTTCGGAAAAGACCATCATTGCGGAGAAGAAGCGCCGCAAGAAACTCCAGCAGAAGGTCATTTTTTCATCATCATAAAAAACAATTATACTTAAAAGTAAGTTACATTAAGTAATAATAAGGTAATAAACAATAAATTCTTAAAAGTAGCAAAAATAAAATTATTAAGGCAGTGGTCGTCAATGTCGTCATATAGTAAAAAAACATGTTGCTAAGATCTAGACATGTTTGATGGCTGGGGACATTTCTGCCCATCATCCTTTGTGCTAGATAGGTAGAAAAAGTGACGGCTCAGAGAAAGAAAGAGAAGCTCGAACTGGCATAAATAGCTACCTAGTTAAAGCACTGTCAATCAGCTTTGACATCATCTTTTCAGCTACTGTCAGTGAGTTATTCTAGGCTCCATACCTACATTATTATGTCGGTATGCAATTTATTTTATTTATTTATTTATTTTATTTGGGACATCAACAGCGATACATTAAATCAGATACCAAGATATGGATACATTTGAGTAAGCCAATAACAGATGACCACAAGAAATACAAAAATAGAAATGGAGTAAGTAAATAAGGTACGAGTAGGTACATTTTATGAAGCCAGCACAATATTATCCTTATGAATAAATTTAATAATACATATGAAAACTAAAAAAAAAAAAATTAAAGTTATTACATTTACTTAAGCGAGTGTGTGTGTGTGAATCTGTGTATGTGTGTTTGTGTGTGTGTTTGTGTGTATGGGTGTGTGTGTGTATGTGTGTGAGTATAGGTGTGATGCGGCTCAAGATTAACAACATTACTAGGGGTTCACAAGTAGTTGACGGACACGGTTTACAAAAACAGACTTACTACAGTTGAAAATATCTACGCTATGAAAACGCGTGTTATACTCTCTGAGGAGGCGTACAAGTGGCGAGTTTTGAGCGTACTTAGGGCCTACGCTAGCTTACGCGGATTACCCGCAACGGACATCCGCCTCAAATAAATTGTATAGACACCGCTAACTGGCGCGGGCGCGTGCGACGTACTTTAATCCGCGCGGCGGGCGGCGGGCGTCCGCTCCGTGCGCACGCGGCGGGCACACGCTCGCGGACTTGTTTGTGGTTTCTTTACTTGTGTAGCGCTAAGTTAGGCGTGCGCCCGTCGCGGACGCCCGTCGCGGACTCGCTGGCCCGCGGCGGGTGTCCGGAGCGGGACCCGCGAGCGTGCGCACGCGGCGGGCGTCCGCGTCAGCTAGCGTAGGCCCTTAGTGTGTGTACGCGGGATACCGAATAAAGAGCGTTCAGCGTGACGGGTTCTAATAGCCGGAACAAAAAAAAATATCTGGGACAGAAGCGAAGGGCAATCCGTACGACCGGACAAAAAGTCGTGGAGCACAGACATGTCGAGTAGCAATCGACGATCTTCAAGGGATAGCATGCCGTGCCGTCTGCAGCTGAGTTCGTAACGGGATTCAATTTTTTTACTGCGATAGTTCAGATGGCGCAAGAAGGACCGTTGTATTTTTTCAATACGTTCCTTATAAATTACGTATTGCGGGGACCAAATACAGCTGCAGTACTCCAAGACGCTTCTGACATATGCATAGTAAACGACCTTACAGCAGTTTAGGTCGCGGAATTGGCTGCAAACCCGCATGACAAAGCCCAAATTCTTATAAGCCCGGTTCACTATGTCGTCGACATGCTGCTCAAAAGTCATCTTAACATCTAGGGTTACACCAAGGTCCCGTATAATATTCACACGCTGAATAGGCTGCCCACTGATGAGATAATTACGCAAAATAGGGGATGGACTGCGGGTGAAAGAGATAAGGGCGCACTTGGTGACATTAACACTTATACGGTTTGTTCTATAGTAATCAGATAACCGATCCAGATCAGCCTGGAGCACGTCGCAATCGCCGGGACTACCTATATCTTTATAGATTTTTTTATCGTCTGCGTACATTAAAAAGTTGCAGTCCTTGATTACAGTATAAATATCGTAAAGGTATACATCATAGAGTAAAGGTCCCAACTAAGACCCCTGGGGTACTCCTGATGAAATATTTACGAAGTCAGATCTACAACCACCAAGGACAACAGCCTGCCGTCTGTTAGACACGTATGACGACACCCACCTGAAGACATCACCACGAAGGCCCAACCAGAGCAATTTACGGAGCAGGATGACATGATCCACACGATCGAAAGCCTTCTCGAAATCCGTATAAACTACATCTACCTGCTTCTTATTTTCCATCTTACGAAGGACAAAGTTGGTAAAATCAGCAAGATTTGAGACTGTTGACCGCCCTCTCAAAAAACCATGTTGTTGCGGCGGAATTCCTTTTATTAAAGTAGGGTAAATATAAGATAGAATCAATTTTTCAAAAACTTTTCCAAATTGATTTAAAATAGAGATAGGGCGATAATTAATTATGTTGGTTTTTGGACCTTTCTTATGAATGGGTACAATTAAAGCCTCTTTCCACTTGGAAGGAAACATGCCTTCAAGAAGAGACCGATTGAAGAGGATGGACAATGGAAGACCTAAGGTTTCTGCGCAGCGACGAATAAAAAAGGGAGGGATACCATCACTGCCCGACCCACCGTTGGGGTTAAGCTGAGAAAGAATCTTCGCAACCTGGTCAGCAGTAATGTGAACTGAACTAACAGTTTCACCACTGTCACAAAAAGGAGGGGGAAGAGGGTAGTCAGGGTAGACATCGGCTGGCCTTACGAATACTGAGCTGAAAAATTTATTAAAACCTTCAGTAATTCCTTGAGCTGTGTCTAAAGTGCTGTCTAAATATTTAAATGTTTTTGGATAAGCCGACCCACCACGACGGGCTTTGATAAATGACCATAGTTGTTTGGGATTGTGTTTAATATCCTCTTGAATAGTGCTGAGATATTTATTCCAGCCGGACTCCTGAGCTAATTTTTGTCTTTTACGTAGCAATGAAAATTCATTATAATCTAAAGGGTCCTTTTCTCTAATAATTTTAATTAAACTTGAATTGTACCAAACCGGGAACTTTATTTTTTGTCTACGGGTATCTAGCGGGACTAGGGTGTCTATGATCCCGTTAATGGTTAAATAAAACTTCGACACACCATCTTCCAGAGATACTTGATCGTGCAGAATTAAAGGCCAGTCGATTTTAAGAATAAGCTTATTGATTTCACCATAGTCCCCTTTGCGAAACTTATACAGCGGTATATTTTTTTCTTTTAAAGGCGCGGAGAAAATATCATTAACAGTAATTTCGAGGCAGGGGTGATGTGCATCTATTTTCACTAACGAGGATTGAGAACTATGCACCTCAACAGCAAAATTAGCAAATACTAAATCTAAGGTAACATTGTTTGCATTTTTAACCAGGTTAAACTGATCAAGGCCCGACATGCATAATGATTCAATAAGTATAGCCGCCGCAGCCTGCACTTCAACTGCCCCGCGTCGTGCAAATACTGGGCTCGTATCGCTGCCCCAAAGAACATGAGGGAGGTTAAAATCGCCCACAAGAAGTCAGGTGATTCGGTGAGCACTGTCTCAAATAGGGAGCATAAGCTGGATATTTGGTTTGGAAGAGATGGGCCAGGGGGAACGTACACCGAGCACACATGCAAATCCCGAGTGAGAGAGGCCGAAGACGAGCGCGAGCAGCCCGCGCGCATCTGCGATCCCGGGATCGTCACCCAGAGGCACTCGGAGCCGGAACGCGACCATTCCGGCCGCGCGCGCGCTCCAAGACTACGCAGCACAAGGATCATGACGCCGCCACCGTCGGATTTGCCAGTTAATATTCTATCGCGGTCCTGCCTGAAAACGTCGTATCTGTCGGTGTCGCATAACTCAGTGTCAAGGACACCGTCGCACAGCCAGCTCTCAGTCACAATCACTATGTCGAAGCAATTACTTAATATATTTTGATAAAATTGGTGTGTTTTTGTACGTAAGCCACGAGTATTCTGGTAAAATATTTCGAGGCCAGCTAAATTAGCCATGGAGGCAACGTTGAAAAGTTCGAAGAAAAATATACTGCTATTTTTAACAAGAAATTAGTAAAAAGTGAAAGGCCAGTTATGTCTAGTGATAAGTAGTATGCAGTATCCCTGCAAGCCGCGACCGCCCGCAGCAAGAGATCAATACGTGGGGTGAGTATGTGTATGAGTAATTGTGAGAGTATGGGAAGCACATAAGTTATTACATATAAATTCACAGTAGAAACAACCTTAAACAATTTTGCGAAAGTCCTGGACCGAGCCGATGTGAATCAAGGGCGCTTGGTCTGCTTTTCGAGCATATATTTTACAATTACGGACCCAGACATACTGGTAGCCCTTCGATGCACAAAGCTGTTTACAGTCCTTGAGCAGCTTCTTATTATTCGGAGTCAAGTGGTCGTGAACGAAGATTCTCCTCGAGTCTCCACCATATCCAATGTCTGCAGTGTTCAGTCCGTGACACCGCCGCAGGCCGGACAAGATGTTGTCCTTTGCCAATCGCTGTTTCAACTTGACAATAATGTTTCTAGGCCGCCCATCTTGAGGGCGAGTAGACTGGACGCGGTGCGCAAATTCTATGTCTTCAGGATGAAGAGTTACACCTGCGCATCTAGCTATTTAAGTGGCAATATTACTAGGTAGCTCACTGGCCGACTCTGGCACCCCGGACACTTCTAGGTTGTTCATGCGTAACCACTGTTGGTGCGTGCCGAACTGCTGCTCAAGCTCCAGAATACGCAAGTTAGAGCTCCCCAGTTTGTCTTCAAGCTCTTGAATTTTGGACGTTTTTTCCTCGAGCAACGTAATCTTGAGATTTAACTCAGCCGTGATAGCGGTAAAATGCTTTGCAATCTCGGACTTTACTATGTTCCCCAACTCGACTTTTAAAGCGTCGTTAGAGCTTTTAATAAAGTTCATAAGCTTGGTTTCAAGATCACTCGATAAGGAGGCAGGTGGTTGAATCGGAGCGGGCGTGGCTGCCGCTGGTACCGCAGGAGCGGCCCGTGCGGGCGGCGGCGCCGCGGCGTCGGCCGGAGCGGCGCTGTGGGACGGCGGCCCTGAATGGCCAACAGGAGCGCACCCATCTGCAGCACGAGTTGGGGTCTTTACACTGCGTTCCTCCATTCTACAGACGGAGCATTTTTTCACTTTCTTATCTTTAGGGAACTTTTTGAATTCTTCTGAAGATACATTCAAGCACTGAAAGTGAAAAAGGCGAGTGCAGGAAGTGCATCCCAATACGCCCTGACCAGCGATGAATTTACCACAAGCCTCGCATTTAGCGGTCATAATAGCAAACAGGCAAAGATGCGATGTCACAGAAAGGAAGGCCCGAAGTGGAAGCAAATATTAAGGCGGCGCGATGAATTTCCGATTATTATCAACTACTGTCTAAAAGGCATTAATCCGGAATGAGCAGCTTTATAAGTTATATTATAATAATATAACCCAGTTAGTTGCCTTAGTAGTCCCGATGAATCATCAGCGAGAGACTCCGTACCGCGAAATTCATGGGTCGTTGATCTGTCGCTAAGTAATCGCTCCAGCCGAAATACCTTGGTACGGGGGCGCGCTCGCCGATAGCGGCGAGTCATTTCGCCGCGGCTACGTCACACCCGTTGGTCCAGTCACAGTATATAAATAAACCAGTAAAGAAGCTACGAACAAACGCTCGAAACGACGCACTCACACAGACGCACGCCTCTACGAGACCGCTAAGAGGATTTGGCGGTGCTGTCAGTCGCGTGTGTCGCGTCGAGACGAATGGGCTCCGTTGCATTTTACGCTTGTTCTTGAGAAAGATGCCACAAAAGTATTGCGTGGTATACGGTTGTTTGAATTCGGCTTCTTCAAACCCAGAACTATCATTTTTTAAACTCCCTGCTGGTGTTGAAAGGTAAGAATAAATAAAATATTTTTAAATAAAGAGCTTTTTATAATACGATGACGTGTTGCAAAAGTAAAAATTAAAAAATTGTTTCCAAAATCGATATCTGGGGATTTTTTACACAATAAAATTTAACAATAAAGCGTTCCGAACATGTCGTAGCAGACGAAAGTATTTTTCAGTGAGTAATTTGTAATAAAGGTTAAAAGCAGCCAATAAATAAATTAGGTTTGTTTATTCTTCAGTTTTATTTGATATTGTGGTAGTGCAGTCGCTAGGCAATCTGAAATGTATAACTAACGAAGAATAAAGACTTCTTGAAATGCTAAAGTTATGTGTTTATTACCTACCCAATTTTATCTGCAGGGGCTACTTTTACTGATTATGTTAACGGATTCGTTATCGGACATCACACTGATCTTCAGATATCGATTTTGGAAGCAGCCTGTCGAATAATAAAAAAGTTCCAGATGGCGGCTACTTTTTCTCATTCTGCCAAGAAATTCGTTGTCGGAAACCACGCACATCCCTAGATATCGATTTTGGAAGCAATCGGTTGAATAACTAAAAAATTAAAGATGGCGGCTACTTTTTCTCAATCTGCAACGGATTTGTTGTCGCAGGTCACACGTATCGATTTTGCACTAACTAGCTGAGATACAAAAAACAAGATTTTTTTTCAATTTTACAAAATGTTAGTGGACAACCCTTACGCTCAATTGGAGCGTAGGTATTTATCTTGAAAAGTAGGCCTAGTTTCTTTACTGGTTTATTTATATACTGTGGTCCAGTGGTTCAACGCACGGCGCGCAGCAAGGCGGGACGCCAGCTGTCGGGAGTTCGAACCTCACCTTCGGAGCGGCACTTTTCAGATTTTTTCTATCTTCAATTTTTTCATTAATATGGGGATAACAGTCAGGCAGCACCACACGTCACACACTCGGGAACGAGAGGCAGATACAAATCCAATATGGCCACTGTCACATATGGGAGCTCTCGAAAGATAGTAAGAGAGGTACCGATAATTTGCACATGCAGTAACAAAGTCACAAAAACTACTTAATTTAAATTAGATATTTAATGCCAAAGCGACAAACAACACGTCCGCACTCCACAAACGACGACGACGAAAAAAAGACTGCAATAGACCGTCGCATTCAAAGGGATAGGCCAAGAGATGATACCTGGGACCCTAAGACATTTGCAAACTTCAACTTCACTTCAATCTCAAGACTGCAATCTTAAGCTTACTTTATGCTTTTGGTCGCGTTCAAAAGAAAAGGCCACCAGATAGCAAGTGGTACCTCAGACCCAAAAACATTTGCAATCTCAAGACTGTAATTCTAAGACTACTCTATGCTTTTGGTCGCGTTAAAAAGACATGCCAGCAGATGGTAAGTGGTACCTGAGACCCATGCACAATGTTAAGGTTATACAATCTCGAGACTGCGATCTTAAGGCCTTAAATGGTTTTTACGTGTATCCCAACGAACCTGGGCGGGAAGAGCGCCGGCGCGATGATCATGGCGACGTTGTGGTCGCTCATCTTGTTGGTGTGCGCGTGCGCCACGATGTGCTGCGCGAGCCGCAGGATGCTGCGCAGCGTCGCGCGCTGCTCCGCCGGCAGCAGCAGCACCAGCAGGTTCAGCGCGCGGCCCTGGGTCGTGCCTGTTAGTGCTGGAAAAAAAAATACTGGTTTGATTTTTCTGATACTACAGGGTGGTAAAAACTAATGCCACATGGGCAGCAACTACCTTAAATATTGGAATAGCAAATTCTATGCAATGGAAACTCACTTTTTTTGAAAAATATAATTCATGCATTTATGTAATTTTTTTTTTTTCTCTGGCTTCTGCTTCTATCTGGCTTAACCGGAAATCGAACTGGGGCGAATATATGGCGCTGGAATCTGGCGCCCAAAAATCCTAAGGGCGGTTTCAGATTAGCGTTTTTTCTGCGCGTATAAGCTCTTTTCTGGAACCGCGTTTAGGTGCCTATAGGCGCGCTTTTTGCTACACGCACAACTCGTACTAGCGTTGTCGCGCTTAAAAGCTCGTATAACCCATGTTGAAACTGACTGACCATTACCGGTTCGAGCGCCGTAATAAGCCCGAGTACGCGCGTTCGGCTTTTCGAAGCTTCACGCTTCGAGCGCGCGCGTATGCCAAAACGAGCTAAAAACGGCAAAAAAAAACGCTAGTCTGAAACCGCCCTAAAATGTATAGGATGTCGTTCTCATGCGTTGAGATAAACCACGTGGTCAACTGTAATCCCATACATCTCCAGAGCCTCAGGTCGCGGCTGAGGGTGGCGATGGTGCGTACTCACCGTAGGTGTGGTAGAAGAGCCGCATGAGCTCCTGGGTGAGCGGCGGCTGCGGCAACGAGCGCAGCAGGCGCTTGAACACGGCGGCCAGGTCGTGGCTGCTCGCCGCCTCCAGGGCAGCCTCCGCGGCGGCGCGCTCGCCCGAGTACCACGAGCGCTCGATCAGCTGGCAGAGCGCCTCGATCTGTAAAGTCAACGGTGAAGGATTTCGTAAATAAACAGTCACCATCAAATATATTGGAACAAAACGATGCTCAAAGCCTTGAAACTATTATGAACAAGCTGTAACGCCTGTATTAAGAATAAAATCCGTAAGTAGTTGGCTAAAGTGATCAACGCAATCTTTCACCAGCTTAAACTTCAAAACAATGCGGAGCAAAATGCACCTTATTAATAATAGTGTAAGGTCTATTTTGCTCTATCATAAATTTGTTAGTTACGTGGTTTACGATATACACTTTGTAATTTTTTGAAAATCGCTAACTTTGAGTACCTAATTCATCTTGAATAGTCCCCCTGATATTTTTGAGGTCCTTACTTTTTTAATATTTAAAAGCGACTGCACAATTAAGTTGAAGACGTGTGTTCTAAAATTGAGAACACTTCTATGAATGGCAATGAACGAAATTTCATTCTATAGTTCTAGTTCTACACATATAATTCCCAAAGTAGGAGACCCAAGAATATTATCCTCTGAGGTGTCGATTAATATAGTGCAGCCATAATTTATCCAAGAAATATCCCCTCCAATCCTATCCTATCCTATCCCGTGTGGTTGCCGGGTTAGAATAGTGCCAGTCCATGTCTTCCCGTGGATGTCGTAAGAGGCGACTAAGGGAATACAGGCTTGTAGTACTGTTAGGCGATGGGCTTGCACCCTGTCACTAATACACTTGTCTTGTAAACATCTCAGCCTAATTGTGCAAAATGTGGTAACAGAATTATCAATATTTTTTTAGTTGTTGGTAATTCTGTAGCTCTGCCTACCCCACTATGGGAATGAAGGCGTGAGTTTATGTATGTATGTATCCCCTCCAAGTTGCAAGTCCCTCGGTCTAGCGCTTTAGTATGAGCGTTGTGTAACTTGTGTGGCAGTCATGAAAGAATAGTACGTTGACTTATGGTCGATGGTACCTTGTGCTTGTTCCCGGGCACGCGCAGCAGGCCCTCGTCGCCGGCGCGCGCGCGCAGGGCGGCGCACAGCGCGCGCAGCACGCCGGGCACGCAGCTCCACGTCTCTTATGGCTGGTCCTACCTTGTGCTTGTTCCCGGGCACGCGCAGCAGGCCCTCGTCGCCGGCGCGCGCGCGCAGGGCGGCGCACAGCGCGCGCAGCACGCCGGGCACGCAGCTCCACGTCCCTTATGGCTGGTCCTACCTTGTGCTTGTTCCCGGGCACGCGCAGCAGGCCCTCGTCGCCGGCGCGCGCGCGCAGGGCGGCGCACAGCGCGCGCAGCACGCCGGGCACGCAGCTCCACGTCCCTTATGGCTGGTCCTACCTTGTGCTTGTTCCCGGGCACGCGCAGCAGGCCCTCGTCGCCGGCGCGCGCGCGCAGGGCGGCGCACAGCGCGCGCAGCACGCCGGGCACGCAGCTCCACGTCCCTTATGGCTGGTCCTACCTTGTGCTTGTTCCCGGGCACGCGCAGCAGGCCCTCGTCGCCGGCGCGCGCGCGCAGGGCGGCGCACAGCGCGCGCAGCACGCCGGGCACGCAGCTCCACGTCCCTTATGGCTGGTCCTACCTTGTGCTTGTTCCCGGGCACGCGCAGCAGGCCCTCGTCGCCGGCGCGCGCGCGCAGGGCGGCGCACAGCGCGCGCAGCACGCCGGGCACGCAGCTCCACGTCCCTTATGGCTGGTCCTACCTTGTGCTTGTTCCCGGGCACGCGCAGCAGGCCCTCGTCGCCGGCGCGCGCGCGCAGGGCGGCGCACAGCGCGCGCAGCACGCCGGGCACGCAGCTCCACGTCCCTTATGGCTGGTCCTACCTTGTGCTTGTTCCCGGGCACGCGCAGCAGGCCCTCGTCGCCGGCGCGCGCGCGCAGGGCGGCGCACAGCGCGCGCAGCACGCCGGGCACGCAGCTCCACGTCTCCTCCCACAGCAGCATGTCCTTGCGGAGCAGGGTTTCCAGTGATACGCCGAATACGGAGCCCTCTGGAATGAGGACAGTCATAGTGTTGGAGAGATGTTCGAGGTTTCAAGAATACAGTCCTACACCACAGAATAGCTGATGTAGTAATAGTCTACCAAACTTTTTATGGTATTTCTGAAAATAACACTTCTGGTTTGGTAAACATCTTTTTCTTGGCTGTATTTAGAACAAATTGGAAGAAGTTTGGATACCCATCTAGACGTCCAAACAAAATACCGCAGATGATAGTGGTCGAAACAATCTTCTATCTCGATCCCTCACTACTGACAGTACTGACCATCGCGATTCGCGACCACAAGTTATACTTCGTCAATCTGTACGATCGTATGTTCAATATCAAAACCTAAAAAAACAATTGACAATAGAATTTATTTGAAAAGGTGTTCTGATAAACATTCTACCTCCCTTTTTTTCCTTTATTATACCGTACCTTCCTTCCTCTTCTTCTTGGGCGACTTGCGCTTGTGGAAGGGCAGCGCGTACTTGTCGAAGAGCGCCGTGAGCTGCAGCCACAGGAGCGGCGGCAGGCGCTTGCGCTGCGGCTCGCCCACGTTCTCAACGTCCACCGCGTTGCCCGCCTCCGGCCACTCCTGACCAGACAGTACTAATTAAGGCGGGAGGAAGATATATAGTCGCCTTTATTGCGATGAATAAAGCAACCGTCTAAACTCTCGCACGAACTTAGCTGTAGATACTGCTCAGAAAGTGGCAAATAGTTTATCCACATCGATAAACACGACCAAAATAGGCCCAAACAGGGAAACAGGCGTGATTTAATGTATGTAATTCGAAAGAATAGGTAATTTTAAGAGACCACTTTCATTCATTTTGTATTTGACCCAATATTGCTTTAATATTTTAATTATTTAGCACACAAATAATAATATTTAAAATTTGTGCTGGCATTTCTAATAAATTACAACAATTCAATGATATCTAATGATAAAAAGTGGTTGTTGATACTGTATTAAAACATACTATTTCAAGCGGTTTTCGCCTATCCCGTGTAGCTTACACTTAAGAGAGCTTCAAGCCGAAAACGAAAGTCTAACAAAGGTTACATTACATATACTTTTGTCGCAATATGCGTAATAGATAATTGTTTGAAAAGCTTAATAATGCAGAACGGCTTTAAAACCCTATTCCTCGAAATGGTATTCGAATTAGAGTAATTGTAAAAATATGAACAGTCCCAATTAGTATAAGCATGCCTTCTAAGCCAAGGTGACTCCACCGTTTTGGGTCACCGCACTATGAACATAAAAAAAATCCGGACCTAGGCCTCATCTTAAGTAGAATTCTACATCATCACGCTTGCATCCATTGCTTCCCGTAACTTTAGCCCCGTTATCGGTCCATCTTATTGGAGGTCTACCCACGCTGCGTCTTACGATACGCGGACGACACAGAACTCTTCAAGCTCATTGGCTTTCTGTTCTGCAAGCGATGTTCCCGCGTCCCTAGCAATTCTCAGACCTTCGTAGGACTATGAGACCGTGTGGTGTACTCACCTCTTCGTGGTCCATCATCTGCCGGTCCAGGTTGAACTTGTGCTCGAAGCTGAGCGGTTGCACGGACGCCACGCTTTTAGCCCGCGACACTGTCGTGTGCTTGCTGCAAGAGAAAGTGGACTTTAATTCGTAGCGGATATACCTAGATAGAATGGCAAGTAATATGGCCAAAAAGTTGTAGTCACGTCTTATACTGTCGCGTATATATTTTTTTTACACCACGAATCTTTGCAGAAACGTACAGCTTGGCAAAAAAACGTCGTAGTGGAACTACAGTATTTTCAAGTGTCAACTTACAAACCCATTTTTGCCAAGCTCAGATTGTTTATCCTGCTTTGACAAATCAAAAATTGTCGGCTAGACGGTTGGGGAAAGCCCAAAAGGTAAATCTTTACTTCTGCTATTTTAAGAACATGTGGTATCTTCAATGTAAAGGTGAAAGGTAGGTGCTTGTTGAGCAACTTACACGAAAGGGTCGTTGTCCTTCAGTATTGATCCATTTATTCGCTCCTTGCCTATTCTTGGCCCCTGGACGGTTCCGTATCTTTGGTAGCCTAGAAGTTCAATACCCTCTGCAAAAAAAAGATTCCAATTAATTCCTTCAATTATGATGGCGATATTTGTATATTTATCACAGGACATCGTTATCTCCTAAATATACATATATCTAGCAAGATATCAAGAAGTTTTACACACTTTCTCCCTTTTGTTTTATGGTATGGAGAACGCAAACAAGGACACAGCCCCCTGAAGGTATTGCATAGCAAATGCTTTACCAACCGTGAAGTTCCTTGAGATACTTAGGTAGATAAGTAAGTGACTTTTAGGGCTAATACATTTAAATTTCACGTTGACGATAGCCCTTTACCTCAGTTTTATAATCACTGATACTCATATGTATAAGCGAGAGGGCTTCTAAATTCCCAGTTCCGTTTCATCCTGAGCACCCACCGGTATTAGTAGCGATGTCAGCCCAGTGCAAATCATTCGGTTTGAACAGCTCGTGCATGGGCAGCGGCGGCGAGTGCGGCTGCGCGGGCGGCGAGAGGCG
This sequence comes from Acleris emargana, assembly GCA_927399475.2. NCBI lineage: Eukaryota > Metazoa > Arthropoda > Insecta > Lepidoptera > Tortricidae > Acleris > Acleris emargana. Next base: position 19,293,283 of record OV656848.1, on the reverse strand, counting down.
CGCGCGGCGCGGCGCCGGCGCCGACGGCGTGCGCGCCAGCGGCGAGTGCGTGCCCGTGGGGGGGAAACTGTCGCTGGAAGGGAGAACGATGCTGTGACTTGTGAGATTAGGGTATACTAGGGTATACTCGCCCTCGCTTTGCGTTTGTGAGTTTTCTGTGACACCCGTACATACATAAACCAGAATGTATTATACAATACTAACCTAACCTTCCTCTTGAATTACGCTGTCTATTGCTGAAGACTGCATTAAAATCCGTTGAGAAGTTTAAAAGATCTAAGCGAACAGACAGTGGGTGGAAGTGGCTTCATTTTATACTATGTAAAGAAAATATAAAGATAAAGATCACAGAGTGGCCTGTTTGTGCAAAGTGTGGTTGCTGCATTATCAACAACTTTTGGAAGTTGTAGATAATTCTGTGACTCTGCCTACCCCGCTCTGGGATTACGGGTGTGAAGGTATGTATGTATGAATGTAAAGATCACAGATTCACAATGGACAATTATAAGAAATCAGTACAAATAAAATATCCATCTGAGTCTGTCTGTGCAATTATAGGTATAGTCAGTTAAAGATCTTTTTAATGTGATTTGCCAGTGTAGGTTCAACAGGATCTAACAATATAAACATTTGCATACCCAAGATACATCTTAAGTCTGCAATCCTAAGGGCGCAAATACGTTGCCTACCCTGGGGACTAAAATGGAATGCCTCTATTTCTGACAGAAGCGATAACAAGTACCTACTATAGATGCGAGCATGGAGACAGGACATACAGATTTGATATCAATTCTGTTTTTACGAAATCACAGTCTAAGTAAAAGTTAGCAATTCAATATTAAACCAAAAAACACTGAGCGAAAGGAAAAAATATGTTGTGCTAGCCCTGCAAAATCAACAGCCACCAAAGGAAATCAATTAGTTTCAACATGTCAACGGTTTTTCGCGCCGTTGAAGCGTGTGAACGCTGCGCAAGAGTTGCGGGCACCATTTAATGACAGGAAGAGTTGTCACCGATTATCGACACTGACAATCGATTACAGGATATCCTAGTGTCTTCTTGCTTCAAGCTCGGTATGCTTCCGTTACCTCCCATCATTAAAAAAGGCATATACAAGTTAGGGAGTTGGGTTTGGAAATGTGATGATTATTTTGAAATAGATTTTGAACGTGTTGGTCTATTGCAACTCGTTATATTATAGTATATTTGAAGATTTTTCAGATTTCCTGACTCGTAGAAATGCAAAAGCGCAAAAGTCGAATGTGATTGTTGATTCAGCGTGTGCGTGTTTTGCTCTCCTAGCATACAATTATCTGGGTTTTAGGCTAGTTACAACATCAAGCCTATTTGATAAGTATTCGATGTCGGACGGGGCCAGGGGGCTATGCTAGCTCAGGATTCAAGGCTATGTAAATATAAGGAAACTAACCTAACCTGAGAAGGGCTAGAATTGAAATCCCTAACTCTATGAGGTCATAGTTTCTTATGAAAATCGTAAAGGTTAAAGGTTACATTACTTTTTTTTATCTAGGCTCTGCTCCTGCTGGTCTAATCTTATCGCAAAACACACCAAGGTTATTGGATACTTACACGAAGTCTGGGGGGGTGTGGGTGTCTGCCCACTCGGCTGGGGGGCTGCCGGAGCCTCCGCTGGGCATGGAGTCCAGGGAATCCGGCGTCGCGCTCCGGGACCTGGGCTCACTCCCGCTGGAGTTCTGTAAAAAAAAAAGAACAGGCTGTTAGTTACATAGACCTTGGAACGGTAGGCTTCTTTAGAGTCAACAATATTCTAAAGTCCAAAAACGGTAACAGTAGATTTTTTCAGCAAAAATTGGATCGTGTTGCCAATTTCACTCGGAACGAGGCTTTTCATTTTTTCCAATATTTTTGCCGTTCCCTCAAAACTACGCAATCATCGCGCTAATACCTATCCATAATTAAAGTTAAATGTGTACATAGGTATTTGTATCATGGGTGTCATTCGCGATCCAAAATATCGTTTGTCCTAACGTTCGTATGTCCTAAATTATTGATTGTCCTAAACTGGTTTTCAGCTGAGTCAGACAACATTTTAAGCTTTCCAAAAATACGGAATAATATATTTCGGAAATGGCTTAGGACAAACGATGAATTAGGACAAATGCCGATTAGGACAAATGACTATTAGGGATTCTAATATAGACCAATGTATCATCGTGCTCCCAAAATAATAAACTGAACTTTGATGCAGTGTTTTTAATATATAGTTAGTTTAACTGGTTGTTTTTAAGCCAAGTGATGACTTAGGTTCAAATTCAGATTATCTATTTAATAGTTTTTAATAAAAGTAGCTTCTTCAGAGGTACGCCGGTACTCGAACAACCAATCAATATACCTACCGCTGTTACTTTTAACATTAATTAATCCTTACTATAAGTAATAAATTTATCACCTTAGTTATTTCCACAAAATCCCTTAACATAAAAGAAAGATAACCTAAAATCTAGGAAACAATTTGGAAAGTCACTCTAAAGTCGCGTAACCGCTTAACGACAGAGAAGGCAGGTCCGATTGTTTGAAGTGAAACTCTGATATATGCCTCATTGTCACCGGCGTTATGTAATTATTTAGTTAACTTAACAGGTAGAAAGTCTCTTGAGCTTCGCGTTGACTGGCTTAAAGTTTTTACTTGATTGCTAAGGAGGTAAAAAGTTATAAAAGTTTGAGTTTCGAACCCTTCCATTTAATGAGTGAAGAGTTGAAGACGCGCACAATAATAGATGGTTAATGTGACCTAGATACAAGGTAAGGTCATATTAATTCGTATATTAATAATACATACATACTTACATTAAATCACGCCTGTTTCCCAGAGGGGTAGGCAGAGACCACGTCTTTCCACTTGCTACAATCTTGACAAATTTATTTCGCTTCTTCAACATTCATACATCGAGTCATGCACTGATTCGGCCCTTTTCCAGTATTTCTCCGATTTGATTTGAAAAGTATGCCTAGGGCGGCCCCTTCCGACCCTTCCACTCAATTTCAATCTGTATATCTCTTTCGTCAATCTTCTTTCATCCATCCTTTCCAAATGACCGAACCATGGAAGAATGCCCTTCTCAATCTTTGTCACTACATCTTCTTTAATACCACATTTCTCTTTGTTTTTTTCATTTCTAACTCTATCAATCAGTTTCACACCACACATACTACGCAAAGAGCGCATTTCAACTGCATTTACACGACTTATATGCTTGTCTTGCCACACCCAACATTCCATTTTGATGTGGTTTTCACTATCAGTTAGACAAATTTTCACGGAAGGGGTTAATATGTATTATATTCTGGTTTACGTGGAAGTGTAACATAAAACTCACATTTACCGATGTAAAGCGAGGGCGGGTCGCGATTGCATTCTAAACATATAGAGAGATAAGACAACTTGCGCCGAAATAATAATGGTGTAAAGAAACTGATAGGTGCTCGTAAAAGCCGTTAAACAACTGGGAGACCTTGTTCTAGCAACCGACCCTTATAAGGTCATTAAGGCGTTATTTATTTATAACTATCTTCCGCCAAAGCCTCTTCCTTATAAGGTCATATACAACTGTACTCTGATTGATTCGCATCTAGGCAACCCACTTGAAAGCAAGTGATAAAACGAAGGGATAGTGGTAATAAATTGGTGTTCTATACTAGTAAAACACTATGAATTTATACGTAGGTTATTGAATTGCGGGCATTTGCGGTTTACGGTATGAGAGTGCTTTATTGACAATGCAATACCTGTCTTGCTAGTGACGAGCATTTCTTGATCCTATAGTACTATAATAGAGCCTATACATATAGAGCACAGTAACTGTTTAATGTGTTTTGCCTTATCAAACAAAACAAAAGACGTTTGGTAGTAATCGTCGGCGTTTTACAAATAATATCAGTTATAAATAGGACACCACCAACACAAGTTGTCGGAAAGGAATACGTACAGAGCTTTACAGAATATCTACATATTCGACGACGCGTTGGCCTAGTTGGTAGTGACCTTGACTAAGAAGCTAGCGGTCCTGGGTTCAAATCCCATTTCTATGTATTCAAGTATATATTTATCTATATAAATATTTATATCATTGTCCAGTACCCATAGTACAAGCCCAAGACTCGACTATGTTCCAGGGGAGAGACACGTTATCGCATTTTGTCTGGAAATTACTAGCCTCAAAATCCACTTTAATGTTACTATATACTATAATATTAAAGTGGATTTTGTACTACGTTTTTTAACGTAGCTATGAAAAATGAACCTGCTTTGATGTTATACAGGGTATCCCAAAAATAACACGTCACAGTGACATCGGAGATTTCCCAGCGTAAGACCAACCAAACCAGCCACATGACCTAAGTAAGAGTTTCACCGTTTTCAAGTTATGCCAATTTAAAGTTTTATCTTAATTTTCACCTCTTTTGATATTGTAAGTGCCCGCATTTACTTGGATAGCTTTAGAATTTTATTTTATTATTTGTCTCGCATGAATTGTTTATTAAGATGATAGAAGATGCAAAAAAGTAGGCATTCTTATCACCTTTCCCTATAAGGATCCTCGGAATCCAATGCTAATAATGTAAAAATATATGGTGTCTCATTTGTTTGTGCTCTTTTAAAGAATATAATTTTTTGGTTTATCAAGGTTCAAAGATAATAAAAATGTTCAAATTGTTTCCCTCCGACTCTAATGCGGTGTCACTGTAACGTGCTATTTCTGGGACACCTGTATACCTTCGATTTTCAAAAGTATACGTTACTAGGCCTTGTTTTTGATCATTAAAATACCGTAAGGTGTAAATACGGAAGACTTGTATTGAAATATGTCGATCTATCCGGTGGAACTGGATATAATGTCAGTCAGTAGGAGCAAGGAACCTGTTTACAGGTTACAAAGTTATTCAAACAGTCGCTTGGCGCTACTGTGCGACGATTAGAAAGAGACCTCGTAGAGCCCACCATACTGGAAAATGGGAGTTTTTTAAAGATAAGATAAGATAAGATATATTTATTGTCAAGAACTGTGTACAAATGTTGTTAAGTAATATACAGCGTATGGAATCAACAGCATGCCCATTTCGGGCGTACAATAGTATTTCGTTTGGATATAAATTTTTAATACATACATACATAAACTCACGCCTTCATTCCCAGTGTGGGGTAGGCAGAGCTAAAGAATTACTAACAAGTCTTAAAAAATCTTGACAATTCTGTAACCACATTTTGCACAAGTAGGCCTTGATGTTTCCCAGTGTATTAGTGAAATATATCAATTTTTAATAATTAACAGAAAAATATTCATTCACGTTGTAAAAAAATTTAGTTATTAGCCATTCCTTAAGTTCCTTTTTAAACTTTGCACCATCTATTGCTTTAATACACTTCGGTAAATGATTGAATATTTTAATCCCAGTCACATAAGTACTCTTTTTCAGAATATGGCTAGTGGGTCGAACTATACGTAAGTCATGTTTATATTGTGTTCGTAAATTTTTCTTAAAGTCAGATATTTTATTAAAATAGTCATTACCACATTCCTTCACAAATAAACTTTTGTGACTGGAACTTTAAATCTACAATCATGGGAATAAAGTTCAAATGCCATTATCAATTTATGAACATAGGAAAATAAACCTTATTCTTATTAAAACAGAGTTCAAAGTAAATTGCCTTGATTATGTACATCCTATGGCACACCTTATGAGAGAACTTCTGTTTCAGATTTTACCACTTGCATTGATAAGTTTGTAAGGATTCAAGGAACCTACAGGTTTATAGAGATAATTTATAAATAAAAGTGACTTGTGCTAGGTGTATGTTTCTTCCGCGTAACGTTTCACACATAACGTTAAACGTACTGCATAATTATTACGATAATATTATCTAGTTATCATGAGTTACGTCAGTTTCATAACTTTCCTGAAAGGTTTGAGTAAAAACTGTTAACCTTATAATTATTTCGCGCAACATAACATTACGCGAACCGTTATATACGCTTTGTAGATTTTTTGTATTTCGTTATTTAATCATTGTTATTCTACCTGTACCTATTCCTATCCTGCTAGTTTCTTGCGGCTCTTCTTAGCATTTATGATCTTTTAAGAAGCGCTAGTAGATTGACTCCATTAGAGCGTCGGTGGCCTAGTGGATTAGGGGGTCGACTCGGGATCGTAAGGTAGCGAGATCCAACCCCCGTGGTCACCATGTACCATAGAGTTTTTATAACTTAAATGCTTTACCCGATGCTCTTACGGTGAAGGAAAAACATCGTATGGACTACATGCACATTCGAACATCTGATTGTGTAAGAGGGTAATTGCACAAAAGATACTAAAGGGTCCAAGTGTATCCGAAAGGGCCCATCTGTAAGATAAGGTAAGATAAGATAAGATAAGATTGACTCCATATTACCGATGTATAAAAGAGCCTCATGTGCTAATTTTGCTTTATTTTAGTTTAATATATCGAATGAATAATTTGTCTTCCCGGATTTAAGCGAGCGGTTTCAAAAAATCTCCCATTTCTGTTTTGCTTGCCAATACCGCCTTGTGGCAAATCCAGCAATGACTGTCCCGTCTTAAGCATCTACTGGCGCCGACCCACTATGATTCCAAGTAGAAACTGATGCGCGAGAGTTGAATCTATAATCGTAAAACTAGGGTTATGTTGTTTTCAAATCATGCGCATACTAGGAAACAAGTGGTAAAGGCTATCAATGTTTTACGTGCTCGTCGAGTTATCGATGATAAAATCTAATAGAATTGGACAGGACGTGAAGTTAAAACGAGTTTGAAGGAGTTACTATCATAAAATGAGGTGGTTCGATGTCCTAACTCAAATGAGGTCAGGTAACGCAATGTAAGATATAGGTATTGTAGGTACTATCAGCCCAATGGAACCCTGACCCATCATAGAACGGTGTCACAGTGACATTATGAAACAAATTGTTTGACACTTCTTACGACTTGAATCATACGGTCACAGTGTCACAGTTCTATGGTGAGTCAGGATTCCATTGGCACCAGTGTAGGGCACGTGTATTCAAACCACGGATAGATAGGCTTACTCCGGATTAAAATTTGACACATTTTTTATGGGAAAATGTCAAATTTTAACCCGAAGTAAGCCTTACCAAATTGGATATTTACAAAAAAAGCCTTACCTGTCCGCTGTTTTAATATATAATATGGTTCTGCCGTAATCTGACTGACATCAATAAGTGACACTTAACTCTTAATTCAAAGATCATACGTATTAAATAATTATTAATAAATATTTGTTTGTTTGCATTCTTTAAAATAAGAATCAAGTTCTTTTGGTTCGTGTCCATTACTGGTTGGTTACCTAGGGTTACTCGATTTACTACTCTACTCTCATTTTTCGATAGAATGACAAAAACAATGGAGTACGATTTTTTTTACCAATTGAAGTGTTCTGACGATCTATTGAACTTAAAAGACATATTTTGATGTCTCATGTACAAGTAGCAAGTACCGAAAAGTAACTTTGAAAAGAAAAAATTGTGAAAGATTCTAATGGGAAATTCTCGAAAATTTCTAAGAATATTCTGAAATTTTGTATGGAAAGAGAACATTGTCAATGCTCTCAAATGTTTCCAATAATATTCTCAGTTATTTCTTGAGAAGATTTCTTAACTTCTGAGAATGTTCTGCAACTTGTACATTGCTATGTACAAGTAAGCCAACAGTCAAGTCAACATTAAAGTTTAAACAAGTCAGAAGCCCTAGACATGATGCTTAAAAACCATTTTAGAACCAAAATACATACATACATACATTAAATCACGCCTGTTTCCCAGAGGGGTAGGCAGAGACCACTTCTTTCCACTTGCTACGATCTTGACAAATTTCTTTCGCTTCTTCCACATTCATACATCGAGTCATGCACAACGAACATTGACAGAATATATGGAATTGACATAAGCAGACGTCGCGACCATCCAGCAGCTTCCGTCAATCTTATACATTCTCAATAATGATAACGATAGCAGAATGTATCTTGTCTAAGGAACGGAGCCGTTGCAATGGCTAACGGGACATGACATGATATAGCATAATATTTAAATATCATTAACTATGTGCGAAGTCATCAACGAAAGTAAGTTAGGGCGTTAATAACAAATGGATCTTTGCTGAGATGCTAGTCTCAAGACACGTTATAAATGGCCACTTTTAATAAAGTTTCGTTTACTTTGATATGTTGAGATGGGCTTTCCAGATCTTGAATTAGATGGACATAGAAATGACACTGAGATATTCATGAACTCGTAAAAAACTATAAATCACTCGAACGCATCTTGACGCATGTCAATCACTCCAGATTAGTTTTAATATATCCCTCAGACAGAGCCAAAAAACTGGCCGTACTGGTGAGCTTACCTAACACTCCGTCAAGACGCTAAGAAAAAGAGGGCCCACAGAGAATTTCATAAATTCCAGAACTTTTTATCCCCGTCGGTTTATCAATCCCATAAACCCGCCCTCCTCATCAAATTAACCAAATAAATGCTAATAATGATCAATAATCATGAATCTTGATTCGTAAATGATTTCGCAACGATAATCGCGCTCGTTAGTTGGCATTGAGCATGCGCAAAAAACTAGAAATCGTTAACAACACTAGTTTCCTGCACGGTAAAGGGCCACTTATACATAATTTAAATTATTATTCTTTATTTAAATTAGCGGAAAAGCCAAAGTTATTTTTAAATGGTACAATTTGGCCTTGACGTCATATGAATATGACATACATCTAATTTAGGGGCAATATTATTAAACTGTTCTGGGGCCGTGTACGCTAACGTAAACGATTATCGAGAACTGACAAAATGTATGAAATTCACATAGTTAAGCCCTCGACGCCAGCAGCTTACGTCAAAAATCCTATATATTTTCGATAAAGATAAAGTTCGCCGAAAGCATCTTGATGCCAACTTCAAGACATCAAAGTAAATACAAGTCACAGAAAACATACGACATAATTCACCGCAACGTAAAGGAATACATGTGTGTAACCAAAGCAAAGAGATGCCGCCATTAGAAAACTATACAAATGCTTTGGGTATGCTTCAATTTCGTTCAGAATCTTTGTTATGTTAGCTTTAAGTACTAGTACACATATAGAGCGCAAACCTGTTTTTTTAAACGTCAAACGATTCTCGCGAACAAAAATAAGTAGGTCACATTGTAAAATTGTTAACAGCGACCTGTTATTTTTGCACGCCAGTGTGGAAAGCTCCTCCATACTGCCTCTGTGCGGGGGCTGCGCCTCCCAAGCCAATGCCTTTTTTTTTGGTATCCCTTTGAAACAATAAAATTGGTTTGTCCATGTTTTGTCTAAAATATTTTCGCCTTACATCTTTTCAGATTGAAATTACAGAATTTAAAACAAATAATGTACCTATTGATCAGTTAAGATAATAGGTGTATTTTTTAACACATACACCTTCATCCCCATTGTGGGGTAAGCATAGTTACAAGCATTACCAACAACTCTAAAAACTTGTTGTTATTTTATTTCGACCCATCAATGATATACATCCGTTTCAGTCATACTTCTGGAGCTGTTTAAACAAGACATTTTGTTGTAGTAATAAATAATAGATGTTTTGGATAGCCGAAATTCACTTGACAAGCGAAGTGACTACATTTGTCTGGCACACGTGTACCGAAGTTTATTTACAATCAATTCGACAAACTACGATTTGTCTATGCATAGATAGAAATTCAACGGTATGATAACAGTTTTGTTTACATAACACATATATATATATATATATATATCTAATTGGGTTGCATATCTTATCAGATCGTTGCGGTTCGCTTGGGCACTTGAATTCTGCTCATTATCCGTATCCTGAATTATTTTATTGGATCATTAACTTCAATAGATACATTCGGTGCCGTGTGACACACTAGCGTGTCAAAATTGGTAACAAATACCAGCTAGTGGCAGTGAAGTATTAGATGAGTGTTACCAGTCTCACCGTCCTTTTAATCTCCTTTTTTAAGTTAATTTCCCACATTTCAGCACTAGAGCAATTTTTAAAGACTACCTATGTCATAAACAAAGACATTACAGACCAAATTACAATAGAATTGTTTAAAAACATAATTCGTTTTGCGTAAACAAGCTAAATATAATCTTAATTTAAATTTAATTAGTTAAAATTAATTTAGGTTGGACCTGTCCTTTATATAATGTACAATAATAGGAATAAGACCACTAACTTCGCTAAGTGAAAATATTAACAGATGGCCCATGACTGAAAAATGTTCGCTGTAAGGCTGAATAAGACCTTAGCTAATAAAAAAATAATTTGAAAAAATTACCATTGCTTCGAGATACGTTTTCAGCAAAGCCAGCCCTTTACAATTCACCATTTTCTCGGAAAGTTTCAATCTCACAGTATCACAAATCATGATGACAACACAAAGAACAACAACTGCACACCCGAACACCAAACTGCACTCTGACTAAAACAACTGAATTTTTACCGGACGCCCATTAATTTGTGTTGGCGCGAAAATTTAGAACGTCCGTTTGAATTAATTCAACACAGCTACTGCAACTTGTGTAATAAACGAGCATTTTTAATTTATATTTTTAATCTGTATTTTATTGGGTAAGCTATTCGAGCTATATTTTTGAACGCGTCCGTTATCCGGATAACGTTTAACTGAATACGTTGCGTTTCAAATAGTCCCTTGAAACTTAATAGTTATTTTATCTAATGGCCGTCCATTTTAGTTATCTATCGGCCTTAATTCGTGTCCCTCCTTACACAGGGCATTAATAACTGGCTTGTTTTGAAACTATTTTAATGGTTTCTTACTAAATTTCATTAATTACGTCTCCTCGATTCAAATTGTGGCTAATGGTTTTTGCAATAGACGTTTAGCTAAGTAGACTTGCCGTCGTGTAATTTATATAAATTAATCTAATCATGTCACGATTTTTATACAGATTCGTCAAAAGGCGGAGTTGACATTTAAAATATTGACTTAATTATAGCCTTTCTAACATCCCTATTGCCGGTCTTGCCGTATTAAGGAGCTTACAGAAGAACAGAGTTAAAACACTTGAAGTTTCCAAAAAGAAAACCTAGATGGAGCTACATGTTTACTACACCGTACGCACCACAACAGAATGAACACTGTCATGTCATCCATGTAGAGTACTTCAAAGTACCCATCGACACTGACTCACTTCCTTCAAAGTTACAGCGTTGCAGGAAGCTTCATTTCCACTATTACATAGTATTGGTTCGTTCAATACAGCGTAACAGAACTCCAAGCCTACAATTTGCAATGTCGGCACTTTTGCGAGGCAATCGATCGGAACGGATACCTAAATGTGGGAGGATTAAGAGAATGAAACATTGTTTAATGATTGATTGATGTGAGTTATATTATACAGACCAATGTATGGTCTTCATTAGAAAAATAGTCGATGAGTTCATTACGGCACGAAAATCCCTTGTAGTGTAATTATTAACTAGGATTGCGCCCTACAATTATTTTTACCTCCAATAATTAGTAATCCCGTTAAGGAATGATTTAAGTTTAATAGACGATGCATGTTACTGATAATATTCATGACGTTGAAATTTTTTTATGTACGGAAAAAATGTTACAAACATTACATGCGCTTGTAATTCTAATCTGAAGGTTAACAAAACAATAAATTTTCCTACTCATTAGTACTGTTACATCAAACGTTCGAAAGAATGTATCGAATTCTTTCTTCAAACCTGTTGGTAGTTATGCCCGTTACAAAACGAAGAGTAGCGCTTAACTATTTTAATAATAAGTAATGGTAATCCCAAAACGTTATTAGTCATACTAAAAACATTTTGCATCTCACCTAACAGGTTCAGATTTATATCGTTTTAACGGTTAATTTGGAAATGACAATCTTAAATCAAATCATTAACTGGTCAATAAATGCATACGCACATTCCCACGAAAACTATAACTTTAAAAAGTAAGCGTAAAATTGCCGTTAGCATTCATAAGCTACGTAAGAGTATAAATTTCAAATTTATCTGTTTCGTTTATAATGAATTAGTACCGACTATAGATCAACGCTGACAACATAGTGATACCTATCTAATCTAACTGCGTCCGATGTGCTTGTTACTGGCTGATGGAAACTAAGATGCCATAAACCATAAAAAACAAATCACACTTGAACAAATCGCGTTCGATTTTCAAGATGGCTGAATGACAGGCGTGAGTCAAGTTTGGTCGACTTGCCCGTCACTTGTTTTTTGTGAAAGAAAGTTCTGGAACCGGCTCTCGCCACCATCAGGTCTGCTCCGATTCCTCTCAGGGCATTTTTAAGTTTAATAGACGATGCATGTTACTGATAATATTCATGACGTTGAAATTTTTTTATGTACGGAAAAAATGTTACAAACATTACATGCGCTTGTAATTCTAATCTGAAGGTTAACAAAACAATAAATTTTCCTACTCATTAGTACTGTTACATCAAACGTTCGAAAGAATGTATCGAATTCTTTCTTCAAACCTGTTGGTAGTTATGCCCGTTACAAAACGAAGAGTAGCGCTTAACTATTTTAATAATAAGTAATGGTAATCCCAAAACGTTATTAGTCATACTAAAAACATTTTGCATCTCACCTAACAGGTTCAGATTTATATCGTTTTAACGGTTAATTTGGAAATGACAATCTTAAATCAAATCATTAACTGGTCAATAAATGCATACGCACATTCCCACGAAAACTATAACTTTAAAAAGTAAGCGTAAAATTGCCGTTAGCATTCATAAGCTACGTAAGAGTATAAATTTCAAATTTATCTGTTTCGTTTATAATGAATTAGTACCGACTATAGATCAACGCTGACAACATAGTGATACCTATCTAATCTAACTGCGTCCGATGTGCTTGTTACTGGCTGATGGAAACTAAGATGCCATAAACCATAAAAAACAAATCACACTTGAACAAATCGCGTTCGATTTTCAAGATGGCTGAATGACAGGCGTGAGTCAAGTTTGGTCGACTTGCCCGTCACTTGTTTTTTGTGAAAGAAAGTTCTGGAACCGGCTCTCGCCACCATCAGGTCTGCTCCGATTCCTCTCAGGGCATTCCTAAGTAATTTATAATAAGTTTTTGACCTTGGCAGCGCGCATGTAACCGGTCTCCGAGCTCTTGATAATTACTTTTTATAGTTTTTTATACGCTGTCCGTCAAACAATCTTCGGAGTGACGGGTGCGGTCAGTAACTTTAGAAAAGATTTGGAAGTTGCTTGGATTCCGGTTGTCGACTGTGCGAGTATGAACACATCATGTGTCAATGTTCGAGGTGTGTAAAAGGTTGTTTTCGAGAAAGTAAGTGAGAGGTGTAAATTATTAAACGTACCTTTCAGAATTGCAGAAGCGATTTTTTTGAGGCAATCAAGCTTATTATTTATGACCACAAAGGAAGCAATATCAAAGATCTTTGCTTATAAGAAGTATCATCAGCTTCATGTTTACCGCCAGAGTATCATTGATTTGTTTTGTGGTTAGTATCGAAGAATATGGACTTTTACACAAAGCAAAATAAAATATTAAGTTAATTTTGATTGATACTCTAACCACACCTAACCAAACCTAACAATTAGATTGATATTTTGGAGATGGATTTTGCAATCGAACAGATGACACTCAAGTTTTACCCAAGAAATCTTTAGTGAGATGAGATGTTGTTACAAAACACGTTAAAGTAAAAAATGAAATAGAAGAAAATTAACATTTCTAATGCGTCCTACCCAAGACAGGAATCTCAGTTATCATTTATTTAATACGATCCTTTGTTGCACTACTCGGGTTCCTGTCATCATCATTCAACGTAGGTATCTAATCAAAAATCAATCATTCATTCGTAATTTCCATTCTACCCTATTGCAAGCCTTATCTTAAACACACTAATATAGCACGATGTCTACTTTTCGTATTATTTTAATTGGTCTAGATCAAGATTTCTCAACCAGTGTGGTGGGCCTCCCCAATGATGTAATTACATTTAATAAATAACACATCGATTGTGATACATTCGGTCTCGGTATCACTCCGGAACGTCTTTGGCCGATGTTAAATTAATGTATATAATTACGATACCAAAAAAAAACAAAGGGAATAAGAAAATCATTACTTATCCAAGGAGACTCGACCCAAAAAAGGTAGGAAAATTCTGGTTAAGATATTGCTCTTTTTCTTTTTCCTTGAATTATCAACTGGATGCACTCGACAAGCCGAAACACCAAACATCTATCCATCGTCTATTATTTAATTATTGTGTCATCATCATGTCAGCCGAAAGACGTCCACTGCTGGACATAGGCCTCCCTTGGGCTCTCCACTCAGACCGGTCTTGTGCTTTTCGCATCCACCGCTTTCCCCCGATCCTTACAAGGTCGTCACTCCATCTTGTTGGAGGCCTACCTACAGCTCGTCTCGTCGTCTTCTTATCGTGTCGTCATCTTATTGTGTGTTCTTTACTTATTCCTAACGTAGGTATTAAAGTTAAAATTCAAATGTACCTCCAAATCCCGGAAGACATCTCTAATATCAGGTTTCCTGGCCCTGGTCGCCGCACGCCTCCGTCTCACGGTCCGGTTGAGCCTGCGGACCCGTCTCCGGACTGCCGCGGCCTGCTCCCGGGGCAGCGGCCTCACGGCCTCACCCAGCTGAGCCTCGGTGACTTCGAGGCCTGCCTGGAACGGCGCTGCCAGGGAACCCAGCCCGGCGGCTTGTAGCCATTCTGTTTCTAGTTCGCCTTCTGTTGACAATGAAAGGAGATGGTTAGAAAAATCTTGAATAAAACTTGGGGTACCTGACAATGTATGGGATGGATTTACCAAGAACGACCAGACGGATAAAGTTATCAGAATTAGTTGTGAGAATGCATAGAATTATATGAATGTATGTAACTTACATACACACTTTTAAAAATCCGTATGATTCATATGTAATTTAATAATATATAATAATCTTGTTTTTTTTATTGATGTTTTTTTTTAACTTAATCTTTTCTCATTTTTTGTTTCCAATTACAATTAACATGTTAAATTGCTCATGGCAAAATAATTACAAGCATATTATTCCAATTCGTTCTACGGCCAACACAAAGTTCCCATATTCGCGGAACCACGGAACAGTAGCCACCAACAAAAAAACCAATAATCGTTTCAACCTTCGTTCGTCACACCAATTGGCAGATACATCATAACTTTTTGCTCAAATAAGCTTCCTCGAGTTTTTATAGTTATATCAACATTATTTTGTTGCCTAGTGATTCAGCACCAAAAAGTATCTGGCGCGTTCAATTGATTGGAAAAATGAAATGGTCTGGCTCTGAAGTCATTAACCGCCGCAAAGAAGTATCTACCACAAAAACAAAAACAAACGAAGTCCAAAAGTGTAAAGTCACTGTAACTGTAGCCGAATCGTTTCAGTATTGCTTTAGCGTAAGTGTTTTTATGGCAAGGAGAAGGCTAACGAGGACACTGCTGGGGTCCTAGTGAGAAAGGGCATAAGTCTTCTGAAGATCAAGCGAAAAAGGATTTAAGTCTAGTATACTCAGTTCATGTACATACCCTTTTATATTACGAGTTAAGTAGACTGGTACTTTGTTCACCTGTTCACCCAATGTTAAGTGTGATCTAAGAGCCAAAGACATGCATCCTCAAGACTACAATGCGTTGTCCGACCTGAGTACTAAGATAGAATGCCTCTACGCTAGTAATTCCTCCAGTTGTCTTATCCTCACACAGGAACACAACAATGCGAATGCTGATTGGCGGTAAGTTAAAGGATTTAACATGACGGTAGCTATCTGGATGGACGCTATATAAGATTTTACCACCACAAAAAGATGACATTCAGAACTGTCAGTCAATCTCACACACGTGCCCGTCAATTTTGTGTTGGTTGGTACGGTCAGCCTTATAAGTATACACCTCAAGTGGTAAACTTTAGTGCTTTGTTACTTTAACTAATTCTTATTTTAATTAATGGCTTTCACTCCTGTTAAGGTGTATTTGGACTTATTAGACAAATAAGTCCATGGATATCATACGCGAAACCATTGTTTGGTAAGCAAAAGAGTATTTGCTCTAATGGACCAAACAGAAGCACATGGGTTACCTCCACGCGCTTCTGTCATGTCATAACGTCATGTTTAAACTGCACTCATCTTTCAAAGGCGTTACACTCACAAGGTACTAAAGTGTACTGCTACTCGTAAGGCTGACTGTAAACCCTCCTTCCTATAACTTCAAGGAGCATGACTAAATCAACAAAATTGATAATCTTGTTCCATTGCCTGATTCAGCTCGTGATTGAGATCAACAACCGCTGTTACCACATCGATATAATTCAAATAATAAGTAACGAATGAGTAACAATCACCGTTACAACTGTTTCGGTCAATTTGGAGTATGGTTACACCCACGCGTAATATTATAAAGGTAATCGACAAATATCAGCTTACAAGTAATAACGTTTATTCAACGTCTTTTAGGTCAAAGAAGGGCACAACATGTATTATGATATACTAAATTCAGGTTAGGTCTTATAAGAAAGTGAACCTCAAGTTGCTTTGTATTGTGGAATACGAGCAAGCTGACATTATGAGCAAATGACGCATGTTAAGCGACACTTATTCTTAAAGAAACACGCGCAAGCACTTGACTTAACATTTTGCTTAAGATTCCAGTGCAGTTTTAACTAAGGAATCTGAATCATCGTTAGTTTGTACTAGTAAACCGCTGAAAATCATTCTCTCCCAGTGAGCACCAAACGTTCTTTGTACAATCTTAGCTAGCAACCACTTGCTGTGTATAGTGTTCTGTCTAGCCAATTACCAATAAAAAAATCTTATTTGGAATTGAATAAGTCACCGTTTTTGCGGTCGCTTTTTTATCTTTTAAATTACAGTAAATATTACACAGAAACAAAGGTTAACCTCCTGTTTTTTTTTGCTTCTCAAAACCACCATCGTAAACATCTGCTGAATCTCAGAAACAATCTTTGAGATAAATCTTAGCCTAATGACGGGACATTAGAGAAAATGAGACATCGCCTAAACATGCTGCGTCTTCCGTTTCAAGAAATTATTATCGTTTCGAGCTAAATGTTTGAATAGATTCATTCATGTTTTGGAATAGTGGGTTTTCTTCATAGCCTTTGCTATTAGCGCTTAGGCCACAGTCATAGGCAAGTATTTATTAAAAACAAATAACGTTATCTATGCGTACGTTACAATATTATGTTAGCACATTCCATGCTTGATTTGGTGCTCTTTAAATTTAATATTATTTTCCGACTTTGCTGTATTGCTTTAAATTATCTTGTTTAGGTCGGTTTTCCAGGATATATCCAGCCTATTGGAATAATCTTCCAATAATTAATTCATCAACATTCACAGACCGGTTGAGATTCAACAATTCGCACCTACAAATACAAATAGTGACCTATAATACAGAAATTCTAAATTTCTAATTAGGTCTCTATGATAATAATTTTATGACTTGAAGTTTGAAAGCTGAAATTTTGAATTAGGTCTCTATTGTCCTGACGACGGTGCGAATTGATTACGCCAGCACGTAGGAGGGTAGCGTCAAACGCGCTTGCATCGAACAGAGATGGGTAGCCCGTCAACAACAATCCCTTTTTAGAAAGCATCGTCACCATCAATTAATTAAACGCAGTGACTAACGGGACGTTATTCGTTTCACACATGCCTTAATATAGTGCTGTCTGGTTGACTCAGAGAACGTCGATTGGTCTTAAGATTCTTTTTTGAGTTTTAGAGAAGATGGTTTACTGTTTCGTCTGATTCACATCTCGCCAAGATTCTGTAACTTAAACGAGGTATAAAGCAAAAAAATATTAAAACCTTATAAATTTTAATGGGTTTCCATTCTGTGGAAAATTAAGTACAAGGCTATTACGAAATATTCCCAAGTTTATGCAGGAATTTTGCTGATTCCGTTTGAGATGTTTATGTAGAAGGGTTTAAATGTCTTGACAAACTGATTAAATCAATCGGAGGTTTATTTTGCTCGTTCTTTATAGTTTTCCTCATTGCTTGGTTGACCGTTTATGGTGTCATGGTATGTTTTCCGTTTAAGACATACCCGTGGGTTTTTCTCTTTGTATTTATTCACTTAGATTGAAAATCACTATTGACATGAAAAATCTAACGATATTTTTTCCGCTCTAGTGTACCGTACTGATACCACTATGTAAGCTTTTAAAGGGTGTCGGTTAAATGATACCCACTTACATTAGACCTACCTATGTAAGCCTTACCCAAAAAACACTACTTAATATAAGAGAATACGGCACTTTATATGTGAGCGCTAAAGGTCTTCAATAAATCTACTCCAACAGTACATTGGCGAAATAGAAGAACACACTTCACCAGTCTATCTGACTGTCGATAATTTCCTTAGTGTCTGCCCCAGTAAAAAATTAGAACCACCCACGTGTTGCGTTGTGAACGTTCCCACCCCTTGAGAGACGTTCGCTGCAGAAATTGAGGACATTGGCCCAAATTACTGGCATAAAGAGACTTCGCTTAGTAAAAACCGCAAAAGAGACAACCCAAGCACCCTAATTACCAAAAAAGGAAACAGCCAAGCATAATAATGTTTTAAAGGAGCAGAAATTGTCTTCACAGTTTTCAGCATTCACTAGAAAAGTGCGAATAGCATTAAGTTTACCCTTTGAACTTGTTTATAAACAATAATTTTAATCCGCATCTAGAGTGTTAGCTGCGTAGAGTGGTTTATATTTGGAAACGGATGCCGCTTGTTTAGACGCAATATTTATAGAAGGGAACGTCCGGATCGGGAATAGGATACCGTGGCTTAATCAAACGTAGTGTAGACTTTATATAATTGTATGTTACAGTATGAAAACTTTACAACGAAGATGCTGACCACATATTCCTTCTTGTACAGCAATTGTAACTACTTAAAAATACTTGACACTTACCTATAGGACTCATCTCTTGGCTGTTAATTAATTCTAAGACAAATCAAGATATTATTTTTCTCTTAAAGTTTAGTTATCTGTCTACCTAGAACAATAAATGTACAGGATTTTTAACTCATTACTCCTAAATCAGGCACTCAATGCATATCAATCATAAGCACATTAGTAAGTATACTAAAAACATTCTTATTATCAACATCTTGACGATCTACGATTGTCTGACAGATTGTTATCTATCTACTTATATCGATTTTGTTGTGTACTGTGTAAGCACATAATTAAGTTGATCTTTGCTCTTAATAAGACCAATTTTTCCCTAACCTTTTCAAGATTGCAGTATTTTTGCAAAATGACTCGTTTGATGCTGACTTGGCTATTGTTTACAAACAATTACTCAATCGCGAACTTATTCTATTGACTTTTCCCAAGGTTATTACTAGTTGCCACGAAATGTGTTTGCACTGTCTTATTATCTCGACCGTGTGGTGTGAAGTGTTCATGTGATTTCGCTGCTACGTCAGCTAGCTAAACTTGTATACCTACTAAATGGTTTGATTAATATAGTTTAGATAGGATTTTTGGAATTGACTTCTCACCATCATCGTGTACATATCTGTATTCAAACTTTATTTTTCGGGGCACCACGAATTCAATTAACTTTTTAATACGATCTCCTGGTCGCTTTGTAAATTATATAGATTGCAGAAAACCTGCTCATAAGTACAGCGTTTTTAATTAATGAAAACTCGCCATGCTACGTAATTTTAAGTATATTTACGCGAACATGTCTTAAAAGTGATCGGGTACATCTTCACGATTTTTTAAACACAACGGCCAGATCGCAGTCCGGTAGTGCCTGTACTTATCCTCCGAATATGATCTACCATAGACTCCAAAACGTGTCGATCATTTTTCAATTTAAATTGTGATGTCTAAGGAAAGTTTAAACATACATTTTCAATACTCTCCACACACGTCCACTTATCCCTAGCGCCAGCTATAAACGTCTATTGTTGAATAAAACCACGGGATGTAGCATAGCCACCATGTGTTGACAACTCTCAGTAAACATCCTGCAGTTAACACTTTACTGCCGCTCGCGTCACTATTAACTGTCGCTTGACGACCGAGTTGTGTGCAGTTAAATTTTGGATTAAGATATTAAACTATATTGACCAGATGGATAATTTTATGTTACCCTATCGAACTTACGTATACGTTGATTTGGCAGTATGATTTTTCTTTTTCCTCGATATGTGCGGAAAATATAAAGATTCGTTCACTTACCGATAACTAGTTTGGCGTGGAACCAGCATATTGCACCCATAATACATCCAATATAGCAGAATGGTTAAAAGCAGAACTGACCACAATGAAAATGAAACACTTCAAAAACTATTAGAATCACTACACACAGTTCAATTAAAATTTTGGCGCCAGAAAACTGAAGTTTGTATAATTTAGCGAAAGCGGGAAATGTCACTCAGATGACACATGACAGATTGAAGGTGTATTTTTCTAAAATAAACACACTTCCAATTTGTCGTGTCAAACCATTGTTTATACGTTGTGTTTTATGTTGTTAACAATTAGTTGTTAACGCGCCGCGACGCGCGGGCGACTGCGGCGCCGGCGCATACACTGCAAGCGCCCGAGTTTGTTATGCTCTTATACTTATTTATAGATTGAGTCTTTGGTTCAAGATGGTATAAAGTTTATAAGGGAAATACATTTCAGATGTGTTAATAATTTTATGATTATTAATGAAGATAAAAAATAGTACCATATGTGTAACTAGTTATCTGTGTAAAGTAAACAGTTAATAGCGGATCGATTCCGAAGGAAAAAATCTAGAAGTTCTAGGTGACCTACTTCCAGAGCAAGAGTTTATTTTTATAACAGTCTTTAAAATTGTAGCTTCTGACAAACATTCTTATGTTCTGCATACGTATTGTACCTAAGTAAAAATAAAGCATATACGTACGTGTAGTAAGTAGTCGGTATTTGTGTTAGTTGTCTAGACGAGCTAATTTAATCCTGCTTTAGTGTATCGTTTAAGAAAACCTAAATAAACGCAGGGACTCGCGGCTTAATTTTTATAAATATCTTTATAAATGAATAATTGCCGCTTATAACTGCTACGATAATATAATACATTTAATATGCCATATAGCTGTAAACATGTTAAAAAATACAATTTTATGTTCTACTTATATAAAATCTGGATATAGGTACTAACCAGATTCCATGCCAGATATGGACCACGAATCCGTGTCTCGAAAAGGTCTAAAACTTAGTAACACCACCATTCCACTTTTTTAAACACTTAACTTAATCACAACAAGCACAGTAACACAAACACAACGACCGTTCTAGTATTTTAACATTTTCGTGGGTAATATATACAAAAATACACCTCCGAAATGAAATAATGCCATTTGAATCTCTGACCACCGAATCAAGAAGCGTACTAACTCCAAAAATCATGTTTTGTGCTCATTAGCCCCACCAAGTACAGATTGTGGAATATTTACCTAATGAGTTCGAAGTCAATGCGGTGTCATTAGGAAATGTGTTTTACTGGTAGTCAAAGCACAAACATATTTTTGAGATAAGGAAAAAATGTTCATTCAGAACATATGAAAGAATTTCAGATAACATTGGTTGAAGGCAGATTATTCGAACGTTATACCTACCGATAGTTTCATTCTTTACTTCTTTACGCACTTTTAGTAGAATTTTATGGAACACCATTTGTACAATGAGTACATTCATTCAACATACAGTTGACTACCTTATTACAATGAAAAAATGTGAAAATTGGATACATCTCTTTGTAGTCGACTGTACAATCAAATAATATTAATCATTATTTGTAAACAAATACCTACTTCGACATAGATCTACACGAAATTAAAATACCATTCCCATTACTTTACACCTTACCTGATATGTAAATTATGATCATTAAACAGAACATTCCAAATTTAATAATTTTATTTACAATACTATTTTACTGCATATTAAATTAAAATCCAACTTTGAATACTTAATCAATTATAAATCAAACAACACAACTTATCAACAAGTTTTTAGAGTTGTTGGTAATTCTGTAGCTCTGCCTACCCCACTCTGGGAATGAAGGCGTGAAGGTATGTATGTATGTATGTACAACTTACTGATAGGAAACACAGAATTTAACATTTTCATATTGAAACATTAAAACAAATGGATTCGACAATGAACAAAACACAAGAATCTCTTACGAAATCGACCGGGCGATTGATCCGACGCAGTATTTTTCTCGAGTTTAACGTCAGATAAAGATTTAAATAACATGTAGGCAGGTGACAATATTTGTGTCGCACATATTTAAAAATAAAACACTCGTGATGATTTTATCTTTTGATTTTATCTGTCTTTTTACAAGTTTTTCCTTTCTTAGTAACGAAGTTATATTTATTAGAATTATGACGACACGATATTCAAAAGAAATCCTATGTTTTTTTTAGATTGATCTTGTTAATATATTAAGGAAAAAAATAAACACAGCTGTTAAATTGAGATTACTTCTGGCCTTTCAGGGCTTTCGGAATCATTATTTTTTTAACCACGATCTTTTAATTATATTTCCTACAAAATCCTCCTAAATATTTTTCTTTACAATCAGTTAAAAACTGAATTTCGTGATATAATACAATAGAGGAAGAAAATTAAATCCTCAGTTACTGACCTTTGCCCGTAATAGTCGACTTTGTAGGCCGATATATTATCGATACATTTAAAAAAAGTCAAAAACTTGTAAAACTGTCTTATTTTATTGCACAACCAAATACTACGAAGGGCAATCGATTTATTTTATCAAAAAATGTATAAATATTCAGACAAACATCCTTTAAACCTCTGATCAGTAAATAAAGTTAGGAATTTCTGATGATACGTTTATAAATTGAATACGATTATGCTAACGATTGTTTAAACTATGCTAATGGCGCCGGCGTGTCGTTTGTCTTTGGTAAACAATTATATAATTTAGGGCTTGATACGACATTGGATTCGTAGAGCTCATTGTTTACACTGTTTACCCTTAAACGAACGTCATCTACAAGATAATGCAGTGAATAAAAAAAAAGCAAAATATAATTAACGAACTGACAGACGACTCAATTCGTCTATTCGTCCCTGAGCTTTCTCAGAGAAACGTGTTATGAAGGAATAACACCCCTGAAGATTGTGTTGATACGTACATAGATAATATATCATGCCTTTAAAGCCACAATACAATATTGGAGGCGACTGAATAAAACCTTCTTTTTAAAATACAATTATTATTTTAAGAGAGCCCGGTGTGAGTAACATGACGCAGTGTGAGTAATGCCCGAGTTCGCATTTCAAAAAAGGCGCGAATCTAGTAGATAAATGCAACCAACATGGCAAAACAAAAATGGCGCATTCAGGAAGTCTCAAGCCATTCGAGTCGTTTGTATGCACGCCGTGCCCCGCCACAATGGCTGAATGCATAATTTAGCCATAAGTATTTTTCCATTCACAGCGGAACACGTGTAGATCACGATAATGGCGATTTAATCGTTCTCTTGTTTACAAATATGTGTGAACTATATTATTTATAGAGGTCTTTGAAGGTTTCAGTTTTTATTTATGCTTATTATGGTTTGTCTATGGTCGCATTAATCTTAATGAGAAAGTTCCACGTTATAGGGTGATGATCCTTATTATATTAGTATTTGGAGTGAGAAATATACCTTTATCTCATTTTAACGTAAACCTGCCTAAAACTTCGGGTTTGTACCTCTCTCTCACTCGCTCCCATGCGCTGTTTTGCGAGTCTACCCGACTTTACCCGAACCCGAAAGTCTTTTAGGATCTATCGCCTAAGGTTATTGCGCTCACTTCTAGTAATTCCATTAGTTAACCGGTTTAAAATTGTACAGAAAAAACAGCATGTTAATATTTAAATTGAAACTGAAAAGTATATACCTACGCTCACGGCTATTCTTACAGTGTTGATAGCTAAGGCTTTCAAGCGTTTTTGTGCTATAAGAAATGTATAATACGCACTGATAGACCAATACAGCATCAGCTAAGTAGTCTTGTTTCGAGTTCATAGAAGTGGTATTAAAGTTGATTTTAAAATACAGCTGTATTTTGAGTTGATACTTTTTTGATCTCAGTGCGAATATAAAATGACCAATAACAAACTTTCGAAGATTGCTGTAAGAACCTATACAATACATGTCTCATTAATATTAACATAGTACTTTATCCAATTCATCATTATCTGCCTGTCTTTTCGTAACACACGGGATGGGCGGTTCATGATTCGACTATAATCAGTAGAATATTTATGTTTAGAATATCCTTTCAAACAATACGACTCTAAAGTCTAATTCTATGGAACTTGCTAACTATGTAAACAAACCGCCATATTGAAATTGTCTCTGAATGATGAATTGACTAGTGATGGGCAATACTCCTTTACTTATGTCAAACCATATCAAATAATACAATACCGAAAGTAAAACAAGTAGTTACTTATTTCTAATTTGTTTAATCCCGATCTGAAGAAAAATCGGTACTTGAAGATGATATATCACCAGTATTTATTACAAAAGGTGCCGTTATATCATCTGTGAGTGTGATCAGCGTAAGTTAGGTAATGTGTAGGGGCCTTAATTATATCGCCAACTTTAGCCACAACACTACCCATCATAGACAATTGTAGAATTTAAAAGAAAATACGTCATTCCATCAGGTCCTAATAATCTAACTTATGAAACCATTTAAACTTTTAATGAAATATCCAAGATAGAGTTATATATTTGGTGATTTTGTATTTTTGACCGTTTCAATAGTTTATGGTTTCAATGGTGTTTGATGAGGTGTATGAAAATTCAAGGAGAAACAGTGACAAAACAAAGTTAAGTCTTTTGTTTACATAGTTAGCAAGTTCCATGGAAATATACTATATACGTCCATATTCAGGGCTTCTATTTTATGACGTGTATTTCGACGTGTTTATGGTATTGTTATTTACTCGGACGCCATTACTGTCAAGTAAATAAGAACTATCTAAACGTTGACGATACGATAATAGTACATTGTGCATCAAGGGCGGTAAGAAGAGGATTGCTAACGAGAGACTATTAGAAGCCCGACGCCGAAGGCGGAGGGCTTTTAATGACTCGAGTTTGCAATCTCCTTACTGCCCATGATACACACAATGATTTTCATCACATTAGCGAGGAAATAAAAAACAAATAGAAAAAAAAACCTTTAATAAACAAAATACGCTTCGGAAACAACAATCAAACAAAATTAAACGAACTCGATTCGCTAAGCTAAAAGAGTTTGACAACTTTTTTTTAGTCTTCCACAGATAATGCTTAGAATTGCTTTTTTTTTAAACTTGACAAATACAGGCCATTCTGCCAGATTGTACAAATTTTCAAAATGAATAAAATAATTGCGAATGTCTCTGAAATAATGGTAAAATAGAAATATAATGCAGACAAATGTGCCGTATAAGTTTAATTCAACAGTAAAATTGGTTTGTAGCCAAGTTTTGAATATAGGAAATAAACCTTGGCTGATTTTACACCTCCTTGGTCTGAAATGATGTACAAGTGGATTCTATATTTTAAAACTAAACTCATAACTCCCTAGGGAGTTATGAAAATCTATAACTCCCGCGGGAGCTTAGTCGGCTATAACTGCCCTAAACGCCTGCGTGTTATAAAACCCTTTCCGAGCAAGTGTGATGAAAAAGTAATTATTGTTTGTTGTCGTAGAATAGAACCCCTGCGCTGACATTACAGGCGGTAAAAACTATACCGTCATTGACGTATTGTCAACGCTTTGTTAGCTCTTATTTACTTTACAGTAATGGCGGTCCAGTTCAAAAAGATACCATAACAAGTCAAGTACGTTATGGTTTTCCCGCCTAGAGTATGTAGAGGCCCTGGCAATCTTCCTAGCGATATAACGATGAAGATTTAAAATCTAGACTAAACGTCAAGTTGTTTTAACATATTCATTCATATGATATTGAATTATCGTTAAAAAAATACATTTTACTAGAACGCTTACGTGCAGGTCTGAGATTTGTCTTGATAAATTCAATGATTTTTAAGTTATCTAGGGATTTCCCTCGGATCAATCTTTTGGATGATAACGATAAAGTTACTTACATGTCTACGTTGTTAGCGTCATAGATACGAAATTTTGTATCTTTTACGAATTGTTAGGTAATATTTGTATTAATAGCTGTTCCCTAGTTGTAACTTCAACTATTTACATAGGTACCCAACTACCCACAGGTATTTTTTGTCTTTTCAGTGGGACGTAGTTCTGCAAACGGGAGCCAACCTACAAAGATTTGGCAATAAAATATCAACTGTCATGCTGAATACTGTGGGTTGGTCCCCGCTTGCAAAATCTTTGCGGGTTGGTTCCCGATTGCAAAACTACGTCCTGTTAGTGCCGTAATTAGTGGGTTGATTTTTGAGATCGATTGTTTGAAAGTAGAAAATGAATCGCAAGGGAATGAAACGGCACATAAAAAAATCGAATTTACAGTTTCAATTCGTTTTAAAAAAAAAAACAAATAAAGGATCATGGGCATTTTTGTATGGAAATTGGGTGTGGCACCAACATAATTGAAACCTTTATATTTAAAATGAACTTAGTGAAAACATCATTTCTTATTATGGCTGCAAATACCAAGCTCACCGAAGAACCAAAATATGATCACTTGAAAACAGGACAGTCCATATAAACTTTAGGTAATATACATGAACAAACTGAAGTATTTTCTTGAAATCGAGAGTTTATACTGTCGTACAGATGAATACACCATTTATAAGATACATTAAATACCTACATTAAAAAAAAATCGTGTAATTTTTTTCAGTTAAGTAACTCAATCGAAGGTTATGTTGATGATAGAGTTCTACGAGATACTTTGTAACCTTGTGAATAACGTGTTGTTACGAATATTTTTAAATATACTTTTTAGACAAGTTCTGAAGAAGCACGAACACTACACTTTACATATTTTTGTACATCAAATACCCTACACGCAGTTCTATAATAAACTGTAACAATTATACATTAATTAGCCGAAGTTTATACGGACGATATATTTTGTTTTCAAGTGCCCATATTTTTGTTCTCCGGTGAGCTAGATATTTGCGGCAATATTAAGAAATGATGCTTTAACTAAAACCTTTTTAATGATATAGGTTTCAATTCTGTTGGTGGCACACCCAATTTGCCCATGATCCTTTGTGGTCTCTTATCTATTTTTTTAATAAATTAAACAACAAAATATCACGCTGCACCTATTTATAAATATCCGTTGTCACTCCAAAAACAGAACAATGAAACTGAATAAGGACGCGACCGTTACCGGAGCCGCCGCCTTGCGATGCAAGCACGATACGTTCTCTATTTCGCCGCCCGTCGCGAATACGGAAACGATTCCATTTTCAAATGTTAATGGTACGAATGGAGTCCTAGTTGCATAAGGCAGGAGTATGTTTTTCGGAAACAGTGGTATAGTAGTTGTTTCACTCTTATTTTGTGTAATAGAATGAGTCAATGAAGTCAGTAGTCGGGTCAACGAGTCGTTAGAAATTATAAACGTTATCAGCGATTGTATCACTTTATTCAAATTTTTTTTTCTTCTATTATTTTTTCAAATGTTTCTAGTTTTAAATTATTTGAAGGCAAGGGACCACTCCGCTTACGCAAAACCGGAGCAACCTATTGACGTGATTTGTACCACAGTTAGAAAACTGAAAATTACTCGTACTTTTTACATACATACATACATACCATCACGCCTTCATTCCCAGAGTGGGGTAGGCAGAGCTACAGAATTACCAACAACTATAAAAACTTGTTGATAACTCTGTAACCACAATTTGCACAATTAGGCTAAGATGTTTAACAGTGTATATTAGTGACAGGTAGCAAGCCCATCGCCTAACAGTACTACAAGCCTTTATTCCCTTAGTCGCCTCTTACGACTTCCACGGGAAGACATGGAGTGGCACAATTCTAAGCCGGCAACCACACGGCAAAACTTTACACGGGTACTTTTTATTCTCAAAAATTACGCCCTTTCCTCAAAAACACTCTTTATCCACCATCTGTCACCCACCGCAGCAATGATATTACGAAACCCCTTCCTACCCTGATTTTATCAAGACATTTACACGGGCGGGAAGGTAATATACCTAAGCGATAGTTTCTTGCTGTTATCACATCGAAAATGAAAAAAAAGCTCCTGATGGCAGACGTAAAACCAACTCTTATCTGACAAAGTCCCTGGTTTGTGCTCACGGTAAAAGCGTGTGAATGTTAAATTAACATAAACCATGGGCCTAAACATAACGGTGTAGGATACATTATACATTATAATACAATGCATTAAGCAAGGAAGGACGGCGGATCGATTGATGAGCCGCATTATAGCTGTGGAATGCCCGGCTGGTAGGTATATAAGGTATGTCCATGGTATAACACCGGGCTACGTACATACATACCACCATTATGTACCTACAGTGAAGGAAATTGAAGCCTAGACTATTTTGGACTACGTCATAGTGACATACATAATCAATGAAAACGTAAGAAGGCTTCTTATGATTTTAATAACAGTGTCACTTTGACATAGTCCAAAATGGTCTAAGAATCAATTTCCTCGACTGTACAAGGCTTTTTCTGCTTACACTCGCGAGCAAAAAAATCGACTCAAGCTACACGTTTGGGTTCTCCGTCCAGTATCTCTTGACCTATTCAGAATATCTTTAAAAAAATGATACCAAACGAAAGCTGATAATGTAACAATAAAAAAAAACAAGAATCCTGGGAATCCGCCCAGGATTTTCCAAGTTATGTCTCATTTTCCGATATGTGGATCATTTACTCGTTCCGAAACGTACGGGGTGTACCCCTTTTGACCCCTATAAATATGGGGTAGGAGGGGGAAATGTCATCAGTCACTTATCAGAAGTTGACCGGTACACATCTCTGCTAACCTTACTCGGAAACCCTGAAGAAAATGGATACCACCATGACTGAAGCCGCCCAAGTCGTGGCCTTGCTGGAAGAGGGACATAACCAACGCTTCGTGGCTGACCAGCTGAATTTAAGCCAGTCAGCAGTAACCCGAGTTTACCGACGGTTTTGTGAGACTGGGGCCTTGACACGAAGACCAGGTTCTGGCCGCCGGAGGTGCACATCTGAGAGGGATGACCGCTTTATAGTCACTTCCTCTCTCAGAAATCGGCACCAGACCGCCGTTACTGTCAATCAGCATCTTCGGGATGTACGAGGGGTTACTGCCAGTGAGTGGACAGTAAGACGAAGACTCAAGGAAGCTAACCTGATCCCAAATCGGCCCGCCACGGGCCCCAGACTGCTCCCGCGTCACCGCCAAGCACGCCTGGAATTTGCTCGTCAACACGAAAATTGGACCATTGAGCAATGGACCCCAGTTCTTTTTTGTGATGAGTCCAGGGTGTGCTTGAATGGCTGTGACAGACGAGGAAGAGTCTACAGGAGGCCAGGAAAACGGTATGCACAATGCTGTTTCAAGGAAACAGTTGCCTATGGCGGAGGTTTCGTCAGTATGTGGGCGGGCATTTCCATCGAAGCGCGTACAGAGCTCATTTTAGTACCTGGTGGGGGCCGTGGCGGTGGTTTGACCGCTGCCAGGTACATCACTGACATCCTTGAGGAGCATGTTGTTCCTTACGCCCGTTTTTATGACGAGGGGTTCGTCCTGATGCAGGATAATGCCCCTTGTCATACCGCAAGGATCACTCGGGCCTACCTTGCCGAGGTCGGCATTACCACCATGAACTGGCCAGCCGTCAGCCCGGACCTGAATCCTATTGAACATCTCTGGGACTACCTGAAAAGGCAGATTCGGAAGAGGGATCCAGCTCCTTCAAATATTACGGAGCTGAAGACAGCTCTGCAGGAGGTGTGGGATGCCATCCCCCAGGAGCTTATCAAAAAGCTGATAAGATCCATGAAAAACCGCCTGAATGCTGTGATAAGGGCCAGGGGTGGAAAAACGAAGTATTAATGAACAAATGAAACCTTATTTTCCTTAAAATGCCTTTTATTTTACGATTTCCCTTTTCTTTTCTTTTTGTTTTTTTCATGCATCTCTGCAAAACCTGGCTCCTGTCACTTGTGGAAAATGGCATGACTGAAAATTATTATTTTTTAAATCGTTACATTATCAGCTTTCATTTGATACCATTTTTTTTAAGATATTTTGAATAGGTCAAGATATACTGGGCGGAGAACCCAAACGTGCAGCTTGAGTCGATTTTTTTGCTCGTGAGTGTAGATATAACGTTGCCTTATTTAGTCAACTTAACCTCGTAAGGCCTAACGTCCCAAAGGATCATGGGCAGTTTTGTATGGAAATTGGGTGTGGCACCAACAGAATTGAAACCTTTATATTTAAAATGAACCTAGTGAAAACATCATTTATTATTATTGCCGCAAATACCTAGCTCACCGGAGAACAAAAATATGATCACTTGAAAACAAGACAGTCCATATAAACTTTAAGTAATATACATTAACAAACTGAAGTATTTTCTTGAAATCGAGAGTTTATTTGTCGTACAGATAAATACACAATTTATAAGATACATTAAATACCTACATAAAAAAATAATTCGTGTAATTTTTTTCAGTTAAGTAACTTAATCGAAGGTTATGTTGATGATAGAATTCTACGAGATACTTTGTAATCTTACGAGTAACGTGTTGTTACGAATATTTTTAAATATACTTTATTAGACAAGTTCTTGAGAAGCACGAACACTAGAGTTTACATATTTTTGTACATCAAATACCGTACACGCAGTTCTATAATAAACTGTAACAATTATACATTAATTAGCCGAAGTTTCTACGGACGATGTATCTTGTTTTGAAGTCCCCATATTTTTGTTCTCCGGTGTGCTAGATATTTGCGGCAATATTAAGAAATTATGCTTTAACTAAAACCTTTTTCATGATATAGGTTTCAATTCTGTTGGTGGCACACCCAATTTGCCCATGATCCTTTAGGACATTTGTCAAAGCGACTTTTGACTTTAATCGACCTACCTACACAAGATTCTTTTTCGAACTAACAAAATTTGACATGGGCATTGCGAGGTAGGAATTACAAAATACACTCGGGAGCAAAGAAATCGAGCCACCGTTGCATTTTTTACGTCGATGCTAATTGTGTAAAGGTCATAAGTGTCATCTTGAAAATTCGAATGCCATATGATAGATAATTTTGTCTTCTATCGAATGACACATTTTTTTGTTTTGGGGATGAATATTTTCAGTCATTTGAGGGCCGAAAACCGCAAGGCCCTCAAAATGCTCACTTTAGAACCGAACAATACAAGGGAAAAATAAAAAAGTTTTATGAAAATTAAAACAAATTATCGGTTTTTAATAACGTGTATGGCCTCCTCTAGCCAATCGACATGCACGCATGCGATTTTTCATTGAACGCACGAGTTTTTGATGAAAGTCTTGAGGTATGCCCGCCCATTCTTCCTCGATCGCTGTCTTGAGCTGATGCAGTCTCAGGAGCGGGATCTCTGGCCCGGATTCGCCTCTTGAGCTCGTCCCAGACGTGCTCTATCGGGTTCAAGTCCGGGCTTCGTGCTGGCCAATCCATGGTAGGGATATTAACCTCTCTTAGGTACTCCTGAGTGATCTGGGCTGTATGTGGTCTGGCGTTATATTGCATCAGCATGAAGTTTTCACCGATGTAGCCAGCAAATGGGACCACATGTTCATCGAGGACCTCTTCAATGTACCGATGAGCAGTCAATCCTCTTGAATTCGCCCCGACACCAGGCCAAGTGACGAACACAATGTCTGTCTTTGCATCCAAAGAAATACCGGCCCAGACCATGCATGAACCGCCTCCATATGTGACTCGTTCTTCGATGCAGCATTGTGAAAATCGCTCTCCAGGCCTTCGATAGACCCTCTCCCTGCCGTCATTGCCAAAAAGACAAATCCTGCACTCGTCGGAGAAGAGTACTGCCCTCCATTGCTCAAGGGTCCAGTTTTCATGTTCCTGAGCAAAGCGAAGACGTGCTTGACGGTAACTCGGGGTGAGTTTAGGGCCATTTGCAGCCTTGTGTGAAGTTAAATTCTTCTCTGCCAGTCTTCTTCTAACAGTCCATCGGCTGATGGACACATTCAGGGTCTCTCGCAGCTTCTGCTGAAGCTGAACAGCATTGTGTCGTCGATTCCGTAGCGAGTTGAAAACGAAGCGGTCATCTTGCTCCGAGGTAGAGCGTACCCGGCCAGTTCCAGGTCTTCTGGAGAACGCACCAGTCGCTTGGAACCTCTGGAACACACGTTGGACAGATGAACGCGTCAGGTTCAGTTGTCGGGTCACTTCACGTTCACGTTGAACCCAGTTTGCAACAGAGCAACTGCTTGGGCGGCTTCAGACGGGGTAGTATCCATGTTTCTTCAAGGTTTTCCAGTAGAATCGAGCAGAGATGTGTTCAGGATAACGTATCATAAACAAATGATGTAAAAACAATTAAACAAAATGGTTTTATATCTAATGACGTGGCACAATCAGTATGTGCACTAACGAGCTAATTAGAGGGCGGGTATTGTTATTGCCCACAATGAAGAGAAATACCCATCCCCACCACTAAAAATATGTCATTTGATAGAACACAAAATTACCTATCATATGGCATTAAAATTTTAATGATAACACTTACGGCCTTTACACAATTAGCATCGACGTAAAAAATGCAGCGGTGGCTCGATTTCTTTGCTCCCGAGTGTACTACTAATGTTAAAAACTTAAAGTACGAGTACAGGTTTTAAAAACGTTATAGGGATTTACTTCAACAAAAACAAACCATTGGTATACCTAGCGGTTACTTGGTATCGGATTTTGCTGTTTAATGCTCTTCACGGCTTATCACATTCGCCAGACATAATTATTATGTAGGTATATACTCACACAGTTTTGCAAAGAAACACACACGCACGCACGCAAACATACACATATCACACCTAAATCCGAGCACAAGCATGCAAACGCGTGATAGTATGTAGGTATAAACATAATTAACTATCCTCTTGTTCTTTTTTGGTTTGTTGTTGCTCTGTCGTTCCTCGGGGTTGTGGCAGAATACCAGTGTTTTGCTCACGATGAACAAAGTTGCCCAAGCCATTATTATCCTTTTGCCCTGCTGCAGCCCACACATTCTTTTGGCAATTTGTGTGAAATGGTAGTGTCAGTCTTATTTTTTATATTTTAGTTTTGTCAATTAGGGTAAAGTAACCAATGGTCAGCCAGAGACCAGTAATCGACCTTATATGAGTGCGAAGAGTGGGACAAATATCTTTCGTACTCTTCCCACTCAAACAAAGTATAGGCAGAGGCCGACTATAGGTCTCTGGCTGACCACTGGTGACTTTACCCTATATGTGTGTTTTTTAGTAGGCAAATAAACGTTTTATCTATCTATCTATCTTATCCACCGCGATACAGACGACCTTATTACGGGTCCTGTTGATTTACAATATGTAACACTACACGATAGCCGCGTTTTTTTTATGGCATAGAAAAGACAAACGTGCACACAGGCCACCTGATGGTAAGTGGAAACTGTGACCCATAAACATTCGCATTCACAAGACTGCAATGCAATCCTAGGACTGCAAATGCGATGCCAACCCTGAGGACTAAGATGGAATGCCTCTATGCTAGTCATTTCACCGGC
Source organism: Acleris emargana (assembly GCA_927399475.2). Lineage (NCBI taxonomy): Eukaryota > Metazoa > Arthropoda > Insecta > Lepidoptera > Tortricidae > Acleris > Acleris emargana. Next base: position 19,259,399 of record OV656848.1, on the reverse strand, counting down.
TGTCTTATCCCCAAACCGGAACACAACAATGCGAACACTGCTGTTGAATTAGTATCCCCCTACTCCCGCTTTATTAATCCTTGTTGTACACCCAGTGGATATCTAAGAAATTTTACCTCTAAATTTCAAGGCCCTAGGTCCAGCGGTTTCGTCCGTTGAGGGATCAGTCAGCCAATCAGTATTTTTTTAAATTAGCTTTATGGAAATATTCTGGCCAGTACAGCTCGAGGGCAAGGTCATTTAAACTACCATGTAATTAGCTAGACCAATTAGGATGGTTCATATTTTTTAAATTACTCTAAAACGAACACCATTTCGAGGAATAGGGTTTTAAAGCATTTCTGCATTATTAAGTTTTTGAAATATTTATCTATTTCGGACATTTTGACAAAAGTATATTTGACCTTTGTTTGACTTTCGTTTTTGGCTTGTAGCCCTCCTAGGTGTATCTTACGGGTTAGGCGAAAACCGCTTGAAATAGTATGTTTTATTACTCTATTACAATAACTTTTTCTCATTAGATATCATTTAATTGTTGTAATTTATTAGAAAATGCCAACCCAAATTCAAAATAATCATGTCATCCACAAAATGTCTGCTAAATAAATAAAGATATTAAAACAAAACTATTGGATCAAATACAAAATTAATAAAATTGGTATCTTAAAATTACCTATTCTTTCAAATTAGAATGTAAAAACCGTGAGTTATTTTTTTTGGTCTATCCCAATTGCGTCGTTGTCGTCGTCGAGTACATTAGATCAGTACGTAGCTACACAACTAGACGAATCAAAATTTGCGTCTCCATGGTTTATCGACGCATCAAAACAAGATTTTTCCCTTTCCGATCTCTCATTTAACGCCCATTTGTATGGATATAGTTAAATGCAAACAATTCTAATGCAAATAGCATTCCTGCGTTATTTATGTATTTATGCGGCTCGAGTGACATCATTGGTCGAGAATGTCAACAATGATGACCGTGATCATCAAGACCTTAGATTAACGCGTGTCGCTAATCGCCATCTTGATTGCTATCGTTTGACGTTTTCAATAGCTATTGAACGTGTCTATTGTAATCGCTTTGAATCGTCCAATTTGTCAGTTAGAAAATATAAGGATATCTCTGTTTTTTTAACTGCAAAAAAATCCAAAGATAAAACCAGCGATCAGTATTTTTTGGATTTATATCGTACAATGTAAATCGCATAGAAAAGAAAAGTGTTATACAAAGGTTCTTCTTCTTCTCTTTAGTGGCAGCCACAAGGCTTGTGCCATATACAAAGGTTTACACTTTGAGAACTGTCTTGCAATGGAGAATCAAATGTCATTTGTTCAGACGAGAACAAATGATTGCGTCAAAACAATTGTCAGACTTGACAGAAGCGCATGGAGCCAACACCAAGTGCTTCTGTTTAATCCACAAGAGAAAAAAAAGTAAAGTAAAAGCCATTAATTATAATTAGAATTAGAAAACAAGTGTCCCATTAAAGGAATTGCGATAACGTTTAACACGTATGTAATATGTCCTATTTGTATAGTGACTCATTGGGATTTTTAATGCAAATACGCTCAAAGCCTTTATTACCAGTAAACTAAAGCGTTTGGAATGCTAATATGGACTCTAATTAACGTTTAGCTTCTCTTTCTAACAAAGATGCATCACTTATTCACCTATATGTATATAAGTCGAGACTGACGTTAGCTTATCGATCACCGCACAAGCCGAAACCGCTTTGAACTGGAACGAAATATTCCGTGGATATCCTAGGGATGCACTTAGAAGGGCTTTTCGAAAATTCAGGGTTGGCACTTTGTTATTATTTGTCATTTGATTTAGATTGACGACTATAATTATAATATTAATAGAGAATTGGTGAAAAAGGGTATGGCTTGTAAAGATCAAGTGAAAAAGAGTTTAAGTCTAGTATACTGTGGTTTTGTATACAGGGCGTCCCACGGCTATGCCACATGGAAGGAAAGTACCTTGATTATTGTAAATGGAACATTTTACTGAAAGAAGACATTATTTGAATTTAAAAAATAATTTAAACTGCATTCTTAGATATTTAAATAATTACATGGTTGAACCGGGAATCGAACCCGCTACACGAGAAAAATAATTACCCCGTAGCTTTATCATACCGATCGAAAGGCTTCACCATAACGATCATTTTTTGCTAAATAACATAGTGTCAGAAATAAAAGGAAGACCATGAATTTTGACATTTTTAATACAAAATTAATCAATTTATCAAATGCTCAAAATGAGGCCCTTCCTGTTGATTACAAAGTCGCACTCTTTTGATTATTTCGCTCCCTGTCTATTTTTTGATGTTGTTGTGGTGGATATTTAGAATAATACGTCTAAGTTCGGTTTGTTTCTCAAGTCGGTACATTTATATTAGTAATAGGTAAGTACTTATGATAATGTCAGTTGTGTCCTTACTGCGCTGTCAGCTTTTAATTTTTCTGAACAAAATTTCTCATCAAATGTTAAAATTCATGGTCTTCCTTTTATTTCTGACACTAAGTTATTTAGCAAAAAATAATCCTTATGATGAAGCCTTTTGATCGGTATGATACAGCTACAGGTTAATTATTTTTCTCGTGTAACGGGTTCGATTCCCGGTTCAACCATGTAATTATTTAAATATCTAAGAATGCAGTTTAAATTGTTTTTTAAATTCAAATAATGTCTTCTTTCAGTAAAATGTTCCATTTACAATAATCAAGGTACTTTCCTTCCATGTGGCAAAGCCGTGGGACGCCCTGTAAACCCTTTTAGTACAAGTTAAGTCGACTTATATACCATTTTTCAATAGGACCCCAGAATTTAAATTTAATTCATAACTTCTTTCACATGAGAAAAAAAAGGAAATGATACAACCTAACTTAAACTGGGACATGTTCATATTCCTTTCCTTGGACAGCTATTGCCAGAAACAAACCTTCAAAACGCGCTATTTTACGATAACGTGATAGTATTGTTAGAATAACGTTACTATTATCGTTATTTTCTGCTTCTTAAGCCGCCGGGTTTAGGTTTGTAGATATTATTTTTGGTTAAAACCTACTTTGCCACCAAATTTCATATTCCAACTCCGACATTCTGTTTCCGTCTCTCACTCCGTCATTTTGTTTACGTTTTAGTATACGATTTTAATCTTAACTTGTGTTTTTGTTTACAAAATTAGTTCAAGTATTTTGTTGATCTCTAAAAACACTTTTATTCTACTATAATATTAACTTATCACGACACAGATCCAGTAAATAAGCAGGTGTGAAAAACAAAATGGCGTCCCAAATTACTTTCATTCGCTATCACGACTAACCGCTCAGATAACAAAAGGAATAAACACACGGCCTTCACGAGCGAGTGTTATTTTCTACGAGTTTCTCAACCCATGTAAGTTGACCTTTGGGATCGTCGAAAGTGTTTGGAATCAGAGATCAACTGTTGGTTGCAATCTAAATGTGATCCAGTTTATTTTGAGCTTCCATTTAGAGCAGTGAATACGAGAATAGGGGTTTAGATAGTGTGGTACTTTGGGAAGTAGGGCAAACGTATACTAGCCAAGTTTATAGTTATTTAAATGTGACATTATAATATAAAGCTGAGTTTAATACAATATATTTAAAGCTATAGACATTATTGTAGGGTTTTTGAAAGATTTAGGATGACAATAGACAAACCGTAAATGTATTTGGGCGATAAATTGTAGGTCTTAATTACCTACAGTGAATGACTCTGTCTGCCGCACTCCGAGACGTCAGTTAAATTTAATGCTAGATTAAAATTGCTGCAGTCACTTTCTTTGCTATAGCAATATAATAAGACAACACGTCACTAAACAAGCATTAAATTTAATTGACGTCTCTGAGTGCGGCAGTTAATGAAGTAATTTTAATTGTATTTGTGACTATTAACAAGAATATAAGTAGGTAGTAGTTGTAGTAGTTGGTAGTTACCCTGCCTACGAATCTAGCGGTCCTCGTGTTCGATTCCAGGTATAAGCATTTGTGTGCACCTGCAGGCAAAGTAAGGAGGCCCTTCCGACGATCAATCCCGGATTGTCGCGTAGACTACAAAATCTCAAAAGGGCCCAACTCCGATTACTAACTGGAGCCATAACTGGCCATGCCTTATTTAACAAACACTTGTTCACATTGGGTGTTACAGACAGCCCCCTGTGCAGAGCCTGTATGACGGCGGAGGAATCCGCAGCCCACGTCATCATGGAATGCCCAGAGGTGTCAACATACCGGGCACGTCACCTCGGAACACCGAGGTCGTTACCAGAAGCCATCGAACAACACAAAGGGTCTGCTAGGCTTCCTGGTAGAACTGGGTTGGCAGGAGTAGCACCAGCAACCCAGCACGCAAAAAAGGCGCAAATATTAAGTCGTCGAGTTGCGGAAAACAGCCCGTTGCAACTAGGGCATGCGGTACCGGTACCATTCCCGGAACCGGGACTAAGATTTCCGGTACTGAGTCGGAACCGGGAATTCCCGGGATTTCGGTACTTTTCGGTACTGAGTAAATTATTTGTATTTTTTTTTTGTTTAATGGTTTTAGACACCAGTTAAGTGATAATTATTAATTATTTAATTCAGAACACGAGTTTACCAAATCAGAACAGCTATCTTTCTGACTACCATACTAACTGTCGGTCGGCCCGACCGGTTGGCCTTGGACTGGGTCGAGGCGTCGGGTCGAAGGGTGGGGCGACTGGGGTCTCATATCGCATCCGAATAAAACCGAGCTGGTGCGAATCGGCCGGGGGAAAGCGTCACCAGGCCACCACGTAGTTTTGAAAAGAGAAAATGACAATTAGTCTAGTCACAAACTCAGTACCGAAGGAACCGAAGAACCGGGATTATTTTTTCGCCAATACCGGTACCAGTTGAAATGATAATTCCCGGGATTTCCCGGTCCTTTTAGTACCGGGAATTCCCGGGAGCATGCCCTAGTTGCAACACTTGCAACCTATAACCTACAACCTATATAAGCATTTGTGTGATGAGCGCGAGTATTTGTTTCTGAGCCTTGGGTGTTTTCTATGTATTTATTGTCTAGTACCCATCTACCCATACTACCTACAAGCCTAGTTTGGGACTAAGTCGATTTGTGTGAGATTGACCCTTAATGTTTATTTATTTGACGACGCGTTGGCCTAGTTGGTAGCTTGGTAGTGACCCTGCCTACGAAGCTAGCGGTCCTGGGTTCAAATCCCGGTAAGCGCAGATATTTGTGTGATGAGCGCAAATATTTGTTCCTAAGTCATGGATGTTTTCTATGTAATTAAGTATATATTTCTCTGTTTAAGTATGTATATCATTGTCTAGCACCCATAGTATTTACAAGCCTAGAGCTTAGTTTGGGACTAGGTCAATAGGTGTCACATTGTCCCCCGATAGTTATTTACTTATTTATTCATTTAATACATTCTCAAAAAAAGTTATTGAAAAAAACCCTGTCCCAATATCTTAGTTGTAATAACACTACTTCTATTACAGTTTGATTATGCGTATTTTTTAATAACAAATACGCATTTCCCAAAGGAAATGGAAGGTCTCGCGGGCGTTAATACAGTAAGAAACTAGTATTAAACGAAAAATACACTTCTCATACTATTATTATGTCCGGAATTGTAATTAGAACAGCGAGGTCTATTATTTTGCTTCCCATAGGTGTGCAAGCAAGCAAGCGTGAAGGGCCAGGAATGCAGGGAACATGGGAACGAACAAGAATGGGTACCTTCTTGAGAATAATTTGTATGTATGGTAGCTTAGTTACTTTTATGCGGAAGTAGGGTTCAATTGTTAACCCTACATTACCCGATGCTCTTACGGTGAAGGAAAAACATCGTGAGGAAACCTGCGCATTCGAACAGCTGAGTGTGTTAGAGTGTAATTGCATAAAGATCCTAAAGGGTTGAAGTGTATCCGAAGGGGCCCAGAGATAAGATAAGGGTTCATTTGGGTAAGTGGTTAATAAAATTACCATCTCGGCATACATTAGTGTATTTGGCGACAGTGGTAAGGTTCAAAATGTGGTAGAGCTTGTGATGCTGCACCGATGCCAGATAAATAGAAGTACGTGGTAGACCGAACGCCGCTCACTCGGCATCCACTAAGATCACGTGATTTTAGGGAACAAATATATCCACTGTGATCACCTGGTTCACCGAGTGATCGTTCTGGATGTAGCAGTCCATTTAAATCCCCTGGGTGATCGTAATGTACAACGTAATCCAATTGAATCACCTAGATGATCTTATTGGACATGTTTGTCAACTAAAATCACTTGCGAGGTCATATTATTTTCTGGGGTATCCTACTGGATATAATATATCTGTCCACTAAAATCACCTAGGATATCCTTCTAGACATAGCGTCCAATTTAATCACCTGGGTGATCCACTCAGGTGATCTTAGTGGATGCCGCGGCCGCTCGGGTTGAAAACAAATTTTACCGAAGACGACAATTTTTCAGATTGATGGTTCACCCACCCCCCTACAATCTCAAGACAGTGATCCTAAGACTGTAAATGTGTTACCAACCCTTAGGGCCAAGTAAGCTAACCGCATAATCGATATTCAAAACAAAATCTTCAAACGTTTCGTTAGATCTCACAGCATTATTTAATTTCTCCAATCAAGCACCAATTAAACCGATTCGGCCACAAAATGCAGTGACAAAATCGATTTCCTAAGAAAGTTAGAATAATGCGTGGAGTAGCCATTACTGTACTACAATGGCGCTCCCATGTGAAAGTCAGCGCAGGCGCAGTGCGGCGGCCGCTGGACAAACAAACAAACTTAGCTATTGTTAGGGTTGATAATGATGATAAATATAATGTAAGTAGTATTCGTACGTGGGGATTTACAAAACGCCAATGGGCGAAAGTTACTTCAACTCTGTTTCATAGAACAACAAAATAATTGGGAATTCGTTTGACGCTTACTGCAAGTAGTTTTCACTAGAAAGTATTATTTACAAAATATATTTGATACAATTAATAGGTATTTAATTTTAAAGCTAGAAATCTCTTTTGTTTAGACAACAGAGAACGAAAGAAAGAAAAAACTTTTATTCGTGTCAAACAGATAAAGAAAACGCAACAAAATACTAACATAGACAAAAGACCGGTTGTCGCTAAACGGTTCCAACTCAGCGTTATATTTAAACTGCTCCAAATATTCGCAAGTTTCCGTTTCCTTTGCAAAAGGGCTTCATTACACTTTCCCTCAGATCAAGTTTAAAAATTGTGGATGTCGCTGAGTATGACAGCTTCAACATTACATAAGTATCAAAAATATACATTGTTAGTTGTTGGGACCATTTGGAGCGACACTAGACTAGCCGAAGGCTAAAAAATAATTTATGCAATTACCCATACATGTACATTTAAGCATTTATATCATAAGTTTCTAATACAATTTCCTGCTTTAATTCAAGTTACGAGTAAGGTCTGCATCACGCTTGCACGTGCGCGAGACATCTTGGTTAGGTTAGCAAGGTTAGCATTCGTTCACACATCATCTAAACGTTGCTAAATGAAGAATCACGTTCTACCTAACCATCTAAGACTATCCAGAATAATAATGATGAGTAACTTCGGCTATGCAGTGCAAGCTGTGCAAGGAAAGGAATACTGCCCTCCTAAGGAGAAAAAGCGCATGTACTATATGAATTGTATTGCATATCCAACCTTATGACCAAACTTTGAGAGTTTAATATGCTTCTATGAATTAATCGCACATGCGCCTTTACTCAGTAGGAGGGCAGCATAGTAGTCATCAATCCAATGACAAATTAAAAGTGCCAACCCTGTACGAGTATGTAGTGGTCATGTGAATTTGCGTGAATAGGTATTTTTTCAAATTTATTTCCGTCATCAGCTTATTAATTAGCTAGAGTTAGCAAAAAATTGTGTCAAGAATATTTCTCACTATTATTTAACTTTTGAGGCAGAAAACCGTAAGGTCATTTTATTTGTACTACAATTCATCTGCTATGAAATTACAAGTATGTAATTTTCAATTCCAAATATTTATGAAAATACAAATACGTATAACAATCCACATATGAAAGATAATTCTAGTACAAACGTACGCAATGCCAATACAAATCTACGTAGTAAAAAAACTCAAGTAGATATCTAAAGAAATGAAGATACGATAAAACATGAAGATGCTTGGCGTCATTCACACCTATATAATAGAAAAACTGGTAACAAGCTAACGATTGCAAATTGCAAAACATTCCCCACAAATTGAGAAGGCGCTAAGTTTCAAAGTAAAGAATCTATTGACTGTAATTGAATGTAATGACAAAGCGCAAATTATTGTCCAGGGGGATAATAAGCAACACTCCTTTCCCGTCTTATAGTCAGGTAATGACATCCTCGACAGGATACCGCAAATGTCTTGTGATTATTGGGTATTACTATGAAGACGTTCTGTTAGACATGTTAATGGCTTCTAAAGGATGTAGTTGTCAAGATATTGGACCCGATTCTACGTACACATCGCTTAAACAGCCTAAAACTAACTAAAATTAAATTTTCTAATTTTAAGACATAGTTTAGACGGCAGATTTAATCAGTGCTATTCCAGAATGTCCAGCTTACAATGTATAAGACCGCCTAAAATAAGAAGCGTCAGATTCAAATTAGCGCTGTCATGGCGCTGTCATTTGATAATGACAGCTGCTCATAGAATAGCAAAGTGTTTTAGCGACACCTAAATAAAATTAGGAAGTTTAGAGGCCACTGTAGAATCGGGACCATTGGAAAGCTAAACCCTTAAAAAAAATCAAGACTAGAATAAAAGGAACGTTTTCCTTGTACCGTCTTTTTCTGAGAATGACAGACACAACATATATACAAAATCAAGGACGCTACTTCATTTACATATAATTTTGCGTCAACAACTTGCAATCGAGATCGTGAGTCAACTAGAAAAAAATAATTGGCGACATAATTAAATAGGCACAGAAAATCAAATCCAAAAAAACAACACCAACGTTGATCCCACGTATACGTTAGCTAAACCAGACGCAAACGCTTTTTATTAGTTGATGAACTGCTCAGTAATTACGACAAATTTGGTGAAAAAATGAAAACTGCCATAATAACTTTGCCTTTCGAATTCATCAAAACAGACCTTAACGCATTGGCAGAAGTATTACAAATCCTGCATGGATGTAACGTTTACGTCCCACATTGTTTCACAAATGTCAAGAGACGAAGGCGTGAGGTCATTAGAACAATTACAATTTGGAGTAAGTAGGCCATCTCCCAGGACGCCGGTCGTCATAATAACACAGATGGATGCTCGCAGTTTATTAAATAATGGGAATATGTTAGTTCCGTTTGTTGACTTGAAGTGGGAGGACAAGATACGGTAAGGTAATGGTCATTGTAATTTATGATGAATTGTTTAATAATAGAAGCTAAGTAAATGAGGGAAAGGTTTCTTGCAACGTCGCTATTGCTGTCATAATACGACTTATTTTTGTTTAATCTTGAAGCCTTTCATTCCTTCTACAACTACAGTTTAAGCTTTATATCTGGCGCTTCTAGGAGCTTACTCTTAGAACAGTGCATATATCCTTTCGATTGGCACTTAATAAACAAAAGTAAAACGATGTGACTGAATAATGTTGACCCAAATTTATTGCCAATCCAACATGCAGTATCTTTGACAGTATCACTATGATACAGATCTATGCGCCCTACATATCTTATTGTCCATTGTTTGACCCTGTCACATTCATTTCACTCAGCATCATTTAAAGTAGCACACTGTCAATATTATCATCATTCTGTACGCTTTCTTAATCATCAACAACATCAACTGTGACGACCTCTGTGCACATCAATCATTTTAACTCTTCGTATCGTGGCCAATTTTGATGGTAAATACCGACACCGTATCCCGTGGCGCATGCATCTGAGTACAGAACAGAGCTAAGCTAACCTATGTAAGTGGATGAAATTGGTATTAACTTTAGGATTGGTATTAATTGCACATCCACCGTTAGAAGGCATCGCTTTCACTGGCACCGATAAGTTGGTTTTGCTAACACTCACATGTTTAGTCCAAAAACTGGGCTTCTAAAGGACAAAGAGACAACCCGGATTCGCAATTTAGTTTTTTGTAAAGTCCTTTGAAATAAAACCAACGCACTTTCGATTGTGATGAATGTACAAATGACCGGAACAAATCTTGTCCTCAAATAATCTATGAATCACATCGTTGGAAACCCAATTTATGAGGAAAAAATACATTTTGAAATATTGCAAATGCAATTTCAATTGAAAAGTTCAGTATGATAATTATGATAAATTATCTTATCCCACACGTAACTTTTAACAAAAGAAATCTATTGACCCTATTGAGCAAATGCGGTGACATGAGAAATCGCTAGAACATTGCATTAATGCGGACTGAATCCACAATGCATAGATAAAATCTACTCATCATCAATTCTTAAAGCATAAAGGAATTACGAAAATTCCATTTATTTTGTAAATGTTACGACTTGCAACAACATGGATAGTGGAAAAATCTTGACTAACTAAACGAGTTCGTTTTGGTTCTTTTATTGAGCCCTAGATTTTTACATTCTAGTAAATTCAAAAAAAGAAAGTGTTTTACTCCATTTCCATTCATGGCACAACGCTTAGAAACATGGGCCTCGTTCGTCTTTATTTCGATGTTTCAGATAGCAAACAAACTTACATAATATAGTTCAATTACTAGCTCCTTAAACTTTATTAACATGAACTAAAACTCCGTGATCTGTTCATACACTAACAAGAAAATGAGCCTAATCCTTCTTGATTAATGGCACCACCAGAGTGCAAAATTTAGCTATTATATCGATGACCATATTGTTCAACTTGTGCGTTTTAAAACAGAAAGTAAAGTCGTATATCATTGCCACCAAACGTAGGATCCACAACCGGTTTATAATTGTCATTCTTCCACCTCTACCTTATGGTAATATTTGTAATGTATTCTCTACGCGATGGAATGACGTTCGCTTGAAGGTGTTTATCATTTAAGGATACATATATACGCGTATATATATTATAAAATTATTTTGATTGATTTTTTGAAAATTTACATTTTGAGCTCACTATTCGTTTCAAACATAGAACTGCATCGATCCTTAGATACAATATTGCAAAAACTAAACATTAAGGTCTTATTTGGCATTGACATGAATTCAATCCTCTTGATGATGTCTAATCTTAGCAAAGTCTCAGCCTAGTGCTACTGCACATGATGTCATTGCGTTTGTTTTAGAATTTAAGTTGCACTTTAGTTAAGCCGAGGATGATGTCATTTTACAATATGTCTTAGTCGAAAATCTAGTTACGTGGTTAGCTGACAAAGTTATGCTAATTTGTTAAGATTTTACTACTACTAACCGCACTGCTAGATCAAAACAATATCAACTCGAATCCTTGCTAGTTTTGTTTCAAGTTCATAGTTGTATTAAAGTTGATTTTAAAATACAGTTGTATTTTGAGTTACAGCAAGTTCTAGCAATCATGAATCCGGTTCATCTCTACATAAAACTTTTCCGTAATTGACAGCTGAATCCAGGGACTTGAACCTTGGGTACCTTCAATGGGAAAAAAAGGAAGAAGCGGAAAATGAAATCTATGCGTACATAGTCGGAAGTGTCCTCAACTTGCTAGCTTCTGCCTGCCGTTTCGTTCGCATAAAATCTGTTGTTCGGCCATCCTGTTGCGGGAGATTTCGATTACCTTTGATCCGTCGGGAAATTTTAAATTTCCCGCGGTGAAAAGCAGCGATTGCAGCGTGAAGAAGTAACAAACTAACACACCAACTTTCGCATTAATGTTAGTGGGGTAACTAAGTAAAAATTCGATATCATGGCTTAGAAAATGAATCTACAATTATATTTTACCTCCAACTGAGTTACCGCTGAAGTGTTTTTTAACCGTAACGACACATGCTCCGTTCATTTGATACCTTAGCGTCTGGTAGCCCAAGCCAACGAACGTGACACCACCGTTATCGACCACATAAAAAAGCTACCGTCGGTCATCCTCGGTGACGGTAGCATTAGCGTTGACCTACACGGTTTGCTGTCACTCGAAAAGGAGAGCATGATTTGTTTGATTGTCTCTGTTCAATTGACAACATTTCAAAAAAAAATGCATTATTGTTTTTTCGCGTTTATAATAGCTGGTTAAAAATTAGACTACCCGTATTTCTTGGTTTTTCTTTATTTAACTTAAATTCGTCGTTAATAATTTATTAAAGAAATAGTCATTAAAAAGACCGTATATACAAAGTTAGGAATACTGATGTCGTGATCTTAGCCTGATATAAAATTTAAAAAAGTAACTTTAAACAGTAAACAAAACTGACTGTCATGTCATGTCAATCATTCGCTGCCGTTCGTTCACAAATTTGCTATTTTGCGTAATTTAATTAATTACCCCGTGTGGTTGCCGGGTTAGAATAGTGCCACTCCATGTCTTCCCGTGGATGTCGTAAGAGGCGACTAAGGGAATAAAGGCTTGTAGTACTATTAGGCGATGGGCTTGCAACCTGTCACTAATACGCTGGTAAACATCTTAGCCTATTTGTGCAGAATGTGGTTACAGAATTATCAACAAGTTTTTAAAGTTGTAGGTAATTCTGTAGCTCTGCCTACCCCACTCCGGGATTACAGGCGTGAAGGTATGTATGTATGTAATTAATTACGTAATTTGTAGACGCCATTAAAATAAATAAGTAAACTATTTTGCGTAGAATTGAAAGCGTGTCGTCAGAATCAAGTAATCCGTCAGACAGACAAACAATGAACATGACAGTTGTATATTTTTTTGAATTCCTTTGGTAATAAATGGACTAAGGGCACTATAAGTGTATTCCTAACATTCACAATCCAACTTTTTTTACTGTTTTTCCTAAATATAAAAAAAACTACTGCATAAAAAAAACCAAAGATATTTTTACTGTAATCAGCAGAGTAAAATCTAGAAACGGTATTTTAGTTTACTACCTTAGCACAAAATGAATTGTTGTCAATTCATTGTTCATTGATGATCTGATATACTTATGGATTTTTACTTTTAATTAATCACACAATTGGATGAAACTGGGGTATTTTAATTTTTATTTTCGGCTAACAATGTATGATATTCATCATGTATTATTTTCTACTAGCGACCCGCCCGCGGCTTCGCCCGCGTGGAATGTATTATACATATAAACCTTCCTTAAGAATCACTCTATCTATTAAAAAAAACCGCATCAAAATCCGTTGCGTAGTTTTAAAGATTTAAGCATACATAGGGACAGACAGCGCCAGCGACTTTGTTTTATACTATGTAGTGATTAATCTTACTTTATAAATTCGACGATGAGATGAATGAAAAGACTTAATTTTGAACTTAAGGGGCTACCATGCCTATAACAGATGTTTTTGATGAAGTTTAAGTTCTTATAACTCAAAATAATATATTTTAATTATCAATATATTCATCTTTGATTTCGTATAGCAGAATTTCAAAAAATAGCCCATGTTTATCTTTTTATGATTTTTTTGAAAACATGACTGTGGTTACACAGTTATCAACAAGTTTTTAGAGTTGTTGGTAATTCTGTAGCTCTGCCTACTAGGCCTACCCCACTACTCTGGGAATGAAGGCGTGAAGGTATGTATGACTAAAAACACAAAATTGGATATAACTTTTTCATCTTGTCGTTAATTGATATCGAAACTACATCTAAATAATCATTATTAATAGGTATATCGAATAAATCATGGAAGGTTTTATTTCTAAAGCGAAAAATATGGAAATAAAGGCCAAAAATTACTTTTTTGGAGTAAAAATGACAAACTATGATAGCATAAATCCTGATATCAGTGAATTGTAAAAGAAAAATTGAGATGACGGCTACTTTAGAACAGCAGTGTTAATGCAAATAGGTTTTAACTACTTCCAACTGAAAGTTTAGAGCTTCAGGCTTCAGGTAGCCACTTAACTAAATTTGCAAATCTACATCTTTTCCAAGAAAACCGGCCGGATTTTTATTGCTAAAAACAGGAAGATCTAAATTACTAACAAATTCAACTCAACTATTAACGGTCAAGTATTTAGTTGCCACATGACATGCCTGGGGGTTATTATGACATAGCAATGCAGATCAGTTTACGCTGAGAGAATAGGACAGAGCTACAACTGCTATAGCTCTGTCCTTTACGCTCGCCGTAAAATGAACTGCAAAACCATGTCATTAATAACCCCCTGCACTACTTAAGATCCAGTTTCGCGTTGAGTCAGATGTCTTCCGTCAACTTAACATTCGCTGCCACCATCTGGAGATTCAAACTATTCCAAGTGATTTGAGGCTTGAAGTAGTGTCATTGGTGTTGAATGTGTTGACATATCGGGTGCCAAGAACTTAACATTGGGTCAATTTTGTATGGAAATTTCATAGCTTGGCACTGAAGTGTTAATTGCTTGGTTTTAAGTAATGGGATCATCCAATCTAACCGACAGACAGTCTCGTCGGTTGTGTTAGTGCATGATAATGAAATGGTTGAATTAATGGAGGGTCGTAGTACCGGTTTGAGCTGACTGTGACGTTATTCGTTGGGTATTTGATGTACTTGCTGAAGTATCTAATAAACTTCGCAATTTTATACCTACTTGAAGCTTTATTGCTTTTTCACAGTCATTGGGAGTTTCTTTAGCGTATCCCGAATTCACTTTCAATGGTATTCTTTTTTAACTATTGCGTTGAACTCATTGCATATCCGTTTAAATCCAGAACAGCTAATAAGGGGTTTGATTGTTTTATTTAATACTATTCATAATAATTGATTGACCTTTTTATACATAATACCAGATTAGAAGAGTTGACAATTTTAGAATGACAGTCCTACTCGTATAACGAGAATTTATTGGAAGCATAATGTTACAAATCAAATGTAACCTAATGGTAACATGATTACAAGACTAAGAATTTGCATGCTACATATAGCTAAGCATCAAAAAAAAAAGACCAACAATCCACACTTAACACAATTTTGATTTTTTGGTGAACTGCATTACTTAGTATCAAATTTTGTTTTAAGTACCTAAGTTATTTACTCGACGTTATATTGCTAAAGCATTTTATTTAGTTGGTTATTGTCATGTCGCTTGCCTTTGTAAATTCTTCTCTTTATACCTCACAAAACCCAACTCGCATAAAATTAAAATGGCAACCAAAATCACTAGATATTTAAATCATGAGCGGTTTCATCAATGCAACTAGATATTCCAAAATTAACGCAACCTATCCAGTACCTTTAAATATTTTTTATTTTCTTGACGGAGAACAAATGTCATTACGCATCGTCCTCCCCGGCTAGATGACGGACTCTCGACCACCTCAGTGTCCTGCGAGAGCTGAGGTGGAAGTATACCGTCTAAAACCTTTCCGGCGTTAACCTCCAATGGGCTGTTAACGGGGGCACCGTGGGCTGATGACTATGCACCACTGGGTGCCCCCCAGCCGCCGCAGCCTATTGCTGCCAAGGGTTCGGTTAACATTCAGAACCCTCTCCGTGACGTGAACCTATCCAGTTCCTAACCTTACCAAAGCTAGCATCATTTTCAAACTAAACATAAAGAACAAATTGCCAGGCTTCCTATTTTTCATCCAGATCAGATCTAATACGGAGTACTCGGCGCTCAATATTCTAAACAACAGCATTCCTACCTTTGCGTCACTCTTTGTCAAACCTGAAAGAGAATAATTGGAGTCCGACATGCTTAATATATTGATATATTTCTTACATCCGTCATCTTGTGTCCCTTTCACTATGATTTTACTATTTTTATTAGACTTTCTATTTAATACTTTACGTGTTCCTTATTACGTAAGGTTATATCAATTGGCGGTGCGATGGTAATAACTAATAAGGTAATCGAGATTGGTTCATTAAGTGTTTTTGCACATAACGTCTTATGCATTACAATATAAAAATCACATCTCGAGAACTCTCACTCATTTCACTACAAATAAAATATATTTTCGACTACAACGTAGCTTACATTTACATTGTCCTGGGGGGTTATTACGAGAAAACTATGCAGTTCAGTTTACGCTGATAGAAAAGGACAGAGCTATATAAAAGCTATAGCTCTGTTCTTTACGCTCGCCGTAAAATAAACTGCATATATAGCTATGTCATAATAACCCCCCAGTAGTTTTGTTTAGAGAAGCCTTTTCATTGACGAACGGCTCGTCCTATTGCAAGCTCTGCCATCTTAAAGTTTATCTTTTATAAATCTAAATGCATGACATAAAAACTCTTTGTCTTTGATCTCAAAATCGCTATCACACTTAATAACGCCTCAGTTAGCGTGTAACGAGTGACCGTCAAACATATAGCCATAGATGTCGTAACGAACATTACGCAAGCCGGTCTGTAATTGATTGTTCCATGGGCGCGAGTACGCGGTTCGAGCTGATCGCTATCACAATTTAACTGTCAAATCGATGTTAATTGGCCACTCGATCTAACATACGTAATTAGTCAGTTAAATTGTAATACAATAGTATTATTTATCATTTTTGACATGTTTTGCTAAGTACATTCCTTTTTTAGGGTTCCGTAAATAAAACTAAAATCGGAACCCTTATAGGATCAATCGTCTCTCCGTCTGTTCGACCGTCTGTCACAGCAAAATTTGTCCGAATGTACTGAACCAAATCAGGTGAATTTTGGTAGGATGGTGTAATCCTATGACCCAAACAGATATGCAAAGAAAACCTTACTGAAATGAAATCAAATGAATCAAATGAAAGGGTTCGTTATGAGGATCTCAAATATATTTTTGTTTTTATTGTAAAATAAATAGATTTGATTTTATTCATGAAAGAAGACGAAAATTGACCATTACCCTCCCCCCGTGATCTCCGAAACTACTGAGCCTAAAACTTGAAAAAAATATAGTTAATTGCTTGTAGATTTTTTTTATTTTTTTTATTTTTATTTTTATGGCATAGAGAAGACAAACGAGCACACAGGCCACCTGATGGTAAGTGGAAACTGTGACCCATACACATTCGCATTCACAAGACTGCAATGCAATCCTAAGACTGCAAATGCGTTGCCAACCCTGAGGACTAAGATGGAATGCCTCTATGCTAGTCATTTCACCGGCTGTCTTATCCCCAAACCGGAACACAACAATGCGAATATTGCTCTTTGGCGGTAGGTTAATGGATAAGATGGTGGTAGCGATCCGGACGGACCCTGCACAATTACATTACATTGTCGATTACAGGAAAACCTATACCAATTCTAAAAACGATATCGTAGTTAACCTGTTATGGTATGGTTATGACGTCAGCAGCCATTACTGTCAAGTAAATAAGAGCTGTCAAAACGGTGACAATACGATAACAGCTCAAACACGATATGGTTTACCGTGCTGAGTAGAAGCCCTATGCCCGCGTAAGAAAACCTATTTGGGCTGCTTATTTCAAGATATTTATCTTTCTCACAGTGAGTTTGTACTAATTTAACAATCACAAGGAAATATTAAAAGTTAAATCTAATCATATTTAAATTAAAATAAAACTAAGCTACTCAAATATTACAGATGTAAATAACAATCACCACTATAAAAAGAACACCCCCTCTAGTAGGTCCACTCGCGGCAAGGTCCCTATGACACTGGCTGCATTACCTCTGAGTCTATGAGCCGGGATGACAGAGCAATAATATAGCTACTTATTCAGCTATTACCGCTCATTCCAATAAATATCTAGTAATATCTCGTAATGTTCTCTTACCTCTTAACTCCGCGGCATTACAAGTGTTTTCTCCTGTAACTTGTTACTCGTAATCCCACGTAACATTATGAATGAATCTATATTCATTCAATAAACCGCTGACTCACTTTCGATGTGAAATTCACCGAATCGGATAATGATTCCTATAGCATAAAGTTGTGCTCTGGCTTAGTTTTCTTTTTCACGTTGATTTTTAACACTCTTAATTTTAATTGCTATGACGAATTTGGAATTTTTAACGCAGATTTGCTGACGAAATCTTTTTTTAGCTGGTATTTAATATTGCTGACGTTCGTTTTAAACTGAGATGTAAGGCGAGCTTTATGTCATATAACGCTGCCTAAAATAGGTTTTGTACGCTCTGACGGGACTACCAACTTAAACTCTCCGGTTAATATTACCTGCGTCGAGTTGAAAAGTGATGCGCTTAAGAGAACACCCCCGAGCAACTTTAATCAACATTATAATGCCTATGTTATAACGATGCAATTGCATGAAAAGTGCTTTTATGTTCTAAAATAGTCAAACTTTAATAAGAAATATGAAGAAAAGACACTATGCAATACTTTAAAAACTTTTTTAACTACCTGACTCTTTCTAGATGAATACTAATCTTACTATAAAGACAATATAAATCACATAGGACGTCAATAGCACATATAAAATACTAGAGGACGCCTCCGAATTCATACGCTTAGAGTTAATTTCCCCCCTATTTCAACCCCTTAGGGGGTGAATTGCCTCCCCTATGATATCTAAGGAATATTCCCTCCAAATTTCAATTCCCTACGGCCAGCGGTTTCGGCTGTGCTGTGCGTCATCGATTTCAAATATCTTTAGATAACAATAATGAATTCATTAAAAAAAACAAATACCTATCTCACATCCAGGTATTTTGACACTTTAATAAGCCTCATAGATTAAAAAGCAGCTTACAACCCAATCCAAGAACACATTTTCGTGTCTATTTTTCATAAATATTAAGATAGCTGGCATTGAAAGGAAAGCTTAGTTTTAAAAAACACAGTTCCCAGCTTCCTTACACTTTCGTTAATCCATCAACTGATCGATACGCAAACATTTTCTCAATAATCGTCAGTAAGCAGTAATTAGAGAGGGAGAAAGTGCCGTGCGTGTGCGTCGACCAATCGCAATCGGACGTCGCTCGCGGTACTCTCGATTGTGATATCGACTCGTAGAATCGATGCTGGATTGATGATGCTAGTTGTTACTGGCTGGCAATGATCCCTTAATGTTTTTTCTTTGTTTCTTGGGATAGTGGCTAATGGGTCTGAATCATAAATTCCGTTTTGTTTTTCAAACTCGATTTTGTCGCAAAAGCGAGTATGAAACGTAAGGCAAAATTTGAGGCAATTATCGGTCAATCTTTCAAAATTTTATCAGCTTCATTGCGTTTGAAGAATACCTACTAATAGAAGTAATTATAAAACTATCCCTAGATCAACTTTGCTTGCTATTAAATTTTATTTTGTAAAATATGCTTAGTATTGCGATTAGATCATTTACACAGAAAGTAATCAGGGGACTATGTCACACCAATTTACCTAGTACCAAATTAAGCTCTAGGTTTGTACTATGGGTACAAGACAACGAAACATATACGGTATAATTACATAGCAAACATCCATGACTCAGAAACAAATATTCGCGCTCATCATATAAATATCTGCCCTTACCGGGATTTGAACCCAAGACCGCTTGCATCGTAGTAATGAATCAATATTAATGATTTTAAAAGCCTTAGGTATAGTACCTACTATGGATTATAAATCAAACTCACTTAAACACCCAAAAACTATAACCACAAATGACCATTTACTTGCTCCCAGGATAGCTTGAAGAGATCCCTTTACGGGATAACTTCGTCTCTGTACATAATTTATGAGTATCTTTCTATGAAACAACTTCTTTTTATGCAATAAAAAAACTACGTACTTACCAACTTAATCAACAAATGGCCTAAGAATTAGAAACAAAATCATACGCAATAAACATATTGTCTGATAACGTTGTTATTTCCTTGCAAACCAGCAACTTGCTAGTTAGATAAACCCTTGTAACAGGCTTGTGGCAGTAACGGTTTGCAGAAGCGAAAGTGCCTAAAGCTAGGGAAGTCAGTCCCGTATCCCTGAGTATATCTACAATGTTGTTAATTGCTTCATAACTCGCTCTAGCGGATGGTTTACATTACAATCCTCTGTTTTATTAGATTCTGCACATGTACGGGGATTTCTACTTTAATCTTTAACTGTGGTTTTAGATATTGCTTTGTTGTTGTTTAGTGTAACCGCAGATTTTACTGAGTAGAGAAACTATTGGTTTACAAACTACCAGTAATTTTGCATACGCCAGTGTTACTACAAATAATGCCTTAATTTTAAGAACGGTTTCTTCAATAGAAGCATTGATCGTGCCAGTTATAAAGTTACCTTTACTTATAATAGCGTTAACGTTATTGTAAAATAACATATCCATTATAAAACCATTGACATCAACGATAACATCTTTCGCCTTCAAACTCTTATTAACATGCAATTTCGGAATGTCCGAATGTTAACTACCAATAAAAGTGCGGATGGCAAGCGCATTCAAGGTCCAGTAAAAGTCTCGACGGACGAAGAAGGTCGCTTAATACTCTTACATCGCAAGGTGACTATTACACAACTTGACATGCTCATACGAAGCTTTGGCATCGCGTGACAGTCTTTGCATACATCTAATAGCGTGCATAGACTCATCGAAGAAGGGAAATGGTGCGGAAGAAATTGTCTTTTACTTTCCCAGTCGCACAATGTCGCTTCGTTGATAGTTCGTGACGCCCCGGTGAGAAAAATAACGATGTTTTCTAATAGGCGGAGTAAATGCATTACAAAAGAGCAAATACAATGTATAAGCCATATAAAGCTGATACAAAGGATCGTAAATCTTTTCTAGACAAAGATTTTGTCGCGATCATTTGTGCTTCAAATTGGCGAGACGGAAACTTATTCCGATACAAAAACTTGAAAATAATTGGCGGTTAATCGATTATTCAAGAGGCCTGAGAATAAGATACCTACAAATAAGTTTCAAGGTGATCTGGAATCAAATTGATTTTCTAATTACGGTTCAACAAGGTAACTTTGCATATCAAAATAACTCGCTCCATTACTGTTCTAGTTAAGGCAGCGATTGAGCGATTCGAATGCTTGGTAGGCAATAAAAGCTATCAAATTATGAATTGAATTGTAAGGTCATCCAAACAAGTAGACCTCTATCTTGTTGCTACTAACATATGATCAGATGCCTTGATATTATGGATTGTTAAATTGTAACATCACTGGCAATGGTCCAGGTATGTAAATTTGGTGATAGTTTGGACAAGTCGGAAATCCTTGGTCTATGTCGAAGAGAACGTTGGACCATTATTTGAAGGTTTTCGGAATTGGTTAAGGGACATAACATGTATTACTAAAGCAATTTACATAGTAGATAGCAGGCATGTTAGCCAATCAATAACATTGAATTGTCGGATACAATGATGCAATGGTTATTCACCTTTTTTCTAAGAAATACTCTTAACGCGATGGAAGAGGTAGTCTTCGCGGTCGGTAAATTGAAAAACGGGTAAAATATGTCGTTACCTCAAGCCAACATATAGGGGACATCAATAATCGTTTATTACTATTGAGTTTTACATTAAAAACGGGTATTTTACAATTTTAAGTAGCAGCAAGAAGTCGCTAATTGGACTGAATATTAAGGCAAAGAGTATACCTCCTAAGCCTTAGAACGTATTGAAATGTCTACTTTAAGTTTTAAAAACCTTCTGTCGTTCGATGCATTGTTTTGATTCTTCATCATTCATCATTCATGATTGTTTAGATTTACTTGTGGGAGGACCTTGTGCAGGGTCCGTCCGGGTTGGTACCACCATTTTATCCATTAACCTACCGCCAAGCAGCAGTGTTCGCATTGTTGTGTTCCGGTTTGGGGATAAGACAGCCGGTGAAATGACTAGCATAGAGGCATTCCATCTTAGTCCTCAGGGTTGGCAACGCATTTGCAGTCTTGTGAATGCGAATGTCTATGGGTCACAGTTTCCACTTACCATCATCCTGTGTGCTCGCTTGCCTTCCCATGTTATAAAAAAAAATGATACATAATATTGTATGCATCATTACCGCTTTAATTACCAGGTATAATGAGAAAGATACTTTGGAATATCACTTCTGACCTATGTCAAAACTCTAGTGTTAACAACGTGTTGAGCCTAGTTGTTATTGACCCCGCCTACGAAGGTAGCGTTCCCGGGCTTAATTCTAGGTTAGGGTAAATAATATATTTGATGAGCGCAAGTATTTGTTTTCAAGTTTTTTTAAATATATTTTTCTTTGTCATCATCATTCATTCTCCTGCCCTTATTTGAACATATTTGGGATCGGCGCAACATGTTTTAACTTCCATACTTACTTACATCCTGTCTTTGTCTTTTGTGGTTCTCTATATAAGCATGTTTATTATTTTCTATTACATTAAAATGCTAATTGAAGGAAAAATAGAAGGAAAAAGAAAAAGAGGGCGACCAAGAAGAACTTACTTAAACCAAACCAACCAAATTAATAGAAAAGTCTGTGTGTTAAAGAGAAGGCTTGGTATAGGTAAGATTGGAAATTACTCCACCAACAAGGGCATAGCTCTTAAGTTATTAATGATGAGTATGACTATTAAAGCCTAGACAGCTTGGAACTAGGTTAATCCATGTAAAATTACATACATACATAAACTCACGCCTTCATTCCCAGAGTGGGGTAGGCAGAGCTACAGAATTACCAACCACTCTAAAAACTTGTTGATAATTCTGTAACCACATTTTGCACAAATAGGCTAAGATGTTTAACAGCGCATTAGTGACAGGTTGCAAGCCCATCGCCTAACAGTACTACAAGCCTTTATTCCCTTAGTCGCCTCTCACGACATCCACGGGAAGACATGGAGTGGTACTATTCTAACCCGGCAACCACACGATAATATTGTAAAATTGTCAAAATCATGTAAAATTGACCCCTAATATTTATGATACATACATAACATTAATAGTTCTACCTGGAATCTTGCCCCATTCTAGTCCAAGCAACTGTTACCGAGACCGTCTTTAAAGCAAAGATCATAATGTTCACGCAGTCCAGGGCATTCCAGTTAAATTGGTCCGATTAGAACTGTTTACGAGGGCACCACTGGCTAACTGTACGGTAGGTAACAAGCTGCGATTCCTGGATTCTGGTTTAACTGTATATTGGATGATACAGTTTCATTTAACTCCTGTTAATAATACCTAGAAGTCTTCATATCACGTAACCTTGCAAGCTAAGGGAATTTTATGAACTACAAATAGTCTACTCAATAATCAATGGCCCCATTCTACAGCGGCCTTTAAACTTCCTAATTTTATTTAGGTGTCGCTAAAACACTTTCTTTCTTTCTTTGCCCCCGCGGCGACTTGAACAGCTACTACCGCGGGGATATGGCGTTTCCACGTGAAGTGATTTCGCCAGTGTCAAGTATGTATAAGTATAAATCAATATAGCAATAAAACACAATCCAATCTTCTCTAGGAAGATTGGGGGCAACGTTGTACGGTGATTTGTAGGTCAGAGGTCAAGATAGTTTTAACCTCTGCACCACTGCGAGTCAACTTGAAACGAGAAGAAAGATGCCAGATACACGAAATAAGTCCAATAGTCTTCAATCACTGTGCGACACAAAGGCATAAAAAGTACAAATCACTATCAGAAAAGAACTTTGACCACCTAATTACCCAAAAATTAAAGTCTAAAACAAATTACACGTCCGCCATCTTTTAACGTTGCAAATGGACCCCGCTAAAACACGTTTCTATTCTATGAGCAGCTGTCATAATCAAATGACAGCGCCATGACAGCGCTAATTTGATTCTGACGCTTCTTATCTTAGGCGGTCTTATACATTGTCAGCTTGACATTCTGGAATAGCACTGATTATATCTGCCGTCTAAACTATATCTTAAAATTAGACAATTTCGTTTTAGGCTATTTCAGCGATGTACGCGTAGAATCGAGTCCAATACCTACCTATAAGTCCTATGACTTGATATGCTACTTTAAATGGAAGAAAAAAAAACCTGAAAACATTACGAATATTCGTTGTTTAGCCACTGGACAACCCTATCATAATAATAGTATTAAGTTAAGAGAAAGATTATTTTAGCGATATGGTTCTATGATCTGTATATAGTCCTTGACCGAAAATAATAATAATATTATTAAAGAAGATAAAACCTAAATTGATTTTAACAACTTGATAGATGATGCAGAAGATGTCGAAAGTGTTATTTTTAATACGACGATAAAGTAATATAAAAATAATATTAATAAACCAAATTGTGGAGACAGTTGACTTCACTGAAAAAACCGAGTATCTATTTACTGAGAAGCATATTCATAAACAAATAACAAAGAAGAACATATTCACAGCTAATATCGTCTCCGTATCCTCAG
Organism: Acleris emargana; assembly: GCA_927399475.2. Classification (NCBI taxonomy): domain Eukaryota; kingdom Metazoa; phylum Arthropoda; class Insecta; order Lepidoptera; family Tortricidae; genus Acleris; species Acleris emargana. The sequence continues at coordinate 19,235,004 of OV656848.1, read as the reverse complement.
ATTTGCACCTTATTTGTGAAAAGATGAAGTTGCATACATACTGCATTTCAAAACACTGCACTAAAGGTGTTAGCTGTAATAGCAAATGCAACACACGTCACTAACAAACCACTGTGTAGATATTAACTTGGGCGTCTCCTTTGTATGGTCTCTATAGCGAGAACATCTCTGGCGAAACTTCGAGTACTTCGTGTCGTGTTGAAAAGGACAATATGTAAATTGGTAATATGAATTTAAACAGGCAGAGTACGTGTGTATAGCCTATTGTTTAAATTTCCTTATTGACCGTTAAGTTTCAAGTTAATTTGCTTTTAGGGGCATGACTGGTGAAGAAACTGGCCAGAGAATACATTCTTTGGACGAAGAGTTGCTTAATAAAATTTAAAAAATAAATTTTAGCTACTATCAACGTTGCACGTTTGCAAAAGCGATAGTTTTTTTTAAGGACGGCAGTATGAATATTTATCAAGGCGTTTTACGGATGTACAACCGCAGCTAACCAGTAAGAAAGAAGGCACGAAATGTGGTGGTTTAGAAGATACGAGTATCGTTCTTACACTAATATCAACGGTTATCATACCCGTTTTGGCATCCAGAAGCGAATTCTGCCATTTTACTTTGGATATGTTTTAAGTTTAGACCTTTATTGGAATTTCTAAATTTATTTTACCTACCTGACACACAGATTTAAATTATTTATATTAGATAAGGCATGTGTGTCTATGAGGGAAGAACTTGAGAAAACGCGCCTAAAAACAGTGACTTCGGAATCAAATTCGACGTTTCAAAAACTGTATTGCTTTAAGATACATTAGAAAATCGCCTACTACACGGTCGAACTATTATAGCACTAGCGATACATTTCAGTACCTCGTCGCAGCTTTTTATATTCTAAATTCAAACCACTCCATTGCGACATGGTACTATATTTACTATCAGCCCATTGGAACCCTGACCCACCATAGAACCGTGTCACAGTGACGTTACGATTCAAGTCGTAAGAAGCGTCAAACAAGTTATTTTAACCTTTACTGTGACACCTTTCTATGGTCGGTCGGAGTTTCAATGGGCTGACCTTCCTACTTCTGAGTACAACTATACCCTCAGTAAATGCACTTCCATACTTCTTTTCCTCCATCATCCAAACATTTCCTCCTTTCCCATCGCCTCATACCTCAGCACATCACAACGCGGCCGCGACCTCTCGTAAGCCAGTGATCAACATAGCAAATTAGCACGACAATCGGCGCGCGCGCAGTCCCGTTACGAATCTCATTCCGATATAACGGGCGCCGGTCAGTGGTGGACTCTTCGGCATGCTAGTTCAAACAAACTGACGTCGTATTATGGACTGTCAAAACTACACTCGCGATCAAATAATACGGGTCAGAGTGCGTTTTTCATACTAAAGAGGCTATTTCGAAGCCTTGGTTCCTCGCCAGGGGATGCTTTTAGTGAAATCTGATGATGGACACCCCGAGCATCGATACAGGACTTCCAGAGTGCCTAGGATACCCAACTGATTGAATCTGCGGTTAACGCCGGAATCGTGCATCTTCAGAGAAACACCTAAAATGCCAATAAAATGTACGGAAATCCAAGTGCTGACCCAAACTCTCTCGCTGTGGTGTTAACTGATTGTGCGATCAGTTAGATATGCTAAGCTCTTTTGACCTCCTCTATTGACCTCGGAGTATCCACCATTAAACCTCACTCAAAACAACCCCTGGCCAGGAACCAAGGCTTCGAAATAACCTCGTTTTTATGAAAAACGCACTCTGACCCGTATTATTTGACCGAAAGTGTAAGTTCAAGAACGAAGGGTGGGACAGGTACCTATAGCAGTTTTATGGGTGGCCTTGCTGAGCATAATTATGTTGTATTCTATTTTTGACAGGAAGTATGTCATTTAAAAAAAAAAATTGGTACCTACCAACACCGATCAATTTTCCTGAATTATAAACCACATCATATTCACTCGGTGTCCCTACTATAAGGGAATAAAGGCTTGTAGTACTGTTAGGCGATGGGCTTGCCACCTGTCACTAATACACTGGGAAACATCTTAGCCTACCTACTTGTGCAAAATGTGGTTACAGAATTATCAAGAAGTTTTAAGACTTGTTGGTAATTCTTTAGCTCTGCCTACCCCACTCTGGGAATGAAGGCGTGAATTTATGTATGTATGTATCATATTACAAGTCAATACAATTGTCCACAAATCTACTAGTGAAATGTACTGCATGGACTAAATAATATTGTTAACCTGGTGAGTTAGGAGAAATGGGCCCCTGTTGAGAATAACATCACTATGCGCGTACGCCGCCACTGCTGTGTTTTGACGTAGAAATGCGTTAGTTTAAGTTAAGGTACAGATATTATTAACACGCCTTTCAAAGTCAAAATATTTATTGCATGTCACATTACATAAAACAACAACATCTTTGCATCTTACATGTTCCATTTATATTTTGATCGATTGAAAATAAAAAAATGAATAGCGTTTGCATCTTGGCTAGGGCTGTACTGCAGTAATCAGAGACATTTTAAAGACAATCAACTCGTTCTTTTTTAGGGTTCTGTAGTCAAACTAGGAACCGTTATAGTTTCGCTATGTCTGTCTGTCCGGCCGTCTGTCTGCAGCCTAGCTCAGAGACTCTTAGTCTTAGAAAGCTGTAATTTGGTAGAGAGTTAGATCTTTTTGTTTTTTGAGTTATTTAAGTAGTTTTTGTGTAGTGCTTCGAAACTCTACACTGAGCATGGTCAGACATGCTCTTTCCCGGTTTTTAAACTTATGTATGTTACATACATACATTAAATCACGCCTGTTTCCCGGAGGGGTAGGCAGAGACCACTTCTTTCCACTTGCTACGATCTTGACAAATTTCTTTCGCTTCTTCAACATTCACACATCGAGTCATGCACGCACGTCGGTTTCGGGTACTTAAGATTCGGCCCTTTTCCAGTGTTTATCCGACTTGATTTGAAAAAGTACTCCTAGGGGGCCCCTTCCGACCCTTGTGTATGTTAATCGTAACTAAGCCGATAGACCAACATTTGGACTGATTCGTTCGAGAGGTCCGCAACTATTTGTTAGAATAAGAAAGTAATTCGTCTTTCATTCCATCTGCGGCCGGTCAGTCCGGCGTTTAGTCAGTGGGACCCTTTAATTTAACCTTCGAGACTGTTATCTTTCAAGTCTCTTGATAAATTTGCAATCAACCACATCGTTATCGACTTGAAAGTTACGTAGGTACTCAGGAGCCCGGGAAATGGCAATGTCCGGTTCGAACCTGCCCGGAATGCGGCCCAAGGCTGCAAGAAAGTTCCACTCAGAAACGATCGATTGTTAATACCTAATCGATTGCGTTAACAGCTGACTCGATTGTTGAGTCGATTGCGTATGGATGTGGTTGTGAGATTAGAGATGAACTGATTGAAATATAATATGTAGTAACTACTCTTGACTCAAGATAAAGTAGTTAGGTACTTAACTTACCTAAGCTGATTGTACTTTTTAAAATATAAAAGAAGATGACCGACTCACTGACCGATCAACGTACAGACGAAACCGCTGGACCTCGGACACACACACACACACATACACAGACAAAGTCACACACACTCACGCGCGCGCGCGCGCACACACACACACACACACACACACACACACACACACACACACACACACACACACACACACACACACCCCCGCACACACACACACCCGCACACACACACACCCGCACGCACGCTCACAAACTTTCGCCTCACTGCACATTTACTGCGTCTAATAAACCAGCAGTCGTTTGGTATGTAATGTACTGACTCCAAGACGCATCCCTCGCTGCAATTCAATCTTGCCTCAAGTAAATCTCGTCTACTGAACTGATCAACTGCTAATTCAAAGTTCTACTTTTACTACTTAACTAAATAAGTCACGGAATGTGTATCGATCGAGTCGCGTGAGTTTTGACAGACGGCGTCGCACGATAGGCGCGGGCGCAGTAGATCGGAATCGGAAGAAAGTGAGTCGATAATTTCTCGCGAATCGAGAAATCGATGAAACTTGACAATAGGCGAGAAAAACGTGTGGATTTCTTAATTAGATAGACCTTTCGGATAATCCATTGTTTTTATTTACGCTGTAATTATTTATTGTGAGGTGAAACCGCAATCCTTAATTAAATTGTTGTATGTCTTTAAGTCAACATTCATTTAAATTAAATTATTATATAAAAGGGGGACAGCTTACGCAGCTTGCTTATAATAAGGACTCATGCTGATCCAAGATAATTTAATGACAGTCTAGTTTTTTTGCATTGTCCAACTTATCTACATTATTTCTAGAGTTTAGCATAAGTAGGTACAAGATGTCAGAATCTATAAAAAAAAATAACCTACACTTAGTTGGATTAAATGTAGATTATTTCTGTGACAGCTCATATAAACCCGAATTACATCTGTGTCGTTTACTTTTCATGAATAACTACACTAATACTATTCATGAACGCTAGATTAAATCTCTTATTTTTTTTCATCACACTTGCACGTAAACAGTATCTAAACATACAGGTTAACTTGGCCGCAATGCCCCATATAAAACCCTCGACCTTTTTATTTACCATGAAACCCAAGGTCGGTAAGTAATTTTTTTTTAATTTATATCACAGCACACAGGTCATGCAAGTTCAAGCAAAGAGTTTACACGCAATTGAAAAATTGTCTTAAAATGTTATTTAAACAGGAATTTCATTGCAATCTCGCTACATGTTACTTAAATACTCAATTAATGTTCTTAATAATCGATTTTAATAGTTTTCTGTATCAAAACGTCGTTTTTTTTTATATTCCTTCAGGGCTGTATGTATACCTACGTAAGTATTTGCCCTTAACGTTTCTGAACGAAACATTTGTATAATCTGTGGAGTCCGCCCGTCATCCGCTTAAAAAAAGTTCAAGTAATTCGTAATAGTAGTTGTGCTGACTTGTGTAAGTATTATAAGTGTTTTCTGTCCTATAATTTTATTTATTTACTCGCAAATGTGATGAAAAACATTGTATGTTTCACGGTCGGTACAGGAATTACGAACCTCGACTCAGAAAGCCCTCAGTCTTCGACTTCGGGCTTCTACTAGAGCCTCGGTCGTAATTCCTTACTTACCGACCTTAATACACAATGTACTAATACATGACTGCGGGGTTATTATGACAAATCTATGCAGTTCAGTTTACGCTGAGAGAAAAGGACAGCGTTATATAACTCCTATAGCTCTGTCCCTTACGGTCACCGTAAACTGCATAGTTTGCTTGGAATGACTAGCAAATGTTTTAAATTACAAAATAGAGCTGTCACGAAAATGAACCTTAAATGACTGAATTGTAGTGCAACAATACAACAAAATAAAAATGAAAATAGCTTTGTAAGCACACTTAAACATTTAATGATAGAAAAATGCTATTCACTACATAGTATAAAACAAAGTCGCTTGCGCTGTCTGTCCCTATGTATGCTTAAATCTTTAAAACTACGCAACGGATTTTGATGCGGTTTTTTTTAATAGATAGAGTGATTCTTAAGGAAGGTTTATATGTATAATACATTCAACGCGGGCGAAGCCGCGGGCGGGTCGCTAGTATTCAATAACTGAATACTTAGATGATAAGTTAAATTATGAGTAAAGATTAAACGACAATTGTAGGTAGGTATTACTAGCAAATAAGCGGTCTCATTAGTTTATTAGTTGTTGTGCCATACAGGATCCATAATGATCTCCTAACTTTCAAGTTAATTTATTACCACCTGTATATATTATATTGTGGAATGTAAAGTAATTGATTACAAAATATTTTAAAAAAAGTAAGCGACTCTACTGTCACAAATACTATTTCAAAAATGCACTGACGTGCGTGTTTTACAAGTTCGCTCTCTTTCTGGAATTGCTCATAATTAAGAAACAACGGAACTTAACGTACTAAATGCACTTAAGTGCATTCTGCAAGCGTGTCTTACTGCACTCGATTTGGCTGACCCAACTATTTTTATTGGCGCCAGAGGAATTAAATTCACACGAGTAAAAGACTAAGATTTATGCACATTCAAATATGAAACTACAATCTATACCGAAATCTTAAGTCTTAAAAGTTATAATGAAATAAATGTCAGCGAACAATCTCACACAACATGACCTAGTCCAAAACTAAGCTTTCGGCTTGTACAATGGGTACTAGACCACAATTTCGATCTTATCACTTGACCCTAAAATTCTACTAGGTCAAACAATATTGCTTTTGACATGATAATGGTATTGTTTTTAAATCGGCCGGCATTACTGTCAAGTAAATCTGACGACGCGGTAGCCTAGTCGGTAGTGACCCTGCCTACGAAGTTAGCGGTCCCAGGTTCGCACCTCGGTACGGACAAATATTTGTGTGATGAGTGCGAGTATTTGTTCCTGAGTCTTGGATGTTTGCTATATATTTAAGTAGGTATTTATCTATATAAGTAAGCTTATCGTTGCCTGGTACCCATAGTACTTAGTTTGGGGCTAGATCAATTTGTGTGAAATGGTCCCCTGATATTGATTGATTTAAACAAGAGCTAATGTATCATTGACAATACTATAACGTGTCAAAAGCAATATGGTTTTATCGTGTAGAATAAAGGCCCTGTACCCAAAAACTGCCACCCTCTAGCCACTATGCTATGCCTTATGTCAATGATACGGCATTATTGGAAAAAGAGGTTGAGAAAGAGTTTATCTAAATAAATTAAAGCGAATACTTATTTAACTTAAGAAATTACTTATTTGAACTCAAATAAAACTAAGCTACTCAAAAATTAATGATGTAAATAATAATCACCACTATAAAAAGAACATCCCCCAGCAGGTTCGCTCGCGGCATGGTCCCTATGACACTGGCTGCATGAACTCTCTGGATAGCTAGCCCAATCCTTTAGGAGAGGTTGAAGTTACTTATTTCTTTTTAATCAAGTACCTACGTTTAAGTTACTAAGCAACCCAGCAGGTTATGTGCAAGCCTCAATTACACCGTTCGTTTGTCACCAAACAATGCTAGCGCACACCTTCCTGTCTTGCGTAATTCATTGTCTAAAACATTGTAATGTTTAAAATGTCACTCAAAAGGACGTGTCCTAACCCTATAACAGGGCCATGGAAGTACACCGTGAAGGTTGCTGGCAACAAAGAATAGCCATTTAAAAATAAATTGGGCTTGTGAAAACGGAAGTGGTAAATGTAACCTATACAATGAATGTGTTGACATTTTGAAAGTTTAATTAAATGAAATGAAATTAAAATATTTATTTGCAAGAATGTTGGTAGGCATTGTCCATTGTCCTAATGCATGCATCGTTTATCCTAATTTTCGCTACTCCTACAGCCTTTCCCGTCTCAATTTTAACTTGCTACAATAAAACAAATATTTTTGGAAAACTTAAATAAAATGACTTAGATGAAAACCAGTTTAGAAAAATGCCTCCTTTATATTTGCCATACATTACAATTTCATAAAATATTAATATCATAAATATCAGAGTACAATCTTGCACAAATTGATCTAGCCCCAAACTAAGCTCTAGGCTTGTACTATCCGTACTAGGCAACGATAAACTTAATTATATAGATATATACATACTTAAATACATAGACAACACCCAAGACTCGGGAACAAATACTCGCGCTCATCACACAAATATTTGCCCGTACCGGGGATCGAACCCGGGACCGCTAGCTTCGTAGGCAGGGTCACTACCGACTAGGCTGTCGCGTCGTCAACAACATTTCATAGTAAAGAAGACGTTAGTTATTTTGCAAAATATTTACCAATACCAATAGTATTCAACTTGAGCCACAGAATATGCTCAAGTATCATGTCTCTTACGTCTTTAAACACCTGGTACAAATCCATATTTAAACTAAAATCGATTACTGCAGCGTTTTATTCTTAGAATCTAAAACATCGTAAAGATCAATTTCATTGAAATAAATAAGTATTTTATTGCTGCCAAAGGCATTAAATTTAATTGCCTCGATGCATTATTTTTATCCAATCAACGAAGGATATAAATTGGGAGTTACATGTCAATTACCTTAAAATTGCCTGAATTTACTCTATAATTAACAGAACTTTTCTGCAGTTTTCCCAAATTTGCAACTTGGAGTCTTGAAAACTAGTTTTTAAATAAAAATGTAAAATTTAGGAATGCGGTAATAACTTTTAGCCTCCTAACTTATAAAATGAGTACCTGACAGGACAATAATGGAGTCACAAACCATCTGTCGAATCTGTCAAAATCCCGAATCTCATAATCCCCAAAGTATTTTTAGCACTGCTTTTATGAAAATTTGGACTTTATATTCGGTTTCGGAATTTTAAATTGTTCCGCACATACATAGTTCACCGAATTGCAAACCTTTAGAGGCAGTGTGCGGGACACATTGCTAGTAGAACCGATGGCCGTTGCAGCGGGAAAGGTCTAGAGTGGCGACCGCGACCCGGGAGACAAAGTGTCGGCCGGCCTTCCACAAGGTGGACTGACGATCTGATAAAGGTCGCGGGAAACCGCTGGATGACAGCAGCAGAGGACCGATCGTTGTGGAAAACCTTGGGGGAGGCCTTTGTCCAGCATTGTACGTCTTGCGGCTGATAATGATGATGATGATGAACCTAAACCGCAGACATTAACAAATGCAGCGGAATAACGACGACAAAACTAAATTATTTGCATAATTTACACGAAACATCCACAAATAAATAAAAGATAAAATAAATCAACGGCTGTTTCAAGGAGAAATTGCAAAAACTTAACTGAATTCGAAATAACCATAATTATTTCGCAAGCAAAATAAGTGAGTAATTAGAGAACTAGTGGCATTTGGGTGTCGTCAACAGCCTTGGGTTGCGATCTGGCGATCCGCGCGGCAAACCAGTCGCGGCAAGTGTGAACAGGGCATAATTTGGCATGTAAACGAGTTTTTGTTCTTACAGCAAGTGTGGGCGCGCCTTAGCGAGTATGTAAGCGTCTCGAAGTGTCGAAAGATTACTTCGCATACATTTATAAATATTGATGTACATTAGCATGATGAGAAGCAAGGTTTTGCAGAGTTTGCAGTTCTCTGAAACAAAACCCAGGAAATTAAGCATACAAAAACTGAGGTCAGACGATAAGGCTACCTAGCCAAAGATCTTTAGAAACATGGTGAATATTGGTGGCATGTGAAGTATGCTCAAAAAGAACATCAATCGTCGCCTAAACGATTGATGATACGTGAACGTTTACGATCCTACAGTTCATACTTTTACGTGTGATATTTTCGTATTGATTGGTTACGAAACAACAAAATAAACAACAGATTAGAAATCAGTACCTCTTTCTTAGTAACATTTAAATGACATGAGAGACAGGAAGTAGTTCCCAGTTTACTTCTCTCCTTGTGCAAGAGGCGTCTCTGCCCATCCGATATGGAGTTACAATCGCGATAAGTTTTCTCCGGAACAGGTCCAACCAGCCCCTGTTCAATGCCACAGTTTTTATTCAAACGGCTTCCGACTTTCAGATATCGCCGGAAGAAAGTCGAAATGGATAAGATCTCCAAGAGAAATCATTGGTTTGCTGCGAAAATCATTTCTAAACATCTTATTTTCCCAGGCATCGATATATGTTTTACTCTCCTTTATGAAATCTCAAATGAGAAGAGTCAATATGAGGAAAAATCAAAGACTGGTCAACACAACGCAAAAGCTAGAAAAGTTTCCTTCCACAGTATGAGGACAAATGTGAGGAAAAAATGTTCAAAATAGTCTTAATCAACTTTGGTAAACATCTCGCAGATTATATGGATGATATAATATGGTCTTGCTAAGATTGTGCGTCAAAAATAACATGAACAAGAGGACAAAAACGTGAAACCATAATTTACGACCTCGATGAGTAACCAGAGAAAGTGATTACCAACCTGTAACTACATCACCTCACAGATGGTTACATAATTGGTCAACTTTAATGGTGACGATTCAGGCTAAAGTTTAATCAAGACAGATAGCTTCTGTTCTGCTAGATTGTTTTGTAACTCGAAACTTGACACTTTGGAAACTCTATCGCATCTTACGCTTCGATAGTATCAGAACTGGAACATGGAAGCACTAGCTAGAGGAATTGACATGTATTATCATAAGACATAGGAAAGCATATGTCACGTCACTAGACTGTCATTTGTCAAATATTTTTGTTCGCATCTTTTTTATTCAGTAGTCAAAGATTATAGATGTAAGGACAGTAGTTTAGCAAATATTACCAAGGGAAGTGAACGTTATTTTCTAATAAAACTATTACGTTTTCAGGATATTACGTAGGTTTGGTTAGGTAAGACTTGACTATCAATTTTTTTTTCGATAAAATTAAAATTCTTGCCTAATGAAACATTCGTTGAAAGGTGTGTCGATTAAATAATAGGTACCCCTTTATGACCTTTTTACCCCTCTTTTATGATACGATTAATAGAGAAAATCTGGGGACCTAGTGAAAAAGTCCACTTAACTCGTTATAAAAAAGGGTATATGCATAAACGGAGTGTACTAGACTTATACCCTTTTTCACTTGATCTTCAGGTGACTTATAACCTTTTTCACTAGGATCCCGGAATTGACTTTTATCAAAGTTGTTAATTTTACAATTTAAATCCGTTGTCCCTTTCTCAGCCACCGCAGCGGCGCTTGACCTGTCGTGGCATTCTGAGAAAGTTAAGTATGTTGCGAAAATCACGGCAGGAAATAAAAATATACTCCAGTGTCAATGTTGTGACATTTAACGCCATTGAGAGAAAAGTTCACTGGTATTTATTACTATAAGATTATGCAAAAAAATATGTCAGTAGGCCTAGACGAAAAAGTTGAATTTAAACTCCATGTTGCTTTTTAATCATTTTATAATCTCTTTGACGATCATTTTTACCCTCAATTTTAGTATTCCATCAACGTTCTGGCTATCAGACCCTTTCGCCTCAGTACTTTACAAGTGTACAAGTCACCAAATAAAAAAAGACAATTATTCAGTAGGCCGCTCGGGCACTTTTACACGTCATGAATCTACCAGCGCTTCCCAAGAGAATAACACTGCATGCTGAGAAGAAACGCAGCAGTCAGTAATTTTTTAAACGTATTTCATATTACAATGGTACCACTTATATAAAGCTATAAATATTAAAGTAGATATAATATCAAATGTCATGCTTAGTTAAGCAGGAAAACATGCCAAAAATGTTACGAGAGAGATAGAGGGTGAAAAGGAAAAAAAAACTACTTAACTATGTGTACACAACATACCGAGTATAAGACGGTGCAAGACGACGACATACAAAATCGATATATTTTCCTACATCAACGGTGTCCCCGAGACAAGATAAAACTTTTGCATTTGCACAAATTATTAATGACTACCTACCTAAGTTTTGAGTGTAGGCCAAGCATTTTTGTCTGTTAGATAATTAGTATTCGAGCGTATAATATAATACCTCCTCTTTCGAGAACCGTACAACTTTGTCAAATTAAACCCTAGGACCATTATTAATTTTCTTTAGTAAAAAAATATGTTAAGTAATTTTGTTATTAATTATAATTACTGATAATTAATATCTTAAAAACATAATCAGTTCTAGATTGTCATTATGTTGCATTAGTAGATAGGAGACAACTACGGAGAAATGTAACTCGAATCGAGAACACCGTATCTGCTTGGATTTCTTTTATTTACGTTTGTTTTATAAATTAAGGAAAAAATATTCATTACACAATATATATCATCATTTTAATAAAATGAGAACTAGTAGAATCATAATTATGCGCTTTAAAAGTAAACAATACAATAATATAGTATTTTCCTTCTGCCTATATCTTATCGACATAATTATCGTGTTTTCCTAATTAAAATTCGATAAAACATCATTCGATCGTTCATTTTAATCAATAAAGTTTTTTTTTTTTATAGCATGGGAAGGCAAACGAGCACACAGGCCACCTGATGGTAAGTGGAAACTGTGACCCATAGACATTCGCATTCACAAGACTGCAAATGCGTTGCCAACCCTGAGGACTAAGATGGAATGCCTCTATGCTAGTCATTTCACCGGCTGTCTTATCCCCAAACCGGAACACAACGATGCGAACACTGCTGCTTGGCGGTAGGTTAATGGATAAGATGGTGGTACCAACCCAGACGGACCCTGCACATGGTCCTCCCACAAGTAAATACTTTACTAACAAGAATAGCGGTGTTTTTAAATGGGAATAGGTACTGGGCAATTCTACAGGGTAAGACTACGCCGCCATTACTGTCACTTAAATAAGAGCTATCGTAACATTATTCGTAGCAAATAAGCAGTATGCCAAAATCAATAACCGAAGCAGTTTTAGCTCTCTGCCCTTAGTAATAAGGTTGATATTGCTACAGGAATTTTATCTGATATACTACGTATTAGCTTAGGAGGGCAGCATTGACAGTACGATAGCATATCAAAAGCAATATGGGTTTTGCCAGTAGAATAGACGCCCTTTTTAAATGATTCCGCACACGTTATTAATACGATGTAATTAAGCGTTATGCATGTTCAGCTAATTTTAAATTAATAAATACGGTGTTAACATCTTAGCCTATTTGTGCAAATTGTGGTTACTGAATAATCAACAACTTTTTAAAGTTGTAATTCTGTAGCTCTGCCTAGCCTACTCTGGGATTACAGGCGTGAAGGTATGTATGTATGTAAATACGGTGTTTTCACTAACGTCGACCCTCGCTATAGTGAGGAAAATGCTGCAGGACTCAAATGGGTCATTCTACTTTTCAGTGTACATTTTTGGTTTTAGTCCGATAAAAAGTATACCAAATTATGAATCCGCGTCTAAATAAATAACATAAACTTAGAATGTTTAAGTTTGACGGTTTCCAAAAAAACAACTCTTAAATTACTCAATTATCGTTAAAAAAACTTGGTAACTCAGTGGTAAATTGCACTCTTTCCATAGAAAAGGCGGGGACATCAACATCCACTGCGTTACTGGCATTATAGTTATTACAAATAACTTTTTATGTATTAGGATAATTCTAAATACAAGCTTATTTACGTCCCTCTTCGAGTGTCAAGTTAAAAAACGGTGCAATTCACCGTTTTTGAAATAAAAATTGTTTAGTGCAAATGTGGCTAAAAATTTATGTACAACGAAAAGTAGAATGGCCCAAATGTCATAATTTTTATCTTATCTAGTGTTATGTTACATTTTCGAATGCATTACATATCGGACCTCTTACACACTCACCTGTGTATACGTGCAGGTTTCCTCACGATATTTTGTCCTTCACCGTAAGAGCTACTTTTAATGTAATTCATAATTCATAATAGTTTATTGCATTCACATAGTGATAAGGTCTTCGGACAAGCACAGTTATAATGTGAACCCTGCAAGGGCATTACAATCTTAGGTATAGTCTTTACTATTTGAACTGAGCTGATCTTCTACACAAAGGCCATTGTTTGTAAACAATACCATTGTCTTTCTTTGTGTCCGTAACACCAAGCCGATTACATACAAAAAAGTTAAAACTACATTGAATGTACCTACATTGAATTATCAACCCTACCCTCTTAGTCAGTAGGTTTAAAATGTAAAGTGTCAGGTTACAGATATAAGTCACGTGTAGACGATAGTATTGTGTAGAGAATAAGCACAGTTCAAATAATAAAGACTTATATCTGTATCCTGACACTTTACATTTTAAACCTACTGACTAAGAGGGTAGGGTTGATAATTCATTGTACATTCAATGTAGTTCTAACTTTTTTGTATGTAATCAGCTTGCGGTTACGGACACAAAGAAAGACAATGGTATTGTTTACAAACAATGGCCTTTGTGTAGAAGATCGGCTCAGTAGAAATAATAAAGACTATACTAACTTACTTACTTAACTATAATTTTATTACATAATCATTGTAAGTTTTAACTTAACTAACATTTTATTGCATTTCGCAAACCAATCGCTACTGGGAAAAAAATATAATTAACAATAGGTTATTTCTATGAATCTAAAAGAAAATCATTAATTGAGTAATAAGCTTTATCTAATAGGTAATTTTTTAAGAGTATTTTAAATTGCACTACATTTTGTATATTTTTCATTGCGTCCGGGATATGATTGTAGACTTTTATAGACATTGCAAATGGGCTAGAATGCACCATTTTCAAAGTTGAAAATGGTTTTGCTAATCTCTGTCGAGGGCGGAGATTTTGGTGCCTCGTATATTCGGGAAAAAGATTGAGGTTTTTCTTTACAAAAAGGCATACCTCCAAAATGTAAATCGATGCCAAAGTAAGGATTTTTTGCTCTAGGAAATGTGGTCTGCAGCTTTCCGTATTGGAGCTGTTAACTAGGTATGTACCTACTTAAGTTAGGAAAACTCATTGATACAAAGTGCGGGGATCTGAATAATAATATTATGCATGTAAGTAAGTGCATAGGATCGAATGATCACGACACCATGTTTGCACGGTGATTTCGGTACCCAGTTTCTTTAATTTTAGGGTTCCGTACCCAAAGGATAAAAACGGGTGTCCGCTGTCCGTCTGCCCGTCTGTCTGACACCAGGCTGTATCTCAACAACCGTGATGTGATGACTTCTTTTTCTGTTTCTACTACTGGTTGACTGGTAGAGAGGGCATTAAGTGCACCATTTGTACTTTATTGTATTTAGTGCAAATAAGTTAACCCGTGTGGTTGCCAGGTTAGAATAGTGCCACTCCATGTCTTCCCGTGGAAGTCGTAAGAGGCGACTAAGGGAATAAAGGCTTGTAGTACTGTTAGGCAATGGGCTTGCTACCTGTCACTTATATACACTGTTAAACATCTTAGCCTAATTGTGCAAATTGTGGTTACAGAGTTATCAACAAGTTTTTAGAGTTGTTGGTAATTCTGTAGCTCTGCCTACCACACTCTGGGAATGAAGGCGTGAAGGTATGTATGTATGTATGTATGTAAATAATAGCTAGACAGTTGAAATTTTCCCAGATGATATATTTCTGTTGCCGTTATAACAACAAATACTAAAAACAGAATTAATTAAATATTTAAGGGGGGCCAAACCCTTCGTGCGCTAGTCCGACTCGCACTTGGCCGGGCACCTGATGGTAAGTGGGTTCTGTGATCCATAGACATATGCATTCTGAAGAGTACAATCTAAAGACTACAGTCTACCCGCATAGAATCAATCTGTCACAAGCTAAAGAGTCTTACCTTCGTAGAGGTTCTCGTCTTCATCGTTAGGGTGCGCCGAGCTGATCTGCCGGCACAGGTCCTCGTACTCCGCCCAGTACGCCGCCAGCGCCGTGGGGTCCGGCGCGCGCGCCGACAGCGGCAACGCCATTCGGACTTCGGGGGACGCCTGCAGAAGATAAAGATGAAATGTGAAGATGCAATTTCCTTAGATGATTTATGATGGTCGTAATACTAAATCCTTGAGAGAGGCCACTAATACTTCGCTCACTTGATCAACCGGGCGACGGAGAACCGTTTTAAGGATAATCATCTAGTTAGGTAGGCTAGGCTAGGTAGCCAAGATGCAAACAGTTTCGATTAACTGGAGATATATAAACGATTAAGCTTTCGACGCGATATGTCACTAGCATACATAAAGCGATTTTCGAAAATCGACATTTTTTTTTATGGCATAGGAAGGCAAACGAGCACACAGGCTACCTGATGGTAAGTGGAAACTGTGACCCATAGACATTCGCAATCACAACCCTGCAAATGCACTGCCAACCCTGAGGACTAAGGGTTTCCCCAGACCTATCGACTCCGAATCGGCTTGAGACGGTAAGAAAAGTTTTATGACCATGCAATAAGAGCGAAAACGACGTCGCTCGGCTCGGCTTTTTTCGGCGTTGCGAACGGAACGACGTCGTTTTCGCTCTTATTGCATGGACATAAAACTTTTTCTTACCGGCTCAAGCCGATTCGGCGTCGATAGGTCTGGGGAAACCCTAAGATGCAATGCCTCTATGCTAGTCATTATACCGGCTGTCTTATCCCCAAACCGGAAAAAAACAATGCAAACACTGCTGCTTGGCAGTAGGTTAATGGATAAGATGGTACGGTAACCCGGACGGACCCTGCACAAGGTCCTCCCACAACTAAAAAGTAGTAACTTTCCAAAGTAGTAACTTCATTACCTAGTCGCTGTATCTATTACCCTAAAGTAAATCAAATTAGCATTGCATTAATTTTCTTGATGCTTTGTTTGAATAACGCAAATCCCATAATTGTTTTTACGAAACGTTACTTCATACGAACAAAAAGAATGCGTTGCGACAGTTTTATTATGACGCGAGATGGTTATCTATGTCGGCATTGCGTAAACGTCGTTAATTAAATATATTTACTCATCATTTGTAATTATTATTTGATTATCTCTTTTGGATATGATAATTTATGGAAATCTCCCCAATCCCCACTCTATTGCAAATAAAATAAAAGGATTGGGCTAGCTATCCAGAGAGGTAATGCAGCCAGTGTCATAGGGACCATGCCGCGAGCGGACCTGCTAGATGGGGTTTTTTTATAGTGGTGATTATTATTTACATATTTAATATTTGAGTAGCTTAGTTTTATTTTAATTTGAGTAGCTTAGTTTTATTTTAATTAATAAGTTTAGTTTTAACTTTTAATTGTAGTAGCTATATTATATAATAAATATGTAAAAATATAAAACGTTGATGTGATGATGAGAGGAAATGATCATTAAAAAGACTCTGTTAAACTTCAGGGATATGTAATAACTAATAAGTAATGAACTTATACATAATGGTTTTGTTTACCTTTCATTGCTTTGAAAAAACCCCGTATCTCAGATTTCGTGACGTACCATTTTAAACTTAAACTTGAAGTAAATTAAGTTCAAACTTATACATCTCGAAATATCAGATACGAGTTTTTACTAAAGTAGTAGCGATATTTATCTCGACTATTCTCGACCAACGGTTAAAGCGCCAGTTTACCCTCACAAAGGCACCGCAAATTGATTTTCCTAATTGCTTGCTATCTCCACGTTACTTAACCGGCGATAAACCTATCCCTATAGCGTTGCATTCTAAACGAGATAAAGGCTTAGATAATGCTTGTTTCAAATTAACTGTTACGGTAGATCAGTGGAATTTCGAACTTACAAGGAACGGCAATGAAAAGAATAAAAAGTTCAGTTATTTTTTTTATAATAGTTTAAAACCGCCAATTGTTTTTTTTTTTTCAGAAGCATAAACCATGAGATCATGGACCAAAAAGTTTTTAAGCAAAAAAATAACCATAAGGAAGTGAGTGTAGCGACGAAATTTATGAAACTTTGACATTTGTTTTTTTTATATAAAAAATGAGTTTGTGGTGAAATGACAAAACACGTACCCATTCTTTATTCATGTTCTCCAACATATAACGAAACCAGTAATTAATTATCATTTTTTTTTAACAAATCTCTTCTCAGAAATTAGAAGGTTTGGTCAATTTTCAGTACTTTGAAGGCCATTTTCTCCTAACAGGTTGAGTTTGGGCAGCTAAAAAAAAATACGTGTCCGTTATTTTAGACTACTCTATAGCATATATCAAAATGAAGCAAATCGGAGTCGGACAGTTGGGTACCCTTCCTTGTTAGTAATCTAAACCAACGGGCCTAGTATGGTTGAGTTTATCGCGTGACAAAATGTGGATAAAACACCCGTCACTCTTGTACTTTTTTTTTATGTCATAGGAAGGCAAACGAGCGCACAGGCCACCTGATGGTAAGTTGAAACTGTGACCCAAAGACCTTCGCATTCACAAGACCGCAATCCTAAGACTGCAAATGCGTTGCCAACCCTGAGGACTTAGATGGAATGCCTCTATGCTAGTCATTTCACCGGCTGTCTTATCCCCAAACCGGAACACAACAATGCGAACACTGCTGCTTGGCGGTAGGTTAATGGATAAGATGGTGGTACCAACCCAGACGGACCCTGCAGAAGATCCTCCCACAAGTTATTTATACGTGTCAAAAAGTGTCAGCCATTTTTTTGCTCCCAGAGTTCATAATAGGGAATATGCATGAATTTTAAAAATCGCATTTCTCATCAAAATATGAAAATACCGTAAAAGAGATCACCAAAACGGATTTTAAAATTAAAATCGGTCAAGAAATACGGAAGTTATAAGCATTTCAAACTTCTAATTAGACAGAGAGATCCGATGTGCACCGTGACGTCATTGTGCACTGCGGCCATATAAACTCCATGTAAAATTCCGTTTTTCTAGAAAGAGATAGGAACAAATCTTTGTTGGCTTATATCTTGGTTATTTTTATAGTTATTCAAAAAATGATTTTTGTGATCTGTTTGTTACACGAATCAGCTTCAATTGAAGCTGTAAAAAAAAAACATGCATATTCCCTATTCGATAGACTACACTGTCAGATAGTGTTGGATAAACAATCGTCACTTTCCGATAGGTATGTAAGTAGAGTGACGGTGCTTTATCCACATTTATCCACAGCGACAAACGCAACTATAATAAGATGTGTATAAAAATGAGTACAGATGTAGTGAAAAATCCTTTCCCATCGTTTTGTATCGGATAAGTTCGTATTTATCTTGCTTTCTCAATTAGCTTCAGTATCCATCAATAAGCCAACTGCAAGAGAAAGATAAATACGAACTTATCCGACAAAAAACGATGGGAAAGGTTTGGTCACTACATCTGTAGTTATGACTGTATGGTATATTTTAGTCGAGTTATTATTGGCTACAATTTCGACTGCATCCAAACGACACGCTAGCTAGGCCTCTGTATCTACTGGATAAAACCATATCGCCTATGACATGTTGTCATATGTCAACGTTAAGCTCTCATTTAACGGGGTCCATCATGATCGCATAACTTTTAAGTTAATTTAAGTACCACGTATCGTATTACTTTATGGAATACTAAAATATTGATTATTTACTTGACAGTAATGGCTTAACTAATCTAACTTAAAAACAATACGATAACATGTCATAGCTAAAGTTTATCCTGTAGAATAAAGACTATGCGCGAGTGTAAATAAAGCTTGCTATAGTTTTGCTGCATGTTATAAAACGCGACATACCTTTTAAAAAAACAAGCTAAAATAAAACTGTAAGAAGAAATCATAGCACAATCAACATAAGAGCCACAATGATAATTCACGGTAAAATGCGTTATCAAGGCAAACCCCATTCAACCACCATGATTCACCGCTGACGTCCGCGCCGTTTGCCATTTTGTTTGAACAGCCAGTCGATATTTAATACAATTTATATCATTCCCAAATGATTCGCCACGCATTCAAATCATGGTCATATTTGTGAGAAATGTTTGCTCAATGAAATTCATTATAATTTAAATTTGGAATTTTATTGTTTTTGCCAATGTTGCTGAGTAATTGAGAATCTAATTGGGTCAATTTATTTTCAAAGTATGAAGATGGCAAGAGGAAGTCAGGCTACCAAGGGAGTTATTCATCATCATCATCATGTCAGCCGAAAGACGTCCACTGCTGGACATAGGCCTCCCCCAAGGCTCTCCACTCAGACCGGTCTTGTGCTTTTCGCATCCACCGCTGATATCATGACTCATGAGGGAGTTATTATTATTTGATAATTCTGTTAATTTTATGGCGAGCGTAAAGGACAGAGGTAATAAAGCAGATATATAGCTCGGTCCTTTTCTCTCAGCGTAAAATGCTGCATATAGCTATATACCCCCAGGGCTCATATTCGATTGTTTTCGACGCGTTTACTTCCGTATTTCAACGTTTTGATAGCTCTTATTTACTTGACAGTAATGGCGGCAAAGTTAAAAATAATGACATAACAAAGGCAAAGGCGATATGATTTAACCGAGTGGAATAGAGGCCCTGGGGGGTTATTATGACATAGCTATGCAGTTCAGTGTAGGTACGCTGAGAGAAAAGGACAGAGCTATATAACAGCTATAGCTCTGTCCTTTACGCTCGCCGTAAAAATAACTTCATAGCTATGTCATAATAACCCCCCTGGTGTTAAGTGGGCTCTGAGGTCCATAGACATTTGTAATACCAAGACTCCCAATTTAATGCGTTGTCAACTCTGGTGGCCTAATATACATCTAGCCTAGCCTAAGATAAAACATCTGTCACTTTCTGACCAGTATGTAGTGCGAGACTGACGGATTCGTCCATAAGGCACTGGTCCCACCGCCGGCTAAAAAGCTATTTCGAATATTTTTTCGCTAAAGATAGGAACAAAAGATATAGATCCCGTGTCAATAAAAGAGACAGGTATATTAAGTTTACTGGCTGTTCACACTGCCGGCGAGAACTCTTTCCACTAGTTTGTCGAAACAAAAAATACAGATACCGTGTTAATAAAAGAAACACAAATATTAATAGTTGATCGCTGGCTGTACTCTCTTCCCGCTCATCGTCGGAGGGGGGACCAGTGCCTGATAGAATGCTGAATGAGTCGTCAAGACCGGGGGACGGCTAAGTAAATGAAATAATATAAAATACCCCAGCTACTTAGTGGTCCTCCAACGTGTCGAAAAGTGTATCAAAATTATTACCTACCTATAATTAAACTTAAAGGGCCAATACTTATTATTTTTGACATTTTAGAGGTGTTTTTACTGACTGTTTTTTGACGTTAAGAATTGCGCGGGAGCGATTTATGATAGAACACTTTGTAAAATCAACTGAATATCATCGAATATTAAAACAGTTAGGTACCTAAGACTTAGTTCCACGTTATCCTTGACTGACCAGCCGGCAGTTAAATTTTAACGACAAACGTTTGATGAGATCGATAACTCTTATCTTTTGTATGGCGTAATTTATAAATGCAACAGCTCCGAGCTCGATAAACTGCGTAGAAAGAGTCGGAGTTAGCATAAACCTTTGTAATCTGAGACTCAACTGATCCCTGATTCTCTTAAATAATTCTTTCTCTCAAATGATTTTCAGTTATGACATGGGGTCCTTCAAGAAAAGAGCTCTTATTTTTCTTAAAGGCCGGCAACGGACCGACAACTCAACTTGAGTTGCCGGTGTTCATGGGCGGTGGTGGTGGTGATTACTTCCCATCAGGTAAGCCGCATGCTCGTTTGCCTCCCTCTTTTATTAAAAAAAATATATATGTTCTTGTTATTATGCATTTTCAGTCGATTTCTTCTAACTAGGTTAGGTTAGAACTGTGACCACATTAATAGTAATGAAAGCCGTTAGAAATATTGATTATATTTATTTATAAACCTTATAGTTTTTGAAATTATGCATTTCGTTTCGACAAGGAGAAATTAGCCAGTACCCAAAGAAATTGTTGATGGCCTGGGTAGTGGTGTAGGCCACTAGGCGTATCTATTAGTTCTTTTACCCTTTGTTTTATTCTGGGAGTTATACGACCGGTGAAATTACTAACATAATGTAAAGGTCTTCCATCTTAGTTTTCTGGGATGGCGAGTTGGCAACGCATTTGCAATATTAAGTTTCCAAATATATATCAGCCCTCAGAGCACACTTACCTACTATCATACATTACAAACATGCATACATAACCTGTAATTGCAGAGCGGGGTAGGTAGGCTTATGTGCGATTTGCCTACTTCATGGCCTAAAAACCCGAAGAAAATCCCTTAACAAAATATTTACCATTTCGTCATCAAGATATTTAATATTTTAAAAGATATCTTGTTTGACATCAGAGCCATCTGCATTTCCTGCTCACGCGCACATTACTCGGTATCAGTTGATCTCTAAAACAATAAGTAATGTCGAAAGGCCGTAAACTTAATCTCGGCGTTCATAATATTTGCGACGTTTCGTAATCCGTTGTTTGACTGGGTTTTAGTTACATTCCTACCAAATTAAATTTAAATTGATAAAGTTTCGGGACTAATTAAATTCATTGGGGTTTTAAATAACCGACGAGGAAATCCCGAAGAGGTTAAAATAACGTTTCTCATCCGTAAATGAAGTCCACAATTTTTTAATATGTTGTAGTTATTATGAGAAACTAGGTTTGTAGCTTTCGGCATCTTTTTGATTCCAAGAAATATTTCCTTGGAGAGGAAAACGTTCAGACCTACTTTATCATAAAATCTACAAAATATTCAAAACTCGGACTAAGTTTCAGGGTAGAGAAACGTTATCGGATTGTACGGAATTTTTTAACTTTACAATCCTCTTACGTCACAATCGTGTTTGAATGACATAGATTAAACGACATGTCATTTATCTTTATCGACTTATCGAATTTGACGTTGTGGTAGCACTAACTGAAAACTGCCTTTCTACAGAAAAAGGCACATCTACTGTATGAATTGTATTGCAATTCCAACCTTATTATAACCGATGAGAGTTCAATATGCTTCTTTGAATTAATTGCACTTGTGCCTTTCTCCTATGGAGAGCAGAATAAGTGTAAAGTGAATAAGAGTTACAATAACATCCTCAATATAATTACCATATGGAAGCAAGATGTAAAACAAATAAGAATAAAGTCCATGACTGCAAATGTTCACTGCAATACATATTTAAAAGTCCCTTCAGAACCGTTTTTTGACGATGTAATGTTAACACATCCTTACTAAGACATTCCTAAGCAAAACAAAATAATTCATTCACCTGTCTCTTCTATTTTACAAAATACAGATGCGGTTAGAAGCTCCATCGGAAGCAGGCTGTCACACAAATGTAAATAAAACACGATGAGCACCGCCCTTTCTGTGTCCAGCACAAACTAGTTTTATGAATTATAGCTAGCTTGGTGAATGAACTGACATGTCAACGCCACGTATGTCGAAAACTCGAAAGTCGTAAGTGACAGGTGGAACTACAATATTCTCGAGTGGCAACCCTAAACACCACAGCAGTTTTAGGGTGGAAATTGAGCCATGTTGCCAATTTCACTCCAAACGACACTCATCTTTTCCGAACTGTTTAACCAAGTTTCTTTATTTTTATTTTAAAGGGTCTTGAAGTCATTGACCAACTGTAACCGATCTTTGATTATTTTATTCAAGTTTTTTTTGTTTTTTTATAAAGCAACGGTAAGATGATAATTAAATATATTACGATTATGTTATGATCATAAAATTAAAGGATAACGACATGAGCAGAATTCTTAATTTAAAGAAGTAACGACCTTTTAATCAAAACCGGAATCAAAATATAATAACGATAACCCCGGAAATATCATAAACTGATCATCAAAAATCTACAAACTCAACCATCTACGGACGAAATTGGAACTAATCTTATGTCATACTTTTCTTTTATTTTACTATCTACAGGTGGCGACATCGTTGCTAGTGTTGCTACCTCTCGTAATTTAGTAAACTAAAGTACGGGTTGTTTAAAAAATATTAAGTTATGGCGTCTGACGTCAATAGTGTCAAGACTTGATATTGAACGTGGAAACTTGAAAATTTGCATTTTGTTGTAGAGTTATTTTTATGTTATAAGATACTCGATCGGCATTTAAAGATAAATAGGGATTTCCAGCGGCAGCGGGCGGGTGGATAAACGTGGATAAAGCATCTGTCCTTTCTGACCAGTATGTAAGTGTGAGAGTGACGGATGCGTTATCCACCGCGATAAAGGCGACCATAATACGGGCCCAAAGTGTAGTTATACACTTTGGGCCATAAAATATGCAATTTTAGACTTTCAGAGCTCAGAAGAAATACGCTTCCCGCGTAAGCACTGCTAAATTTGCCAAATACTGATCACCATCAGAGTGCGTCGCGTCCTCGACCTGGTCGCAGAAACGTTGGCCAGCAAAGGACAAAATGGACGAATGATATCATCAAAGTGAGGATGTGTATAGCAGTGAATCAGAACAGAAAAAAAATGGCGCTCTTTGAAGGAAACCTACACTGTAGTGAAACGACTCATGGCTTGAAAAAAAAAACATTCAATCTTTAACAGCCAAATGGCATGAAGAAGGCAACCATTACACAGGGGCTATTCTACTCGATAAAACCATATTGCTTTTAACATGGTATAGTATTGTGAACGTTATGTTATGATATCTCTTACGTATTTAATTGACAGAAATAGCGGCTGAGTTGGTAGAATGCTCCATCCATATACTATCAGCCCAATGGAACTCTGACCCATCATAGAACAGTGTCACAGTAGCATTATAAAACACACACACATACAAAATGAACCATAACGTGACTGTGACACAGTTCTATGGTGGATCAGAGTTCCAATCGGTTGATAATGCATTTGCAAACTCAAGATAGCAGAAGCGTTCCCAGCCCTAAAGGCTGAGATGGCTTCCGTTGCATGTTTGTAGTAAATAAGGAAAAGACACGTTAAAAACCCACGTAGACTTACAAAAGCGTGAAAATGTGTCGCAGATTCCACAAGGATAAAACCAAGACAAATCCAAGACTTCTGAGAAACATTTATTGCATTTCTAAGAATCCACAATTTACATTCATCGTTTTATTGGCAGTAACAAAGATTTGAATAGAACCAAAGGTCCCGTAAATTAAAATTTTGAATAGATCCGATCTCCAATAAGATAGACTGAGCAGTTAATAATTTAACGGGTAGTTAAGAGATCGCACGAAAAGGGTGTTTTTTAATGCTACCGAGCATGCAACTTTACCGTAAGGTACGTACCTAATAGTACAGTAAGTATACATTTAATCTAAACACTGCATCCGGCAAGTGATTTAGTTAATGCTTACTTAGTTATAAACATAAATATTTAAATCCCAAGCTTATACCCGCACGCGCCAACAAGTTTCTAATAAAAGCTATCTCATATCGTTTCACCGATTACCTAATGCGTGGTTCCGTCTTGTGAAACAAGAAACAAAATAAAAGACGGAGGAATGTCGGAGGTGACGTCAGGGGGCTTCGCCCGGTGCCTTTGTTCAAAGTTGCTTTACACAAGATTAAAAACAAACAACTGTCATACGGGTGGACAGTGTGAAAATTAAACAGCCAAGTTTGTTAATTAACACTGGCAACACACGAACAACATCGCTTGCTTAATGACTTTAATTAATTTAATAACTGCTTATATTAACGTCTATGTATTAGCAAAAGTTGACCCAGAAATAAAACTGACTCATGTTAAAAGGAAGATAGTTGGAAAGGAGGACGGGTAGGCATGATAATTGAGGTTAAATAGAATAATATATAACTTTTCTCAAACATGCTCGGAAAAAACGGTTTTCCGATTGAAACACAAGGACGGAAAGAGCCTCATTTTACTCCTAGGAGTAAAAAAACCATATGAAAACACTTTCCGTCCATGTCCATATATTTCTTAAAAATGCTGTCAATTTGCATACAAAATCAAAAGGACCAAGACAAAAATTCCAAACAGCCAAGGTAACTGCTCGCTTTTTTAGCACAGTGCGTGTGTTTCTTTTTGAATTTGCATTCCAATGTCTATGGTTAGTATTTAAAAACAATTGACAGTCGGTAACATTCGTTCATTCTGCATAATATAATTATTGTGAAACCGAATATTAAACTATTTGTTGTGTGAAATACTTACTATAAAAAATGAGCTCAAGCGACGAAAGCGACGAAATAGGTACCACACCGCCTATATTAAAAACTATTAAGTTTTTATTTACAAATTGCCCAAACATGACCAACAAACATAACTTTTAATGTGAATTAAATTAAATTACTTGCTTTTTGGTAATGCATTTGTATTATTTCCTCACATGTTTGAGAAAAGCATTATGTATGCCTCGGCGGAAACGAGGATTTCCTGACTCGTATTTTAGCAGGCCTCGCTGTTGCTCGGCCTGCTAACCACCTCGTCAGGAAAACCCTTAACTTTCCGCGCCTAGGCAACAATGTACTATTACTGCCACATTAGTTGAAAGAAAAATTACCAGAAAAAAGGAAATAAAAGAAAATAAATCAAGGCCCGTCAGAAAGTAACAGATTTTTTGTCCACGATTATCCACATCGATAAACGCGACAATAATAGGCCCGCAATGTTTATCGACGTGGATAAACATGGATAAAAACATCTGTCACTTTCTAACCAGTACGTTAGTGCGAGAGTGACGGAAGTTTATTATCCACCACGATAATGGTTATCATAATGGGGGCTGATAGAGATAATAGACTAAGCTGATATCACAGATGATGTTAGGATTTCTAAGTGAAGAAATTATACTTATTAGATATAATTTCTTCACTGCGCAAGCATCATACATACGCTTAAGACTCTATTTAATTTTAACGTATATAATTGTTTACCAAAAGCAAGATGAAACTAGACGTGTAATATAACTACACCCATTTCTCTTAATAATGCCTACTAAAGTTAATAAAACGGGGTTTTTCCGCTATATTTTCTGAGATCCTGTTATTTAGAAATTTCATTAAACATAACAACCGCAATAGTTTAAACCTTTTTAGACCTAACCTGAACTTATTGTTCTTCTATACAATGTAACCACATTTAAATGCAGGTCCGTTTCCATAAGCTTTACTTTGTATGGCGGACTGCCATTGCCAACGACACACATGACGTATCAAACTTACATACAAACTCCAGTCGGTGGCATCGAACATGTGTGCATAGTTGCATACAAACCGAGGTGTATGCGACACGCGTTGCAATGACAGTGCGGTTCAGCGTTCATAGGACCGGACCTCGTCGCGTTCATTTTGTAACTTGATCCAATTGCAACTTGTTTTTTTTTATGGCATAGAAAGGCCAAAGTGCACACAGGCCACCTGTTGGTAAGTGGAAACTGTGACCCATAGACATTCGCATTCACAAGACTGCAAATGCACTGCCAACCCTGAGGACTAAGATGGAATGCCTCTATGCTAGTCATTTCACCGGCTGTCTTATCCCCAAACCGGAACACAACAGTGCAAACACTGCTGCTTGGCGGTAGGTTAATGGAAAAGATGGTGGTACCAACCCGGACGGACCCTTCACAAGGTCCTCCCACATAAATAACAAAAAAAACAAATAATAGAACAAAGACTAGAACATAATCTACAGCGGTCCTCCTTTGCTTCACTTCTGTTTATAGTGAATTTTCTGTAAAAGCCGTAGATAAACCAGTAAACTGTAAGTACATAAAAACCTTCGTAATGTGTCATACTCGTAAGTAAGTAAGTGACATGCCATTCTAACAGTTAAAGTCATTATTGAGTGTTTCAAATTCTCTAAAATAGCAATAGTCAATTAGTTATACTAACAAACTATCATTATGAATCTAACGGCCGAACCCTATATTCAATCCGAGGATAGTTTTTTTTTTTTTTTTGCCCCCGCGGCGACTTGAACAGCTACTACCGCAGGGATATGGCGTTTCCACGTGAAGTGATTTCGCCAGTGTCAAGGTATATATGAGTATAAATCAATATAGCAATAAAACACAATCCAATCTTCTCTAGGAAGATTGGGTGCAACGTTGTACGGTGATTTGTAGGTCAGAGGTCAAGATAGTTTTAACCTCTGCACCACTGCGAGTCCACTTGAAACGAGAAGAAAGATGACAGATACACGAAATAAGTCCAAGTCTTCAATCACTGTGCGACACAAAGGCATAAAAAGTACAAATCACTATCAAAAAAGAACTTTGAACACCTAATTACCCAAAAATTAAAGTCTAAAACAAATTACACGTCCGCCATCTTTTAACGTTGCAAATGGCCCCCCCCGAGGATAGATAAGGCTTACCTCGGGTTAAAATTTGACATTTGCCCATACAAAATGTGTCAAATTTTAATCCGAAATCCGAAGTAAGCCTATCTGTCCGCGGATTGAATATAGGGTTTCGCCGTAAGTGAATATGAATTTTTGGTATTGCTTTAACTATGACACTTTGGTATTAATCTGTTATATCTGGGGCGTCATGCTAGAACATGTTTTGTAATGTTGATTTTGATCACTTGCTTTTGAATTTGACTGTACATGAGATCAATCATAAAGTTGACAAAACGATAACATGTCAAAAACAATTAAGTTTTGCCTAGTAAATAGAATAGAGCCGTACTGACAAAGGACCAACGTTTTAAACGCTGTTTACCTTTAGTTAAGAAATCCTTGCATATTTAATATTGCTAAACTGTTCTGTATTATCTACAATATAAATATTATCTCCCTTTTATCTCTCAAGCAAGAACCACAAACAATGGGCGGTGACAGTTTGCTTTTTTAATTGCCACACGATTAAGGCAGACTATGCGCTAAACTGCCAAGTATGTTAACATGTCCCAGGTGCAAAGCTAGGGTTGCCAGGTTATAGCCAGCGCTATGCTGATTATGCCACTCATGCCACGTGGTGCGCTATGTTGTAACGAGTTCATTGACCGGAATGTGTACAATGATAAGTGATTATGGCCTGTAATGATATCAAACAGGATGCCTCTTGCCCAACTAGTTCAAAAAGGATGGCGATAACTCGAGCAGCCCGTATAGTTTATTTAAAAATAACAGTCTCTTCTGAATTTAAAGCACTAACGTTTATAAGTTTTAGAATTAAAATCGTTTTTCGAGCTTTTATTTAATTTGTCATGTTTGTCTGTCAATATGTTTAGTTAAAATCTTGCAAGTTAATTTGAAATCAGCTTAGCGGAATGGGCAGATTATATAATGCAATCCTAATGACAATGCAATATCATGTCGATATTTGGAATACACCTACATGTATTTTATGAGTTTGATAATGGAGTCGAAGGGGAGCAATAGCTACGGTTGCCAACCATACTTTATAATAACGTATCAAACGTTATTTTACTTCATTATACTTTATACTTTTGAATAAAAACAAGTATCGAAATTTCAATTTATTTCTGACTTATGCGTGGAATGGATCGAAATTGATGACCGAAACCTGACGTGACCGTCCGTCAAGTTTCATTATAGTACAGTGTGCTACGAGCACTAAAAGTAAGTTTTCAAAAAAAAAAACATTCGAGTTTTTTTTATTATTAGGAAATAATGTTATTTTATACTCGTCAGACAGCTATATACCTACACGTTATTTTCCAAATAAAAATAATGACTACCGTAAACTGTGCCTACTTTGCTCCCCCATGGGTAACTATGCTCCATTGTGACTTTTTTGTATGTTACTTATAAGACAAGGCCGATGACAAATTTTCTAAAAATAATTGATGTATACATCCAGCTGCGCAGTGAATGAAAGCACTAGAATGATTTACAATGCAGAATACCTCAATATAACGATGGAGCAATATTACCCGTGGGGGAGCAAAGTAGGCACATTTTACGGTACCCTAGCAACAGCTGACTCACCGAACTTGGACTCAGCATTTCGGTCTTAATACTCGTAAGCAGAGGACGACCGTGCAAAGTGTACAAAACGAATGAGACAAAAATACTCCAAAAATAATAATATTGAACCTTACCATAACGATTTGAGTTCCATTTTAAACAAACACATGTAGCGTACTTATTTAATGATCTTCATTTGAGTACAGTTAAATATTTCTTCATAATAATTAACATTCTGCATTAATTATCAAGGACCATTCAAGACCACGGCAGCGGACGGCGAAACACTCAAACTAATTAACAACTAAAGTAGGTCAATATTTTATTTATTTGACCTTTACTTAAATCATTTCTCAGAGATAAATAAACCCTCTTAACCGAACTTTAATTGACATTTATAAACAAAACACAAACACAACATACAAAACATAAGGAACAATAGGGAATATGCATGGATTTTAAAAATCGCATTTCTCATCAAAATATGAAAATACCGTAAAAGAGATCACCAAAACGGAAATTAAAATTAAAATCGGTCAAGAAATACGGAAGTTATAAGCATTTCAAACTTCTAATTAGACAGAGAGATCCGATGTGCACCGTGACGTCATTGTGCACTGCGGCCATATAAACTCGGCCACAGAAAGAGATAGGAACAAATCTTTGTTGGCTTATATCTTGGTTATTTTTATAGTTATTCAAAAAATGATTTTTGTGATCTGTTTGTTACATGAATCAGCTTCAATTGAAGCTGTAAAAAAAAACATGCATATTCCCTATACAAGCAGGCATAATAAACATTAACTCCTCACATATATATACCACATATTATATCCCGTCGCATGGCACTTGCGGGTAAGAACCCGCGTGTCATCGGTCCCACGTACTACGAGCGTCTACCCGCTCAACTTAAAAATGTACAATCTGACGAAGCATTTAAACATCGACTAAGAAACCTTTTATTGGATAATCCATTATACTCCGTGGATGAATATATGAAGCTTGACATGTAAATTTATTATTGTGTTGAAGTTTATTAATCATTATAAATATTGACATCGGACGAGTGACCATTATTTGATATTTAATTGTTGTTGCTTTAATTTAATTAATTCTTGTATTTTTTGATTATTAGTATTTATGTTTTGACAATCTCAATGTAATTTCGTATTTTTTGACATGCAATGCAATTTATATTGTACTATTACATTGATGAATAAATAAACTAAACTAAACTAAACTAAGCATAACCGCACTTAAACACGCCACCCCCCACCCGCTCAATGTACAGTCAAGGCAATTGATTCGGAGACCATGAACTATGTAAAAGTGACTAAATAAAATCATAAGGAGTCTCTTACGTTCTGATTGAATACGTCTCTATAACAAAGTCCAAAATGGTCTACGAATCAATTTCCTTGACTGTATCTGGCTCAAATGCCTCCATAATTCCAGTACTTAGAATTACCCCGCTGAATTATTTGAGAAGTCAAAGTTATAAATTATGATGGTGAGTTATTTCTTTTAAAACAAACAAATATTTTTGAATACTAGTGTTTGTTTGTTTATATGTTCATGTGCCATTACTGTACATAAAGTCACGCCTTCATTCCCAGAGTGGGGTAGGCAGAGCTAAAGAATTACCAACAAGTCTTAAAACTTCTTGATAATTCTGTAACCACATTTTGCACAAGTTAGCTAAGATGTTTCCTAGTGTATTAGTGACAGGTGGCAAGCCCATCGCCTAACAGTACTGCAAGCCTTTATTCCCTTAGTCGCCTCTTATGACATCCACGGGGAGACATGGAGTGGCACTATTCTAACCCGGCAACCACACGGTCAAAACGGTACTGTAAATAAGAGCTATCAAAACCTTGACAATAAGATACCATATCAACAGCAATATTATGTCTGTAATATTGAGGCAAGTAACGATACATTTGCGGATTCTGTTTGTATAAAGTAAACTCACTGTTACACAAGACCTAAGACTAAAGATGAGAATGTGTTAGACTTTAACAAAATGACGTAATGATTTTAATCAAAATTGGAAAGGCAATTCATTAATTAAGGCTTTATTAAGTAACTAATTAGCACTATATTGCAAAAATCGTTTTAGTTTCATTGGTGCTAAAATTATAATAATTAAATAAATAACAAATTATGTTGAGGCAAATAATATTCATAAACAATTAGGATATACAACAGTAAGAGAAAATTATTAGCTACTAATAAGATCGATACATAAAAATTATCTTGGTCCAAATGTCGAAAACTAGAAATAAATCCTTTATTAGTTTTATCCTACCTCTCATAATAAATAAAACGCCTAATAAGACATGGGTTTTTACAGAAAAAAGAACAAAAAGTGTTATCCTGAAATTCCAATGAAAAACGGGGAAGGACATTAAAGAACCTAAAAGAACCTCAAAAGATGGCGTGGTTAAGTATAGGTTGGCAAAAAAGAAACGCGGTGACAAAACTACATGTACAATATTCGCAAGTGGTGGTTACCACATTTAGCAGCAGTTGTGAGTATAATTTGAGAGTGCCTTCATTTGTTCCAAATTCTTTGTCAAGCGATAGGAACCTTTTAAGTCAAATTAACGATCCTATGGAAGATTTCTGGAATCTATTAGATGACACCATTCACAAACTGACAAGTCTCAGTGAGCAAACGGGACGGAGTTATAGCTATCATATACGACTATTAGAGAAGTATTGAAGAAAAATGAAGTTTGCGTCGAAGCCCAATAAGTTCAGATAAGTGCAGGAGAATGATGATGATGATGATAGCTCATACCCCCTCGCTGCCAAGATACAGCTCCGCATCACTTAAAGCTACCAAGATCAACTAACTAAACTCCTTATTCATAATTTAAACACATAAAGCTACATTAATAAATACGATGGCAATTATAAAAGTACGTAAAAATCCGATGACAGAAGAATATGTAAAAGAGCCAGCCACATAACCAAAGAATTCGGAAATGATTAGCAATTCCAAAGATGCACACCAGAATTAACTGGGCTGTTACAATATAATAATTCACGTAACAACATTAGGAGATATAATCAGCAGCCACGGTTGCGTAATGGTTTTGTAAATACGCATTTGCTACCAAGCTCACTTTCTATTTGTATTTCGGTTCCCAAAAGTTATAGTTGCTTCAATAAATCTTTGTTAATCTACGGGAAAGATCGTGCGTAAAAGAAGACTAATTTAATGATGGTTTTTTTTTATGTCATAGAGAAGGCAAACGTGCACACAGACCACCTGATGGTAAGTGAAACTGTGACCCATAGACATTCGCATGCACAAGACTGCAATCCTAAGACTGCAAATGCACTGCCAACCCTGAGGACTAAGACGGAATGCCTCTATGCTAGTCATTTCACCGGCTGTCTCATCCCCAAACCGGAACACAACAATGCGAACACTGCTGCGTGGCGGTACGTTAATGGGACGGACCCTGCACAAGGTCCTCCCTCCCACAAGTAAATATTTTGTTGCTTGGTAACAATAACTTCTGATTCTGATGAATGATAATGAGTAATAGTTCACCTTTTCGTCTTTGTTTGTCTTGTAAAGCTCAATTCTTTTTCATTACTGTTTACACTATTTTAAAATCTCAACGGATGTTGTAACGGTAGGTGATTTGAAAATCTTGATGAATGATGGTCGACAAGAAGTTATTCACAAAAATTCGTTTGACTTTAAGTGCAATGGAACTCAATAAAGTTTCGGGTTTCTTTAACAATGGATTCGTCATCGTTATAAGCATGCACCGTTTCTTGCGATTCTTTCCCGTTCCTTGGGCATGCCTTAACTTCAATCAATGCCGTATCGTTAATATTAAATATTATTCCAGTAGTACATCTTATACTGAGTAGTGTAGTTTAAATCACGTTACTTAAGAAACCTTTAAAATCTCAATTCGAAACATGACCGCTAACTGCTGTTAACATCAAGTCATCAACACTGCCCTCCAATGGAAAAAAAGCGCATCTGCTATATGAGTTGTATTGCATTTCCAACCTTATTATAATATTTGAGAGTTTAATATGCTTCAATTAATTAATTGTACTTGTGCGTTTTCTCTGAAGGAGGGCAGAACATACTTGCGGTCAGAGACGGCCACTCATGGTTCTTTTCAAAATTCTCCAACTCAATATACATTTCTTGTACCAGACAACTGAATATCTAAATTTCAAAGACAAAGGGCAATGTATATTAAATAATAGTTACCTACTATCATTCTCATGTTTTTGTTTGAGACGTGGTGATCGGGTATCGCGTAACGCACATAGAAGCACGTCGGAGTGGCCGTTACTCATATTCTTGGAACGATATAGAATTGCAAATCGACAATGCGGCAGAACAAAAACGTCATATTTGTTTCTATTACACAGTACGATACAAGACCTTATAAACGAAGCGTTAAGGTAAAGAGTTGAAATATAATTGTGGTCAGTTAGGAGGTTTCGTTTTTGAGTCATAGAAATAATAAGTCAATGGACGAGATGTCCGTATAGAAGTGGAATAATAAATTCAATGCTTTGGTCTGTATGTTTTAAGACAAACAGTGCTAAGAATTTTAATGTAATATTATTCGTATTAAACTTGAGTCTACTGAATATGTTAAGCAACGTATCTACCTAAATACATTGTTTTTTGGTTCAAGTTCATTATGAAAAAAATATGGATAAGAAACCGAAATAAAATAAAATAATTTTATCATTATACCAATCTTTTACAAAAATACTTACGAAATGTAATCCTATCTTCCAAAACATAACTTCTAAGTAAGCAATTTTCAAAAATCGACAAAAGCTGATAAATCTGATAACTCCATATGTAGATAGAAATCAGAAACGTTACTAGCGTTGGCGGCTTGGCTACGCCCTCTTTTACTTAATATACAGTTTTCTACGATGTAAAGTCTTATAGGTATTTATTACCAATCTACGGTTAACGGTAGTTATGTAGAAATCTCTATGAGGGCACTAGAAGTGCCGAAAATTTGACAAGATCTAAAGGACAGCTGGGAAAATCACAATCTTTGTTAACATTGTCCTACTTTCTAACAAAATCAATAAAACAATGATATTGCGTCGTAAAACTTCTAAGGTACTCAATGGTTTTTGTTGATACCTAAGAAAAATCATAAGAAAAAGCAAACAAAAGAGATATTTACCAAATACAGCGGGTTACATAACCTTCAATTTTTTTTTGTGCTTATCCAGTTAACACAGCATCATCGCGAAAGCCTGACCTAAAAACCAAACCAAATAGGTAACTCCACAATTAAATTAAGCAATACGATCGCCAGATAAAATTAACAATAAGTCAATAACCACTCATGCGCAAATAGATATCAATCAGAACCCAATTGAATAATCTCGATTATGACAGCGAGCCGTGAGAATGGCGAGTTCAATCGATTAATCGATAAAACAATCGATGTAAATCGGAAAACAATCGAGTGCGCGATTGTTTCCGTAAATCCAAGGATATTAAGACAAAGGCCATTCTTCTGTGTAACTAAAATACCAACTTTCATTGTCACAAAGAATTTATAAATATTATAAAAATTATAGCGTTTATCCTCCTTCCTTTCATAAATATTACTGGAAAATTTAATATAGGGTAAGTTCACCAGTGGTCAGCCAGAGCCCAGTATTCGACCTTATATGAGTGCGAAGAGTAGGAAATATATATTTCGTACTCCTCGCACTCATACAAAGTAAGTATTTGTTGTTATAGTGGCAACAAAAATACATCATCTGTGAAAATTGTGGGACACAGCATGGTGACAGACAGACTACGTATTTATCCGGGGTGTAACCTATCTCTATTCCAAAATTCATCCAAATCTGTCTAGCCGTTGCAGCGTGAAGGAGTGACAAACTAACACACAAAATTTCGCATTTATACTATAAAGTAGGATTGGTAGAATACTCGTATAGCTTAGCTTCTGCCCGCGTCTTCGTCCGCTTAGATTTCGATTATAGTTATTCACAAGGGAAATTTTAAATTTTCCGGGATAAAAAGTAGCCCAAGTGTTAATCCAATAAGCTATCTCCATTACAAATGTCATCCAAATCCGTCCAGCCATTTGTAGCGTGAAGGAGTAATAAACACACAAACACACACAAACTTTCGCATGTATAATATAATAGTACGATGACATATCACACTAGATTAAGACAGTATCAACTCAAAATCATTGTTAGTTTTGTTTCAAGCTCATAGACGTTGTATCACGTTGTGTTGTTGTTCATTTTAAAATACAGTTGTATTTTGAGTTACAACACTTTTGATCTGGCAGTGGGTAGGGTAAAGTCACCTGTAGTTAGCCAGAAACCTGTAGTTGGCCTATGCCTATAAGTACTAAAAACAGAATAAAATATATATTTAATTGCTCCCATACAACAAACGTGATTTTTTATAGATAATGGTACGGGACCCTTCGTGCGCGAGTCCAACTCGCACTTGGCCGGGTTTTTTAATAATTACGAGTCCACAAACAACACAAAATAAATCTGATTCAACATTATGCGCAGGCGTTACTCACTCACCTGAAGATCTGTCACTTGTAAAGTTCTACAAATGGGGTCAGAATTACCAACTTTATATTAATTTTCAAGGCAAGATTAATAACAGTTTAATAAAAAGACCAGTCGAAAGTAATTAACATGACATTCACCTTTGCGAACTTAAGGGGCCGTGAATTGTGACCATTAATAATTTGAGAGAAAACGTTGCACAACCTAAACCAAAACTCGATCATCGTAACTCCACTATTTTTTAACTAAGTAAATGTACCTTAAAAGAGTGGAATAAGGTGCAAAACAGATGGACTAGTTTTCATACACGGTAAAGACCAATTCTCAGGCAGCGGTCTCAGTCTATTTGGCCAAGAACAATAAGTTGCGCAAACGCACGTGCCTTATCTCATTGACGATTATAAGACCAATGCAGTCAGGTAACAACTAACAAAGCCTATACGCGTGATAGTTTTGAAACGCAATGTTAAATTTACAATGCGTGTGGGTATGCGAGTAAATTTATGTAAGAGTGGAATTTAAATGTAAGGATTTTGATAATGAGATGAAGAATGGATAGTGTTGACTTTAGACTTGAAAGGGACTAGGTTATTACATGATTATAACGGTGTCTAAGGAAAAGGTCAGCTGTCCTGTTCGAGGGATGTCTTAAAAGTAGTTTTAGAAGTCGGAAGAGAAGCTCCATAAAGGGGCCTTCTGACATGATAAAAAATGCAATCACATGAGATGTCTATACTATACATAATTTACAACAGCAAAAATAATCTGCCAATACTTTTAAAAACACTCGACGTTACAATGACTGCACCCAGTGATAAAGCGATAAGCCAGTAAATGCAGTAATTCATTGTGAATTCGCCGTATTTAGGCTATCTCCTTACCCTTGTAACAGTTTTGGTCGTAACCATTATAATACAATTCAAATTTAATGAGAACCGAATTAAGATAAGTTGCCGGGTTAGAATAGTGCCACTCCATGTCTTCCCGTGGATTTCGTAAGAGGCGATTAAGGGAATAAAGGCTTGTAGTACTGTTAGGCGATGGGCTTGCAACCTGTCACTAATACGCTGGTAAATATCTTAGCCTAATTGTGCAAAATGTGGTTACAGAATTATTTACAAGTTTTTAGAGTTGTAGGTAATTCTGTAGCTCTGCCTACCCCTCTCTGGGAACGAAGGCGTTTATGTATGTATGTGTGTAATTAAGATACTAAATCATGAACTGGATCAACGACGACAAAAAAGTCCCGAAACATTACTCAATTACAAGACAAGAAAACGACTGACAATAAGTTTACACAGAATTACAGAAGACATGATACGTGAACAAAGAGTGCAACAAACAGTACAAATGATCTTCAGGGAA
The DNA here is from genome assembly GCA_927399475.2 of Acleris emargana. NCBI lineage: Eukaryota > Metazoa > Arthropoda > Insecta > Lepidoptera > Tortricidae > Acleris > Acleris emargana. The sequence goes on along the minus strand of OV656848.1, from coordinate 19,197,731 downwards.
CGATTACCTTTAGAAAGATACAGTCACGGGCATTCCCGGTCGACCACCTCTAGGGTTATATTCGTTTGAGCGTTTGACGCGTAACGACCTAAGTGCTGTAGGATTAGCTAGCTGCAACGAACGAGCCAAAATGTTCTTAAATGGATGACCGCGAATGTCCCTGACTGTACGTCTTTCAGTATCTAGTAGTTGCTTCTAATGCCGATTTCATATACGTACTGCTGTTAAGGTACACACTCTATTTCTATATAATACTCGTATATTAATGAAGAAACTGAGTGACTGATTGATGAAAGCACACCCGAAACCGCTGGAATCAGGGAGTTGAAATTTGGAGGGAATATTTCTTGGATGCACTAGGATTTTTCGTAAATTTATCCCGTATGGAGTTAAAACAGAAGCATTAGGGGAAAACTGATTCAACGCGTACAAAGTCACGGTTGTCCTCTATATCTAAAACAAATCTAATTTCGTTCCTTAATATTTTTGAAAATCTTAAATCTCATCAAATCATCATCATCATCATCATCATCATCTTTTATTTATTTATTATTTATTATAATAATATTGATATATTTGATTTAGTGACTGGTAGAAGGAAGACCATAAAGGCAAAAGTGAAAGCCATATATTTAAAACACTTACAGAGTACACACAGTTATATGTTGCAATTTACATTTAACCTATTGGCTTGTCCATCAAAGTAACTTTAACGGTGACACCATGCAATCTGCAAGAATACAGTTCATTAGATTCAAAATAAGTTGCGAATTCGCACGATTCGTCATCAATGATATGTCTTTTGTCACAGATTCCAGCAGAATTATCTTTCACAATCTGTCAGATGATAACTGCCACCGATCGATCGGTGTATGACTTATTTCTTTAATGATTGATGATTCCACGGCCAATGTTTTCTCGAGTGCATTTGTGTTAATAAATGCATTATCATGATCAATCATTGCCATTGTTATTCCGGATGCAATTTTTTGACAGGTGGTCTCACAACCCGTCATATTCTACTTCTAATTGTGTAACATTAAAGTGAAAATTTCAATTGTCCGCGTCTCACTTTAGCGTCATATCTTTTTCATTCAAATGATTCTGTAATAGCTGGACCGTAATGAGGGAATTATCTAACTGCTTGTAAGTAGCCGTAATGGCAGAGTTAACGTGTCGCTAGCAAACGAAATTCGAGCTGCTATCATCGCCGCTAGTAATTAGATAAAAAAATCTTAGCAGGGTTGCCATGTTGAAAGAGTTGATTATGAATATTTTTCAATGTGAATATTACTAAAATATTTTAGTTTAAGTATATAATTTTATTAATGTTAACAATTAAAAGTTAACACTAAACTTATTTAAATTAAAATAAAACTAGGCTACTCAAATATTAAATATTTAAATAATAATCACCACTATAAAAAGAGCACCCCCTCTAGCAGGTCCGCTCGCGGCATGGTCCCTATAACACTGGCTGCATTACCTCTCTGGATAGCTACCCCAAAACTATTTGAAAACGTCATATGTCTTACCTTTAATAAATAGGGGAGTTTCAAAAAAATAGCAAGCCTTTGACTTTTTCTTAAGAATTGGGTAAAAATTGCACGTTGGTTGGGATCATCATTCTGAACAAGAAAAAATAGTAGTCCTGATAATGTCATAGTCATAGTCATATTCATTTATTGCTTTATGTTGTACAATGAGATCATTAAAATACAGAAGTTAGCTTCAACATAAACCCTGCAAGGGCACTGCAACAAGACACAATAATATATTTACATGTCTATTTAGGAAAATCACATTTACATTAAATTTACATAATAGATGGAAAACAGATTTTATTCACTCTTGTAACGCAAAAAACTCTTCCAAATTATAAAAACATTTTGAAATCAAAATATAGACTCTTTTGTTATGTCCCCGTAAATATGTATGGAATTGTTCCGTTTTGTTATAAAAATAAAATAAGTTTCTTGGTAACAAAACGGACCATTCCATACATATTTTTGGGACATATCGGGAATACTATATTTTCTTGTCCAGAATTTAGATTCCAACCAATGTGCAATTTTTTTCCCAATTAAGAAAAAGACAAAGGTGTGCTATGTTATGAACCTCTCAATTACTTAAATAATTATTCTACAAGTTAGTCGTAATGAAGGGCAACTGTCTTTCTACCGGTCATGGTAATTCTATAGCTTTTGAGTGGGTAACCCTGTTTTAACCAAACTAGATCAAGGATTTTTCCTTAATTAGAAGTATTTTTACTAATCATGGATTAAATTATTATACCGTTTTATCGATTAGATCTAGATACGAGTACTTTAATCCTTGTTTTTCTCGCTTGCCTTCTATGGCGCTAAACACATTGTGGGAATGCGTACTGATCCAAACAAGGAGTGAACGCGAAGATGACAGTTGATGTTCGTATACCAAAATAATGCAAATGAGACTAAGGAGTATGAGTAAGCAACCAAGACATACACACAGCAACACATCTAGCTATACACTTCAGAAATCTGAAATATTGCATGAAAGAGAGTCGCACTAGAATGCATAGAAGTTGACATAATACACATATATACATCTCTTTCTTTCTCTCTCTGCTCTGTCTTTAATGGTTAGTTAGGTGTGATGTTGTGTGTACATAGTCAGAGGACGAAAAAAAAGGTCAATAAAAAGACAGTCTTCAACAACCCTGGCGAAGCGTATAGAGAAACTGCGTATCCAGTTGATTAATGTGGCGATGCATTAATCCATTATTACCGACGCACACGCACAACATATAGGTGAGTGGAGCAGATGTAATGATAAATGTCTAGACAAAGAAATGCTCTGTCATTTGCGGAGATGAGAAAGATAATCCATGTCGAGAAAATGGCTTGATAAACTATGGCCGTGTAGACAAGAGAAATGGCTAACGCGAGATGTCATTGAGACGATTTAGATTACTCGGTTCTCAATGAGCATATACTCAGGTAGGACGAGCTTCCTGAAATGAACATTATATACAGGTGATTACCAGGGATCGGAAATTCGGATCGATATTTACCTAAACTTGGCAAAATCCCGGAAAAAGATAGGCAAACATGACGCCGGCTTCTTAAAAATATTATTTTAATAATATAAGTTCCGGGATTCTGGGATTCTATAAAATGTTAATATAATAATTACTTTACATATAGGATAAAACATTCATTTTTGCTCCCATAAATTCGTTAGGTTAATGAGTTACAGGTAAATTAAATAACATTTGGTAAATCTATAGATGAAAAATAACTTCAAACAGTTAATATAAGTAATTGATTATGAATTAATGCCGGTACAATTTATTTATTTTGAAATCCCAGAAATTTTAGTAATGAATTCTATCATTGAGTCCGCCTCCATACAACTGAACAACAAAGCCGGTGCGAAAGTATAGGTAAATATCGATCCGAATTTCCGATCCTTAATGATTACATACTAGGTGAAAAACAAACGCGGGGTTCTCTTATGGAGAACGTAACTCTGTGCGGTTGCTCATAAATTTATTATAAAAAAACTCGTCATGTAGCTTTAAAAACTTCCTTAGTTCATTGTGATTCTAATTATGAAAGAAAACATTGTTTTTTTTTAAATTCATACATTAATTTATGGGTTTTTCGTAACACGGACATAAGGAAAAATTACCAAAATTCCGATTAAAATGATCAATATCTCGGAAACTAATAACAATTGCTGGACATACATGGGGGTTAAATTGATAACTTATGAGCTGCTCTATCACCCCCTTAAAGCTTTGCACCTAGCTAGCTACCAATCACCCTGTAGGTATATGTTGATGTAGAGATAAAATGCTGTAACGTTCGGTTTCAAAGTAACGAAGCTAGCAGTTACAAGCTATACTGAAAGTCTTTAAAATAAATTGCTTTTCGAAGTATCTCCTCACATAGAATCTCATCTTAGAAACCTTTCACCAGCAATAATTTCGAAAGAGTCAAGTACAAGTCAATACAAAAATATCGACTCAGCCCTTTTACTGACAAGGTCTAAGGTTTTGAAATCAAAAGTTGACAGTCAAAGGGCGTGTCAATTGGTATTTAGTTTGTTGACCAAACACGGTTTTTATTTACCATTGCAACGAAACTTTCTGAGCCGAGACAGATTATTGGAAGCTTGCTCAACACTTGAATCATGGTGGTCTTTGTTAAAATCATTTGCTATTTCCACCGGCATTTGCTTGCAAACTCGGTGCAGATTTTTTTAGAAGCCTAATTTTAATCCACGACAATCTTCAGTGCATTTAGGTAAGTAGAAGTGGAATGCAATCAATCAGAAAGGTTCTGTGCTGGTGAGAGATAAAACGACACAACTAAAATTGTTCCTACGTGTTAGTGTAAATATCTATTATAATTTTACACCTGGTTTTACTTGGGGACTTTAGAGCCCTGGATATCTCTAACTTTGGTTTAAAAAAAAAGGTAATTGAAGAGACCTAGGCCTCTATTCAACACGGTAAAAACGATATCGTGTTTGAGCTGTTATCGTACTGTCACCGTTTTGATAGCTCTTATTTACGTGACAGTAATGGCGACTGACGTCATAACAATACGAACAGATAAACTACGATATCGTTTTCGGGCCGAATGGTTACTATTATAACAATACCGACGTGTAAGAGAGCCCTCATGTGGCTAATTTACTGAATAAATATTTTGAACATTGAACTTTTTTTAATTTTGAATTTGCACTCCTGGTTGACGTTGGCTACAAAACATAATCAGGCTTGATATTTGAAATAAACGAAACCTTTAAAGGCTGATCTCAATACTTACTGCATATTTTAATTGAATATTTACTAGACACTGACATTCAAAATTCAAATTCAAAAAAAAATTCAAAATTCTTTATTTCAAAATATACACTTTTTTATAATCTAAGGTGATGGCGCCACCAAAAATAAACACATTCAAATAAGTGTCTAATAATTCCTCGAGGATGTTGGTTTATTTCACAATAGTTAAGCAAAGATGAATAGATATTGGTATCGATAGGAAATTGAATCGTAAATGGATAGTTTTACGACGTGATGCTAACTGATTCTACTTCACGCTTTAGAGTATGATATTATTCTACGATGAAGAAACGGAATCGATCGGTATCAAAATAAATTTTACCACGACTGACATTCAATTAGCAGACTTTAACCTTTTTTACATAACTGTGGGTAGTTACAGTCAACCACAAAGACAATGTATTCACTTTTGAACCTCATTTCGTTTAAATAAGGTGCAAACATTTATAGGTAGTATTGGTATGCGTATGTCTTCTGTACTAGTCTGTAAACAGGTATTTTTTTAAGTTAGCGATGGTACTAAGCCTAACTGTCAGATTCTGGGATTATAACACTCGTATTTATAGACAAGAAAAGTAATTACTTGAGTAGGTAATACACTCGCGGTCAAATAATACGGGTCAGAGTGCGTTTTTCATACAAAAGAGGCTATTTCAAACCCTTGGTTCCTCGCCAGGGGATGCTTTTAGTTAAATCTGATGATGGACACCCCGAGCATCGATCCAGGACTTCCAGAGTGCCTAGGACACCCAACTGATTGAATCTGCGGTTAACGCCGGAATTGTGCATGTTCAGGAAAAACCTATAAAATGGCAAAAAATGTAAGGAAATCCAAATGCTGACCCAAACTCTCTCGCTGTGGTGTTACCTGATTGTGCGATCAGTTAGGTATCGTAAGCACTTTTGACCTCCTCAGAGTATCCACTATTAAACCTCACTCAAAACAACCAATGCCCTAGAACCAAGGCTTCAAAATAGCCTCGTTTGTATGAAAAACGCACTCTGACCCGTATTATTTGACCGCGAGTGTATTAATGTCAAGTCACATAAAAATCGTTACTTAAGCATCTTTTACTTTTCTTGTCTAATGTCTATAACACAGGTATGTACATACATACATACCTTCACGCCTGTAATCCCAGAGTGGGGTAGGCAGAGCTACAAAATTACCTACAACTCTAAAAACTGGTTGATAGTTCTAATTAATGAATCGCCTCTTACGAAATCCACGGGAAGACATGTATGCCCTTATTAATAAACGTGGAGTAACCGTCGAGTAGCTAAACCATGCTTTGTCCTTATCTGTCATATTCAAATGTCACAATGACAGATAAGGATAAACCATGGTTTAGCTACCCCACAGTTACTCCACGTTTATAAGTAAGGGGGGTAGTGTCTATTACTTAAATACGGGTGTTAGTCTCCCGTTTGATATTTTCCGTTAGACGATGCTGTGTTAGGTAGGTACTTCCCCGCTTATCTCATCTTAATCTTCTTCTTTAACTGAGAAAGACTTAATATCTCCTTAAACTATTTTGAAACTGCTTTCACCCGCTTACACTTGTGTGCTAAGAGTTCAAATTTCCATAAAACGCGTGTCAAAAGTTAAGAGCACACATGTTGTCACTTGCAATATGCAAACAGGTGCTGCACTATTTCTACTTGCATCTGCTTAACAGCTGTCTAGGATGCACCGGCAAGAACCAACCACAATGACGTGACGCACAATCCAAAAGACAGATGACGAATTATATAAACAAACTGAATGTTTAAACACAAACGATACCGGTACACATAAGGGCAGAAACAACACCGAATAAGCAGGAAGTTGCAAGGCTGAGAGAACAAGCTGAAAGGTCAGGGAACAAGAACGATCAAAAGCAATTTCATCCTGCTTTGTAAATAATATGGTTATCAAGTTGCTTATCTTTGGAATAGATATGGTTAGGCATAGGTACGAACAGTAGCGTAGGAAGATAAAGGAATACCAAAGCACTAGCAAGTGACGAAGCATCATGTGTTTTATTGAGTTTACCTCGCTAGAGGAAGGAGTTAGATGACTTCAAAATGGCTCCAATGGGAATATTGGAGGCTTTTATTTTGATGAGGTTTTAAAAGATATACGGCATATGGCATAACACATCACGCCTCGGCCACCGAGCTCATTCTAAGAGGAAGCGTCACAAAAAGCCAACACTAACCAGCTTCAACATCCTTAATTCCGAAACTGCTCACGAACTGTCAGTACAAACAAAACAAAAGCCTAATCCAGTTCTAATTGAACCATCAAGCGTCCACAGCACACACTCACTTTTACCAGCTAATTACTGGAGATCATTCGGAACAGTGTTTTTGCGTTCCGCCACGCGTCGCTTTTCACTTGTTCACAGCACTATTCGTTTAAGACAGATAAATTCGTTTGTATTCGATATTTGAAATCACTCGGTGTTCGATAAGTTTTTTTATCGCGATAAAACTTTTTAGAACGGGTGACACGGGCGGCGTCGTCGGCGGTTCGCGCGGCACTGGCGTGCGTGCCTCAGGTGCCTCTCGCTCGCTCCGGTCTCCGCGCCTCGACCTCACGTGCGTTTTTTTGCCATCTCTGGATTTCGAATCCCACACCAAATCAGTATAAAGAAGCTGTCGGATACCTGTTTGAGGAGACTTCCTTAATCCAATCACAAAGTAATGAAATAATTACTTAAGCAGCGGGAATCGGGAATGTAAAGTTAATCGATTTTAATCAAGGTTTATAACTTGAATTAAAAACCATTAAACACTAATTATTGAAACAGCAGCAAATCAAATCAAATTGCAATCCTTGCGAATATTACGAGATTATTGAACTACATGAAAATAACATAGGTAGAAACAATGATCCTCATCGGTCTCAATCAAAACTTTTGCAACAACAATAAGCAAGAACCTAGCCACTGGCATCACACTTGTGTCAATAGTCGGCCATTATTATTCCTCGCTGATCAAATTAATTACCCGAATGACTACAAGCAAAGTGATGTCATGGAAACTGTTTCTAATAAAAAGACAATCATACATACAATAAGTGTGCATTTTAATTGATTTTTTTGATCTCATTATTCTCAGCATTGTTTTTTCTAAAAATAAAAAGTATACATTTGCATATTATAATAATTCAATCCGATTTTTTGCTACGAACGATTGCGCATAAAAAAAGTGTATTGAATCGATAGGGTAAAACAATGAAAACAAAAGGATGTCGGTACAGTGAGCCAATAATCAAATTACCTGACAAAATCTACTAATTGAAGGAGAGTTTGGAGTTCTCCAAACTGCTTTCATTAATCATTTAAATAATATTGGAATTCCCCAGTAGGATACAATTGTCTAGGTCCACAACCGTGGATCCCACAACTGTTATCCAAAAATATTTTCGCTTAGCATTTAACGCATGTGAAGTCCGCCATGACGGGTTTAATATGACGTTACCTAGCCTATGACATGCGGAACACCAAGAAGAAGTCAATGACACTGATGGACATTGTAGCTACGAGGGAACAGATCAACATACAAACAATCCTTTTTCGCTTCGCTGGCGCTATAGTCGGATACAAAACTAGAACAGACCGATCCTGCTCATGCTAGAACTTTATGAAATGTATTTGCCTCTACTTTCCTGGCATCTACCGCCAGCCTGGTTGGTAGTGACCATGCCTACGAAGCTAGCGGTCCTGGGTTCAAATCCGGGTAAGGGCAGATATTTGTGTGATGAGCGCGAATATTTGTTCCCGAGTCATGGATGTTTTCTATGTATTTAAGTATATATTTCTCTATGTAAGTATTTATATCGTTGTCTAGTACCCATAGAACAAGCCCAGAGCTTAGTTTGGGGCTAGGTCAATTGGTGTGACATTGTCCCCTGATATTTAATTATTTATTATTTATTTAATTTCATGAAGAACAGATCAACGATATTCAACGAATACCGGCTCAGTTCAGTCGATCTTGGCCACACCTGTCAATCTTGTCCAGATAAACATCGTTAGCCGCGGAAGCCAAAAAAACTTAACGTGAGTTATCTTTTACTTTTCTTATATACTTACATCATTCCTAAGCCTAGATAAGCCCTTAGCCAGGCAATTGTCTTGTATTTTTGAACGTTTAAATAGAATCTCAAAGAGATTTTGACTTAACCAAGCTCTTTTTACAAGATTTTATTTAACTTGCAATGTATCTACTATCAGCCCAACAGAACCATGACCCAGCATAGAACGTTGTCACAGGGATATTATAAATCAATTTGTTTTCACTTCTTACAACTTCAATCATAACGTCACTGTGACAAAGTTCTATGGCTACATTGCATTTTACAAGTTAATTTTGACCCACTTCCTGTCAACGGAATGGGCTGAAATTTGGATCACATATGTAAACCCGATGACAATGCTATATCATGGTATCTAAGAGCTGATCTGATGACGGAGTCGGAAGGTGGCCATAGGATCTCCGCTATTCTTACCGTAGACTCACCGTGTTAGGACTCAATACTTTGTTCTTGATGAGCAGATAAAGATTTAATAAGTACAATAAATAAGTACAGTCGGCAACAAAGGCTAGTGCCAATTATTATTTTTTGACAGAGACTACTGATGCAGACTACTATAAATTAAATCATAAGTAATAATAAACTTTAAGTATACTTACTCCCTTCCTTTACTCCAAAAATACTCTATCGCAACTCGGTTTCACGATAAAAACACCTACGTAAGCACGTTTCTATTCAAGATTTTTTTATAGTGTAGGAGGCAAAGGAGCAGATGGATCGCCTGATGGTAAGCGATTACCGTCACCCATAGACACCTGCAGCACCAGAGGAGTCACAGGTGCGTTGCCGGCCTTTCAGATAACAGTACCTGGCAAAGTATCTTGATTATCTCCACACATACAAAAGTTAATAATTTACTTTATCATTTATTTTATGCCCTCATTTGATCTTGTTTTTTCCTTCCAAATGGTTTTGCCCGCTCAAATCCAGTTAAGACCGTTTCAAATATTATTCCAACCAATTCTAAGTACTTACTTAATCTTCTGTTCCAAAATTCAATGCAAATACGAGATGTGCTATTTTGTTGTTATCTTGTTATTTATATACTACGAGTATAAACGACAAGACTTCCGTCAGAAATGTCCTCGAAGATTAAAATAGACTTTTAAGAGCAAGATAAAAGCCATTCTTGCTTCGTTGACTATTATTTCTTAGTGGTTATGCGTAACCTTACCATTATTCCATTTGTTACATTTGCAGACGCTTTGCAAATCTCAGTGAGTCTACCAGAGCTATCCAAGGCGAGACCTTTGTCTAGAAACAGCATCACAAGGAACTCATCATTACTCATACATACATACATACATACCTTCACGCCTGTAATCCCAGAGTGGGGTAGGCAGAGCTACAGAATTACAACTTCATCATTACTCATTAGCCAATATTTATCTTTATTTAGTAAAGTATTAAATACCTTATAGAAGGATATCGAGAGGAGGGTTTATGCGGGCAATCAAATTATTGGGGCCCTGTACTCCTTTGTGAACTGACAGGGCGTTTCACAAAAAGCCCGGCTGGCTGTTCACAGTGGAGTGCTGGCCCCTACCCTGATGTATGTATGGTAGTGAATGTTGGGTGTGGCAGGACAAGCATGTAAGTCGTGTAAATACAGTTAAAATGCGCTCTTTGCGTAGTATGTGTGGTGTGAAACTGATTGATAGAGTAAGAAATGAAAAAATCAGAGAAAAATGTGGAATAAAAGAAGATGTAGTGACTAAGATTGAAAAGGGCATGCTTCGATAGTCCGGTCATTTGGAAAGGTTGGATGAAAGAAGATTGACGAAAGAGAGATAGAGATCGAAAGTGAGTGGAAGGGTAGGAAGGGGCCGCCCTAGGCGTACTTTTTCGAATCAAATCGGAGAAATACTGGAAAAGGGCCGAATCTTAAGTACCCGAAACCGATATGACTCGATGTATGAATGTTGAAGAAGCGAAATAAATTTGTCAAGATCGTAGCAAGTGGAAAGAAGTGGTCTCTGCCTACCCCTCTAGGAAACAGGCGTGATTTAATGTATGTATGTATTAAATACCTTATTCCCAAAACTTTTTAACTTCTCTTCATACCAATAAAAAGGCTTGCCGAAAAAGTTAAATGTCGGGAAATTCATTGTACGCCCAGGGCCGTATTAATAACTGGTTTAGGCTGAGTTTCCAGTCTCAAGACACTATTTTACATAAGTCCATGATTTACCTATCTTAATCACGTTCCCCAAAGCCACAATGCTTTTTATGCGTTAGTTTGTGTCATAGAAACAGGGTAACGTATTATGTCGATGTTTTGTTTTGAGTTTTGACCCAATGACTTGTGCAAATATTTGCCTGAGCTGAGCACACCCGGGTGTCAAAAGGTCGCCATTGTTTTTATTATCATACAGTTTAATAATATTTTGTTTTACATACATACATACATTACATCACGCCTGTTTCCTACAGGGGTAGACCGAGACCACTTCTTTCCACATTCAAACATTGAGTCATGCACGCACGTCGGTTTCGTGTACTTAAGATTCCGCCCTTTTCGAGTATTTCTCCGATTTGATTCGAAAAAGTACTCCTAGGGCGGCCCCTTCCGACCCTTCCACTCACTTTCGATCTGTATATCTCTATTTTGTTTTATGTTTAAATATTGCAAGCAAGTTATCTTTAAACAGTTATTTATTTGGTATCTTCTATTAATGAAGAATATTGTTACCTTTTCAATAAAAGTGTGGTAGGACCTTGAGCAGGAGGTTTGCCTCGGAATCCCTAATTATGTTTAGGTACTTGTTACTTGTACTATCGCATCGATTATGGGAATTATCTTTTGTCCTTAACTGGTTAGGTTAGGTTACGGTTGTGTTAACTTAAAACAAGACTAAATTTTTAAACTTCAGGCCAAAATAGCTTTAGGATAAACGAAAATTATAATAAACGATGCATTAGGATAAATGACGATTAGGGACTCCATGGGGAACCTTGTGCCGGGTCCGTCCGGATAGCTGGACATTTATCCTTCAACCAGCCACTAAATAGCAGTGTTCGCATTGTTTTTCTAGCTTAGTTAGAGAGCTAGCATTCCATCTAGTCCTTAGGGTTGCCAACGTATTTGCATTCCAACCATAACATTCCGTCGGCCTGACAGCCCTTAAGTATCTTGCTTGTGCCATCTAAAATCTATAAAACGTTTGAAGAAAATTGTTTATTCATTTATTTCTCAGTTGTTACGTCTTCATGAAATTGATACTTGTCGAAGTCGTTTGAATTGTTCAAATATTTGAGGCTTTGTCGAACAGTGAATGTTTTTTGACTAAACTATGCTTTAGTTAGTTACGTTGCTAAGAAATATCAACTAATATTCTCTTTACAAGTCTACATTTTTAAGCCACAATCATTGAATTTATTGAAATTAAATGACAAGTTAATCATGGAAAAACCAACCACATTTTTATCACATTAAACTGCATTATTAAGCAGTTTAAACCAATCTCGTTTTGCCAGTGCCTGAATCATTTGATTCGGCTATAGTTGTTTAACGTTCTGTATTGGGATTAATATTAAACATATTAGTATTTCCATTATCTTCATCATCAGTGACATTAGACGTATTAAAATCTCATCAGACGTAACTGTACTGTCTGGTTTTAACGACGGATGATTTTGAGACGCACGAAGACGGCCAAATGTTAGTCATTAATGGACGTGTAGATAAAAAAATATTCGTCTATCGATTTAAAATGAATTAGCTTTGCACGATTCTATGACGCGACGTAGATACAGTCAATCCACAGTTTTAATACTGTCCTCCTGAGCCAATATCACAGAATCTCAAATTCAATTGCCAAAGTAGATTCAATCCTCTCCTCTTAAGAATGAGTTTGTTATTACCGGGTGTGTAATGTTTTGAATAACAACTTTTTTCGAATTTTCATTTTGCATAATACTAATTGCATAATTTTGATCTGCAGAAATGATTAAATAGTTTAACAACAAAATTCATATAAACGAATTGCATAATTTTAAAAGCACTAATAGTTTAGTAGCATACTAATCAATCTGCTTAACAGTAAATAGTATAATAGTAACTTATAAAGATGACTAAAACAAGTCGACATAGTTCCGCTGCGCGGAGCTCCTATTCTACTCAGTTATGGCGTTTCGCGCCTTGACGCAACTCTAACTTAACCTAACCTATAAGTAAAGGCGAGATTGACCTAATTTAGTAGATTGGTTTACATTACCTTGATCTTGGACGTCTTTCGGCTGACATGATGATGATGATGATGACTTTGATTTAAGATATTATAATTTATAATAAGCGATATGACATGAACATTATTGCAATTCTTTTTATGAATTTTAATAATTATACTTAATGTATTTGTTTTGATATATGAAATGGCATTATTCCATATGAATGTCATACAAAAGGTTGTTATACTAAATGAGTGCACTCATTTAGCATAACAACCTTTTGTATGACATGTTATATTATGTGTCTGTTATGCTACAAAGAATATACATTTTATTATCCATTTCGTAGTTAGTTAAAATGAAATTATGCAAAAAGTTTGTATGTATACTGATTGAAGCGCTCCCGCTATAGCCATTTATAGGATGACAGTTGACCACGTGGCTTATCGTAACGTACGAGAATGTCATCCAATACATTTTGAAATAAAAACGTCAGTAGCGTTTGGCGCCTTAGCTAGGGCCCCAGGAGTTTTATTTAAGACGATGCTTTTTGGCTTGAGCAGAACAGTACCCGGCAGTATGTAGCTTTCAAGCTCTTTCTTACAATTTTTTGGATAAAACGTGTTTCGGGTCAACAAGTTAGTATATGGTATTTGTAACTATGGGCCTTGTCGATCGTATTTTTTTTCTAGTTTCTACTCTATTCTAAAATTAAAAACCACTTACTTTACATAAATCGATAATTCCAAATCGCGAGGTGTCGCTTGTCCCAGCACTTGTATTCCGAGTGAAGTACGAGTCGCTGATAATTTACAAATGGCGTCCGGCTATTCAAAACAGAGGATGTTTGTCGAGGAGCTGACGAGAAAAACTGGCCGTGATTAAATAATCAACATTTACCTACTTAGAAAGAAAGAAATAAAGAAAGAAATCATTTATTCGTGACAAATTAATGAACACATAAAAAAAATATATATAACAAATTGGAAACATGCACAGTTTGTCACGAAATGGTCACAACTCAGCGTGTTGCTGGCAGAGCCAGCGCTGGTCTTCCGTTGCGACCACTTAAGCATTTACTTATTCCATTATCATGTCTGTGGACAAAACTGCTGGATATCACATAAGCTCAAGGAACGCTGCAAGGCCCTATACAACATGCATAACGCTAACGTAAACAATTTTCGAAAACTGAACAAATGTATGGCATCAGTATAAGCTTCAGTACTTGTGGGAGGACCTTGTGCAAGGTCCATCCGGGTTGGTACCACCATCTTACCCAATAACCTACCGCCAAGCAGCAGTGTTCGCATTGTTGTATACCGGTTTGGGGATAAGACAGCTGGTGTGAGACTAGCATAGAGGCATTCCATCTTAGTCCTCAGGGTTGGCAGTGCATTTGCAGTATTAGGATTGCGGTCTTGTGAATGCGAATGTCTATGGGTCACAGTTTCCACTCACCATCAGGTGGCCTGTGTGCTCGTTTGTCTTCTCTGGGCCTTAAAAAAAACCTACTTAAGCATTTATTTCATTATCATGTCAGTGGACAAAACTGCTGGATATCGCATAAGCCTATACAAGGAACGCTGCAAAGCCCTAGACAAGATGCATAACGCTAACGTATACGACGACGATAACGTTGACGACGCGCTAGCCTAGTTGGTAGTGACCCTGCCTACGAAGCTAGCGGTCCTGGGTTCAAATCCCGGTAAGGGCAGATATTTGTGTGATGAGCGCGAATATTTGATCCTGATTCATGGATGTTTTCTAAGTATTTAAGTATTTATTTCTCTATATAAGTATTTATATCGTTGTCTAGTACCCATAGTACAAGCCTAGAGCTTAGTGTGACATTGTCCACTGATATTTAAAAAAAAAAAACTTATCGAAAAATGACGAAAAGTATGGAATCAGCATAAGCTCGACGCGACCTGCCGTTTGGCCGCTTACGTCAATTTTAAACATTTTTGAATACGATAATGTTCGCAAAATGCATTTGCACCTTTTTAACAAACTTCACCGCCCATTACGACCGATAATCATAACTTGAACCATACCGACTCCAAGTTATACAGCGTGAACATTACCGTCGATAGGGGGTATGTAATTTGCTATTCATCGATATAGGTATTAAATCAAAGCAAATTTATGATACTAAGCCATGCCAGACCTCCCAATGATTCCATATCCTTGACTTCTTCTTACATGTTTTTTTCCAGCATGTCTGCCATCATGATGCATATTGCGAAACAAAAATAAAATGTAACATACTAGCCCTGGCTCCTCGTCTACATTCCCCAAAATCCGCGCGCAACCGCATCAAAACAATCAAACACCATTGTCATCGAGCAACGCCTGTAA
Organism: Acleris emargana; assembly: GCA_927399475.2. NCBI lineage: Eukaryota > Metazoa > Arthropoda > Insecta > Lepidoptera > Tortricidae > Acleris > Acleris emargana. The sequence goes on along the minus strand of OV656848.1, from coordinate 19,182,276 downwards.
TTTCCTCTAACCGTCTAGAACAATCCTTGACATTTGCCTGCGATAATGACCCTAATAATCTTCGCAACACTTACATTACCAAGTCTATAATCGTGAGTTCGGATTGACACTGGTGACAGGTCAATGCACGGTCATGATTGAAGAAGTGGTGGAAAAAACGCGGTGCTAATCGTTCGATAAGGTTCAGCGGGGCTTTGTTCTTGGAACAAGTTTGAATGGAGTAACAGAAAAAAGAGTACTTTAATAGATAAAGTACGGAAAAAACAACAAAAGGCAAATAATTTAGTTTTGAACTCGACGGTTCAGTGGTCTCATTAAAAAACAATTCCAGTAGAGCTTAACGAAGTTTATTTATTTATTTTATGGCATAGGAAGTCAATTGAGCACACAGGCAACTGATGGTAAGTGGAAACTGTGACCCATAGACATTCGCATTCACAAGACTGCAAATGCACCGCCAACCCTAAGAACTAAGATGGAATGCCTCTATGCTAGTCATTTCACCGGCTGTCTTATCCCCAAACCGGAACACAACAGTGCGAACACTGCTGTTTGGCGGTAGGTTAATGGATAAAATGGTGGTACCAACCGGGACGGACCCTGCACAAGTCCACATGTCCAAGTTGAAATTTTTTCGAAGTAGAAGCGCGTTTTTAGGGTTCCGTACCTCAAAAGGAAAAAACGGAACCCTTATAGGATCACTTTGTTGTCCGTCTGTCTGTCTGTCAAGACCCTTTATCACGGGAACGCGAGGAGGTATCGAGTTGAAATTAAAACCATATACTCCGGTCTACAGCCCCGTGAAACTGTGAAAAAATCAAGCTCCTACGTTAACGTAAAAAAAAGATACGGCTGTTTATGCCGCAAAAAACGTGTATTTCGACACTGTCGAGGGAATCAAAATGTATAGGGTATTTCCCGATGACCTAGAACTATGAAATTTCGCAAGTAGCACCGTCTTATACTACAAGTATAGGAAAAAGTCTGAAATTTGTAAATTTTAATTAAATAACCAAAAAATCAGGGCCTTTATGCAGGAAACGACGTGTGATCAATGAAGTGTTAGCTACTCGCTAGCAGATGGCGTTAGTAATCGTAAATAGAACTTTGAAATTTGGTAAGTAATACCGTCATGAACTACAAGTATAGGAAAATATCTGAAACTGTACATTTTTAATTAAATCACAAAGAAAGGGTCTTTATGCAAGGCACGGTGAAATAAATTTGGTGTAATAAATGAAGTGTTAGCTACTCGCTAGCAGATGGCGATAGTAATCGTAAATGATGGTAATTTTGGTTTGTTAAATCAGTCTCCCGAACTCATTATTTCTTTGTATTAAATTTTCCGTTCGCATTTTTCCCCGAACGCGATATTACCTAATTTTATTTTTCACCATTCGATTTTATTACAGTCGCTTTTTTTGTTGTTCGACTTTTTTCCTAGTCGGTTTTTTTCCCGTTCGATTTCTATCTCAGTCGCACTTTTCCCAAAAGTATTTACATCGTAATTCGTAGGTAGGTTTAGGTTATGTTAGTTTTGCATCAGGCCCGGAGGGCCAAACCACCCAGAAATAGGAGCTCCGCGGTAGCGGAGCTCCGTCGACTCTGTATCTTCGACAAATTGGAACGGGAAAAACACGACCTTGAAAATATGGTGGTAGGAAAAGAAGCGACTGGATAAAACTCGCAAGGGTAAAAACACGAATGTAAAAATAAACCGCCGGAAAAAAAGTGACTGTTAATTATCACTTTCGGGGAAAAACGCGAAAAGAAAATTAGCTTCAAAGAAAAAATGCGTTTGGGAAAGTCATCTAACAAATCACTCTTTAAAACTATGATTTCAAAGGATATAAGTAAGTCCACTAAAAAACTGTTTTATTGGCAATTACACACCCATTCTTTTATGGCCTTTCTCCTGAGTGTGCTGGAACTATATATTATAACATTATTTCTAAGAAACTCTATCACTGTTGTCTCCTGGTTTACGGGACAGAATAACAACAACACAAAGTTGATCCACCCTAATAACTGTAACTATAACTAAGAAATAAACGTTAACGCAGTTCTAGATTCAATTACTTTGTTTGTATGATTAAACACCTAAAATTACAAATTACGGCATATCCAATAGCAATAATAGCAATCGTTTTCATTTTGAAAATCGAAAGCTTGTCTGAATACAAAATGAGCACACTTGTTCCGCTTTAAAGTCGATTGCGACTGCGTGTGCGTCAGGCAATAGACCCGCTGAACTATTATATATGTACCTACGAATTTGTGCGGAACCCTCGGTGCGCGAGTCCGACTCGCACTTGACCGGTTTTTTTATTAAATGTGAGACAAATTTCTGTGTTCTTTAATGTGATTTTTATAGCTAATGTTGTAGATGAGAACTTGAAATGACAAGATGCTAAATCAAAAATCGGAGAACAAAATACTAGATCCAGCAAAAAGTATCACTTCTGTCAGCCCCACAACAATACGTATAACATCAATCATATCATCTCAGCATTCAAGAGACGCCTACTACTGGAAGTGACCTTCCCGAGGCCTTTCACCAGATCTTCGGTCTATCAACTTATCATTTTCTTTTCAATAATAGCGTACAAGCGAAAGTTGCCAATCAGACTTGTAAATAAAATTAGCAGCTTTGTCACTTCTTACTTATATTGACTGTGATAATTTTATTTTATGTTGACTTATCGTTATAACTACAAGTATGGCGTCCGATCTCGGTATACTGATCCCGCAATACCGAGATCACGCATATTTTTTCCAACTCCGCTAAGTGTGGTGTTAGAGTTTAGGGACCCCGCGGTATAACATTACGAAGTACGAAGAAGAAGAAAATATCAAAACACCAAAAATTTTGTGAAAAAAGGGCGTCCTGGATTGCTCTACGTAGAAGCCTAAGGTTAAGTTTGGTATTATACTCGCATCAACTTTGTGCCAGATTGTCTCCTAAAATTGTGAAAGTTTCATACGAGCAATTCTCGGAAATTTCTAAAAATAATCTTAAATTTTGTATGGAAAGAGAACATTCTCAATGCTCTCAAATGTTTCCGATGATATTCTCAGTAATTTCTTGAGAAGATTTCTTAACTTCTGAGAATGTTCTACAACTTGTAAATTGCTAGCTACACCACACTACTTTCTTTTTTGATCGGCAATTACCACATTTTCAGCTAAAGCATGGTCCATTACTCTCACGTTCGTTTCCCAAACGGTGCACGGCACGGTATCATTCAACCACATTCCACTTTCCTCGTCGCATTCCGTGCACCCGTGAAATACGATGCAGCTGGTGCAACAGGGCTGCCAGAATCGTGTAAAGTCAACGGCTTTCAGCATATTGAAGGTAGTTGCTGAAGCACGTCCCTCGTTCCGAGATTCCTTTAAATTAGGAATTTCTTCGTTTGCCTTTTTTTAATGCTAACCTCCGATACGCGTACTTCCCAATTTTGTGGGGACCCGGGCCAGGAAGCGACGTAGTACCCAGACCTGTCTTTTCCACTGGCTGCTCTAGGCAAGTGCCGGCCGGGCCCCGTGGGCGATGGGGCTATCTAGTTCCTGCCACGTCACCAACGGAAAATAAATTACAAAAATGTCCTCTGACATCCCGTGTCGTTGCCGGGATAGAATAGTGCCAGTCCATGTCTTCCCGTGGATGTCGTAAGAGGCTTTTAGTACTGTTAGGCGATGGGCTTGCACCCTGTCACTAATACACTGGTAAACATCTTAGCCTAATTGTGCAAAATGTGGTTACAGAATTATCATAAATTTTTTAGAGTTGTTTTTAATTCTGTAGCTCTGCCTACCCCACTATGGGAATAAAGGCGTGAGTTTATGTATGTATGTATGTCTGTTTATGGAATGTCAGACGGCCTGAGAAACTTGGGATTGCAAGTAAACTGTGTGACTCTCATTACAACACATGTTGTAGGTGTATAGTCAAATTTTTGGTCAGCCAACCTGAGATTAAACTTCGTTTGCTTGTCATAAAATAAGATTTCTTGCCATAAGATGTGTATGTCAATTTTAAGAACCAACTTCAGCATCATTTTCATTTCAAAAGAAATATTATGCCAATATCTAAAAATTAAGTAGGTACTTACTTTTCTGACCGTAACTTATTGAGTTTCGTTCTTAATATTTAATTACTTAGCTATCTTTCTGTAATTCCCACTAATGATTGTTTAAAAAGTTCCTATTTCGGGTGGTACAGTAGCATTAGACCTCTGCTTCTATATCTACTGCTCGTTTAAAATGTTTAAAACCGCGGAGTCCGGTTTACAAAGCCGAGATCTCACAATACCAAGCTCTCACAATGCCGATATCTCAAAATGCCGAGATCCCATAATGACGAGATCTCACAGTGCAGAGATCTCACAATGCCGGGACCTCATATATAATTTGATATATTTTGGGTTAAAATATGACACATTTTATACGTGACTGCGTTGATTTATATACAAACAGACATTGGTTTGGTCAAGCCAAATAAGCCCCTTGTTTCAAATTTCTTACAAATTACATCAAACTGTCTATGCTAATTAAATTATATTTTTTTAACCTGGATTCAAATCTGTCCGCGGACTGTATATAAAGAACAGCCATTAATAAGTACTGCCATAACAATGTAGTATGAACCATATTCACAAAAACTGGGAACCCTGCAGCGTCGCGAGATAAATTGTTCGATTAAGCGCTTTCACACCCAATTCAAGCTGAGTAAATAATATAAATCTAAGTTATAATTGTTGTAAGCTGCTTCTACGCCATTAGCGATTTCTCCAATTAGTGTAATCTGTGTATGACTCTCTAGTCTCTGGTGTATAATGGCGCATGTCTAGCCATTATACTTTTTGTTATCTTTCGCCACAGACAAATTATTTTGACGTGTGTATTACCTACTTATTGTTAAGTAGTTTCTTTTTTATACATTTCTAATATTAGCATTTATTTCCAATACAGAAATCAATAATTAAAAATTTAAACTAAGCGTATTTAAATTAAAATAAAACTAAGCTACTGAAATATAAACGATATAAATAATAATCACCACTATAAAAAGAACACCCCCTCTAGCAGGTCCGCTCGCGGCATAGTCCCTATGGCACTGGCTAGAAAGGATAGAAAAAATATGAGACAATCACGATCACGTCCTTAGTGTAACTAATACTTTTGTTACACAAGTTAATCAATTAAGTTTTGTTTTAATTAAAGCCTTTAACTATGTTTTATTTTTGAAAACGACCCATTTGTTTTCCTAGTTAACTCTAACTTACGATATGACGAAATGATGAAACGAAATAATTTAACGGACATATTAAAATCGCGGTATTACATAGAATAAGGGAATATTCGCTACGGCAGTTACGGTACTCTGACTCGAAGTACAAAAATCAAGAACAAAGACGCATTGTACTTTAAAACTCATCTTCAAAAGTTTGCTTATGCCGTCCTTTTTAAACGAAGGATGCGTTAACCAGTAAAGTTCACATCGATTCTATACCTTATTTCATACGCGGCAAGATCCATTATATCTGACTATTTACGATCTGTAAAACATCTTCGTAATTACAATGAATTGCAACCATATGCCTTATGGTTCATTATTAACGCCACTTAACTTTAAATGTTAACGTAACAATTTTAAGGTTGTTTTTAGCTCGTCTTATATAACTTCTCGGTCATGAACTTAAACAAGTGTTAAGCAGCGGTCAAGGTGGTAACAATAAGGAATGCCAAGAACGCCATTCGGAGTGCGATTTGTATGGAATTGAGGGGTTTTGGTACTGAATGAGTTTTTGCAGATGTTTACACTGTTTTTGTTTGTTCGTTAGTTACATTACATCACAGTGGAGATTCTTTTTTATTCGACATGGCCGTAGATAATTGGTCAGTGGCATACGTTCTATTTCGATATACTTACATACATACTTACATAAACTCACGCCTTCATTCCCAGAGTGGGGTAGGCAGAGCTACAGAATTACCTACAACTCTAAAAACATGTTGATAATAAATTCTGTAACCACATTTTGCACAATTAGGCTAAGATGTTTACCAGCGTATTAGTGACAGGTTGCAAGCCTATCGCCTAACAGTACTACAAGCCTTTATTCCCTTAATCGCCTCTTACGACATCCACGGGAAGACATGGAGTGGCACTATTCTAACCCGGCAACCACACGGGCAGAGGACTATCTAACAGATAAAAATGCTTGGCCTAAACTAAACACCAAAATAATTAAATAATAACTTAGTCATAAAAAAAATGTAAACATGGTATATTGTCTAGGGGACACGATTTCTGTAGGAGAATATTATGGAAACTTTTTATGCAGGTTGTCTTGCACCGTCACAGGTAAGTATAACTTGTATAATTTCTATTTTTTTTATTACTATTACTTATTAATTGTTGTGACAATTCTGAGTTTTGACACATTTTCCTGCTCAACTACGCATGAATATATTATATTTTTTGTTTTATGTGAGATTCATTGTTTTATATAATGCTAGGTTAAGTTTATTATTGTATAATATCTTAAACAATATTTAAAAAACGACTGACTGTTGAGTTTCTTGCGGCGATTCTTCGCAGCAGTTGTCTCTTGCGAAGCGCTAGTAGATTTTTGACGTGTAAAAGTGCCCTTGCGGCCTACATACTGAATAAACATCTTTTATTTTTATCTTTTTTATCAGTCTGTCGATTGGACTCTTGGCAATCCTAATGTCTATGGTCTGAGGGCCCACTTAGCGTCAGGCAGGTGCTCCAAGTAATGTAAAAAAACACTTGTTCTTTCAACTTTCAATTATTAGATTATAATGACGCTTCATTTCAGTAAATAAATACTTATAACGATAAGACTAGATCTAAGTAGGTCGCAATACTGCGCATCGGTGCAACAAATAGAACGTTACTCCTTTAATCATAGCTAATAGCAGATAAGATTGCAATTGTTATCCTAATGGTGATATAATAGCGCTACAATAGTATGTTATAGGTATCGGAGATTGTGTTTATTCTCCTGTAATACTGCTTAAAACAATGTTTAAAATGATAGAGAGATAGACCAGTGATAACAGACAAAAATTGGCATTTTCTAACACTACCGACAATATTCAGACGACGCGGTAGTTTTTAGTGAGTGTTGGTAGTGATAGTGAATTAGTGACCCTGCCTACGAAGCTAGCGGTCCCGGGTTCGATCCCCGGTACGGGCAAATATTTGTGAGATGAGCGCGAGTATTTGTTCCTGAGTCTTGGGTGTTTTCTATAGTAGTTAGGATAAAGGCCCTGGATTATTTGAGATTCCGATTTTTCGTCTCGTAAACTTACGGAGATAGGAGGTACGGGAACGGTATTATTTTGTTTATAATTTGAGGTTATGCAAAATAAAGTACTTACGTTTATTTAATCCGCCCCCCTCCATTAATTAATATTAATATTTAAGTTGAAAGCTTCTGGATGCTGAAAAAACTAGGTATAAGATTAAGAACGATTCCGAAATCCTCAACAAAAAAAAAAAAGTCCAGCCCTTAAGGCCAGGTTTCCATTTTACCATTTAGGCACAGCAACCAAAAAATGATCTGTCTTACCCAGTCTGTCTTGAGCTCCCGCCAGGATAACAGACTGCTAGAGCGACGCAGGTGCCTGCCGCTCTGGTAATCCTGGAACCAACGGGGAAAGGTCAAGTGGAAGTCGGCACAACGCAGATGCTGCCGTCCCTTAGTCCAGATTAAGGGTGGGCAAACTACGGCCCGCAACTTCAGCCTACCAACGTCTCATTTGAAGTAGGTACATGACTAACCCTCTTATTCATAAACGCGCGATAAACCTATTTTAGTTAAAGTATTGTTTCTCCCTTTTTGTCTAATTCAAGTGTCATTACGAGGGTAAAGCTCTGGAAAATATACTTAGACAGCATCATTGACACAAAATGTTATAAAAATTGTAAAATTGCTGAAATTTCTCTTGTTTTACTGGCCCCTTTTGTTTTTTTTTTTGGTATAAGATGCGAAAATGGTTCAAGACCTGGTCAAATGAACCGCTGCGAATGCGTTTACCTACTTTAATGATGGGCTACCACAAGACACCGTAGACGGAACACGGTAAAATAAAATAAATAAATAAATATCAGTGGACAATCTCACACAAATTGACCTAGCCCCAAACTAAGCTCTAGGCTTGTACTATGGGTACTAGGCAACGATAAACTTACTTATATAGATAAATACATACTTAAATACATAGACAACACTCAAGACTCAGGATCAAATACTCTCGCTCATCACACAAAAATTTGCCCGTACCGGGGATCCAACCCGGGACCGCTAGCTTCGTAGGCAGGGCCACTACCGACTAGGCTACCGCGTCGTCAAAGACAACAATAGGGAATATTCATGACTTTTTTTCACAGTTTCAATAAAAGCTGGTTCATGTAACAATCAGTTGAGAAAAATCATTTTATTAATACCTTTAACCATCATAACCAAGATATAAGCCAACAAAGATTTATTCCGATCTCTTTCTAGCAAAACAGAATTTAACATGGAGTTTATACGGTCGACCTGTTACATGTCGTCACAGAGCATATAATTAAAAATAATTAAAATAAATAATTAAATAAATATCAGGGGACAATGTCACACCAATTGACCTAGTCCCAAACTAAGCTCTAGGCTTGTACTATGGGTACTAGACAACGATATAAATACTTATATAGAGAAATAAATACTTAAATACATAGAAAACATCCATGACTCAGGAACAAATATCTGCCCTTACCGGGATTTGAACCCAGGACCGCTCGCTTCGTAGGCAGGGTCACTACCAACTAGGCCAGCGCGTCGTCGGATCGGATATCGGATCTTTCTGGCTAATCACCAGAGATCGGAATAGGTAGAGCTAATTTGCCTAAACTTGATGCATGTTCATTCAAAAATGTGTTTCTATTTTACTCACTCTTGAATGAATATGCGTCAAGTTTAGGCAAATTAGCTCTGCCTATTCCGATCTCTGCTAATCTCTGTCTAATGAGCAGTTTGAAATGCTTGCATCAGCCGTATTTCATAGCCGATTTTAATTATAATTTCACAATTAGTAATCTCTTTTACGTTACGGTATTTTCATAGTTTTTTGAGAAATGCGTATTAATAAATCCTTTTCTGGAGTTTCTTGCGGCGCTTCTTCTCCGCAATGATGGTCTTGTCCGAAGCGCTAGTAGATTCACTCTATATTACCGACGTGTAAAAGAGCCCTCGTGTGCGTGTGGCCAATTTACTGAAAAAATATTTTGAATTGCCCCGCTTGGTTGCCGGGTTAGAATAGTGCCACTCCATGTCTTCCCGTGGATGTCGTATGAGGCGACTAAGGGAATAAAGGCTTGTAATACTGTTAGGCGATGGGCTTGCAACCTGTCACTAATACACTTGTAAACATCTTAGCCTGATTGTGCAAAATGTGGTTACAGAATTATCAACAAGTTTTTAGAGTTGTTGGTAACTCTGTAGCTCTGCCTACCCCACTTTGGGAATGAAGGCGTGAGTTTATGTATGTATGTGTATGTATTTTGAATTTTGATTTTCAATTTTTTCGAATGTCCCATTGAATGTTTCTTTGTTCTGAACGATCACTTCGCCGGCCTTGCGCAGATAAGACAACGGAAGTCAGACATGAAGTATTGACTTTAACAAATGGCGGTAATTAATCCACGGAAGAGCTGAAGGATACTCGTGAGTGTGTTATCGCGACACTCGACTCATCCAACAGACACGTTACGCTTCCTTCTTCATTTTGTAATTAACACATCCATTTTTGAAAACATGTATAGCCTATATTTAGTAGGCAGCCCAATTAAGACAATCGACAACCCGTGTCGTTGCTGGGTTAGAATAATGCCACTCCATATCTTCGCGTGGATGTCGTAAGAGACGACTAAGAGAATATAGGCTTATAGCACTGTTAGGCGATGGGCTTGCAACCTGTCACTAATACACTGGGAAACATCTTAGCCTACATGTGCAAAATGTGGTTACAGAATTGTCAAGAAGTTTTAAGAATTGTTGGTAATTCTTTAGCTCTGCCTACCCCACTCTGGGAATGAAGGCGTGAGTTTATGTATGTATGTATTTATTAACCATTTAAATAATGTTACGTTGAACTTTTTACTATATGCTGAGGTTTTTTACAATTAAATACGTACTTAAATACAAACATTGTTTTGAAAGAGATAGTCAACGCGAGCCACAGATTGAGCAGGCCCAAACGGAAGAAGGACGAGAGACAGGTCTAAAGACCAGGGTGGCCAACAAAACCGAAAAATTGCGGGCAAGGGCTGGAACTAATAAAGGATATGGATAGGAATGGAGACGGTTAGAGACGAACTGTATTTACTCATTCTTTTTTTTTTATTATTCTTGTCTTGTATCAGTGGGACCATGTCATATGTTTTTAATAGTAGTAAACAATTTTCCATCCTCAATCTTATTTTAGTTAGGTAATTTATTTATTTACAAACATACAATTGTATTTTTTTAATGAAGATTAAAATAAATAAATACGCATTAAATATGCACAGCCACTAACTAGTATTTAGTTTAGTGGCTAGCTCACGTTCACGTGCGTCCACATAACAGCTAATTTGATTGTTTGGTCCGTCGCAGGCGCACATTATATGACAAGTTAGGTAACAAGGACGTGCGCGAGAAAGCGCGAGAAAGCGTATGCGCAGAAGAAGTGACGTAGAACACTCCGTTTTGAGTCTGTGACGCCGTGGTCAATGTGTATTGTGTCACAGGTCGTGAGTTCATCTCTCGCCAGCAGTATATTTTGGGCGACGGGTAAAAACCAAGTATCAAAACGATAGCTAGTTGAAATTTTGCCTACAACCCGTAACGTCACGCATATGCCGCGATTGCGTTCTACCGACCTAGTTGGTAGTGAACCTGCCAATGAAGATAGCGGTCCTGGATTCAAATGTGTTTGATGAACGCGAATATTTGTTCCTACATCTCGGATGTTTGCTGAGTATTTAGATTCTCTATGTACCTACTTAAATAGCTTAGTTTGGGACTAGGTCAATGTGTGACATTGTCCCCTATTTTTATTATTTTATAATTTTTATAGTTTTTGTTAATTTATAAATAATATACGACTAAAACAACCATGTCTTTGACGACTGATTTCGAGAACATTATTTCATGTTTTGTGCAAGGTAATTTATCTTGACTAAGGCTGCGGCTCCACTGAGGCGGAGATGAGCGGAGTGGAGCGGAGCTGTGCCAATATCAACCAACAGAATCTAAACTAACGTGCGTAAGGCGCGCTCGACGTGACCGCATGTGCCTTCTATTATTGGTTAATATTGGCACAGATGCGCTCCGCTCCGCTCGTCTCCGCGTCAGTGGAGCCGCAGCCTTAATAGCCATCATCCCTATTTATGGATGATGTTTAATACCAAATTAATTCTACTTGAAGAGTTAAAAAATGACAGTGTGGGAATCAATGAGGTACCTACGAGTACATTTTGATTGCTCTTGGGTATAGTATAACAATCTCTCTGTATACAGGGTTATTGGTAAGTCGACCTATTCCCCTCTAGGAGTTATGGGGAAGATCATTTGCAATCATTTTAGGCCCATAATACCCTACGCAAAAGTTAGTAATTTTTTGTATTTTTGTGTCATTTATGTTGGATAAACTGATAAAACTACATGTTTTTTTTACTTTTTGGTTTCGCATTCGTAAACGTGTACTTTTAATGTTGGATAAAAACAGCAATTTTACCTTGTACAAAAGCTGTAAAAAAAAGATTTAGTGCTGTTTTTTTTATAATTTTTTGAAGATGCGTTCCTGACTTTTTTAGCCAAAAACTAAAATTTAAATTATCTCAGAAATTGTTCACTTTTGCATAGGGTATTATGGGACCAAAATGATTGCAAATAACCACTCACATAACCCCTAAAGGGGTCTAGGTCGACTTACCAATAACCCTGTATATTTGTAGCGTTTGTAGCACAGGGAATCCTAATTAAGTAGGTTATATAAGACACTTTACCTACATTTATTTATTTTAATAGTAAAGTATGCCTCGCATTCTAATTCAGGCACTCGAGTCGAGTCTCAAGAGGCCTCATTATCAGAGACTTGCATAAATAACAATTACCAGCAACTACCTACATTGATGACGCGTTCTATTTTATTACACGCTGTGTTAATTTTGACATATCTCCACTGATTTCATCACAATAGTAAAACCTCGTGTCACATATAAAATTTCTTGAAAAATGACTCAGTAGTCCGGATCCTTTTACTTGACAGCTGTCAAACCAGTCATTATTATCATGCACAATGATGAAGGAAAACTAAATCACATGCAAGATAGTATTATTTTATCTTTACCTATCACAGTTAAGATACATTTACCCAAGATTCATAACGCTGACTTAAATGATTTTCGAAAACCCGTCGTAATCTATGGGATTTACATAAGCGCTCGCGACCGTCTGGTAGTTTACGTCAATCCATTATATTTTCGATAACGATAACCTTCCGTTTGGTCACTTGTGATTGTTTATATTTTTACATTTCGAGGAATAGGGTTTAAAAGTCGTACTGCATTATTAAGTTTTTAAAATGTTAATATATTTCGGATATTTCGACAAAAGTATATTTAACCTTTGTTTGACTTTCGATTTCGGCTTGAAGCATCATCTCAGTGCATCTTAAGGGTAAGGAAAAAACCGTTTGAAATAGTATGTTTTAATACACTATTACAGGCATGTTATATCGTTAAATATCATTTAATAGTTGTAATTTGTTAGAAAATTCCAACCCAAATTTAAAATAATCATGTCATCCATAAAATATCTGCTAAATAAATAAAAATATTAAATCTCTTAAAATAACCTATTGTTTCGAATTAGAATGTAAAAACCGTGAGTTTTTTTTTTGGTCTATCCCAACTGTATCATTTCCCGAAAAGAAACTTGATAAATCAACTGCGACGGAATACAACTTTTTAGGAAATTATACATTCACGAGTTTCAAAAGTGACCAGTTGAGTATTAAATAAATTGACGAGTAGTCCCCTTATTCATCCAAGGATCTCCTAACCGATGCGATGTGTGCGATGCGTCGTGTGTCCGTAAAGGGATGGGCAAATGAAAAAAAAAAACGATAATATCGATATATCAATGTTATTTATGTTTTAGGCAAAGAGAGCAGAGCCCATACAGCCGATTTACTCATTCATTCATTGCTTTCTTTCTAGGCCGCGTTCGCAAACAAGTTAAAGTCCCTCGGTAAAGTATAAAGTGAAGGATAGCTTTATGCAAAACATTAATGTGTGACTGAAACAGACTACTGTCAGGTAATAATTAACTTGGTTTGCGAACGCGGCCCTAATCGAGAACTGAAGTCGAACTGGAGCTCATAAAAAAAACGAATTTGATATCCGGAAAAAAATATCGATTATTGATATATCGATATTTTTTACCCAAGCCTAGTCCGAATCGCCACATCTTTATTCTGTGCGTCGGCGTCGTTTAAAGTCAACACATGTACAGTTTCCGTTCTGAATAGGAAATGACATTTTGTAACAGTTACAGCCATGCCTATGTGGTTTACATCGGGTGATTTTATTTATTCTTAGTTAGGTTTCACTCCTGCTGCCAATGTTGTTTTAGGGCCGTCACAGATGATCAGTCGAACTGACAGGCCGAGAGGGACGTGGCTATTCGATAGAATGAGAAAGTTATATATCTCTCCCATTCTAACAAATAACTGCGTCCCTCTCGGCCTTTAAGTCCGACTGATCGTCTGCGGCAGCCCTTACACAATTGGGATTGTACATATTTTTACAATTACTCTAATTCGAAAACCATTTCGAGGATCAGGGTTTTAAAGCGTTCTGCATCATTAAGTTTTTAAAATATTTATCTAATTCGGATATTTTGACAAAAGTATATTTAACCTTTGTTTGACTGCAGGCCACCTGGATTACCGCTATACCTAACAATTAATAATGGCCCTCTTGAAATTTTATATTCAAGAGGGCCTTAATACAATAACGTGATTTTTTTATTGGTTTATAACCGACCATAACACTCGCTGTATCTCTTAAACCCTAATCGGTAAGCAGCTGAAATTCGAGAGTGTGTATTACTAGTACAAAAGTGCGAGTTCAACTCGAACTTGGCCAGCTTTTATATATGATGTTGGTTCAAAAGTGATGTAGCCCTTACAAAGCTCTTTTTTAATGGCTCTGTCAATAAGCCAGCGTCATGTCGATTTAACAAATAAAAATAAAATAGATAACGAGATCAATAAAAACGAAATAGTTAGTACTCCTGAAAATCACTAAAGTTTAAACCCCAAGTAAATTCCACACAGTTATGATTCTGAGTAACTAGACACACTGCAAGGCTAGCAACATGGAGAAACTAGAACAGTAAAAACACACTCATAATTTAAGGTTGTTAATTTGACAGAAAAATCCGAAGGCCATTAATATATCTTCATCTAACATTTAAATTATTAATAAGTAACAAAATGTAAGGTAGGGAGAGGGACTTTAAGTCTAACAAGTTCGTCATATAAGCAATTATGATTATAAAGAGGACACGCGAAAAATATATGATTAAGGTCCCCATCATCTAGACCGCATTCACACAAGGAGGAATCCTAGATGTGTATTTTATTCGTGTGCAGTCGAACTACAATGACCCAGCCACATTCGAATAACTGTGGTACAATAGTAAATTGTGTATTAAGGTCGGTAAGTAAGGAATTACGATCGAGGCTCTAGTAGAAGCCCGAAGTCGAAGACTGAGACAATTTTTCAATTGCGTGTAAACTCTTTGCTTGAACTTGCATGACCTGTGTGCTGTGCCATAAATTAAAAAAAAATTACTTACCGACCTTGGGTTTCATGGTAAAAAGAAAGGTCGAGGGTTTTATATGGGGCATTGCGGCCAAGTTAACCTGTATGTTTAGATACTGTTTACGTGCAAGTGTGATGAAATAGTACATTGTGTATTAAGGTCGGTAAGTAAGGAATTACGACCGAGGCTCTAGTAGAAGCCCGAAGTCGAAGACTGAGGGCTTTCTGAGTCGAGGTTCGTAATTCCCGTACCGCCCGTGAAACATACAATGTTTTTCATCACATTTGCGAGTAAATAAATACACAAGTCAGCACAACTATTATTACGAATTACTTGAACTTTTTTTAAGCGGATGGCTGGCGGACTCCACAGATTATAAAAATGTTTCGTTCAGAAACGTTAAGGGCAAATACTTACGTAGTTATACATACAGCCCTGAAGGAGTGAAAAAAAAAACGACGTTTTGATACAGAAAACTATTAAAATCGGTTATTAAGAACATTAATTGAGTATTTAAGTAACATGTAGCGAGATTGCAGTGATATTCCTGTTTAAATAACATTTTAAGACAATTTTTCAATTGCGTGTAAACTCTTTGCTTGAACTTGCATGACCAGTGTGCTGTGCCATCAATTAAAAAAATATTACTTACCGACCTTGGGTTTCATGGTAAAAAGAAAGGTCGAGGGTTTTATATGGGGCATTGCGGCCAAGTTAACCTGTATGTTTAGATACTGTTTACGTGCAAGTGTGATGAAAAGTTCTTTACTGAACAAAGTTCCCACCCTTCAAAATAATTAGGTGTTTTATATGTCACACTTGACCTTAGACCGAAAAGGTAAATTGATACGTGACAGGTGTTGACTTGACATGAATTAACCATAAATAACCTACGGCCTCGCTCTGCACTTCCATAGAGGGACCGGATATCACATCGGAGATATAAAGCATATGTTTGAGAATAGGTAGTGCAAGGTCAAGTACAAAAATTATCCTTAGAAAAGTCTAACGCTCAAAATAAGAACGAGGAATGCGTTTTCTGAATCGAATTGAATTTAAGTCCTTTTTTTACGGTTTTGGTATCGGGTGAGCATGTGGTATTAACCTGATGGTAAGTTTGATCTGAGCCTTGGGCGTGTAAGACTTACGCTGTAAATTGCTGCGTACACGGCAAACCGTCTCAAACGAATTTGCGTCCATGTTATTAATACGAGAAACGCAAACTCATTAGAGACGTTTTTTGCATTAGCAACTTACACTATGGGCTCTGTAACCTCAATCTGAAGACTGCAACCCTAAGACGGCAAATACTTATAATCAGGGTTCGTAGTTTTTATAGCACGGTAAGACGAATGAGAGCTGTGGAGTCGACGTTAGCATTAAAAGTCAACTCTTATTCATACTCATACTCATTCATTTATTTAATTCCAAAATGCTTTTAAAGCTTACTTTACTAGCATAGAGGCATTCCTGACGACGCGGTAGCCTAGTCGGTAGTGACCCTGCCTACGAAGCTAGCGGTTCCGGGTTCGATCCCCGGTACCTACGGGCAAATACTTAAGTGATGAGCACGAGTCTTGGGAGGTTTCTATGTATTTATCTATATAAGTAAGCTTATCGTTGCCTAATACCCACAGTACAAGCCTAGAGCTTAGTTTTGGGCTAGGTCAGTTTGTGTGATATTGTCCTCTGATATTTATTTATTTATATATTCCATCTTGGTCCTCAGTCACAAAATATACGTCAAAGTCAACGTCGTCATAGAAAGCGTCATTTTTTGAGTTGTCTTGGGACGGGCATCTCAAGATCAATTCATTTGCAGTCTTCAGATTGTAATTGTCTATGAGTCTCAGATCCCACTTGGCATCAAGTGGCCTGTGTGCTCATATGCCTTTCCATCCTCTATAAAACTGTAATTAACCACCGAAAGCATTTTTAGGGTCCCGTAACCGAAGGGGACGGGACCTTATTAATACGCCTACGCTGTCTGTCGGTGCGTCCATCCTAACCTTAAAGAGCTGTTTTATTTAGAAAACGTCATGTGTTATCGACGATTTACTAACAAATTAAAACAATTACATACATACATACATACATACCTTCACGCCTGTAATCCCAGAGTGGGGTAGGCAGAGCTACAGAATTACCTACATCTTTAAAAAGTTTTTGATAATTCAATTCAGTAACCACATTTTGCACAATTAGGCTAAGGTGTTTACCAGCGCATTAGTGACAGGTTGCAAGCCCATCGCCTAACAGTACTACAAGCCTATATTCCCTTAGTCGCCTCTTACGACATCCACGGGAAGACATGGAGTGGCACTATTCTAACCCGGCAACCACACGGGGAAAAATAGTATTGTAGGGTAAAGTCACCAGTGGTCAGCCAGATACCTGTACTCGGTCTCTGCCTATACTTTGTATGAGTGGGAAGAGTCCGAAAGATATATTTCCCACTCTTCGAACTCATATAAGATCGACTACTGGTCTCTGGCTGACTACTGGTGACTTTACCCTATAGGCCTATACAAAGCCAAAAATTTCAAAGTGTAAGTTGGGCTCGCTCTGATTCGATTAGAAATGGAATTCAAATCGGAATATAATAAAATAATACCTGTGGCGGTACGGAATCCTCAGTGCGCGAGTCCGACTCACACTTGACCGGTTTCCACACTTCCTACTACATCTTAGCTACATCACTTTCAAACTCCCAATTTTTTGGAGCGCAGGTAAATCTGCATTCAGCCTAACGATGAAGTGAAACGGTCTTGACGTAAACCACTGCGCCGGCGCTGAATGCTAATGCAGCCCTAGTCTACTTGCAAGCTTCCTAAACAATACATTACAATTCGTTTTCTATAAAATTGAGTACAATTCCCGTGTGGTTGCCGGGTTAGAATAGTGCTACTCCATGTCTTCCCGTGGATGTCGTAAGAGGCGACTAAGGGAATAAAGGCTTGTAGTACTGTTGGGCGATGGGTTTGCCACCTTTCACTAATACACTGGGAAACATCTTAGCCTACTTGTGCAAAATGTGGTTACAGAATTATCAAGAAGTTTTAAGATTTGTTGGTAATTATTTCCCATAGTGGGGTAGGCAAGTCAGCTACAGAATTACCAACAACTCTAAAAAAATGTTGATAATTCTGTAACCACAATTTTGCACAATCAGGCATGTTTACCAGTGTATTAGTGACAGGTTGCAAGCCCATCGCCTAACAGTACTACAAGCCTGTATTCCCTTAATCGCCTCCTACGACATCCACGGGAAGACATGGACTGGCACTATTCTAACCCGGCCACCACACGGGATAAATTATTAAAAACTGTAAACCACAGTTTGATTTGTCTTCTTCGTCTTCGTCGTTTTCTGTTTTTAAGGCTCTAAAATCATATCCCATACATCGAGGTAACCTTGTGAAGTTAGAACAATTAAAAATAATAAAAACAAATCGATTAACAATAATTAAATAAAGAAAGCGTTCGACTTTCACCCTTTTATTTATTTTATCGTTCCTGATCAAAACAATGATACAATTATTATTTTCATACGTGACCTAATAACTGCACAAATATGGTCAAGCGCTAGAAAGCGTCGTGGGAGTCAAATTATTAAATTATTCGTCACGTATAAACGTTGCCAAAACTGGCCAGTATGATTTCTCATGACAAAGATAAGTAGTTCGAAATATAATATGAGTAAACTAACCAACCATCTATGGTAATTTATGATTTCGAATTTTGAAATTAGAATATGTATAATGTTCAAAATGGTACGCGTTTCTATAGAAAGCCAGCCAGGGTACACCAAGAGCAAAAATTTTATATAGTACATACTGTTAACTCCACATTTGTCAAAATAAAAAAATCTGTTGAATTATTTCTCAAAATTCAGCTTGTCAATGCTATTGGTAAGTGAACTAAACCATAATTCTTGTTCAAAGCTAATAAGCAAGAACGAAATTAAAGCAAAGAACAAAGCCTAAATAAAATCTGCATAACGCACAATTGCCATTTTACCACAATGCGTCCTGCTCCTGACCATTCATATGGGACAAATTTATTCAAGCAGTTGACGGTGCCGCTGTCATCGGAATAAAACGGCGAAAAATCCTATAAAACTGTATTACCATGCTAAAAAAAAGGTATATGAAACTTCATGGTCACATGAAATTCCAGCTTTTCGAATTATATATACGGTCGTGTTTTGAATACAAAAATTGCAATAGTTACGCCTTTTTTACCAAGGGTAGCACGTTAGTTCCATTTTTGGCCACGCGATCAGATATGTTGGTAACTGTAAAACAAAAGCGAATTCAATCTGCCACCGAACTACTGAATAATGGGGGTTTTTGTTACGCTCGTTTGGCGCAAATTGGCGTAATCCAGCGAAGGCTGGCGGCAAATGGGCCGGAAACAATTGAACAGCGAAATATGATGGTTATTGGTTATGGGTGGAACGCGCATTCAAAAAGCGTATGATTTGAAAGTAGCCTTTGTTTAGAATAAGGAGTGTATAGAATAAAAAAAGGAATATTTATTACATCAAAATCATTCATTAATTCATCAATCATGTATTCGATGACGACAAACGTCGCAAAAAGCGACTCAATCACCGGACTTGTGACGTTCCACGCGTAAACTGTATTTTCACTAAGCGACTACGTTTTTTCATTTTTTCTTTTGTTTACAACAAAGTATCTAAAGTATGCACTACTTAGATAAATACTCACGATCTATACTCAAACATAAAGTGAATTGTTGGCTTCTGCCACTGAATTACGAACAAACGGAGAACAAACTCAAATGTCTCTCGTAAATAAACATAAGTATAAACACTCTCTCCCACGCTCGCACCCTGTACCTAATCAGTTTAATGTAGATTTAATATGGAATATATTATTGTTGCACATTTTTGTCTTATACTTATCTACCCGTATCTGTTGTTATAGCGCCCCTAGAATTACTACTCAATTTTTTAAATATCATAATAATATCTATATAGATATTACAGTTCAAGAAATACAGCAAATGTTAATATTCGAAGTCGTGACAAAAATGCTTAAAATACACGTTTCTTGTAAGGGCATCATCTTATTTTATTTAATTATATTACATTTATGTTGTTATATCGGCAATGTAAATACATAGTATACGAAGACCACCCGCTGGCAGACAGACGTACGGACGGTCCCGTTGTTGGCACCCTTTGGGACGGAACCCTAAAAAAGACGTTGCTGACGTAATTTCACGCACAGAATTTTGGGGTAAGGTCGCCATTTATTACGTGTTCCGGCAATAACATTTTCATTTCGCGCTTTAAGTAAAGCCATTAGTAACTCGGTCCGGTCCGGAATAGCGATTTGCAACACCGCACCGCAGACCTGATGCGATCTTATATTCCACTCACGAACAAGGAAGTATGCGGACGAGGACGTTTAAGTTAGACCAAATTCTGCGGTGTGCCCCAGCAAATGTGCCCTAGCAAAGATCCGTTACGCTAACTAGCGTTTCTATTCGATTCGTTTTTAAAACAATCGCGTCACTGGTAGATGACGTGATACGAAAAGCCACGTGATACCTTGAGCAAAGCGTACTACAAATTAAATTTAGTATGGGTAAATCTGTTAATTGGCCCCACGTGACAGGCTATGCCTGGTGTGGTGGTCACTGGTAATCTCATACTGTATGAAAACTTATTATTCTTCTTATTATTATTTACCAGTGACGTGATGCATCTTGGCTAGGGATGGTTTCGTATCTCTTCCATATCTCTTAAGCGCAAATAGACTTCAATAAAAATTGCTGCAGTTGATTGATGTCTTACTTTAACTTCAGTTCTAGAGCAAGAAGCTATTCTGCAATTTGTATGGCTAGTCTAAACCTCGCTTTATGGGTGTTATTCTCTTGAAGAACTCACTTTAAGTATTAAAACTTGCCGCTTTCGCAAAGCTGTTTTGGCATTTTTTATGCAAAAGGAGAACGAGCTTGAGTTGAGCTACTCGTGCTTTAGGCACCTCAAATATCTCACTCACTTCGTTAGATTGTCACAACACACAAAATTGTTGTGATATGTTCCACCTTATCGTTTGTATGTCATCATCATCAAGGAAAACAAGCGAAATACATGAAAGAGTGGCCAATCGAGTTCTTGAGAACCGAGTGAGACTCGGTATACGAGCGTTACCTCGCCTCATTTGAGGTAATTAGTTACTCCTTCAAACTCGTTTTAATGTCATGTCCTGCACATTACACTAGAACGAGCTAACGATTCACCTGCCCATGGACAGCTGAAACGCCAGAGGGCCTAGACAAGATGCGATAAATGCTTCCAGGCATTTTCCTTTCTTTAAAATTCAGCGCCTATGCATTTCAATCCACTTATGTTAGACAAAATGATTTGGAATAGAAAATTGTGCTGTCGATTTTACGATATACTCAGTGTTGGCTATAATGATGATTTAGCCTTCAGGAGAGGAGTTGCCGGCCTTTGAGAAAAAAGTATGGTCGTCTCTAAGGTCCCAAAGCCGCGGTATGGCCCTAACTTTTTACTGGAAATGATTAGCATTCACTTCCAGCGACCAAGATATACTGGCACTACCTAAAACTCGTCGACAAGCTCGTCGACACAATCCTCAAGCATGATAGTTATTTGTGATCGTTTTTCCATTCTTCCTAATCCTATGTTTACAGGACGAAACGAAACCAACACTGTAGAACAATAGTAAAAAATCCAATAAACTGATTTATCACTGCTGAAACGCGAAGTATTTCCTGTTAATTGGATTTGGCGTAATTTTGTATTTCTTTTCGCAATGTCTACTTGTCAACATAATTATGATAATGATTATTAACTTTTATTATAACACTTCAGGCCAATTATCTGTGAACAAAATCATATAAAAGGGAAATTAATACCAACCCTTTACATCCCCAACCTAACTTACAATAAGTAATATCACGCATTTCCACGAATTCCACGGAAACAGGACGACCGGAAGCTCACAGGTAATTAAAGAAGTCGCGAGATTTGAATTTCGAATGTGAGTGTTCCATTTTTGAGTTGCATAACGCGATTGTTATCGTAACGCGTTGCGTCAGATGAGAACGGTAATTTCTGAACGCATCTTTTAGTTAAATAAATACGTTTGATTTATTTAAACGACTTTTCGTGCATTTTAAATTTATTCGGCCTTGGTTATTATAAATTATAATGATACTGATTAGCTGGTATGCATCGAAATAAAACTGTGTAACCTAAAAACAAAAATTGATACATATAAAGTATCTTTGTAATTAGACTTTTTTATAGATAAGTTTTCTACAATGAGTGCATGCATTCCAAAGTACAGGCAATTTCTTAGTTATGCGTGTAGATTTTGATGTCTTTTTTTTTTTTATATCATAGGAAGGCAAACGAGCACACAGGCCACCTGATGGTAAGTGGAAACTGTGACCCATAGACATTCGCATTCACAAGACCGCAATCCTAAGACTGCAAATGCGTTGCCAACCCTGAGGACGAAGACACGTTATATTAATTTTTGCATTTCCTCTAAGGCAATGGTATAAAAACCAGACATAGTGCCTACTCTTGTTCGTCAGGCTCAGAAGTTGTGGAAAAATCGCGATTAAAATGTAAATAATAGTAAGTGGAATTTTAAAAACTAATCATTTCCTATATATCTTTATTCTGATAACTAAATAACGAGTTCCTAAAGTTTAAATACATTGTCTGTAGCTCTACATCCCTTTGTATTCAAATTTTAACGAAGGCCGTTTTTTAACTCTGTTGGGCGTATCGGTATTTTTCCTTACTTCTTCCGGTGCATGACTCGATTTATGAATGTGGAAGAAGCGAAATAGATTTGTCAGTATCGTAGCAGGTGGAAAGAAATGGTCTTAGCTTGACCCTCTGGGAAACAGGCGTGATTTAATACATACATACATACATACCGTCACGCCTTCGTTCCCAGAGTGGGGTAGGCAGAGCTACAGAATTACCAACAACTCCAAAAACTTGTTGATAACTTAGCGTGATTTAATGTATGTAATAATACACACAAATTGGTTTTAAAGAGTATTTATTAGGAAAAACACAACTGTAGTTATAGAGAGAACACAATGCCGCACAAAGGAAACTTCGAGAGACGCCATTTCTGTCTGTCGAACGCGTTAGGGATGCGTCCCGAAAATTGTGATGTTCTTATCGATATTTTCCGTCTAACAGTAGGTATGTATGTCTTTTCCGGATATTTTTCCGTCTTCGGTCTTTGACTTTTCAAAGTTCAAAGTAATCCTGCTGTAAGAATGTTGGCCACCTGCCCAGAGAAAGGTAGCAGATTCGCTTCCATGTCGTGACAAATTTACGGAGGTGCTTTAGCAGCGGTGGCTTTGCCAAGTTTACTTTTTCTTTCAATATAAAAACATTGACGTTTTTTGTGGTGATCAAGATGTTTTCGCAGCTGTCTGAATTGAAATTAACTGTGAAAAGGTGCCCAGGATTGTCGCGTAAGTGTGTGTGTGTGTGAGCTTGTATGTGTGATAGTCTGTTACTCCTTCTCGCTGCAACGGCTGGATGGTTTTGGAATGAAGATAGCTTATTCCCTGGATTAACATATAGGCTACTTTTCATGCCAGAAAATCAAAAAGTACTCAAGGGAATAACGATACTCGAAATCTACGCGAACGAAGTCGCGGGCAGAAGTTAGTAAGTCACAAAGTTCTGGTTTAAGCCATTAAATGTCATAAAGTCATACTTGTTTAACTATAACCCTCAATCAATCGTGTAGGTAACGTTAGCCAAGCGTGTGCGCAATTGTGCAGTACTAAGCCATAAAGGATCGACCACAGCGGTGGTGCTTAAACTACGCTGACGCACCGTTAATATAGTGACGTATAACTCACGCGTTTTAAAGCATTCCGTGAACACCGGTGCTCAAAATACGCTGACGCACCGTATCTCCGTCACGTTCACACCAAGTAAGGTTACGTCACTGCGTTTACGGTGCGTCAGCGTATTTTGTGCACAGGTGTAAACGGTATGCGTTAAAAATGTAACGATTAAGTCACGTCACTACGTATAGGCAGATCTACCGCCAGCGATGAGTGGGAAGCCAGTAGAGCAAGCGATCAACTATTAATATATCGCATTTTCAGTACAATAGTGACATAATTCAGATATTTTAAATTTCGAGTTCGGTCTCTATATTAATAAATTCATGACGTAAAGTTTGAAAGCTGATATTTTGAATTATTTCACTATTGTTCTGAAGGATCTATGTTTTGTTTCGACAATCTAGTGGAAGAGCTCTCGCCGGCAGTGTGAACAGCGAGCGTTCAACTATATATATGTCTCTCTTTTATTGACTGATCTATATGTTCTGTTCGTTTCGTGAGCGAGAAAATGGTCGATAACTATTCGCTTTTTTGTTGGCAGTGCCAGACGGTGCAGTTGCGTATTTTGA
The DNA here is from genome assembly GCA_927399475.2 of Acleris emargana. Taxonomy (NCBI): domain Eukaryota; kingdom Metazoa; phylum Arthropoda; class Insecta; order Lepidoptera; family Tortricidae; genus Acleris; species Acleris emargana. The sequence goes on along the minus strand of OV656848.1, from coordinate 19,157,918 downwards.
GTCGGTATGTGGTCGGTCCTTTACACGCCGCCATTGACCGAGTTCGCGCCTGCGTATTAGCCGCAAGTAATTTGCGATGACTGGATGACTGTGCCAGAGGTTACTAATACTGGCCAAAGTATTAACTAGTCTAACAGAATCATTAAATATAACAAATATTTTAAATATGATTCGTTAGACTAATACTAAAATACTCTATATTAGTCTAACGAATCATATTTAAAATATTTGTTTCACTCACTCACTCACTCAGTGCGGATTAGCCAAGAAGCAAGAGTAGCAAATACTATAATATCGGGAGGCCTCCACGTCTCCCTGACATGTATTTCTACCAGTTCTGTTTTATTTAGCACCCTAAACTTAAGAAATAATCTAAAACAAACAAACGGTGCTGGCTTAAACCCGCACTATTCTTATCCTTTAACCTATGGGGATAAGACAACCAGTGAAATAACTAGCATAGAGGCATTCTATCCTAGTCCTCAGGGTTGGCAAAGCATTTCGTCGGTGGTTCAACTAACAAATTTATGATAGAGCAAAATAAACTTTATCGTCTTATTAAAAAGATGCATTTTGCTCCTTATTTAAAATGATACTTACGCGGTTTTGCAGTTTCACCGACGATTTGCAGTTTTAGGGCCGTACTTATAAAGTGACCTCCACTGTAACACTCGTCAAGATGTAGAAGAAGAGTGTAAGATCCGTCAAAAATGACAGTTTTCAAGGGTTTGACGTTTACTTTGACGTATCCGTCTGGGCATAATATATAAAGATGAGTTTTTATGTAATATACCCAACTACTGTACTGAACCATAGTTCCTTCTCTTTCCTGTTTATTGGTAGTAAGATAATCCGTGTTAGATTCTCTAAGTAAAAAAAAATACATGACTAATGGCTAAGCATTCGTGCAGGTCCAGAAACAAAAAAAAATATGAGTATATTAATACTCTTAGGGCCGTATTAATAAACTCATCTTGACTGAGATACGCGTCACAAGATACGTCAAAGTAAACGTCAAGCCATAGAAAACTATAATTGTTGACGCATCTTGCGTTGCGACTGACATTGAAATCGAGATCAGTTTATTAATACGGGCCTTAGGATTGCTGTCTTGAGATTGCAATTATAATAATGCAAATGTCTATGGGTCACATATCCCACTTACCATCAGTTATTTATGGCAGCCCGTCAAACGTTGCCACAGTCGTAATTTGCATCAATTATATAACCAATCGATTTTTAATAACCTTTCGAGCACTTATTACCTGATTTCGTCACGGTGACATTTCGCCGTCACTTATCATTAGTCATTATTGTGACTTATTTGCGCTTATTGTTAGACAAACTTATCTAATGTAGTTACTAATGACGCTACCGTGCAATGTTCATCATTATGACATCAGTAAGTACACATTGACTGCTAGAAATAGGCCCTCCCTAGAGATGTCCACGATTGGTGCCTGTGCTAATGGTCTAAGGACACATGGGGATCTAATGGGGAGCCTGCCAAAGCTCTAGGAGCTTTGTTCCTAAACAGCTATCTATACTCAGGGATAAAAAAAAACGGGTCAGAGTGCGTTTTTCATACTAAAGAGGCTATTTCAAAGCCTTGGTTCCTGGCCAGGGGTTCAAATCAAATCAAATCAAATCAAAATTTATTCACTTGAGATGCGGTTACAGTGGTTGATAAATTATATAAATTTGGTCAGCGCTCTCGCCGGCGACACCAGCATGCAAATGTGGTTGTGCATTAAAACTTAAATTATATACCCTTAATTTTAATAAGTCGGTTTAATTTCAAATTTCATGCATTAAAACCCTAATATTTTTTTACATTACATGACTTGCCATTAATTATTTCTTACAGATAAAAAATCCTTAACAGAGTAAAATCTTTTTTCTAGTAACCATTTACATAGCGTACTAACAAATCTATTATATGGCAAATTTATTATATTTTTCGGAATGTTATTAAAAATGTTTACAGCCATGCTATAACAATTTCTTCTCCGTAATATTGATACTGTTTTCTGCTGTACTAGTTTTCTAGGATACCTGGTGTTGAAGCTACAAACATTTTTGAGTTGAGTAAATAGATTTAAATTTAATTTTACAAATTTGCTCATTTCCAATATATAAAGTGATGGAAGAGTGAGTAGCTTCAACTCATCAAATAACGGTTTGCAAGATGTTAGTGGTGGCTTATTACAGAGGGCCCTAATGCACTTTTTCTGACTGATGAATAGCCTGCTAATGTCATAGGAGTTTCCCCACAGCAGCAGTCCGTACCTGAGCACTGCCACCACGTAGCCGTGGTACGCTTGGAGAGCCGTTTCTTTATTGGCAACTGCTGCAAGCCTTCGAATTGGATAGACAAAACTATTAACTGCTTTACATTTCTTGTCTATTTGAGGCTTCCAAGAAAAAATATTATCTAGTATAATACCTAAGAATTTGTGCACGTCAGTTTCGGATATAATAGTATTCTCATATTTTGCTTGAATGTCAACACCTCCTTTTCTATTATAAAATTGCATATATTTTGTTTTATCCAAATTAACATTTAAATTATTCGATTTTAACCATACATTTTTTATTAAGTTATTAATGTCATTGTTGTAGGTATTTAATTTTTTACATGGGATTACTATTGCAATGTCGTCAGCAAATAAAACACATTTATATTCAGTTACATTAGGTAGATCATTGATGTACAACAAAAACAGCAACGGGCCCAAAACACTACCCTGTGGCACTCCAACGTTGGTTTGTTCGTAGGTAGACCTATTTAAGCCAGATAATAGTTTATCGTCAATGTTGTCAACTTGAACACACTGAGATCTATTACTTAAGTAGCTTCTTAGCCAATTTAGAGCTACACCTCTTATACCATACATTTCACACTTAAGAAGAAGGCGTTCATGTGAAACAAAATCGAATGCTTTACTCATGTCGAAAAATATGGCTGACACAGGGTTATTCTTATCGACGTGCTCAATTATATTACTGACCAACACAAAAGTCGCTAATGAGGTAGATTTCCCTTTCTGGAATCCGTTTTGCTCATTTTTAATTAAATTGTATTTATTACAAAATCCTGTAATCCTAGCGTGCATTGCTTTCTCGAAAATTTTAGACATAACAGGTATCAAGGTTATTGGACGATAATTGTCTAAATCCTCCTTACTTCCTTTTTTATGCACCGGCTTTATGACGGAAAGCTTTAATTTTTCGGGAAAGGTGCCTTGTTTGAATGATAAATTTACTAAAAAGCTCATCACAGGTGCTATATGAGAGGCACATAACTTTACGATTGATGTTGGTAATTCGTCATATCCCACGGCGGTAGTATTTTTTAGAGATTTAATTATTTTAGTAATTTCAAGTTCATCACATGGATATAAAAACATCGTTGAATAACAAGTATTCCTATGTATTAATGGGTGTTCCCTGTGATTATACTTATTTTTAGTTAGATTTATATAATATTCATTAATAACAGTGGCGATTTCTTTTGGGTTTGTAAGTATTTTGTCCCCCGCTTTAATCTTTTGTAAATGTCGGGGTTTATTATTTTTGTACACTTTATTTTGAATAAGGTCCCATGAAGCCTTGCATTTATTTTTAGAATTGTTAATATAAGTGGTATTTTCCTTTTTCTGCGAGTTGCGAATACATTGTTTGAGTATTTTCGTATAGTTATAGTATTCCATTTTCGCTGCCGTGGATTTGACTGTGTAGTAATTAAAACGTAGCTTTCTTTTAGTAGAACATGATTTTTTTATTCCTTTAGTAATCCATCTTGTTTTCTTTCCTTTATTAGACAATTTGATGACATTCTTCGGAAAACATAAGTTAAAAAATAGTACAAAAGTGTCATGGAATTCCTCAAAAGCGCTATTCAAGAACGATTGTTTAAAAACATTACTCCAAGTAAGGCTTTTCAAACACTCACAAAAATTTTGAATATTATCCTGACCAAAATCCCTTTTTGATACAGGGTGTCCCGTAAGTACCACGTCAAACTTAAGGGGGAGGTAGGTGAGCAAGCCGACTACCTAACATGGAAAAATCGCCTTAGTAAAAGTCGCACCGTTTTCGAGATATTTGTTTTTTTCTGATTTTTAGAAAAATACTAAAATACACCCGCACTGAGTTTTTGATCTGTGGTATTCGGAATTTATTATTTTTTATTTTTTATTTTATTGCAAAACAATCTTGAATAGTTGTGTTATCAAATGGTAAAAACCATTGAAAAGTAACTATTGTAGTTTTTTTTATTTTTTAAATTAAATTAAAAATTTGCCTCTTCCGTTTCATTTTGGTAAAACTTTAGCCCCTCCTGGTGAAAAAAAAATACATGACCACTGGTTAGCCAAATAGATTAAAAACATGCTCGTTTAATGGGCATTTAAAAATGATAAATACTTTATCATCAAAACACTAATAAATTTTTTTTTAAAGAAAAGCGTAAAATACACCGCAATTCACGTTAAGCCTGTACTGCCACCCAAGCGTACTTGCGACGCGAGCTGTATCAGAATTCCATTCTAGTTTAATTCAGCAGCAATGCAAAACTAATCGCTCAAATTAAAATCTTTAAATTTCGGTAACTTCGTTCGAAATTTAAAAATAATTTTTTGAACCCAATCTTACTGTTTATTTGGTGTGTGGTTAAATTTAATTACTTACTTTTGTGATTTAATCCACAGTCACAATTGTCACAAAGGCCAAATCGTTAAGCAAATCAGAGTCCGAAATACAAGCAAAAACAGTTAGTCCGAAAAACATCAAACATAAACGACAAATCACAAAAGTAAGTAATTAGATTTAACCACTCACCGAACAAACAGTAAGTTTGGGTTCAAATGTGACAATAAACAAAGAAATGAGGAACAAAATTATTTTTAAATTTCGAACGAAGTTCGAAGAGTTTTAGGACAGTTTGTTTTTAAATAAAGAGTTTGGCATTATGCAGGTTGTAAGCCCAAATCGAATAATTATCTACTTGGAATATCGCAGATTAAAAGTTTTATAACTTTTTTTTTATAAATTAAGCGAAATTTAAAGATTTTAATTTGTTCGATTAGTTTTGCATTGCTGCTGAATGAAACTAGAATGGAATTCTGATACAGCTCGCGTCGCAAGTAAGCTTGGGTGGCAGTACTGGCATAACGTGAATTGCGGTGTATTTTACGCTTTTCTTTAAAAAAAATATTTATTAGTGTTTTGATGATAAAGTATTTATCATTTTTAAATGCCCATTAAACGAGCATTTTTTTAATCTAATTGGCTAACCAGTGGTCATGTATTTTTTTTTCACCAGGAGGGGCTAAAGTTTTACCAAAATAAAACGGAAGAGGCAAATTTTTAATTTAATTTAAAAAATAAAAAAAAACTACAATAGTTACTTTTCAATGGTTTTTACCATTTGATAACACAACTATTCAAGATTGTTTTGCAATAAAATTAAAATTAAAAAATAATAAATTCCGAATACCACAGATCAAAAACTCAGTGCGGGTGTACATTTTTCTAAAAATCAGAAAAATTCAAATATTTCGAAAACGGTGCGACTTTTACTAAGGCGATTTTTCCATGTTAGGTAGGTGGCTTGCTCACCTACCTCCCCCTTAAGTTTGACGTGGTACTTACGGGACACCCTGTATATACCAATTTTCAATTGAAGGCTTTTTATGTTCAGTATAGAAAGTTAGTGTTTGCCCTGTGTGATCGGAGAGGCCTAAATCGTGTATGGTAGCGGTACCATGTGGTCCGTTACTAATTATGTGGTCGATACAAGAGTTTAATCGGGTCGGTTTTTCTATATGAAAGTGGAAGTTATAATTTTGTACAATTCTTTGTAATTCTCGGCTATCTCGTGAATCTTCCATTGTGTTTATATTAAAATCTCCTGTGAGGATGATTTTAAATGATTTACGCTTATGCAGTTTGTGAATAACATTTTCCAAGTTTTCCAAGAATATACTTGTTGTATTAGGTTTAGGTATTCTGTAAAGACAAATTATTATTGTTTTGTATTCTGGTATTTCAATGCCACAACATTCAAAACTTTGTTCAGTCGCTACGTTTTCAAGGCATAATAACCGCTTATACTCAATATGCGTCTTGCAAAGAATCGCAACCCCTCCACGCTTTTGAGACTTCCGTGAGTAATATGAAGCTAGTTCGAAACCTTTAATGAATATGTTATTTTCATGTCCCGATTTAATAAATGTTTCTGATAAACAAAGTACATCAATATCAACATTTTTATTACCAAACTCTAGCAGACATACTTCTAAAATATCCCTTTTATTCAAAAGCCCAGCAATATTTTGGTGCAGCAATGTGAAATTATTCACGAAAGGAATAATGTTTTAGCACGTGATCCTCCCTGGGCTGCTCATCGGTTCGAGTAGCTGGTTCTGTATAATAGTGCATATCGTTATCATCGCTTATGCATGCGATGGTCTTAGCAATGCCCTGAAATATAGTTCTTATACCATGGTTATTTATCACGCCGGATGATCTGTGAAACATATCGTAATCATAAGACAAGTCAAGGTTTGAATCTAGTAAGAAGGAATATTCGTACTTTAAATTATCGAGATAAAGCAGGTTGTTAAACCTTTCAATCCTCCAGTTATACATCATACCTACATTACACCTATATGTTGGTAAGCATATAATAAAATTTGTATGGTTTAAGTTCAGCAATATTTCTCTAATAATTGTGACCAAGCTAGAATAATCTTTAGTTTCCTTAAAATCTTCTTCCCCTATAAGAATTATACAATAATCATTTAACGTGTAATCTTGTACCTTAGTGTGGATGTTGAAAAAAATTTCCCTGATACCAGAATTTGGCGCTAAGAAATGACACATCTGAAACTGGCTTGCGAGTGTATCTTGTGCAGCAATTAGTACTTTATTTCTTTTATTGCTACTAACTATACAAATCTTTTCACGTGTACAGAACATAGGAAAACTTGTATAGTCAGTAATATCTGGAATTTTATTTAAAGTGTCAGTTTTTACATTAGTTTCATTAGCTAGTTTGGGTTCCGGGTTCGGTCCAGGTTCGGTCCGGGGTAGTGGCTCGACCTGGACAGGGGTCGGGAGTTTCTCCAATGTCTTCTTCTCTTGTACTAAGTGAGATTTCTTTTTCCTATGTTTCGGAGTAGACCTTCGTAAAGGGGTCTGATCTCCAAGTAAACTTTTTAATGTTGAGATTTGCCTTTCAAAATCAGTCTGGTTTTTTGTTAAGCGTGTAATGTCAGCATTTAAATTTGAAATCTCCTCATGTGCACTAATGAGTTGGGTTTGAAGTAACTCGATAGTGTCTTTAAGATCAGAAATTTGCGACTGTTCGGTAGAATTGGGCATGCTTTGTACACTGGTGCTCAGAGATGTTTCTATTGATCTGTCCAGAGAACTATTGGGTGTATGTAAAGATGAAATACTAAGATTGTCCGGATTTTTTTTGCGTAGGGTCACATTATCAATACTTTTGTTCGGCGTGCATTCCTCTCCGGATTTTCGGGTTCTTTCCACAATATGAATTTTACCTTCTATTTTGGCACTTGATAGTGTTTCGCGATCCATCGCTGCAGTTTCTAAACATCGGATGCACTTCCAGACTTCCTTAGAATGTTTCGACATTAGATAGAATCTTTTTACTGTCACGTTAGTACAGTCTAAATGAAACACAGAGTCACAATTTGAACATTTCATGGATTCTTTGTTTTTGATGTTCTGGGCGCATTTTGCGCACTTATTTGATTTTTTGTCAATTTTTTGTGATGAATTTTTGTTTGTAGACATTTTTTTTTTGTTGTGTCTGATACTGGGTAACTATCACTACATAGTATAAAACAAAGTCGCTGGCGCTGTCTGTCCCTATGTATGCTTAAATCTTTAAAACTACGCAACGGATTTTGATGCGGTTTTTTTTAATAGATAGAGTGAATCTTAAGGAAGGTTTATATGTATAATACATTCCACGCGGGCGAAGCCGCGGGCGGGTCGCTAGTTAAAACTATAAACAACAACAATGTTGCGTTCGTTAAAATTTAAGATACAAAAAGTTAAATTCAAAGCGAGACACCGTAAGTCGGATTTGAACCCACGACCTCTGGAATGGTAGTCGCCGCTCTGATTGCAGAGCTATCGAAGCGTTAACACATTAAGCGAAAAAGTTCTGTGTATTACTTATGCAATAGACTTTTGGGTTGTTTTGAGTAAGGTTTAATGGTGGAAATTCCGAGGTTCAATAGAGGAGGTCAAATGTTCTTAAGATAACTTACTTATCGCACAATCAGATAACACCACAGCAAGAGAGTTTGGGTCAGCATTTGGATTTCCTTACATTTTATTGCCATTTTAGATATTTTTCTGATCATGATCAATTCCGGCGTTAGCTGTAGATTCAATCAGTTGGGTAACCTAGGCACTCTGGTAGTCCTGTATCCATGCTGGGGGTGTCCATCATCAGATTTCACTAAAAGCATCTCCTAGCGAGGAACCAAGGCTTCGAAATAGCCTCTTTAGTATGAAAAACGCACTCTGACCCGTTTTTTTTTTCCCTCGGTGTACTACAAGCAATGCAGGTATGTCCCGACTAGGTGTAGAGGTGACTCAAAATTGTTTGTAGGTTATAGCCCCCTACCGCTCGTCCCTACCACCAGTTGTGCAGGGTCGTCCGTATTACTACCACGCCAATCTTTCATGGTATAACCTCAAAATAAAGGGCAGCAGCATAGCTAAATGGTACTTACTTATACATTAGTACCGTTTTTGGCCACCATCAATATAAACATTGTCGCATTATAATTTATGGTCCTAAGGTCAGGTTGCGGACGCGTGGTGTAACAGATACATCTGCTTAGAAAAACGGAAATGACGTAACGAAGGTCAATTTAATTTGTTATGTACCTAGTTGGCCGATTTACCCATTTCTGAACGAAAGTTGTCTATGGCTTCGCTTAGTTCACACGGTGGGAAATGAAACCATAGATTGTATAATTGTTGCCTCACGTCCTGTGGTAGCTCTGGTTAATTGGGATAAGCATAATGAAACCTACTTATAGTACGTAATATTGTTGGATAATGAATTATAGTAGAATTAATGTGATTTGACATGTAAAGCTCTGTTTTATCATACACATACATACATAAACTCACGCCTTCATTCCCAAAGTGGGGTAGGCAGAGCTACGGAATTATCAGCTACCTTGTTGATAATTCTGTAACCACATTTTGCATAATTAGGCTAAGGTGTTTACCAGCGTATTAGTGACAGGTTGCAAGCCCATCGCCCAACAGTACTACAAGCCCTTATTCCCTTAGTCGCCTCTTACGACATCCACGGGAAGACATGGAGTGGCACTATTCTAACCCGGCAACCACACGGAACACACACGGACGGGGTCAAGGAATAAATAAGTATATAAATGAATAGTTTAGTAGGCGTAGCGAAGATGAAATCTGCTAAAGTTACTGTTTTTATCGATTTGAAATGTATGTTGATAGACGGTTGACGCAATCTGTCATCAGCTTTCTTCAATCGAACGTCGAATCGTTTTGTCGATTATCGAAAATCTTGACTTAGCCCTTAAATATATAGTAACAGAAGGTTTTAATTGACTTTTACGCCACTATGACTTAAGTTTTAGGTTAAAAGAAGGTACCGGTTTTTAATGTCAGTGGAACTACGTTCAAAATAGGTATATTGACGACGTTGTTAGCCTAGTTGGTTGGTTGGTGGCTTCGAAGTTAGCGGTCCCGGGTTAAAATCCCGGTAAGAGCAGATATTTGTGTGATCAGCGCGAGTATTTGCTCTAAGTCTTGGATGTTTTCTATATATTTAAGTATGTATTTCTTTATATAAGTAAGTTTATCGCTGTTACAAGCCTAGAGCTTAGTTTGGCACTAGTTCAATTTATGTGACATAGTCCCCTGATATTTATATTTATATATGTATATAGAATCACCCACAAAGCAGTGGATAAACACAGTTTATGAACATGTTAAAGTTTCCAAACGGTTAAAAGGCAATAAAGGAGCTATTAAGTTTAAACAGAAAATGCGCCGGAGTGGTTATTTGACGACCACTCAAGAGTCCTAATAACTATTTTAATTTTATGAGGAAATGTGAGAAATAATGAAATAATCTAGCCAGTTTTCCCTCGTTTCCCCTTTAAACTAAAGTCAATGATAATAAACCCGACATAATAACAAACCCCTTCTTTCCGCTAATATGTCTAAAACGGCTCTACAACGGATTTTTCGTTGTAATTTGTAACCATCCAGCGGCATTGTGATAATAATGTTACATTTTTGCTGATCGGTGTATTCCAGTGCCCTTATCTTCTTGCGGCACTCCAAACCCACCTTTTTTAAAGACCGGCAAATGTACGGTTGAAAACATTTAAATATTTTCGCGGCATCTCGTTGGCTCATGGAATCACTATCATTGAAAGTGATATGGAGTGTCTTCAGTCTTCCCTTGGTCATTATTTTAGCTGGTCGGCCGCTAACACGTTTGCGAGTTGTCGTCAAGGATGCAAGAATTCTATATATAGTAGAAACTGTTACATTTTCTTTGGTAAAATTATCTACTGTGTACTTTTTCCCCATGTTTATATTTTTATTATAAAAATGTACAACGCCTTTTCGCAGAGCTTCTTGTTTCGGCGTTATTTTAACAATTATAAATGATTGAAAAATGAAACAAATGAATATCAAGAATATCAAAAGAGGTACAAATAACATCTGGAACAACTTTTTTGTCTATGGCAATAGATATTTTTTAAGACTACTGAAAATGATTCTCATTTTTTTGTTATCACCCGTTATAAGAATACTGCGAGGTCTGCGACGGAGTATTCGTACGGGGTTACTTTGATCAAATTCAAAGTTAAACACGAGTTTTTAAAGAAACGACGAAATAATAAAATAAAAATATTCAATAATAGGTTTTTCTTGTTTTGTCGACTTGACTAATTAGAAAAAAAATGAGACCTTTAGTTTCCCGTAAACAAAATAAAAACACTATGATCAAAGTTAAACTACGAATGGGGTTACTTTGAAAACACTAAATATTTGAGTGAATAGGTATCTCAAGTAAACCCGCTGAAAATCACGTAAAATCTGAAGAAATATAGAATAGATGTTGTTCTTTTCCGATATCACTAATTAGATTTGCTTAACATATGACACCATTCAAATACCTAACATGCGTTTTTACATAACATAGGTACATTTGAAGTTTTTCTGCCTCAAAAATCATGAGAAAAAGCACGCTAACTGTTCATATTTTTTTCTATATGAAAATAGGCAGTAACATGCGCACTACTTTAACTTTCGGAAGGAGCAGCTATCGCCGCTACCAGGCGAAAAAAATATTATGGGGGCGTAGGTATTCCAACTCCTCAAATAGTACATTGTGTATTAAGGTCGGTAAGTAAGGAATTACGATCGAGGCTCTAGTAGAAGCCCGAAGTCGAAGACTGAGGGCTTTCTGAGTCGAGGTACGTAATTCCCGTACCGCCCGTGAAACATACAATGTTTTTCATCACATTTGCGAGTAAATAAACACACAAGTCATCACAACTATTATTACGAATTACTTGAACTTTTTTTAAGCGGATGACGGGCGGACTCCACAGATTATGCAAATGTTTCGTTCAGAAACGTTAAGGGCAAATACTTACGTAGGTATACATACAGCCCTGAAGGAGTGTAAAAAAAAACGACGTTTGTTACAGACAACTATTAAAATCGATTATTAAGAATATTAATTGAGTATTTAAGTAACATGTAGCGAGATTGCAATAAAATTCCTGTTTAAATAACATTTTAAGACAATTTTACAATTGCGTGTAAACTCTTTGCTTGAACTTGCATGACCTGTGTGCTGTGCTATAAATTAAAAAAAAATTACTTACCGACCTTGGGTTTCATGGTAAGAAGAAAGGTCGAGGGTTTTATATGGGGCATTGCGGTCAAGTTAACCTGTATGTTTAGATACTGTTTACATGCAAGTGTGATGAAAAAATACATGTTTATGTAGAATGGTAGTTGCTATCAAAGTCACCCCGTAAATTAAAGTAGCCCCATCCAATGGTAATTGTAACTCATGGTAAGGGTACTGAACCGTGTTTTGCTTATGACAAATGATGTGAATCGTTACATAAGAGTGACATCATCCGCTGATTGGATCTAGGGACCCGCGCTGCGCCCGCGCCGCGGCCATTGTGTGCTTATACATGGTGTTTGCAGTTCAGCCGAAATAAATGCTGGTCTAAAATTTCATTTTTAGTCTTGAAATTCCATCGACTAGGTATTTTGTTGGGGCTTTTCATTTGTCAAATTTCCCTTACCCATCCTAAAGCAGCCACTGGTCCAAACTTTAATACCTAGTTCATTTTGGAATACTCAATCTTTTAAAGAGTAGGGTAAGGACCAAAAAGTTGGCCGCGCTCACTCAATTAAATTTTCTATGATTATTTTCCATTGTGACTTGTGACACGAAAATTAGCCATACAATTGTAGGCATACTTTTCGTCGCACAACGGTACTTTTTTCGACTTCGTTGTTTGTATGGGTAACTGCGCTTAACTATCCAACTTTTTGGTCCTCACCCGGGTGTTATATTGCAAAAAAACTTAGACACGCCTTAGACATGTCTAAAGTGTCACTTTTCTATGGATTAACATTTTCTAAACAAGTATACAATACTGCTACAACTCAAAATATGATGACGTTTTAAAGAAAACTTTAAGTAGAAAGTGTTCTGAATTTAAATGCAACAGCAACTTATTTTGACTTGTAGCAGTATTGTATAAAAGCAGCGATTAGTGTTCAACGGTTGATTAAGTTTTTGTAATAACACCATTAAAGTTTAAGGTTTAATCATAGGAATAATAATGATTTAGATATTTATAACGTGAACATTTACTACAACACGTTGCGATTCGGATTACGGTTGTCTGAAGCTGGGGCACTACTCTTAAAATCGAAGTTCGAAGTTACGTTAGCTTCGTCCTTGTCACTCGTCATTCGATGCTAAATCGATAGAAAGGGATGGCGCTAACGAGGGCATCTGATCAAAGTAGGGCCTCTGATTCTTCTGGCGAACAAGCGGTTTGACGAATACCTCTTTCACGAACTCACTTTTAATAAAACAGTGAACTACAGACCCCGAGCTTATACCGAGCGCTTTTCTTTGCATAAAAACAATTTTTGGGTTCTCTCAACCCAACTCTGAACACTAAAAACACATTTGAAGAGAAAAGCTATAGGTATTCAAGAAAGGACAATGACCGCTACATTGTTAATCATTTTAACATCCTTGTAAAAAATAACAACAAACAGCCTGTACAAACCGGCTGTCCCAAATACGAAGGTTCGCTGACCTTCGAGATTATCATCTCATTTAATAAGACACCATGTATCGTACGCACGACATTATGGTTCTATGAATGCATGAAATTTTAACCTTAACTTGATCGATTAAAGTTGATTTTTAAATAAAATTGCTAGGACACATACGAATTTCATTTATAGTCGCGCCGTTCTAAGAGGCTCGATTTGACAGCTGTCAACGTACTACAAAATATAACCGCAGACATGATTAAGGAACTTAGGACTTCACGGAAGCGCGTGGAGCTAACCCCATACGTGCTTCTGTTAAGTCCACAAGAGAACATGCGCATTTACCTAACAATTAATTGTCCTCGCGTCTGATACCTATGCATGGACGACACGTTAGCCAAGTTGGTAGTGACCCTGCCTACGAGACGGTCCCGGGTTCAAATCTCAGTAAGGATCTGCTGATATTTGTGTGATGAGTGCGAGTATTTGTTCCTAAGTCTTCGATGTTTTCTTTGTATTCAAGTATGTATTTCTTTGCATAAGTAAGTTTATCGTTGTCTATAGAACCCATAGTAGAGCTTAGCTTGGGACTCGTAAGTCCATGGGATTGTCTATAAATATCTTGACATTGGCGAAATAATACATGAGTGAATTAGAATAATTAACATGCCTCAAAAACATATGTTGTACTGTGTTGACAGCTGTCAAATCAGGCCTTTTATAATGGAGCGACTATAAGTACAATGATCTACGCAAGTATAAGCAACTTTGTCGCAGTTACATAATGTATGGCTTACAAACAAAGGTACCTAAAGGATGAGATATCATGACAAGGTACTTAAAGCTAGAGGTCATGATCTGATAATGTTAATGGCTTGTATGGAACATGGTACAGATTTCAATCTTTACCAAAGTTAATTAAGTTTTGAAAGCTTAAGTAAGAGATGCTACATTAAAATGACTTGCAATTATTGTTTTTGCTTTTGTTCGCAACTTAGATGGAGTGTTCTATGTGTAGGTATACATACATACATACATAAACTCAGGCCTTCATTCCCAGAGTGGGGTAGGCAGAGCTAAAGAATTACCAACAAGTCTTAAAACTTCTGGATAATAGTAACAGAAATCTCGTTCAACAGCAATACCATTGTATTGTTGGGTTTCTGATAAATGAAATGATACTTTAGGTAGGTACATACTCTACACTGCTCGGAAATATAAATGTTTTTGGTCTGCTTTGGGATCAGAAACCATCACTTTTATATGACAGTAGGCCTTATTTCATACTAATTACGCAGTTGCAGTAAGTAGGTAGTTGAGCATCGCAGTCCTAAGATTGGTAGTATTGAGAATGCAAATGAATGCCTATTGGGTCACAGATCCCACTTGTAAAAAATTGGCTTCGTCTAGTACAAGCCCAGTACCTACTTTGTTTGGGAATAGAACAATAAGTCTGAGATTGAGAAACATAGTTTCGGAAAATGGGTTGACACTCAAAACCAACTAAAATAGAGGCCATGTTGTTTTATTTAAAGTTTAATTATTTACTTGTTCAACGTTCTCATAGATACATTATTCAGTTCATTCATTACGGTTGTTTGAATGTTATCTCGTGTCCCAAGTCTCAACAGACGCGGTAGGAATACTCAAGCAGAGAGGCAAGGCCGTGTCAACTGGGCGCTCGGGGCTCAGGTGGCTAGAGAGGCGGACACAATGGTGCATTATGCAATGGGGCAGAAGGATATTTTATGTGAAACGGGAGGCAGACGAGCAAGCGAGCCACGTGATGGTAAGTGATCATCACGACCCATAAACACCCGCAACCGGTATTGGCCCCCAAGTGGTATTGTTTTGGAAATACAGACGCCGAGAGCTGATTCCACATGGATAAAATGCGTGTCAAGGAAGCCCTCGAAAAACGCACGGTAGTGGATTCCCAACTATCAAGATAAATATATAAATAAAAATCAAAGAAGAGGGGTAGGTAAGTGGTGGTATGACCTCGTGTAGGGTCAATCGGAATCACCAACAGCCTTTAAATTAACGTCAAACAGGATTGTTCGCATTGTCATGATAAAACAACCGGAGAAATTACTAGCATAGAGGCATTGGCAACGCATTTATTAGTTTTGCAATCTGGAGATTGTAGACTTAAAATTGCAAATGTCTCGATCTCACTTACCATCAATGGGCCTCTATGGCAAAATGAGGATAAAACATCCGTTACTTTTAGACACGTAAGGGCCAGTACACACGGACAGCATTTCAACTGCAACCCAGCTGCAAAGTGGCAGTTCCAGGACTGTTCTGATGCAGTTGGTGCAACTGCATCGAAACTGCAAACCAACTGCACGACACCTGCAAGCGGACTGCACAATTGTGACAGCATTTCAACTGCATCAGAACAGCCCTGGAACTGCCACTTTGCAGCTGGGTTGCAGTTGAAATGCTGTCCGTGTGTACTGGCCCTAAGTACGAGAGTGACGGATGCTTTATCCACATTTTGTCACGCGAAAAACGCAACCATATTCGTTCGTCAGTTATGATGATGATGATGATGATGATGATAATTATGATGATGATGACGGGTGGTGATGATTGACGCCCATTCCAGTCATTTCGCTCATATTTTGCTTAGTCTACTTAATCAATTTGTGCGTGATTGTCCCCAGATATTAATTATTTTGTTATTTCCAGCAAGAATTGTTTCTTGTAGCAATTTATTCCTTTTATGTGGACACGACTTTATCAATGTCAAGCTCGTCACGACGGTCGTGTATGCACAGGATACGCGATAATTGTTAACATGTACTAATCCCTTGACAAGCTATTCACTTGTGAAGTGCCTATTCATGCAGCCGTGTATGATAGCGGTTTACTCGTTTATGTATGTATGTCAACACTTTGTACTAAAACAATTACATTACACAAATTTTACATACATACATATCTTCACGCCTGTAATCCCAGAGTGGGGTAGCCAGAGCTACAGAATTACCTACCTACAACTTTAAAAACTTGTTGATAATTCTGTAACCACATTTTGAACAAGATGTTTACCAGCGTATTAGTGACAGGTTGCAAGCCCATCGCCTAATAGTACTACAAGCCTTTATTCCCTCTTACGACATCCACGGGATGACATGGGGTGGCACTATTCTAACCCGGCAACCACACGGGATATTAAAATTATAGAAATAAAAGTATAGAGCTACAAAGGCAAACTTATAGCTTTAAGAGATTTCTTCCAGTTAACCTGAGTAGCCTTAGTATCGAGAACTTGATTGTTTGAAGTAATATTTGTATTTAGCAGATAGGGATGTTTGTTACAATGTTACACTATAGTGAAAAAGGTCTCGACACTTGAGTTGGAAGTTTCAGAAGGTTCCTTTTGGAAATCTTTCCAAGAAATTACTGACGATATTCTTGGTGGCAAAGAGGTGGTGAGAATGTTCTCTTTGTAAGAAAATTAAAGTACCTACTTTCAGAAGTTACCCAGAGTTTAAAATAAGAAACTTTCACAATTTGATTTTTTTTTTCATCGTTGCAACTGTGTAAGGTATTTCTTGTCTCGGAAAATCGAAATTATAAAGATGTAGGTACTTACTGTCACCTAATGTAGTCACCTAATGTTGAGCATACTTAGATTGTGAATTTCTTTGTAATTTTCATGCTTGTCATTGAATGTTAAGTTTGAATTTTACTATGACTAAAGCGCCCCACTTTTCCGTTGGGGTGCTGTATAACATAACTTCTGCAGGAACGGAGAAGCGGGTCGCGAGTATAAACAAGTACAGCCAGCTTTATAAATATTTGCACGCTTTTGTACCTTGTCGCTTTAACGCCGTTGACAGATTAGTGCAGCGCTCCAAACATAACGTTAAAGCGATTAAGCACTAAAGTGTGCAGCTACTTATAATGATGAACCACCATAAAACGCTGTTGCATAAAACCAAGGATTAATTCCTATGTGATTTCTGTCTTGTCTCTTGACCCTGTCACTACGACAAGGTTCTATGGTGGATCATCATTTAAAATCCTTGTAAATAAGTTTTTAAATAAGCATTTATTTATAAACGTCCGCCGCTAATTTGCCCATTGTTTCTAAATCTAAATGCATTAATAATGGAGTTCACACATTTGCAACGGCTCTCAGTCACACTCAGTGACGTAATTTCAGAACTGGCTGTAAACATTTATTGTGCTTCGAGAATGAGTTAAGAAATGAGCAGACTTATAAAGAGGGTTTTAAGAACCATGATGTTATAGGAGGGCAATGCCAAAGCGCAATGTAAAGTGTTACGCTTGAAGATTCACTGCGAGATCAAATCAGAGTTGAGACGTTCTAAATGACCAGAAGAACCAAAGTTACCGACGTAGTTCCGCGAATTGCCTCAAGTAACAGTGGGTTTGGACACTTTGGACACAGCTGGTAAAACTGATGACTGTTGGTGCGGTAAGATTCTAGAATGGTGACCGCGTGCTGGAAACGGAAGAGTTGGCAATACAATACCAGATAGACCGACAATTTGATGAAGGTCGCTGGAAACTGGTAGATGCGTCGGATGGACCGCCGTAAATTCAAATTCAAATAATTTATTTCAAATAACTATGATAATATTTGGTTAGTGACAAGAAGAGATTATCCTTACATCTATGTTAGTGATACATACATACATACATACATACTAGGGTTGCCAACCGTACTATAACATATAGTATTGTACTATATTTTGACTCTGTATACTATATACTGTTTAAGAAATATATAGTACTCAAAAATACTATATTTCGGTCATTCCTTATAATACAGATGCAGTTTGGGTTGGCCGTTTCAACCTGATTTAAGCACCAACTTGGAGTGGAGAAATAGCATTTTTCAGCTCAGAGATGCCAATAGCAGGCAGAATGTTAGTAAGTATGTAGTAAATATTGCGCATTATATTTAATAAAGTACTAATTAAACACTTTGAACAAAAAAAAACTTCAAAATACTATATTTTCTTTCAGTTTACCCGACTTCCGACCCTTCCACTCACTTTCGAGCTGTACTATCTCTTTCGTGAATCTTCTTTCATCCATCCTTTCCAAATGACCGAACCATCGAAGCATGCCCTTTTCAATATTAGTGATACATTGAATAATATATATACATTTCTACATAACCTTACGATTCCGAGTCACCTGGGTCCGAACATGAAGGCCCTTGGGGAAGTCCTATGTCCAGCCAAAGACGTCTTTTGGCTGATATAATGAATTAATTATGATTACCATATTACGATCGATTTGTATCCTGGAATTACAGGATATATTTTGAACAACTAAAGAACCCACGACACGATTCTTATGCAAGATTGAATTTCAGAAGTTGGGATGAGGTTATTCGTCATAATGTGTAATTTTAAACTTTGCCAGAATTATACAAGTTTTGGAATCCGTGATGCAGCATTTGTTTCAGATGCACAGTATTACTTTAAAAGATATCTTGAAGGTTTGTCGCTCTTGCCTCATCTGTGGATCTAGACAAAATGCATTCGACAAACGTTATTGTTATAAATAATGTATGGGATTGACAAAAAAATTGAGTAAGCAATGAAAAAATCAGAGAGAAATGTGGAATAAAAGAAGATGTAGTGACTAATATTGAAAAGGGCATGCTTCGATCGTTCGGTCATTTGGAAAGGATAGATGAAAGAAGATTCACGAAAGAGATAAGTATACAGATCGAAAGTGAGTGGAAGGGTCGGAAGGGGCCGCCCTAGGCGTACTTTTTCGAATCAAATCGGAGAAATACTGGAAAAGGGCCGAAAGCCGTAGTCTCTGCCTACCCCTCCGGGAAACAGGCGTGATTTAATGTATGCATGTATGGGATTGACGTAAGCTGCCTTACGACGGTCGCGTCGACTCATGTCAATTCCATACATTTTCCACCCATATCTTACATAGAGCACTTAATTAATTATTTTTAACATTTACTTCGATATGTTGTGAGAAATATGCCGTCCGTGTGGTTGCCGGCTTAGAATTGTGCCACTCCATGTCTTCCCGTGGAAGTCGTAAGAGGCGACTAAGGGAAAAAAGGCTTGTAGTACTGTTAGGCAATGGGCTTGCTACCTGTCACT
The DNA here is from genome assembly GCA_927399475.2 of Acleris emargana. Lineage (NCBI taxonomy): Eukaryota > Metazoa > Arthropoda > Insecta > Lepidoptera > Tortricidae > Acleris > Acleris emargana. Next base: position 19,138,416 of record OV656848.1, on the reverse strand, counting down.
AATATACACTGTTAAACATCTTAGCCTAATTGTCCAAATTGTGGTTACAGAGTTATCAACAAGTTTTTAGAGTTGTTGGTAATTCGTGTAGGTATGTATGTATGTATATAATATACGTATGTTGTGAGAAAGAATAGTTATGGTATAGAAAATATATAAATGCCCTTATCTCCTTGTCTGAAAAGTAAACTTCGACTTCCCTCGACAATTCAAACGTTAACCAAAGTCACCTAGCTGTAACTACTTCGTATTCATAGTTAAAAAGTTAAACCTACCTCAGGGGAATCCATTTCACTCTGCAACATGTTCCGAAAATTTCCACAATCACTTCCCGACCAAAACGCTACGCCAACTGAGGGAAATCCAGATAAGACTCAAGATGATACGGAGATACCGTATCTCCGGAAAAACAACCCAATTGTCTTCACATCGCGAGATAACAGATCAAGGGCTTGAGTGCATTGTGTACCGGTACAAATGTATTACTTACTTATTATAAAAACTGTCGCCGTCGATCGGACTGGGCTCACTCGATGTAAAGTTACCTTATTGAGAATGCACTTAGATAAATGTTTTTTGTATCCTCTGAAGGGACAACTTAATAAAACGGTTAATAATTTGTGCATCGAACTCAAGAACGAGTTGTTTCAGAGAATCTACCGCGGAGGTTAAATGTAGTGTCATACTTTCAATTCAAATCTTCCTAAATATAAAATCATTTATTTTTAACCGACTCCAAGGCAGTAGGAGGTTATACGTTCCACTGTATTAGGTATAGATCAGATAAACTGAAGTCGGCGAATCACAATATTTTTACCGATAGCCGACTTTAGTTGGACTGACCTATACCTACCATTTTAAAAGAAGTTATTTATTTATTACGTTTCTGAAGGTGGTCTTTTGTTTTTAAAACGTGTAAGTATATTTCACATTCAAAGATCGATTGGATTTAGTAATTAATATAAACTTATATGCAACAGGCGTATTCTATCTTAATCTTATCCTACAATCGTAAAGAAGTATAAACAAAGTCTGTATCCGCGTCTGTTTGTCGGCTTATTTCTAAGCTACGCAAAAGTTTTTAATGCTATTTTCACTATCATTAAAAAGTTGGTATTTATCTAGCTTTCTCAGCTAACTTATCGACGGATAACAAAGTTAACTGAGAAAGCAACATAAACACGAGCATATCCGACTAAATAACGATGTCGTTTGATTATTCACTACATCAGTATACGTATACGTGCTTTTTCAAGCTATAGGTATATATAAAATTGGTCCCAGGCGGCCTGCGTCGCTGTGTATGTAATTACTCCGACGAAGGAAAGTGGTGGGTGCGCCGGCGCAGGCAGGTAGCTATTTGGGTCGACACTAACACGCATCTAGACGGTGAGATGCCTTAATGAATTTATTAGCATCTAGGCACTACAGTTATAGCCGGTTTAGGTCACTTTGGCGGGAAGTGGCGGCTCTAGACCAGAATCTATAATTGTGTGGACTAGGTTGACAGATAAGTTGCCAGATACGTATAAATTAATAGTGATAAGGATAATTGTGCTTCAGGCGTTTTAGTATCGATTTGACCTACATATTCTGCAAGTCATAGTTATTATCTATCGGATACCTGACCACTTATAAGTTGTTTATTGTTGTTTTAATTATTTTATGGTTTTTGTATTATTTTTAGGTAACCAAATTAAAAAAGGAGGTTCTATGTTGCACGTATGTATATTTTTAAAAGTACGTTTACCGATTTCTCTGAAAACCGACTGAGTTAAAAAACATGTTTAATACCTATACTTCCGAGGTGAGGTGATGATGGATGACCTCCGAGGTGAGGTGATGATGGATGACCTCCGAGGTGAGGTGATGATGGATGACCTCCGAGGTGAGGTGATGATGGATGACCTCCGAGGTGAGGTGATGATGGATGACCTCCGAGGTGAGGTTTTAAGTGCAGGAGCAGTGAGCACCAAGCACTTCGCACCTTCAGAACAATACTAACCTAATTCAGAAATTTTAGATTTCGAATAAGGTCTCTATAATAATAAATGTATGACTTGAAGTTAGAAAGCTGAAATTTTGAATTAGGTCACGAAAATCGATATTTACGACGGACGACTGGTGAGTTATGGTCTTTTGTACCGGATCAAAAATACCCTATAATCAACAGTTTACTTCTTATAATAGGTACTGTATTGATGTAATTAGTACAAAAGAAACATGATGACAAGTGTACTCAATGTTGTACAGCCAACAGCAAAGAAATAACGGGTGATAACAAAAAATTAAAATAATTTGCAAGGGTGTAAAAAAATAATTGTGTAACATTTTTTATTTTTTTTATAGTAAGGGTTATAAATGTTATAATACACATTTAAATACCTATTTACAAAATTATTAATGCACGTTACGATAGGGCCCGTAATCAGCTGTTAAATAACATCTTGAACAATTTTTTGTCTATGGCAATAGACATTTTTTTTTGAGACTACTGAAAATGATTCTCATTTTTTTGTTATCACCCGTTATATCCACTTTTGGGTGGAGAGTGATTAAGTTCATTAGGTTTTTCGCTTTGTGGTCCACTGTACTTACCTACCTAGACATTGCATTAACTAAGTTGTAATTATTACTCGGAATGCAGTAATCAAAACATAAATTCAAAATAAATCCTTGGATTTAAGCATATGGCGGTGCGACCATAGCGCAGAGCCTCGAAGGAGACCATAGAGAGCACTTCCGCGCCCTGTTTGGGCAAGTGGCGCGGGCGCCGGAAACGCGTGCGCGCACGCAGCGAGAAAGAAGCAAAAGTGGCTGTGATTATTTGTTAGGTAGGTCCTAGCGTTTGCCCGCGACTCCGCCGACGCATCAGTGTTCGCATTGTTGTGATTTCATCTTAGTCGTCAGGGTTGGCAGTGCATTTGCAGTCTCAGGACTGCAGTCTTGTGAATGCGAATGTCTATGGGTCACAGTTTCTACTTACCGTGAGGTAGGTGGTCGATTGCCTTCTCTATGCCATAAAAAAACGTATGGTAATTATGTCTTTCCCCGGAGTTCAAGCTATCTATGTATCAAGTATCATTAAAATTGGTTCAGCGGTTTAGCCGTGAAAGCCTAACAGACAGACACTTTCGCTCTTAAGTATAATAACTAGATTGTCTAATAAATGGTCAAATAAGTGTACTTTAAATTTTGACACCAATTTCCTACTAAATAATACATACATACATAAATAAACTCACGCCTTCGTTCCCGGAGAGGGGTAGGCAGAGCTACAGAGTTACCTACAACTCTAAAAACTTGTTGATAATTCTGTAACCACATTTTGCACAATTAGGCTATGATGTAAAAATAAATAATAAAAATAATAAAAACGCTCAAATCCCTTAATATTGACAAAAGTATCTACTTAAGTAAACGACCTGTTGGTTTTATTTTTTAGAAACGGAATTAAACCTAAGGATGGCAAACCACACATAAGACAGACTACACGACCGACAGAAACAAAGCTTTATAAACCAACCCTAAAATTAAATTCATAGTGTAAATTAGCAGATCTAATTGTAGAGTTGAAATACTTCCTGATATACCTACTTCAGGCCTCTTCCTGACACCACCATTCTCTGTTGGCCCGCCAAGGCTGCCCCGAGCCGACAGTCCAAACGCGCATTTGCATTTCGACAGAGAAAAGAATAATAAATGAGTGCGTTTTCCTTCTTCCTCGTTCATTGTGCTGAACTGCTGGAGCCTACTTAGTAGGTAGTTAGTAGTAAATACATCGTTAAAATTAGACTACCTTACTCTTAAAGTGCGATCTGCAATAATTTTAGGAAATATTAACCTAAATAACAACGTCACTTAACATACCTACCTAAGTATAAAATGAATCGCTAAATGTGTTGCTAAGCGCAAAACTCGAGAACGGCTGAACCGATTTGGCTGATTTCTTTTTTTTTGTGTTCGTCATTGTCAGGACAAGGTTTGTATGAAAGCAAATAATTGAAAAATCCACCGGGAAAGTCAGAAATTTGCAGCCGCTGGCGGGCCGCTAGTTATAGATAAAGAACAAGGGACTCGGTTATGGGTAATTTGAAAAAGTTAGGCATAATTAGCAAATAGCCGTATCAAGCACAGCTTTTGAATAAATAGATAAACATGTGCTCTAAGACGTGGTCACCTTCCATTTATTTAGATATTATCCTACATGTACCTATATAGGTACCCAACAAGCAAACTTCTCCTACGATCAGCGATTTATAAGACTAAAGTTCTTGTAGGAATCTTATTAACGTTTTGACTTTGACCACTTATCTTACAACAGCATCTTACAAGTCGATTTGAGCTACAAGACCTTTCAATCCTACAACTTAGTCTCATGAACCTTTACAGGATAACTTTGTAACTCTTACTAGAGCATGGCCTTATAAACGCATGTCATAAGAGTTTTAAGCAATGTTGTCCTATACGCGCAATTAATAAAACCATTCAATTCTATTAAGGTCTTAAATATTTCCTTTAACCTCGTAAGTCCCCGCGTACTTGTACAAGTACAAATTAATGACAGTAGTTCAGACCTGACTACTCACTATAGTATAAAATATTTTGAACTCTAAAGCACTAATTAAAAGACTCAAAGCATTATTCTTAATAATATGTACTTGGTAAAGTACATTCGGTACTGAGCACTACCGCTATTAAGAAAACATAGGACTTACGAGGAGGATACGTAACCTTATAAATGTTATAAAAATTGCCTCAATAGGTCAAGCATTTACAGGATCTGATGTTTATCTGGATGTTTGTCTGGATGTTTACTCCTAGTAACGTCTTACTTCTTTCCTCTATAAGATATGAAATCTTATAAATGTTATAGAAATAGTCGCTATAGGTCAAGGATTGTATAGGATTGCTTAGTCTTGGTCGTGACTTCTAAGAGAATAGTAGCACCAAACTTGCACGGTATCAAATTTATAAGTACGTTTTTACCTATACGTGTCTTACACTTACTATTAAAAGCGACTAGCGATTCAACGCCATTTTGTTTTGATTTCTTAAATTTTCTTAGTTCGATTACTGTCATGGCTGCTATTTGTTCACATATCAAATAAATAAATAATAGACAAACTATTTGAAAGATTCATGTTGAAACGCGGGGCGTGTAAATATGTTTCTCGTAGTCAGTTACTTTATCAATAAAGTTAATTTCCCAACTTGATTTGAATGCTTTATATAACAATGATTTATATAACAGTAAAATTACAAAACTGCTACACTTAGATATAAAATATTATAAATATTAAATTTAAAATATGTATTTTTATTTTTTACACTGCACGGCGTCGTTCAACTGTCCAATGAAAATAAATCAATGCTCTTAGTAGCATCATGCTGATCACTGTAGGATCAATTACACCAGTAACGGCATGTGCCAGATCCTTAAAGGAGTAATCGCTCTTGTTCAGGCGACTTACCGGATCCTTATAAGAACATTTATTCTTGTAAGTGCATACAACCAGAACAATATAAAATTGAATGACACTATTCCGGACCGTAATAAAACGAGTATAGGACGTAATAGCCATATAAAGTGCGCCCAAATGCGGTTTTATAAACTTTCTTCAGTATTCTATAGGACTAAAAAATAAATGCTCCCGGGATAATTACATGATCATATTTTGCTACTTGGGTAGGTACCTAACATGTTTTATTTCAAAATAAGCGGTTTTTTATTTATGTTCTTTGTTTTCAAATCTTTTTGCAGTGTTCTTGCAGGTTCATATATATTCTGCCCTCTTAAGTAAATAAACAGTATCCCAAAATCAATAACCAAAGCAGTTTTAGTTCTCTTCTCTTAGTAAGAAGGTTGATATTGCTACAGGAAATTTATCTGACATACTGCGTATTAGCTTAGGAGGGCAGTATTGCTCTAAGAATGCCTCAATGTCATTATACTTTCCGCAAAATTAAGTGGCGAGTCAGGCAATAAACGTCAGTTACCTTCCTTTTTGTGCCTACCGCTACCTGTACTATTGTTGCACGGCCCCTCCTCCATAAGACCGTGCAGTTGCAAAAGAGATAGCATGATTCCGATGATTTATGACCCGACTCGCTACTTAATTTTGCGGATAGTAGTCGCTAGCCCACATGCTTCTCGTTATACATTGCGTCGGGGAGCCTGCCATTTGGTCTAAATATGTTTACCAAGTGTATCGTTTCCCAACCTTTTCATTTGCGAAAATTTTGTTGGCTCAAAATAACAACGCGTCAATGGATTGCTAAAGCAATAAACAAAGGAAACTGGGCCTCTATCAAGCAAAAATTTCTACTTCATGAATTCATGATCATGTCAGCCAAATTATATCCATTGCCGGAGACTTTCCTTTCGGATTGCCACGACATGCGTAGCTTCCATCGAACTCACTGATAGTCCACCTCCAACGTAATGCGGTTGGTAAAGCAACAACAGTGCATGTAATATTTATATTTTGTGCAATAAAGAGTTCACATACATACATGCTTTGATGACTGCACCCATAAGGTTCAAAGTTGAAGAATTACTAGTCACACTGCTGCACTATTCTGCGAGTGACCATGTTGTATTGTAGTACTGTACCCAACACGACATATAGCTCCGAAGAGTCATAATTCCGAATTGAACAAAACCCCGAATTACCCATTAATTATCCATTAACCTACCGCCAAACAGCAGTGTTCGCATTGTTGTGTTCCGGTTTGAGGATAAGACAGCCGGTGAAATGACTAGCATAGAGGCATTCCATCTTAGGCCTGAGGGTTGGCAGTGCATTTGTAGTCTTGTGAATGCGAATGTGTATGGGTCACAGTTTCCACTTACCATCAGGTGGCCTGTGTGCTCGATTGCCTTCCTATGCCATAAAATAAATAAATAAATAATTACCGTAATTCCGAATGCAATGTTTTGATAGAAACCTTTATTTTTTTGGTTATTGCTGATTAATCAAACCTATAGATAATATTCATTATGTTTTAAATTACCGTTCGAAAAAATTAAAATTCTGCCAAATTAATATTAGGAAAAATATATTCAGAATTGTTAGGTGACACTCGTATTTGTAAACCCCCCAAAAAACAGACAGTCCTTATCGTTATTGAGAACCTGTGGCCCTCTTAACACCTTCACAGTCCAGTGCCCCATGTATGGGTCACGACGAACTAGCTCCACAAGGCCGTGCCCCACATATGGGTCACTAAGTAATGACCAGGTACGCAATTACGACGTAGGACTTACTAGGAAATTGAAACATTTTGTATAAAGACTGTGAACGTGTTAAGACTGCGCCGCACAGAGGGGTATTTGACACTAAAACGCGGACATTAGGTATAAAAACCAAATAGGCGAAATCAAGGTTTTTTTTTTACCTGCGGTTACCCAAGGGTCTATGTAATAATAATACATGATAGATAAAATTGTGGAATTTACACAACTTAAGTATCAGTCAACTTTCGACCGCTGTTGCGTACTGTTGAATTGTTGCGAGTGCATATTATCACAAATATTTACATTACGTTTCATTTATTTGGAATTATTCTGAAGTAAACTGCAGTGATTTATATAATGGAGATTAGTCAACCAGGTATGTACATTTCATATTTATATGAAGACGTCTAGTTTTGCATAGTTCTATTATATAATTTAACATTTTATAGAAGTACTCTCTATATTTAACCATTTTTACCAATCTATTATAAGTATTCGCATTTTAGTTATATTTCCCGGCAATATCAGGTCTTGATTTTTTCTTATTACATTAGTATTGTCAGTATTCTTTATGTAATATTTTTAAAATACTGCTTTAAACTGCTGCATCAATGTTTTTTATGATTTTGAAATGGCGGCCTGCTCGACCAAACCACGATAACTTTGCGGTCGTTATTCTAACGTTCCTGTTTATTTGTTTTAGGTGGTTCTGGCGTGAATATGGTTACTCGAATTGCCATATTTAACATGGCTAAAGAGTGTGCCGAGAAATATTTTGCAAAAAAACTGGATTTTGTGGAAAAGTGCCACGTGGAAACCGCTTGCTTCCCGGTTGAGCGGGAAGAAGACTTCCTGCGGAGATTTGCTCGATTGAAATACGATATGAAGTCTCGCTGGCAAGCAGCTGGTCGAGCTGAGGTCGCTTTTCTGAAGAAAAATTATAACTGGTTGCAAGGAACTATAGAAATACCTATGAAAGTGTTATGCAATACCGGCCACCGGCCGCAAAAGTCCTTTGAAGATTTGTGTGAAAGAAGCAAAAGACGCAAAACGGAATCTCTCAGGGAAAATAATGAAGCCCAAGAGATTTTATTTTCTGGTCAAATGATGCTTCGAGAAAGCGGTAATATTGACGGTGCTACTGTTGTCAAGAATATTATGACTACGGGTTCAAAGGATGATTCTAACCAAAAAGAAAACATTAAGACTCCCGTGTCCTCTCGAAGACAATTGACACCACAAGAGGCCCTGTCTATGTTTGTAGAGGCATCATTAACAAGAAAACAGTATGAGATTATAAGAGCTTGCGATAAAGACCTATTTCCGTGCTACAGTTTAATACAAAAAGAGAAAAAGAAGTGCTATCCTAGTGAAGAAAGCGTTAACGTTAACTCTGTGCGTGCCGAGGTTACACTGCAACAGTTGCTCAATCATACGGTTGGAAGACTATTATCGTATTTGGATGAAGTTTTAGATACGTTATCATCCGAGGAGCTTAGTTCTCTTGAGCTCATCTACAAGTGGGGATGCGATGGTTCACACCAAAAACAATTTAAACAAAAATTTGAGAACACGACTGACTCTGATGCACATATCTTTCAATCATCTTTGGTTCCTCTTCAACTTATTTGCAAACACAATGATAAAGTTATTTGGCGAAATCCAACGCCGTCTTCGCCTCGTTTTTGTCGACCGATGAGGATACGATTTGTGCACGAGACTAAAGACATCACAAACGAAGAAATTGAATACTTTAATAATCAGATCAAAGAACTTCAATCAACAAAATCAAAAAGAGGGTCTCACGAAATCGATGTTACACACAAGATGCTTCTGACAATGGTAGACGGAAAAGTATGCAACGCAGCAACTCAAACAACATCAACAATGAGGTGTTTTATATGTAAATTGACTTCAAAAGACTTCAATGATTTAACAAAGACCAAAGAAGTAATCATAGAGAACACAGAATTCGGTTTATCTATTCTACACGCCAGAATCCGATTATTTGAATCCTTACTCCACCTTTCATATAAATTACCATTGAAAAGGTGGCAAGCGAGATCCCAGCAAGACAAAAAAATTGTAAAAGACAGAAAATCTATAATTCAAGAGCAATTTAGAAATGAATTAGGTCTTATTATTGACGTTCCTAAGCCTGGATTCGGTAGTAGCAATGATGGCAATACTAGCAGGAGATTTTTCGCCAATGCTGAAATATCTGCTCGAATAACTGGCATTGATCAAAACTTGATTGAAAGATTCGCCATTATTTTAGAAGTAATTTCAAGTGGACACGAAGTAGACACCAGCAAATTTTCCATATATTGCGAAGAAACGGCCAAACTATATATACACCTTTATCCATGGCAACCCATGACACCCACTGTCCACAAAATATTGATCCATGGGCCCACAGTGATAGACCATGCCCTATTACCTATTGGGTCATTATCTGAAGAAGCTGCAGAAGCAAGAAACAAACATTTTCGATTGTACCGAGAATGTTACAGCCGAAAATTTTCACGGGAGCAATGCAACATAGACGTTTTAAATAGGTTGCTTTTAACTTCAGACCCATTTTTGAGCAGTATCCGAAGCAGATCCCATAAAAATAAACTTTCTTTTTCGGCAACTGCGAAAGAGATGCTGTTACCATACAGGTAAATTAATAGTAGTTCAAGATATGGGTGGGGGGGGGGATAGTAGAAGGCTCTATTGATAATATAACTGATAAGAAGTGATTATTAATGTAATTTTTTGCTAATACAATATATACTTTCTATTTTAAATTGATTTTGTTTCATTTAATTAATAAAACCAGAATTTGGGTACCTTAACCTTGACCGATATTTTTTTGCCAATTTTTTTTAAGTTATTCAATCATCCCTGAACACAAAAATGTATATTTTTATATATGTCCGACTTTTTGGGTCAAATACCCCTGTGTGCGCCGAGCAAACGTCGAGCGTCCAGTGGCGCCCTCGTTACTTTTATTGAGTTTTCTAACTAACAAAAGAATTTCCTTGGAATCGGACGATGCTTTTTTGTAGCGGAAGTAAAAACACAATTTATGGGATACGTAACGAACTTTGATAACAATTACCCTTTGAGTAGTCAGCTTAACGGGAAAATGTGGCCACTGTTTTCCGTTAAGTTGATAACTCGGAGGTCAATTGTTATTAAACTATGTGATATGTCCTATAAGTTGTATTTTCATTTGTAGTACAAAAAAACACCGTCCGATTTGAAGAAAACACTTTAGTTTATTAAAAAACACCATAATTGTAATGAGGGCGCCACTGTACAGTCAACAGCATAAATAAGTAATCATTTATGAACCTTGTCACTTTAACGTTATGTTTGAAATGCCATACATAATAGTGAAACGATTGAAAGCGACAAGGTACATAAATGATCACTTATTTATGCTGTTGACTGTACATCCGGCGTGCGTTCGGCGCAGTCTTAACTTACTTCGCTCGTTTGTCTGTCATCCAGGTTGACATCTCGCAAGTACATTTTGAACATTTTCCCGCTATAGTAATATTGGGCTGAAATTTAAAATACATTAGTTAACCCAAGGATAATGGGTTTGAAAAAATCTAGTAGCTGACTGATTGTTAGTTAAGTCAGTCGGTTGCTTGGTCGGTTTTGTAAATCTTTTGATTAATAATTATCTTAAACCTATAATGGTTTCGAAGGGCAGATGACGACTGTACAAAAAAAGTACAGTAGGCAATAGCATGCGTTTTTTAAATAAACTTATTATGGTGAGAGGAAAGAATTATGGACATTTGACATAATTTTCTTCGAAAAACTACAATCGTAACTTTGGACGTCCCTTTCAATAATCCATCATGGTCAATTCAAGAGAAAGGGACAAAGCTAACTTAATTTCGAACTTCTGTTTTACAATGGAAGCCTTATTAATCCCCAGGACTTTAAAAGGACATTCATTTTGGAAACTGATTATTCTCTTTTTCTTCAGTGAAAAAAACCCATACTCAAGCCAGCCAATACAATAGGCAATACGCTTAAAAACCCAACTCATCGAATATAAAATATTGCTAAAACTGGCTTCGATCTTCAGCCATACCTTTAGTCTAACTTCCAAGGTTATACCAAAGAAGAAGAACAAGAAAGAATATATGCAATATGCATAGTAGTGAAACTCCTTTGTGCGTGCCCAAAACACCGCCACAAAAATACCTACTTCCCCGCTCCCCTGCAGGCCCCGCTGTCGCCCTGAGGAAACCGCCAGGGCTATTACCTATTTCATATTTTACACACTTAACCATTAGGTACATCAGGTGGTATAGAGGTATCGATCTTGTTTACAAAGTTTGTTTTAAGTAAGTATAAAGAAAAAAATAAAGTAAAAATAAGAAGTAGTAGGAATGGTATCTTGCCATTTTAAATCTGCCCTCCTAAGCTAATACGCAGTATGTCAGATAAAATTCCTGTAGCAATAACAACCTTATTACTAAGAGCAGAGAGCTAAATCTGCTTTGGTTATTGATTTTTGATAGTGCTGACTTGCTTAGGAGGGCAGAAATGGTGCCAATGATTTATTATAGGGCAAAGTCACCAGTGGTCAGCCAGAGACCAGTAGTCGACATTATTTGAGTGCGAAGAGTGGGAAATATTTCTTTCCTACTCTTTCCACTCACTCATACAAAGTATAGGCAGAGGCCGACTACAGGTCTCTGGGTGACTACTGGTGACTTTACCCTATGTTACCTTGCATGAACCGCGCATTAAGAAACTTAAAAATAATTCCGCATAAATCATTTGTTGTAAGGCAACCGAGAACAATCTGGGTTAGGCCCGTATATCTTTTTGTCTTGCAAGCGTTTTGTTTTTAAAACTGCCTTTACACTTCAATTAAGAAAGTATCATGACGTTAACAATACAATAACAATAGGTGTAAAAACAATTTGGAATAGAGGCTCTGATCGTTGCCAAATTGCTCTCATAATTTTTTGCGTTTCTTGTCAAAGCAAGAGGTCTAAAAAGAATACAAATATCGACCCAAATCAATATAGTTTAGGAGGAGTTGATTATGGACCCTGCTGGCCTATTGCTTAACGCACTCGCAATCACAATCGAATTCAAAGTGGAACAATTGTTTTCATTTCTAAAGGAGACTCTCCTTCGGGCTGTCAAAATGAAAACAATATAACCTCGTAGGGCCCAGTGTACAATAGGATCAAGTAAATACTCAAGGTTATTTAATTTGAACTGTGTTACAACGTGAATAAAGTTCAATTTTCGTATAACTTAAAATGGCATTAACGAACAAATGGAATTAAACTTTATTGCGTTAATGGTAGAGTCAAAGTCGTTTTCTGTCCTGTTTGTAGCATGGTGGTTCCTATATGCCTTGTTTTCAAGCGAGCGAGTTTCACTCCCTACTCCTCCTTGTTCCGATACTAAAAAATATGGTGTTCCGGTATGAGCTCTCGCCCTGAGGGTCGTTAGCTGCGGTTGTTCCGGTTGCCCCAGCCGCGGCGGTGGTTGTCTTTGTAGTCGTCCATGTCGCGCTGCCGAGCCAGCTCCTCCGAGTCTTCTTCTTCCTCCAGTTCCTCCTGAGGCAGAGAGGTACACATGAGCAAGGACTGAGAAAAAAAATGTCGGGTATTCTATTTTCTATAGTTTTTAGAGAAGGAGAAGGCAAAGGTTAGTAGGTTCTGGGATCCGTAGACAAGACTAATCACAGGACAGTATTCCTAACCCTAAAAGAGATAGAAGATGATGGAGAAAAAGATGGAATGCCTCTATGCTACGAGGATGAAATGAAAAGTTTTGAGCCTAACCTAAAATAAAGACTTGAGTTTTTATATAGCAATTTTATTTCTCTACATAGTCTCCAAAACGACCTATACACTTTTACCACCTTGCTTCTAACTTCATTATTCCTTGTACCTCAATATCCGTTGAAAATTTCCGTCCTGCCAAGTGTTTTTTTAGGTTCGGGAAAAGATGATATGATAATCAGAGGGGGACAAGTCCGGCGAATAGGGTGGATGCGGCAATAATTCAAACCCATAGTTATGTATTTGTGCTATAGATTTCGCTGCAGTATGGACACTCCCTTAGAACTGAGTAGGGGAATTACCGCGTATGTTCACGTAAGCATGGGAGGAGAGGGGGGTAAGAGGTTTGCCTACTTTTGGTGACAAGGGGGAGGGGGCGGGTAAATAATTGTAATAAACCTGCTTCCGTAATACGTGAACGGTTTGTTTTAAGTAAAAAATCTGATCTGATCGTTCCATACCTTGCGGATCTTCTCTACCTCGTCCTCAACCTCGTCCGGGCTCTCGATGGTGGCGTGGGTGATGTTTGTGCCAGACTTGGGGAACCTGGTGTGTTCAATAAATCATTATATTAGGGGTACAGTAAAATCAAACATATAAGCAGAGGCCGTAATTTTCGTAGCAATTTTGAGCTGTCATAGGGATTTCTCGTTTATCGACTTCGGATAAACGTATTTTATCCATACGTTACAGAGTACAACATATTAAAGAAGATTAAAATAAGAGGTTAACAACAGGCGGTCTTATCACTAAAGAGCGATCTCTTTCAGATAGTGACTATCTATTTCTTTTATAGAAAAACTAATGATGAAACACTTGTTTGCACTAAACAGACTTTGAACATGAAATTCATAAATGATAAAACACTGAAATCAGTTCTGAACTGATTAAATGTAAAGTTGTTTTACTATTAACTTTTGTTTTCATTACAAATCTCTATTTCACATTTTAAATTACTCAAAGTTATCCGAAAGAAGTCGCTCTTTAGCCTGTTGTACCTCGTCTTTTAATCTTCTTTAATATGTTGTATTCTATAATGTATCGATAAAATATGTATATCAGAACTCGATAAACGAGAAGTCCCTATGATAGCTCAAAAGTGCTACGAGAATTCCGGCCTCTACATATAAGTTACGACGGCAATCTTCTTTGACAGGTGCTGACTAATGCCGAAGTAGACGAACTTAATCATCTATTCAATACAGGCCTTGTTGTGTTACGCGTAAGGTAAGAAATATGCAATGACAGCTAAACTCGACTGACAACTGACGCAACGCTAAACAAAATGGCTACCAAACATTTGAATAATAGCCGTTGAAGCTTTTACGCACTATAACACAACTTTGCTCTCTTGTTGCACAAATATCTATTTTATGCAAACCAGCTGTTCAGGGTTGCAGCCTGTAGGGTCGCGAGCTAAAGTACCTGAACCAACGGAGAATAGACCATATATTTTCAAACTTTTTTGCCCTTGCCCTTAGCATGACAATTTCCGCTTAAAAAGTAAAATATAAAGATTTTTTTCTATCTACCTACCTTCGTACTTACATTGGGAATTATAAGGAGTAGGTATAGGTACCATATATAAAATCTATCTTCCTATGACGCATAATTGACGAGTAAGAGTCAAATAAACCATAAAAAGTACTAAAATACATTGATTGTATTATCAATTTATAAACATTTTATTGTTCGTACTCTAAATAAAATTATTTTGCATTGTATTGCATCAATACGGGCCGGGCCCCCCTGAATAGATTCATTATTTTTGCACCTCTGTAGACCTTACAAATGGCTAAGCATTCGTGTCCAGATTAAAAAAAGAAAATAAGGTTAAAGCTTGACGCACACATAACCGCTCGGCACCGAATTGGCACCACTCAATTCGAAACGTTCAGTATTCTTTATTTGAAACTCCATACTGTACGCACACTTATCGGCATCGGAACGGCAACGCCTCGGCACAAGCTAGCAGTCCACTGAAAAATGTATCCTACTGACACATATCAAAGCTCACTTTTCAATGTCTCAGTTTGAGCTGATGCGAGGTCGGGCGAATATGTCCGCGAAACCCTTCAAAAGGTGTACTCACACGCCGGCGCGCACGCGGCTGTCGTAGAACTCCTGCACGGTGAGCGTGGGCAGCGCGGGGTACCCGGCGCCGTACACCGCCTTCTGCAGCGCGTCGCGCGCGATGATCACGGGCTGCAGCGGCGGGCCGCGCACCGGCTTCGGCTTCGGCTCTGACACACGGAATTATACAACTACATAGAACGTACGTTGAATTATAAATCGTATTTTTATAGTTAGTAGGTTTAAAATATACCAAGAGAAACATTGCTACAATTTTGCATTTCATAACCGTCATGAACGCAACGACGACCTACTTCGTAGAAAAAGGACTATGAGGTACCTTGATATTTCAATGGATTATCGACTCTATGATCACTCAAGGTATTTATTTTTTCTCAAACATGCTCGGAAATGTTTGCGTTAATATCACGAAATGAAGACATGAAATTTCTTATTTATGGCTCCCTACATTAATATTATGAAAAACCTAAGAATGACCATTATTATCCACTGCTCTAACTTTTTAAATTTGCTTACTAACATTAAACTGACAAAGGAAAAAGTGTATACTGCCAACCACCGCTAGACTCTGTAACCATACTTGACACATTCAAATAATGGCACGTTTAAAAAATAAAAAAAGCGGCAAATTAATAAATTTTACTTGATTACCTGATAGTTATTTTAATTTTAATATTTCCGCACATTGCTCGAGAAAAGCACTATACAATCCTCGGCCGGAACGGATTGCAGGACTCGTCTACCCCAAACTCGTCCAGCAATCTCTTACTTCACGGCCTCTGCAGTAATGTACTATTTTAAGCAATCACATAAACTTTGTATCTCCATACTAGGTGTCAAAGTGTTTGCTTTTCAATTTGTATGGTAATGATTCTAATAATGATTTTTCGTGACGTGAAAATAAGTGAAAATTACAAAAATTAATATTAACATGATCAATATCTCCGGAACTAGTAAAAATCGCTAAACATACATAGGGGTTAAATCGATAGCTTTTTAACTGCTCTATCAGCCCTAGGCGGGTTGATGTCGGTTTCTGGTTTACTTGTGGGAGGACCTTGTGCAGGGTCCGTCCGGGTTGGTACCACCATCTTATCCATTAACCTACCGCCAAGCAGCAGTGTTCGCATCGTTGTGTTCCGGTTTGGGGATAAGACAGCCGGTGAAATGACTAGCATAGAGGCATTCCATCTTAGTCCTCAGGGTTGGCAACGCATTTGCAGTCTTGTGAATGCGAATGTCTATGGGTCACAGTTTCCACTTACCTGGCCTGTGGGCTCGTTTGCCTTCCCATGCAATAAAAAAATAAAAACCCTGTATAATGGTTTACCTCCGCCATGACTCTCCATGTACTCCAGCAGCGGCCTCTCCCGCTCGATGCTGCACAGCTCGTCCAGGGCGTCGTTGATGTAGCTCTGCAGCATCGTCAAGAAGTACTCGCGCTTAGTCTCGTCGTCGACGGTCGGCCGCGCCATGGCCTGGGAGAGGGTACTCAGCTTCTGCTTTACTTCCTTCATTTCCAGGAACCGTTTGATTTTAGCTTCTCGGGTCATTACCTGGAACCATACCATGAAATTTTTTAAACGCTCAGCTTCATGAAACCTAGCTAAAAACCAAGTCAGGGTGTAATTAACAAGTCACAATTATCAGATTTAAGGAATCGAAATCCAAAATCGCAAGAAACGGAATCCTTATAGTTTCGTCATGCCCGTCCGTATCGTATGTCACCGTTATTTTACTCAAAAACTACAAGATGTATATTGATGAAGTTTTGTGTAAAGGTGTCTTGTATAAACCGCTACATAGTTTGGTAGGTACATGTACCAGAAGATGAAAAAATTTCTTTATTTCAGCAAACATCAACGTATGGCACATATTTCCACAGTTCTCTTAAAACAATTTATTTTTGCAATTTAGTTAACCTCGCCTTCCCTGTGAAACCATAACTCCAAAAAATTACAAAGGACACCATGATCGGACACAACAAAAGGACGTAAGTGCGGCTTCAGAACCCTACACAGCATGTAGGGTTGCCAACTTTTTTTTAGGAAAATAACGGATATACCTCATTGAAGAGTATAAAAAAAGTAAATCCAAACAAAAAAAAAGTATTTTTCAAATTTATGTATGTAAACTGTTTATTGCACAAAAACAATTATAAAACATTTTTGCATAACTATAGATAATGTACAATATTTACTATATTTATTTTTATTTCTATTTTGTAGTGGTTCAATATTTTACTGTTAATAATGGGCTAATGGCATACAAAACATTATAGTGACTATTAGTCAGAAATAAAGTATTTTCGATACTTTATTTTTATTCAAAAGAATAAAGTATAATGAAGCAAAATAACGTAAGATACGTTATTATAAAGAATGGTTGGCAACCCTAACAGCATGGTCTGACATGCTCTTCTCTTGCCCAGACTAAAATAGGGCATTATTAGACGTAGACAATGTAGGAAAAGTGTTTGTAGAACTCAAATAGTAGACACAATAGGAAACATACACGGTGTGAATTAGACATCATAATAAGCAGACATTATAGGAAGTAGACTATTTTTGGAAGTGGACATAATAGGAAGCACCTTATTAGGAAAGTGCCATCATAGGAAACAAATAGCAGACGGGTGAATATTCGGCATTTTAACGGTCATCATTATTGTCTTATGCTACCCCCGGGTCCGTTGATTTTGACTTCAAAAGTTGCTGATAGTTATTATTATTTTCATCAATATATTGAAGACAACAATGACGGTAGTTGAAACGCCTGAATATTCACCTAGACATTATACAAAAGAGACGTTTGGAAGAAGGCCATTAAGAGAAACAGACAGAATGAGCCTGAGCCCAATCATCTCATAAGGGTCAGAATTTCAGCTGGATGAGAAAAGCATAGAACCAATCATGCTTCAACATTTTGAGGAAGGGCTATGCTGTTGTGGAATTGCTTCGAATAATGTGGTTTTTATTATAATCACATCCTGGTAAACAGAGTTGTGTCACACTGTGTCTCTTCTTCTATGTAGCACACATTGGAACATGAAAAAAATTACGTAGTGCTTACCATACTAGCGATTTTGGCCTGTTCAGTGACTACTCGTTCAACACCGGGTGCGTTAAACAATGATTGTGGAAGTTCTACGTCTGTCACACCATAATCCTTGCATCTTTGTATGAAGTCTCTGGAATCCAAAACAAACGATATAATCACACAATTCATTGATCATATCTTGCAAAAAGTTCACATGTTTTATTTGAAATGTACCAGTGTTTTGATGAGAATACAAACAGCTTGGATATAATTTACAACTTCATGCAAGAGAGACTTTAATTAAGTTTTATACCATCAATCTATTTTGTAACATTCCATGTAAAAATGTATTTACTGTTGTCAATCTTAATTAAGAATATTTATTTATTTATTTAAACTTCTTTGCACTAAATACAATAAAGTACAAATGGCGGACTTAATGCCCAATGGCATTCTCTACCAATCAACCAGTAGGCAAAACAGAAAAAGAAGATTGGTGCGAAGAAAAAAAAGTGTTGAAAAAATAAATATTGAAACTATATTTACATTACTAACAATGCAAACTTTGCTCTTTAACATCATCAAAGTCCATTAAATCAGATATAACACATAAAACAAATCTAAAGCCAAATGAAAACAGTAAATAATAAACTACCTAAAGTAAATTTCTGCAATATTGATAAGCTCCATCCGGGGTAATCCATAGCACTTGAGGGTGAGTGTACCGAGCAGTGCAGGTAGCAGCATGTATGGCAGGGTCTCTGTGGGCAACTCCTCCAAGCTCTCGTTCCGACTGAATATGCCCGACATGGACACGAGGTTTGTGGCCTTCTCAAACTTCCTAATGGTTGCTTTTATAGTTATCTGAAAAAATGTAAAATAACATAATAAAGATAACTTGTTTCACACAATCTTAAAAATACAAAACGAAATACATATTAATAAAACAGTGACGTTGGCCGCAAAATTTAGGTGCTAATGCATACCAAGACAATGCGTGACTTACATTTCATGCGAGAAACAGGCAGTGCCCGATGACAATATATGGTTTAAACAAGAATAATGAACATGAATCTAGCGAAACATTAAATAATTCTAAGAATGGAATGTAGTCTATAAAATAACGCTTACTTGAACCGAGTCGCTGTTGGTAGGTTCATTCGACTTTTCTATCTTATCGAACATCTTCATGGCCTCGTCGTATACCTCTCTTAACGGCTCTTCGTCGGTCGATTGGCCGGCGTCAACTTCTTTAGGTTGGGACATTTTCACTGTAAGAACTCTCTAGACTGTAAATAAAATAGACTGCGAACTTTGCATGCAAGTGATTTGTTTTTTCAATTTTGACGTTTTGCAGATGACATTAAAGTGACGTTTAATATGGTCCAAAAAGACGGTCCAAATTGATCAAAGTAGGTAGGCAGCGGTTCTAAACTATTACAGTCACATTTAAACCGACGAAGTGTTAAATTGACAATGGAACGAAAAATAAACATAATTATTATAAAAGTCGCGAATTTAAAGTCTACAATATTCGCTTAGGGCTCTATTCTTCTCGGTAAAATCATATTGCCTTTTTGATATGACACCGTATTGTTTTAACTCACCCGCCATTAATGTCAAGTAAATAAAAGGGCGTTTTCAGAAAAAGTTGTTGGTGACGTTAGAGGAATTCCACTTAAAAAAATATTTTAGTTTACTTTAAAATGTAGTAAAATCTATAACATATTAAATGAGCAGCATGAAAATACTAAATTTATAATAAAATAATTACTATTTCAGTAAAAAAATCCAATTTGATTTCGTTTCTGCTCGTAAGAAGTTCTATTACGCCACTCATTTTAGAACGGGTTTTAAAGAAACCTAGTAAGGTTTAAAATGTTCTGAAGCTTTATTGATAAAACTTGAACTAAAAAGTGTTCTAAAAATAATAATTATTAATCATATTATTACAATACAATGAAGTTTTATGACAAAACCTTTCCTTAACGCCACCTTTCAGTACTTTGTACTATATATTATTGTCTTTGGAGCGACAATTGCGTAATATTATCTAAAAATGTTCTTTTTTAACGAATTATTAGTTAAATAGAATGTGTTTAACAATAATGGCTTCTTAATATCTTTGATGTAATATTAAATATTTAAGAAATTCAATTACATTAATAACGGGACAGTGACGTATAGTGAAACTCGAAATGGCGTTTAGGAACTATAAGGCCACGTTTATATTGCAATATGTTTATACTAAAACAATTAATTAAATTAATGAATTTTAACAAGTAACCTCATGAGATCTTTGTTGACACATCATCATCATTTTTAACCGACCAAGAAAAGGAGGTTCTCAATTCGTTTAAAATAAAGTAATTTTTTGCGTTTTTGAAGGCGGGTTTTTTTTTTAACTTTTATTTTTTAATCAATTAATTAGGAACTAATCCTTACATAAGATTTAAGAAGTTTAAAAATAACACATTTTAAATTTGGTGTCAAGCTGCTTTATTTGAAATATCAATTTTCAATATCCCTCATGCCTTAACCTCAGATCAAATTTAAAGTTTGTATAGAATATAAAGGAACAACGCCAACAACAATTCAAATTTAGGAAAGGATAGGTATACATAATCTACCTAAGTTATTACTTTATTAACATTGACACAAAATCGAAGTACACTCTCACGCTTTTTTTGTGTGTTTTCGTGGAGTATTTGCACAAAACCATATTATTATATTAAAATTATATGAACTATAAAAAATTACACTTATTTTCCTAGCTCCAGTCTCCTATTATTAGTCTTTTCTCGTTCACCGCTTTGCCTTAGAAAGGCAGCTTACATAGAATATGCATATATTAATTAGTTCAAGTTCAACACAAATCAGTACCCACCATAGAACCCTGTGTTAAAAAAATCATTTTTGTAGGTTAAATAAAACAGTTGGCATTTTATTAAAATAATCTTTAAATCTCTTTATGAAACTAGCTTAAGAATTCTATTACGCCACTTTTTAGTTCTTTTAACGCGACCGTGGCGGTATGGAGGTGACGTATCCATGCCATTCAAACATTCACATAAAATTACAAATAAACTATTGAACTTTCTTTAAATATTACCTTTGATTCCGAATCAGCATTAATTATTAAATATAACATTATAAAAAATCAAAACCACAGGATTATCTTACCTTGTTAAAAATGGTGGCGTATGAAGAAACCTATTTTTGGTGCAAACTCCACGCGACCACTCTAAACACATTTCACGGACTAACTGCTGTCATTTGAAACCAAATGGCGACTACCATAGACTAAAAATGCTGCCATAATTCAGAATTTTCAAGTATTGTGGTGTTTTATTGTCAGGAACATATTAAAAATGCGGTCGCGTATGCGGGAAATTCCCCATGCGCTATTTCGCGGTACAGATTAAAACCTGTATTTTTCAAAGAAATTTATATGTAAATGCACTTATTTTACGATTTAAAATTAAAGATCCGTTCATAACTGACCAGGACACAACTGCTGACTTTTAAACAGTCTTATTTAATATTTTTTATCTAACTTCGAATGTGGCGTGGAGGGT
The DNA here is from genome assembly GCA_927399475.2 of Acleris emargana. Classification (NCBI taxonomy): domain Eukaryota; kingdom Metazoa; phylum Arthropoda; class Insecta; order Lepidoptera; family Tortricidae; genus Acleris; species Acleris emargana. Next base: position 19,116,646 of record OV656848.1, on the reverse strand, counting down.
GTGGGACACGTCAAAATAGGACCTATTTTTTTCTTATTTTGGCTTTATTTTTAATGTAACAACGATTGATTTGCATAATTCTACTATATTTCTGCAGTTAATAAAATATTTAATGTAAAAAAAATATATAATTTGATATTATCTTCTTTAAATTCGAATAATCAGCCATGAAAGTAATGGGACATGACTTTTTTCAAACAACAACTTTTTCTGAAAACGCCCAAAAACGATCGTTAAAATTAACGACACGCTAACATGTCAAAAGCAATATGGTTTTACCGAGTAGAGTTCTATTGTAAATGAAACAGTGGCGTAACTAGCAACTGAGGCATGTGGAAAATACGTCGGATAGTGCCCTTTTTTATAAAATAAAAACTTAAATATGGGTGCCTCATGTAGGTACTGTAATCACTCCTCGTCCTGTGCGCCTTTCGGACTGAGGGGGTGGGGGAGTGCATTTTGCCCTTTCTGTCAAAAAATATTTAACTTAATCAGTTTAATCACATAATTATCTGCTCTTTTCTTTTTGCCATAATATCTGCTCACTTCTGCTTTGAACACACCATGACCATGTCAGCCGCAGCACGCCCACTGCTGGACATAGGCCTTCCTCATATGGTAATAAGGTGAAAAGTAAATCACTTCTCCTTGAACCTTTGTGTTAACATCCCAAATACTGTCAATATTGACTAAATTACGAGATTACCCATACTTTTTAATAATACGTTACGTTGTCCACACATTTTGTCCGGTAGCAGGTTTACCTTTTATTAAGTACTCGCGGCTTAGCACGACTTAGCGATAAGATAACCGTAAAAAACTACATTACGGCTAGTGTGACGCTAAATAATTACCTTTTAATGACAAAAGTTTGGTGAAAGCAAAACAACAGTTGATTATACATCGTTGATAAAGCACTGTTTTGTATCACGGCCGCGATATTGAATCCTGAGATATTGAGGGACTCCAGATTTAACTCCCGAGCGTACCGAGGGTGCTACGAGTTAATTCCTGAGCAAAGCGAGGGAATTAAACACGGAGTCCCGAGTGCAGCGAGTGATTCAAGCTCACCCAAGACGAAAACAGATTTATCCCAAAGGAGAATACTGTACTTTTCTCACCTTTTGCGAGACAATAAAAAGAAAGACTACTTTCTAGAAACAACGGTTTATATGATATACCTATAATTGGGAAATTTTCGAGCATGTGATGTGAAAAGTATTTTATTTTGCAATATTTTTGACTAGTGGTTAATAAAGAGCGGTAGTTAGAAAACGTAATATTTTTGTTTTGTTAGAAAAGTAAGTCTAGTTTGGCAAAATATAGTTACAAATAACTGCTACCTATATGCTATGCTTGTTGTGCAGTGGGGTAAAAAAGAGAGTGCTGCTCGAAATAGGTACTTCGAAGCACGTTATATTATTCAATTTGAACCCAATCTATATGCTAAGTTCTTCTGCTTTTACGCATTTAGTCTTAGGAAAATCTAAGCCAAATATTGAATTTTTGACACGTTCCGTTCCAAACTCAAACAGGGTTTCTTTTTGGCGTCAGCGGCAGGTACATAACATACCGACATAAATACCTTTATTGGATTAACGCCTAATTAAATTAAAGAGCAATATCACTAAGCAAACCTGTAGATTATTTGTATTTATAACAACATAATGTTTTATACTCTTTTCATGCGTAGGAATGGTCAGATATACACGGGTATCGTCAGCTAACCACAATATCGCCGACATATGACACCCCTGTGCCAGATATCCTTCCCTCGTCCCCTGAAATAGGTCCACTTATACAGCATGAAGTTAATCACCTCGGACCAATATGCATATCCCATTTTGGTTTATGCAACTACGAACATTGTAATAAACATAAAATCAAGCTCAACACAAAATACGTAGTTCCATAGATTAGAACAAATAGGACAAATCTTTGAATCCATCTAGGGCGTCCATTTACAATATAACCTCTTTGATCATGCATCTACGGTTGTTAACTGTTTAAGTATCTGTGAGTATTTAATTTATGTCGCCGAGTTAAGGTATGTATACAGTTAAGTGTTGTAGTCTAAAGAAATACAAAAATCTCATTTGTTAGACTTTCCTTTGACTGAAGCAGCAACCTCAACTATCTAAAAATACGCTATCGATTACCAGCAAAGTCACGATAGCTCGCTCGAATGCTAAAATATTTAAGAAGGCACACTCACTTAAGCCGCGTCGCGAAACCGCGTCGGAATCGTTATAGGTACGAATGTGAACTCTATATTCTACAGGAGTTTTGCTAGAGGTACCACAGATAGCCGCTGTACTCACATTCTAGACAATTAACTCGTTCCTTTTTCGAACTCGTGTTTGAAAAAGGAACACTAAGGAACGACTGAATCGTTATTAACTGACTGAGTGCAGTCGTCAGTGTGCTACCGGGCGAAACAAAAGACGCATATCTCGCAGATTAGTATGAGTATAAACGTTTATATCGCTACAACTCATACATAAATCACCATGCATGAAGACCGGACAGCCGCTAAATAAATAAAACCCCCATATCGATTCTGTACAGCACTAGGCCGTTTGCGAGCCAACTCTGTCCCACACTCAGTTGTGAGCGAGCCGCCGACGAATCCACGTGCCGCGTAAGTGCAACCTAATATAATAAATAATGCACCGGAAAAATATCGACCTCGTCTGGGAATTATGCAGTTAGCCTATCATAAAGTCAATTTATATGTTCTTTAGTACGTTTATTACTTTTAGCAATTCCCAATTGGGTTTGTTTATATAGTGGACGTGATATTTTTGTAAAGTACCTACGCTGTAACTTGTAGGGCGCTTACGGGGCTCTTTTGTTTGGTGATTTCGAGTGTTATGTAATGTTTTGATATCGATGTTTTATTGTTCATGAATGGGTCAACAATCTCTTGTTTTTTGCCATTGACAAATTAGGCAAGGACATGGCTACTCTTGTTTACTTAAATGGGCATTTAATTAACTGGTTTGCGTAAAATACCTTCTTGAAAATTTTATGAAACGAAACTAAGTAGGTATTATGTACGCCCGGTGCCTCTGACAACAAAACTGGTAATATTTGTATACTAACTTACATCCCCGATCTAAACCTTGTTTTCTATCACAACCCTTTGTTATGCATATGCTGCTCGTTTATGTTATATATTTACTTCACATAAGTAATAATTGTGCTACATTTTAAACACTTAACGTAATGCTTCTAGATTCTAAATCCACCGGTTTATGCTAAAAACCAAAGGCCTTATGCTACATTGACTTTACACCTGTTATCGTAATGTCAACATTAGGTATGTTAGCTACTATTTACTTGACAATAATGGCGGTAGAGTTAAAAAAAATACGATAGCAATACGTGTACAGACAAAGTGGAATAAGGCCCCTGTGCCAGTTGTCTGTCAGCCAGGAGCACTATATTCTACTCGGCAAAAGTATATTTGACTTCGATATGTTATCGTATTGTTTTTAACTTTCGAAATAAATAGGTCTGTGGCCCGTTTCACGAAGCTACAAGTTACAAATTACAAGTTCACAAGTAACAAGAGCAAAAAGTTACAATTTACAAGTACAAGTGTTTCTCGAACGCGGTCTGGCATGGTAGAATAATAGGATCGTATGGCAATCTCGATTACAAGTGAATGACATCTCGATTTAACAAGTCCCTATTAAAAAAAAGTTTGTTGATGTTTTGACGTTTCTAAATGTCAAATCTTGACATATTTATATTTATAATCTGTAAATCCGATGATGTCTCCACTCCAGTCTCGCGGAGTCTTCGGAGTGGTCTCTCGTTATCGTTAAAATTTGAAAGTAGGTACGGGAGTTATTTTAGTTATGTAAAGCAACCGAAAAATTTTGAAGGCAACACTTCTAAAAGAAGTGTTGCTTAAGAAAAAAGATTTTTTGGAGCATTTTCGGCAACCAAGACCGTTGCGTGGAAAGTCATACACGCAAAGGCACAGGCTTTAGGACTTGTGCCAAATTCAAGGGATTTTTCATATACCCGTGATGTACTTCCACATTCCACAAGCTTATGAAACTTCACTTAATATTTACAGACAAAATAACAATAACAACGAAATTTAGCAGAGAATTAACTCAACAACTAACAAAAACAAAATATACAATAACAATAACAACAAACTTTTTTAACAGAAAATTAAACTCAACGACGGTACGACATGAGAGTGACGTTTAAAAACAAACGAGGTAGGTACTATAGTATGAATTATTTGACAGCGACTCTAACAAATTACAAGTTTACTTAGCTCGGAAGCTAGGTAGTTTTTTTTACTAATTGACAAGTACAAGTTGACAATGTAACAACATTTTCGAGAAACGTTAGTTCGATTGAAGCAATTTCTAACAATAAAATAAAAAAAATGTCTATGGTTCAAATTTTACACTTGTAACTTGAATTTTACAAGTTGTAGAAAAGTAGCTTCGTGAAACGCTCGTAGTACCTTTTTTGACCAATGTTGCTAGTTTACACTTGTAAAATTGTAACTTGTAGCTTCGTGAAACGGGCCACAGAAAGTAACATTTGGTGAAGTGAAACTGATGATGAAGACCACAGATGGCCACCGGAACTCCTCAACGATGCCTATTTCAAGGGTAGCGAGACGGCGGCGATAGATATCTCGATTAAGATAGTTGAGCGACTAGGTATGACTATGACTTTCTCGCGAAGTTGCTTGCGGCGAGCTTGAAATGTCTTAAAGTTTCATTTCAACTAAGAACTGACGGATAGACTGACGTGCGTAGGTACCTAATCTTCATTTTTGCGTTTTTGAAGGCGGTTTTTTTTATTATATGTTTCATCACTTGAAAGTATTTAAAAGTAACGGAGCATTTAAGTTACAATAATTTACTGGGATCATTAGAGGCTAGCAGCTGCTAATAACAAGATAAAAACCGGTCAAGTTCAAGTCGGACGAACTCTGAGAGTTCCGCACATAGGTATCTACGCTTTATTTGTATAGAGTATTATTATTATAAACCCAATAAAGTCCTGCTGCTGCTGGTTATCTTCATCTTGTTGAAATCCCACCACACGGACATATTTACGTTCTTTAAAGTAAACAGAAGTCGTAACTTATATACATTCCTATATTTTTGTTATGTCTATTTAACCGAGCCAAGACCCAGCATGTTTAATTTATGCATTACATCTGTACGTACTTACAAAGTTGCCCTGTGACGGTATTTAAAATGTATTTATTTCTTATTAGCTACAAAACAAATTAATCTCTAATTTGTATTGATGTGGCATTTTTTGGATAGCTTTAGTCGTGTCAGAGAAAAAGAGTCTTGACAGATAAGTAGACTAACAGACGGACGAGGAGAAGAAGAGGAAGTTATATTAAAGTTGATTTTAAAATACATTTGTATTTTCAGTTGTTGCTGTTTTGATCTAACAGTGCGAATAAGGGTTCCAATTTCCAGTATTTGGTACGGAACCCTGAAAATTACACCGGTTATCACTTTGCGTTGCGAATTGCATTTAGCCGTCCATCTGCATACCTTAAGTAGGTGTAATGTAATCGATGTAAGTACCTAATTATTAAATATGCATAATATGTATATGATATTATGATGATACGAGCCATTGAACTAGCTGAACAGCCGGCGATCCTGCAGGCCACTAACTACCCTCGATCGGTTATAACCAGAGATCGGACAAATTTGCGTCATTGCTCGCAGTAATGTGACTCCAAAATTAATTAAATAAGTAATCAATTAATTGTTTTTTTACTTGACGTATAATTTGATTCCTAGTCAATAAATACAAAAGTTTGTTAAAGTAGAGATTTATTAAAGAAAATAATCAGTGTTTTTTTCAAAAAATTCTGCAGTGAGTCTATTTCTTTTAACAGCAAAAATATACTTTAGTGCTGAAATACTCCGCTCGCAATCCTAATATTAATGGGGCTAACTTAATTAGGTAGTTTTAAAGGAGTATTATTATCCAGTATAATTCAGAGTTTATTTTCTGTTCTAAGTTGTAGGGCGATAACCTCAAATACGAGATTTCTGTAAAGGAGGGCTTTTCATTTTAGTTTGCATACGGTTACTTATTTCTCCCGGTATACTGTCCCGATTATTTTATATATTTCTTATTTTACTTAATTAAACAATATTCGAAGAAGAATGTAACTTCTCTTTTACAACCAAAATGGATTGGAAATGTTGTGAAATGAAGTGTAAATTGTCAACAACATCAGCCGACTGCATAATCTGTTTACATTTACGGACATATACACTATCACGATTGTTAAATGATTCTATACTTAACTCTTTTTACTACTGCAAAATTATCATTATAATAACATGCCATGGCAATCCTGGAAGAAGCTTTGGAGAAAGCTTTTTAACATAGGTGATCAATGTGTTAACATCTTCAAAGTTTTTGGTTTTAATTTTGAGTCCAGTATTTAACATATAGCTTACCGAATCACTAGTAAACAATATATTTTTTAATTGTCTTCAGCAAGGTCTTCCCATAGGCATTCATCGAATTTTTATGAATCGATTTCTTTCAAGAGAAACTTCAAACACCTTTCCTTAAAGTTTAAATAACACCGGCATAAACAAATTTCTTTATTCCCCAGGTCTGCAGAAAATTAAAATATATTTAATTTAGTATCTGCATACTTGTTTTAATTTTTATCACTATAAATACGCATTTATATACCATTATCACGTCATATTATATTAATTTATATTTTCGATATTCAGTACCCATCAGTAAAGAAAATGCCATTATTTAATTTTGCTGCCGTTTAGGTACGGTACGTATGCAATTTAGTGATATACGGCAATTACGGCTGTCATTTGGCAACTATCAATGTCAAAATATTAAGAAAAAGTATATCCACGGAGGTTTTATATCTATAGAACTAACTAGGAAACATCTGCGTCGGAAATAATAATCATAGCAGGATATTTAGCATAGTAGTTGTTGGGTATTATTTCTAGTGTAAATAATCGTGTCAGTTTAAAATCGTAACTTCTTTATTATATAAAAACATTGTCGAAAACGATAGCCACTTTAAATAACATTTTTCTAATAATTATAAGCACTTATTAACTATTATCTCCGGAAATTCAAATGTTATGTTAAGAAATAATTAATTGATTAACATTTTGATTAATTTTGGAGTCCACATTATTGCGAGCAATGACGCCAATTTGGCCAGTCTCTGGTTATAACTGTCAGTTTTCACTGAACTGTTTAGGTTACACTGTCAAACTGTTAAAATACGTATACTTTATACTTAGTTACCTATTTAATCTTAAACAGAATGTAAAAACAATCAAGCGTATAAATCATTAAATCACGCGATGTCCAAAAGTACGTCATTATGGTGTACTAATGGTAAATAGATCATTAGGGCCGTTTGATTTTGCTTTCGTATTTTATCATTCCTATTGACCCCGACTTTATAAGTACACACAGACACTCCCGTAGCAATTTTAAGTAAACCACACTTAAACACTATAATTCAGTAAACTCAGCATCTTCCTACGAATAGTTTCCAGGTCTAAGTAAATCGGTTTGCCATTGCCAGTGATATTATTTATCCACTTATTTTTGTGTATGTCATGGAGGCCAATGGTCATTGGTTTCCATCAGGCTGAAGTAATCACCAGATTTATACTCGTCATACATCAAACTCGTAAGTATGACGATATTATACTTGAGTGGGTTCAAAAACCTGTATCAGCTATATCAGCAAAAATATATTAGCTCAGCTTGCTCGAGTCTGCTTCCCGATTCGAGAAAATCATGACTTTTCAACAGATATTAGAAAATTTACAAAAATTAATTTCTGTCGTTATCGATAAACGCCTTACTCTAGTCAGACTCTAGTTACAAAATTGATCTACTTCTTCCCTCACGATAATGTGTGTCCCAATAAAAAACAGTCCCTCTTGATGCAAAATGACCACAACCCACGATGTTGTCGCAACTCGCAAGTATTATGACGCATATTAAATCTGCAATTATCTTGATTTTGATTGTGCTCGGTGAGTCACTACGTCAGACATTTTTCTCGCTACTTCCTCACAATCGAGTAAAACGTCAGTCCTAAGTGTACGCAGAAGTCGAGAAGGTCTTCCTTCAGACGAAGGCGATGTGTAAACTTGTTGGGCTCTTATCCTTACTTAAGTTGATAAGCTTAAGCGTTTTTCTATCATGTAAAAATACAACTATTGCTACCGTCAAATTTTGTGCAGCCTTGTTTTCCAAAACTGCTTTGTGAGATATGTTAACTTGTGTACGAGTACCTAATCATAAAATAATTGTTTTTACACAGGGTTACGAGTATTTAAACAATTTGGTTACATTTTCTGTTAACTTTTACCGAAATAAAGACTAGTGAACGGTCAGTTAACTTCATTTAATAAAAAAATATGACTGTAGATACAATAATTACCAGTCGAATGTTATTTTGCTATTCTGATAACTACCGGGAATTCCAAAACAACACAATAACACTACGTGACAAAATATCACGTGATAATAAGATGATAATACGATTTCTTTATAACTCACATATAGTTCTTAATATAATATTACGAAATAGAGTACCTACTCAACACAAAACACATAAGATAGAATCACACGCATGCATGAGCCATCCATTATTGAAGCTTCTGGAAAATTCTGGCGGGAAACGGCTTGCGGCTGACAGGATGGCGGCCATTACGCGATTGTCCTCTCCTCAATGTCCGTTTTAATTCAAACGGAGAACTTTGCCCTTTTGTAGCAAAATATCGGAGAGTTGATTCGGATTGATTATAATTGATTGTGTTTGCACAGACGCTTCTGGCATTGGTTTCGGAGCTATCATTAAACCAAGGGCCAAAATATAAAAGACAATGAGACGATAATGTAAGCGGTCATAGATATAATGCTCATGAACATAAAACATTTTAATTTGACAGAAAAAACTGGATTACGTTTCTTAGAGATGAATATTAGAAATCAGAATGGTCCGGAGACCTCGTCAATAATTTATTTTATCTGGCTCTTATGGGATTCTACATAACAATTTTAAGCATTCGGAACTAGGGGTGTGCCAGCAACCTTGGCAAAATTAGGCTTGCGTAGCCAAGGACGACCAGGGTTGTGGACACGGATATTTGCGCGGTCAAAGCGCGCACAGATCAAATTAGACTAGGTAGTTGGTAGGAAATTCGTTGTATATCTGCCCTTGGCTTGAACTACAGCTTAGTTTCTTTCGAATATTAACCAATTTGCACATAGGTGTCAATACGATTATAGCATGTTTACGATTATCTAATGCTTATTCTACTTTTAACGACGTAAGATCTAGCGCAAAACAATCAACATCGCACATGTTACACATTTGTCGTTCTCATTATCGATACACATCTAACAATTACTGACATCATGATCTATGAGTAACATTTCAGTGCCGAGGCTTCCTGATTTATATATGAAACACCTGATAACGAACACCTTAGGGCACTGAACATAAGTCCTTTAAAGTTCTTGCACAGCTGGCTCTAAACTTGTACCGTTAATGTCAGAAATAACTCTTCCTTTCATCTACTTGCGTGTGGCTTCCCCTTTTACTTTCTATAGCCTCGAGTTGTTGATCTATTTCTTCCACGATAATCTGTTAAACTCCTTTTGGTTGACAACCTATGTTCATTTACACGGTCCTTGGATTCTAGAATATTATATTGTGACTTGTTTCGTTGTAAAATTTAAATCGTTCAAAGGATCATGGGCAAATTGGGTGTGCCACCAACAGAATTGAAACCTATATCATTAAAAAGGTTTTAGTTAAAGCATCATTTCTTAATATTGCCGCAAATATCTAGCTCACCGGAGAACAAAAATATGGGCACTTGAAAACAAGATATATCGTCCGTAGAAACTTCGGCTAATTAATGTATAATTGTTACAGTTTATTATAGAACTGCATGTAGGGTATTTGATGTACAAAAATATGTAAATTGTAGTGTTCGTGCTTCTCCAGAACTTGTCTAAAAAAGTATATTTTAAAATATTCTGTTACGAATATTTTACGTACACGTTACTCGCAAGATTACAAAGTATCTCGTAGAACTCTATCATCAACATAACCTTCGATTAAGTTATTTAACTGAAAAAAAATACACGATTTTTTTTTTTATGTTGGTCTTTAATGTATCGTATAAATGGTGTATTTATATGTACGCCAAATAAACTCTCGATTTCACGATTTCAAGAAAATACTCAGTTTGTTAATGTATATTATCTAAAGTTTATATGGATTGTCTTGTTTTCGAGTGATCATATTTTTGTTCGCCGGTGAGCTAGGTATTTGCGGCCATAATAAGAAATGATGTTTTCACTAAGTTCATCTTAAATATAAAGGTTTCAATTCTGTTGGTACCACACCCAATTTCCATACAAAAATGCCCATGATCCTTTGATGTGATTGTGCGAAGTACTACTAGTGTTCTTTCAAAGCGTAGACCCAAAATGTCAGAAAGGATCGGCAACAAGATTGATGATTGAAACAAAATAGGGCTCTTGGAAATTAGTTATTAAATATTGCTCTAACCTCTTTTTCCCATGGTACATTTTAAGTATTTCATTTGTTAATAAACTCTCCTTGCAACTTGAGTTTGTATTCACGTACCTATTGTGATAACGGTCTTTCTCTTACTAGAGTCGTTGGCTTTGCGTTGAAATTATCTGCAATTCAATGTAAGTACCCTTTTCAATTACAGGTACCATGGGAGATCTAGCTTGAAGAACCCTTGACGACCGCACAATGGCCCGGCTGCCGCTAATATTCTGTCTGATCGCTATCGGCTCCACCATCGCCTTCAATGGGGACAGCTTCGAGCTCGAATGTCCTGACGAATGTGACTGCCACTACTTCAGGATCAACTGGGTTACGGATTGCTCCGAAAGCAACCTCACTGAGGTCCCTTACGAAGAACTGAGCATGAGCGTGTATATCTTGGACTTGAATGAGAATAACATCACGACGCTGAAGCCGTTCCCGAAAGATATCAAGATGAGGAGACTGCAGATAGCCAATAACCGGCTGACCAGGATAACGAAGGAAGCGTTCATGGGTTTGGAGTATCTTATTGATGTGGATTTGTCTGGGAATAATATCAGCTTCATCGATCCGGAGGCATTTTTGTAAGTATTACGTTCGTATTATTAGTCTATGCAATTCATTTCTTTCTATTTAAACGGTGAGTGAAGATAAGCAGAGGCGAATAGAAAACAATCAATTATCATCATCATTATTGACATCATCATCGTCATCGTCATTGTCATCGTTATCGTCATCATAGTCATCATCATCATCACCATCGTCATCATCATCATCATCGTCATCATCGTCATTGTCATCATCGTCATCACCACCACCACCTTTGTCATCATCATCACCATCGTCATCATCATCACCACCATCGCCATCATCATTATTATCATCATGGGTAGTTCCTCTAGTGTATTTATTAACGCACCTTGTTAGGCTCTGGGATGACTTACTTTTTTAACCTTACTGATACATTTACTGACGGCGACTTTAGTCCTCTCCTCTCATCGTCTCATGGTTCTATCTAAAAGCCATGAAGTAAATCGTATATATTCGGACTGTGCCAATAACAATCATGTGATGCAATCACGAAATGTTTGATGCAGATACATAATAGGCTATTTTATGTTAACCGGTCATTATTTTATGCTTTAGTGTTTTTTTTTAGTACTTAGATAGTTCATCAGTAAAGTAGTCATACAAAAAAAAAACACTCTTTTTTTAAAGTAAACCTCTGAAATAGAAATATGTCAGCTATAGCCCTCAAGGGATCGACGAGAATTCAAGTCTCCCTCGGTTTAGCTTACGCTAACACTCTGGTGTTATAGCGGGGGACTAGGTCAAGTAGTACTTTGTACGCCGCATTTATGTCACGATTATTTTTAATGAGGTGCAGCTTTGAAGTTAAATTGCGGAAAATGGGAGCAGCAGACTAGGTCACGTAGCAACGAACATGCTGAAATGAAATGAAACGAAACTCAAAGTAAGATTCCGTTTGGTCGCTCGAGTTTAATAAATATCAGACAGATTTTTCATCACTTTTTTAAGGTTGACAACTAACTAAATTTTAAATCAGGTTAATCTTACAAAATTTTTAATCACTTGATTTCTAACCTATATATATGATACCTCCAGAAACTTATTTGCGGTGTTGGTAAACTAACCGCGACCTATGTCAATTATATGGGGATAAGAGTTTTCCAACGGCAAACTTAAGTTTGTCGCGAGGTCTAATTTGCTTGTAGTAACGGATTCGGAACCGTCACTGATCATGGTCCGACATTATTGTTTCAATCGGGTGGTTCCTGTCGTATACTTAATATCATCAGACTGGTGATTAATCAATCAACCCTTAGGCACTGAAATCAATAACAATAGACGAACAGCGACGTTAGTATCCAGTTTCAAAACATGTTTATCCTCGCTTGTTGCGTCACACACTTCAATAGCAGAATCTATCCAATCGTTGCTATTTTTCCGCAAACTCATAATAAAGACACACCGACATTGTCAGTGACTCATTGTTTACCTAACACTAGAGCTATTTTTCCCACGACGAACAATGCTGGTTCCACCGACATCCCTGAGCTCACAGAGCTGATTATAAAATTGTACCAATTGCTTTTGAACTTGTTGTGGCACGGCCGCCGCCAATTTACTGCTCGTGCTGCCAACTATATTAGATAATGGCAGATGCAAATTGGATATGGTCAGTGGAGACCCATTTCCATGTTTATTTTATCGTGAATTGGAATAGATATGTAGCGCGTGTAGTATAAAATAAAATGAAGCAAATCAACTCAAAATATTTAGTTAAAAACATTTTCGGCGGAGGGCGCGCACCACCAGGAACCGTGCTTGGAGGTATAGGTTAGCTTTTTCGGACTCGTTCCGTGCCTTGCGGAGACGGGTCCGCCTTTGGGTTGCCTCTTCTCGGCTGGAGAACCAATCCCGGTATTTTCCTCCAGTAGCCTAAACTACTTGTCGTAGTCGCTCGGTTGCTCGTTTGCGGTGGTGGGGGTTTAATTTATTAATATATCCTATAATAATTAGGGGGCTAATATTTCCAAGAAATATTGGAAAAGGAACCTAGATTTTATAATATCTACATCATAGTCAAAATCGTAAAGATTGAACTAGCCTATCTGCTTCGATGCTTATTTATCTTAATTAGTACTCAACTGTTTTTCTTTTAATTCCAGGGACTCCCGTGGATTACTAAACGTGGAACTCCAGGACAATCCCCTCGCAGCCATCGAGGGCCCCTTCCTCGTGTCCGGAACCCTGCAATTCCTCGACATCAGCTCCTGCAAACTCACTAGCATCAACCCCCAATTCTTTCACAACCTCACCGCCTTGGGAACCCTCGATGTTTCGAACAACCCGCTTGGCTCCTTAGAGTCAGGAGTCTTCGATGTTCTCACCAGCCTGGATACCTTGAAACTCAATGACTGCAAGTTGAAAACGCTGTCGGAAAACGTTTTTACTATCCTCGTTAATTTAAAGAACTTAGAACTAGCGGGCAACGAGCTGGCTAACACGTACTGGCCAGAACTACTGGGATCATTGACCAGATTAGAGTATTTGAACCTACGTAAGTCTGGCTTGACCTCCCTCTCCGAAGACACCTTCTCGAATTGCACTAACTTGGTCTCTCTGATTTTGGCTGACAATGAACTGCGGAACCTAGACGTCGCAGCAACCCTGGGCAGCAGCGTGGAGCACCTGGAATTGTTGGACCTTTCGAACTGTAAAATACAAGGACCCATATCTGGTGACGCTTTTGCCAATGCGACAAAATTGAAAAGTCTATATCTTTCAGGCAATCCGTTGTTCGCACCAGACTTGGAAGAGGCATTGGCACCTCTTCCAAAATTAGAGCGGCTATTCATGAGCAAGTGCGGGCTACGTCGCCTCCCTTATAACTTTAATGTGTTCGATAATCTTGTAGAACTTGATATCTCGCACAACCCGCTTGTGAACGTGTTCGCGACGTTGCTGGCTCCCCTTGAAAAGCTGGAGTATCTAAACATGGGTTACAGTAATCTATCCTACATCGCTCCAGACTCGTTTTCCAACTTAACATCATTGAAGCGGATTGTGCTATCGGGTAATGACCTTATGTCCCTTGAAGCGGGACTGTTTGGAAACCTCACACAGCTAACTACAATCGAACTTGAATTCTGTGGTCTCAAGAGGCCGCTATATGCCAACGCCTTTTTCAAAAACTTAACATATATGGACTTGCGGGAGATAAGACTAGGAGGTAACCCGCTGGTCATACCGGATTCAGGACCGATATTTCCCAAGCAACTGTCTCAAGTCTCCATCCTCGATCTGAGCAACTGTAATATAACGTCACTAACAATCGACTCTTTCAAAAATACAAACAATCTAACAGATCTAAACTTAGCTGGCAACAAAATCAGCTCCAAACAAGGTAGCCTACTATTCTTAGATACACTTGAGCAGCTGGAGAAGATCAATCTGAGCAACAACAACCTTACAACTATTGATCCTGAGATATTCGTTAACAATCCAAAGTTGCATTCGTTGAATCTGATTGGGAATCCATTCATATGCGACTGCAAGATAGCAGAAATGTGGGACTGGGCGAACATGATCAAGGGAGACTTAGACGTGCTCATCGGAGCCAAGAGCGCTGAGCAGGACATCGTGGTGAAGGGAAATAAGAAGAAGAAGCATCTGCATTGCCGGTACAACGAGACGCAGCTGCGGAATATGTCGTTAGCTACTAACAGGACGGTGCCTGGAAGAAGGCCTTTCGCTAAACCGCGAGAACTTACCTATGCCAACAGGACTTGGGCTAAGTATGTCCGTGAATCCGGCTGTGAGCCTGTGGTGAAGATCTTGAGACCTGTCGCGTTGGTGAGCCAGTTGTTTGACGCCAGGTATTGGTCGAAGGCCTATCTCGTCTTCGCTGCGATGACCGTCTGCCTGGGAGTCGCGTCCGGTATCATGACCGTAAGATTATTCAGAAGGAAATACATCATATATGAGGACAAAGAAATTAATAGGAAACTGAGATAGCAGAGAAATTAAGTCTCGTAGGGCACGTAGATTGCTTTCGTCCGCCTTAGGCTTCGCGCCGACTGACGGTCGGTCACATAGTATTATCTTTATTTTTTATACTTTCGAATATTATCATTATTCCTATTAGTTTGGTCTCTCTAGCACGTGCACTGTAATGAAGTAAATTAACTAGTCAGACGAGTATCATTTCTCACAAAATAGAGCGTGACGGTTTTTAATTTTAATATAAGTATTTTAAGTTGCCGGACAGTATTCATTATCCAATTTAATTTAATTAATAAATACCTAGCCAACTGGAACAAGTCGTTTCGCTTTGTTACTCTAAAAAAGCATGAAAATTATTTCCTCTGATTTTCAATTTGTACCCCTTTTGATTAAGCAAGATGCAGATTTACTGTTTTTATTAAGCGTTTCTACATGGCAGAGAGGCGCTGTCGCAATGGGAGTAGAAACCACCAGCAGTTTCATTTGCTTCAGACAGTTCAGTGATGCAACAGTTTTTTGCTAGTTTCCTCAGCATCCGTCCATCTGAGAGCATGCTAAATCGAATTCAGGAACTTTTTGCATTCTCTACGGTCACTGAGTAAAGCAACACATTTTTTTTATATCTTTTTGTCCAGCGAGAAAATTGAGCAAAAAATTGTGTCACGTAACACGTCGGTGATGGCGAAAGGCGTTGCGCAAGAGTAATGCGCGGCGACAAACAAAATTGAAAACAAAAACAAAAGTTTAATTCAATATTTTATTAACAATAGATTAGTTTTTATTAGCAGAAAGTAAACTTAACAATACAATACAATACAATAAATACTATCAGCTAGGTTTGCTCGACGTGCTTGTTTTTTTGATGTACCAGTTTTCTTTGTAGATCTTTTTTCTTGTTCCGGGCTTTTCGCTTTCGGGGCTAACGTTACTCGCCATGGTCTCGAGCTCGCTGTCTATCCTAGGGATCGCGATCGGCTCGAACCCATACTGGAACTGGGGCTCGACGAAATGCGTCCTCCCTTTATACTTTAAACTGGGTATGGACGCGTGCGCGGAGCTGTCTCGAGAGTCCTTTAAATATTCATACTCAAATGGTGCGTTTTTGTACTGTGAAGATTGCTTGGATTTTTGCCTAGGCCCTGAATCAAAAAAAGACGGCGCTATCGTATATTTGGCCGCATGTTTCTTTTTATCTTCGCTTAAATGGACATGCTGTTTCTCAGGCTTTTGTTTTATAAACATCTTGTAGTAGTTAAGTTTACTCTGATACCGGTCTGTCATACTCTCAGGCTTATTTATTGAGTAATCCAAATAGTAATTATCTTTTATCTTGTCTCTATCGTCTTTGTAGCCTAGACGTGCGAATTTGGGGAACTCGTCTCCCTCCTCTTGGTACTGCTCGAAATGCGAGTGCTCGGCATCTCCGTCGTTATTACGGGGTACTCCGTAACTATCTGGGTTGTAGATTTCTTCTTCGCTCTCAGCAGAATCTCTATCGTATGCCGGGAATCCGTACGCAGCGTCCTTGTAAGACTTTTCAAAGTCTTCTTCGCTATTCTCTTCTTGTCCCACCGTCTGGGCTGTTAGCTTTTCTTGGTGCGAGTGCATCTCATCGGGTGTTTCTTCTTGAATTATAATTTTCTTGGATTTTTCGTAGATCACGGGCTCTGATGACATTTGGCCCTCGGATCGCGCGTGAGGCGTGGCTTGCTGAATGTAGTATTGACTCTGCGGAACCTGCTTATTTGGCTGACGTAGTTGGTTGGGATTTAGTCGTATCGCACCACTAGCATAGGGTGAAAAGAATTTCAGGTTATCCATGAATTCTTGGAGGGGAGTTAGTTGTTGTTGGGTGTAATATTGAGGTTTTGGACTCACCGTATAATATGCTTGCTTAGGTGTGTAATTATTTTGGTCATTGTGCTCGGGTTTGAGATGCTGGGGATGAGACTGATGAGAAAGAGTCTGTTGAGAATGGCTTGGTGGGTGAGAATCGGTTGAAGGATGGGAATGTGTTGAAGAATGGGAATGAGTCGAAGGATGAGAATGGGTAGAAGGATGGGAATGGGTTGACGGATGGGAATGGGTTGAAGAATGGGTATAGGTTGAAGGATGAGAATGGGTCGACGGATGATAATGAGTCGAAGGATGCGAATGGGTTGAAGGATGGGAATGCGTTGAAGTGTGGGAATGCGTTGAAGGAGGAGAATGCGTTGAAGGATGGGAATGAGTTGAAGTATGGGAATGGGTAGAAGGATGGGAATGGGTTGTAGGGTGACTTTGAGGCCGATTTACCTGCTGTGGATGGGATGGATGGGAGTTATAAGTGTGAGAAGTAGGATTAGACTGATGAGAGGAAGCGTGAGAATAGGCTGGTCTATCGTTCTGGGTGTCATACTGGGAATGATCATAAGAAGGGCTCTCGTCTTCAGCCTCAGAAGATTCACTGGAATCATCAGACTCGGACT
Organism: Acleris emargana; assembly: GCA_927399475.2. NCBI lineage: Eukaryota > Metazoa > Arthropoda > Insecta > Lepidoptera > Tortricidae > Acleris > Acleris emargana. The sequence continues at coordinate 19,099,021 of OV656848.1, read as the reverse complement.
CCGGCGCGTCAATAGGCGCTTCGTGGTGTTGCACATTATGCTGAGGAGGCAAATGGTGTATTAAATGTTTCGGCAAAGGGTCCTTTTTGACATACTGTACTTTCTTCGTCTGACCTGGATCCTTTGAGCTATGAGAATAGCTATATGTCACTGGCACTTTCTGAGTATCCTTCTGATACGTATAGGTAACCGGATCATTTTCGGTTGCCTTGTTGTAGCTCACAACTTGTTCATTGTAAGTTTCTTTGTAATTCGGCGAATTTATTTCGTAAGAGTACTCAGGATCATTAGGTTTCCCTTTCACTTTGATACTGGGCTTTTCTGTTTTATGTTCATAGTGAATATGGACTTCGGTATCCTTCTTCGGAGGTTTCTTTTGTTTCTTCTTCGGTTCAATGCTCTGCGGCTTACCTTTAATAAGACCGCTGTCGTAGGATTTTGTCTTTGTCACGACGAATTCGGTGTGTTTCTTTTTTTCATCTAAATTATTTAGGGGTAGTTTGTGATACGTTACAGCGTTTATCCTCGGTAAGTAATGTTGCACTTGGGGCACGACGGGGTTTGCAAACGTCAGGGGTTGTAATAGGTTAAGGTCTAACAGTGGTACAGACGGTTTAGTATCTAGATGTACCACGGTGTCTTTTCCGTTGTTTGTCAACGTCACGGCGTGTTTGGTTGGCGCTTGGACCTGAGCCACCGTGCTTGGGGCTAGCTGCTGGTGCTGCCGGGGAGCTTCATAATGTTCAATATGATGTACCGTTGGTTCCTGTTCTGACTGGAGATTTGGATCGTTTTGAACCTGATTGTAACTTTGAGTGGAATAAATTACTTTCGGGTTATTATTGGTGGACTGGTGGTGAGCTTGAGCAGGCGTAGCGAATTGGAATTGTTGGTCTGAAGCGGGGGTCAGACTCTTCACATTTCCAGCGTACACAAAGGGCTGCGTTTCTCCATAGCGAGTAAACGGCGACGCAACGGCATCATACGCAGGAAGCCGGAACTGACCTCCAAAGAACGGTTGCTGCGGTCCCTGAGCGAAGTGGTAGTTAGGAGCCACTGATAGCGGCTGAGCAAGATGCGCCGGTAAATGCTGGAGTTGCACAAACTCCTGCGGGAGTGTCGTCTTATAAGCAACAGCCTGCGGCGTCTCCACGAACTTATTTCCGTAGGAGTCTTTTAAGAATCCGTTTGAATTTTGAATGACGATGCTCTCTTGTTTCACTGGGATGAGACGCGAGGATTTTGAAGGTAAGGAGATTGGAACTTGGAACGAGAAGGCCCCGTGGGGCGCTGCGCTGGCGTAAACACCGTAGGGCACATTGCGATACAATCGCGCACTCTCTTCACTTATATTGTCTTGTATCTTCGAACGAATAACATTCGCCGCGCTCGCTTCACTAATCGCCAGCCAGCACAAGACAGCAAACACCTGAAAAGAGAATGGTATGATCATAATCTGGAATAGGGTCTCTGGGACTATATCCAAGCTAAAACAACGATGATTTGAAACAAAATTAACGCACTTATATCCGCTGCAGGCAGTCACCAGCAATAATATATCCAACATTGGGCGCAAAAAGATCTGACACGCTCTTATAGCTCTAGTAATAAAGACGTGTCAGATATGTTTGCGCCCAATGTTGGATCATATATAATTGCTGGTACTCACAGATATTTAAGAGACATTTAAATCGTTCCTTTTTCAAACTCCTGTGAAAAATCATTACTAAGTAGCGACTTCATCAATCCCTGATTCTGAGTGAGACCGTCAACTATTTGTACCCCTTTACATGCTTACTTACATACAAACAATGTCTGAAACGATTTAGCCTGGTTTGGTTCCGGTGTCAGCGATTGGAAAACGGAAAACGTCCATTCGACCGAGGAAATTTAAATACACACTGCACGCACATAATTAGGGTAATCGGTCGATCTGTTAGTTCTACATCAGAGTTTTACGCAATGTTTTAATTTATTCAACGAAATGGTTGTCCGGAACTGGAAGAAACGCACGAAAGTGAATTAGGTTACTCAAATATAATGATTAAGCTATTCACTAAACATGGTTATTGATTTACTTAATTGGATAAATTAGGTTTTTTTAATAGGATCTCTAAAAATGGATGTCATAAATGCTTTTAATTCGGTGAATCGCGGTGCCCCTTCTAACTGCTATCAAAAAGAAGTTCCAGAATTATACAGCTATTTGTGGCAATGCTATGGGGCACCACCAAAATTACTTTTCGATTACAAAATTATACCTTCATGCATGGGTTGCCAACAGGGAGACCCGCTCGGGCCCGTAATTTTTAGCTTAGTCATTCAGTCAATTATTTCAAATCTAAATTCTAATTAAATCTTATTTTTTTACTTGAAACGATTTAAATCGCTGATTGCTGGAATGCCAGAATTTTAGAAATACCAGGTTCTCATACCGGAATTTCAAAATTCTGGTATTTTCGGAGCGAGTGATTTAAATACACTTATGCCTATATTAAGAGCCAAATTAAAAATTAAGCTCTTACCTACTTAGTTTTATCAAATAATGAAATGAAGTTATACTGACAGTTCACGATCCTTGTCATATTTCGATAATAACCATATATTCGTGTTGATTGCAAAAAATATGTTGACTTTGTGTAATTATAATTGCGAATGTATTGAAACAGGTTTATTGAAATAACAAGTTTGGCCTACATTTTAACTTTCACCAAAAATAAATAATAACTAGTGAAGTCTGTTTACTTCATCTGACTAAAAATAACACTAATTATGACTAAACAAGTTAACCTGCATTGGTTAACTGCTGTTGCTGCAGCAATTTAACAGCTATACTTTGTGACTTCGATTCCTATCAAAGACAAAGTTTTCACTCTTCATATAGATTTGATCTATTGTTTTCACGGATCCACACAACTACACAATTCTACAATCTTTGGGTACATGAATGATCACATTTAATTAACCGATGATTTATCGATCTCAATCCCGATCGATAGACTTACCTTCACCCCCATCTCAAGCGCTGCTTCCGAGGCACAACACAACACTGGCTGCGCGCGCCGAGCAAGCGCACTTATATCGACGCGGCGCCTGCGCCGGCGCCACCATTATATCACCAACAATCCCGAAACTTATTCCATTTAATAAAACAAATCATCATTACTAAAATAAATTTGATGTTATTCAATCGTAAAAAAATCTATTACGCTCTGCTAACTTATTTATATAAAGTTCATTCACTCTATGTGCTGTTAATTGTCGGATATTGGCGGAACATAGCGCAGGTGAATCAAATCACGGAGGACCCACCCGTGCATAACAAAAATATTCTACTGTCTTGTTTCGCTTTTATTAACCAACCGAACAAATCGAGAAAACAGTAGTTTAAATGGTTCTTACGACAGGTTCATTCGAGCTAGACCGGATTCATGGAGGAACGTTACTTTTACAAATGGAGGAATGGGTTACCTAATTCAATAAGCAACCGTCAATCAAATTTTATTATATTTATGTGGTTGCCGGCTTAGAATAGTGCCACTCCATGTCTTCCCGTGGAAGTCGTAAGAGGCGACTAAGGGAATAAAGGCTTGTAGTACTGTTAGGCGATGGGCTTGCTACCTGTCACTAATATACACTGTTCAACATCTTAGCCTAATTGTGCAAATTGTGGTTACAGAGTTATCAACAAGTTTTTGGAGTTGTTGGTAGTTCTGTAGCTCTGCCTACCCCACTCTGGGAATGAAGGCGTGAAGGTATGTATGTATGTATGTATGTATGACTGGGTTTGGCGGTGGGTCGGTTTGTACATCGCAGTGTTAAAGATAAAGATAAAGTTAAAGATAGTTATTCAGAAGGCCGCACGGGGACTTTTACACGTCAAGAATCTACCAGCGCTTCACAAGAAGAGACTACTGCTGAGAAGAAACGCCGCAAGAAACTCAGCAGTCCGTAATTTTTTAATATATTTAATATTACAATGGTACTACTTATGTTAGTCTAGCATTATATAAATCTATAAATATTAAATTAGAAAAATATCAAATAAACTGCGTAGTTTCCCCAGGAAAACACATCAAAAGCTTACGAGAGATATCTCTCGAGGGACAAAAGGAAAAAAAAACCGGGTAAGAGCATGTCAGACCGTGCTCAGTGTAGGATTCCTGTTGCGTTAGCTTTGGTGAAGGAGCCATTTCCTTCCATTATAATAAAAACGAACTCTCGCACCGATTCGAGGGTTACGTATTTAAGATAGTATGCTTGGTAACGGCAAAAGAAAATACTAATTTTGTTATGAACTTTATTATGTACGCAATAAGGTCCATTTTGGCTAGTCTTCATTTTCAAAGTTTCTTTGTTATTTCTCAAAAACTAAATAATGAACACTTCATTTTATTTTTTCCATTAAATATAAATAATTATATTGGCGTCAGATTTTTTTCCGATTTTTAGATTAATTTAATACCTAGGTAATTATAAGAGGCGACTAAGGGAATAAAGGCTTGTAGTACTGTTAGGCGATGGGCTTGCCACCTGTCACTAATACACTGGGAAACATCTTAGCCTACTTGTGCAAAATGTGGTTACAGAATTATCAAGAAATTTTAAGACTTGTTGGTAATTCTTTAGCTCTGCCTACCCCACTCTGGGAATGAAGGCGTGAGGTTATGTATGTATAATATACTTCGGAGATAACGGTAATTTTTTGTACATTTTTGGCTATAAACCAAAACTTACATCAAAGATAATTAAAAAAACTTTTTTTTTGAAATGTACAGATTGAGCCCTTTCATATGGCACCCCATTGGCTATAATCAAACCACTTTAATTTTTCAAACACCCATTCTTGACACCTATTCAATTATTTAAAAAAATATATATAAAATTAAAAACAGATGCGGGCAAACAATTTGTACAACCATGCCAAATTTCAAGTTTATTCAAATTTGTAGTTGCTGAGAAAACTTGCTGTGACATACAGACGGACTGCAACGAAGTCTCACCATAACGGTTTTTTTTTACCATTGTGGTAGAACTTCCATTGTGATAGGTATATGGGTAACAAAAAACCTCTGATGTTTGAATACGTAGGTACGTTGAAAGTTGTTTCGATAAAATTACAGGTAAGAATGATTTCCCGTGCTATGAGATTTGATAAAATACCCTACAGGGCTTAAGTGTATCCGTCGTTTACATTCAAACCCTCTAACATCCATACGGCCATCGCGCCAAATACATGAACCTTATATTCAATGGCAAAGGTAGGGGTGTGAAGATATTTTCGTCGTCTTAAGAACAGATACATATTTAGATATGACTGTAAAGATACGATACTAACCCTCGATACCTACTCTACGAACCACGTTTTTGGGGTTCCGGGACCCATTACTAAGGGCGAGTTGTTTGATCGCTAAGTTAAATGATCTAATGGTTAAAATTCGAAAATGTGAGCCATTTGATTCAAATGTAACAATTGACAACATTTCAAAAAAAAAAACATTATTGTTTTTTCGCGTTTATAATAGCTGGTTAAAAATTAGACTACCCGTATTTCTTGGTTTTTCTTTATTTAACTTAAATTCGTCGTTAATAATTTATTAAAGAAATAGTCATTAAAAAGACCGTATATACAAAGTTAGGAATACTGATGTCGTGGTCTTAGCATGATATAAAATAAAAAAGTAACCTTAAACAGAAACAGAACTGACTGTCATGTCATGTCACTCACTTGTCAATCATTCGCTGCCGTTCGTTCAAATTTGTTATTTTGCGTAATTTAATTAATTAGTAATTACATAATTTGTAGACGTCATTAAAATAAATAAACTATTTTGCGTAGTATCGAAAGCGTGTCGTTAGAATCAAGTAATCCGTCAGACAGATAAAAAATGAACATGACAGTTGTATATATTTTTTTCAATTCCGTTGGTAATAAATGGACTAAGTGTATTCGTAACATTCACAATCCAACTTTTTTTACTGTTTTTCCTAAATATAAAAAAAAATCCAAAGATATTTTTACTGTAATCAGCAGTGTAAAATCTAGAAACGGTATTTTATTTTACTACCTTAGCACATAATTAATTATTGTCAATTGGTTACGATTATATAATTCAGAGAATATGATTTGTCCGTCTGTTATCCACTTTGCGATCTTTTTATCTGCATCAAGACAAACTTACCAGACCTTAACCTGTCGACCCACTGTGCTGTTTGAAGAACCAGGGCAGTTTTACGATTACCTTTTGTTTGATACTAATAAAATAATCTGAGTGAAGATTACAGACGGCCAATTCATATTCGTTAAGCTAGTGGAATCATTGAATCGGCAATATATCTACAGTGTTTTAAGCTAGAGTAAAAATAACACAGCATGTGATTATCAATAGCAAAGCAAATAAATTTGTACACCTATTAAATAAATACCCTGAAACTACAACTTCTGAACTATAACTTCTATTGCCTAATACATACATACATACATGAACTCACGCCTTGATTCCCGGAGTGGGGTAGGCAGAGCTAAAGAATTACCAACAACTCAAAAATATTTGCCTAATGCTTACTGTATTTAATTATCTACTGATCATTTTTTTCATTAAGTAAGTATCTGTCACGAGTATTACGCGTGGATTTACAGGCAATAAAAACATGAAAAAATAAATGGGGTCCCCATAAAAGTACAGGTTTTTTTTCAGTGTATTTTGTTTTTGTTGTATTGTACCTACTTATGTACAAACGGTAAAGCATACAAACGTTGAATTTGGTAAACCTTAAATAATAAAACCAAACATGGTAAAGACATAACGTTTAAATTGAAATATAATAATATTTTTAATACCTACTGTGCGGCGGTGCGAAACTCTCGTCGCGTTAATCCGACTCGCACTTGACCGTTTCTTGGGATTTTGTAATTGTTTTTGAAAATATTTTAAGTAGGTGCATGTAGATCAACCAAATGTCTCAAGATATTTCTAGACTGCCAGTAATCCTCGTATCACTTTCCCGACCCAGTGCTTTCCTTCACGGCGAATGGGCGGTAAATCTAGACCTCGGGACACCGTAGACTACTCAGCGAAAGTGCTGTATCAAGTTCACCAGTGAGCAGCGAGCACGGTGCTCATACTGTCAAACGCTGTTAGCGTGAAAATAAACTCAACAGTGAGTAACAGTTATCTGGAATAAGGGTTCACTAATGTTTGACCAAAAAATTATTGACAAATGGTCATTTGACAAACAACGTTTCACCAAATGATCATTTGGCAAAAGTATCATCTTACAAAAACTCACTTAGCAATTGATCATTTAGCAATTCGTTTACCTATTTCTGGGCAGAAAAAAAAACAACCTCGAAGGCCAAGGCGGGAGCCAAGCTCCCGCCTTTGCCTTCTAACCTAACCTATCCGAGTCGGTTATGCCCTGATTCGTCTTCCTCGTAAAATGTTAATTTAACTGTTGATCATTTGGAAAAGTAAGTCATTTGTAAAATGACTAGAAGTAAAATGATCAATTGACTTAACATTTTTTTGCAAAACTTTGTTTGTCAAGTGTAATTTTGCCAAATGACTTTTGGACAAACGGCAGGACACCGGAATAAGATACACCGGAGAACCCAACGATGTTACCGCTATATAGGCATATGTATAGTATAGGGCAGGGCCCGGCCGGCCGCCGGCCGGATCGCTATCTATAATCGAACGCCAAGCAACAGTGCTCGCATTAATATTTTCCGATGTGAGAATAAGACAACATTAGGCACTAAGTTCACCTTTTGTGTTGAAATTTGTATTTCTGTGCAATTAAGATGAAATAAATGAAGTTATTAGCATAGAGGCATTCTCATACCCTTAAGTACGTTTTCACAAGGTACTTAAATGTACAGCTACTTCAGAATTCCACTGTACCAGTGTACCTAGGTATAAAAGATTACACTTTAAAGTTGAAGATCTCAAGACGATGCAATCTGTGCAGCATTGACCCACGGTTCGAGCTGAAATTTCGCCCCAACCCAGCCCAAGGCCAAAAAATTACCCAGGTTTACGGTAATTTTGCCATCACATTTTTACTAAATTTATTAGGAAGCTGTTAGTTAATTTGACAAGCTTAAAAGATACGGTTGCGGAGTCGTAGTCCCACTGCTATTCAACCATAGAGGAAGTATAATTTGTTATAATTTGTTCTTTATTTATGATTCAACGGAGCCCTGCCTCGCAGCAGCTTAGGGCTCTTATTTCTGGGCGGTTTGCCGCTGACATTTATAGACCACGGTGACTGCTTACCATCTGTTGTTCTGGGGTTTTATTCTACTCGGTAAATCAATATTGCTTTTGACATGTTATCGTATTGTGTCTAACTCGACCGTTACTGTCAAGTAAATAGGAGTAATACCGTTAACGATACGATAACAATGTCAGATTCAATATTGTTTTTACCACATAGAATAGAGGTCGTGCTCGTTTACCTTTATGGCTATAAAAAAAAACCCGGTCACGTGAGAGTCTGAATCGCGCACCGAGGGTTGTAAAAAACAATATAAAAAACCAGACCAAGTAGTAAACGGGTGTCTATCATTTTATCGAAATTCCTGTCATCGAATTTCATATCGCCGAAAACTATTCCACCATCATCATTTCACTTTTTTTTCTAAACACATAATTATCAATTCATTGCTTATCAAGTCATAGATCAACTATTCATCGTAAATAATTTCGAATTTGTCTCAAGTCATAGCTTAACTATTCATCGAATTTACCTTTCATAGAATAATTAGTTGGTCGATGTATTAATTCATCGAAACATGATTCACAGATGGCACGTTCCATATATTATTATTGAAACAAATGAAGTCGGTTCTGGCACTCGCCGGCCGCTGCCGCGGCACGCTCGCTGCTCTCCCTCGGCTTCGTGCGCTGTTTTGGTCGCAGTTAAACCTGACACTCCTCCTCGCTGCGCTCGTCGTCGTACCTAACTTTCTAGTTTTATAATAATACGTCGCAGATGCGAAATAGGGCGTTAAAATGTACTGTTGTTGAAACGTATTATCAAATATAGTAACACAGGTGAAACGATTTTCTATGTAATAAGAATTTTAAGTACTGAAACTTACGTTAGACCAAAATTATAGTAAAAGCCATTCGATGAACGACTATATATCGTTGAACAAATAAAATAATGAAGTAGAATTCGATAAATTGATTCTTCCGTAAAAGACAATTCGAGGAGTTCGATAAATGATTCTTATGTTGTAATACAATTCTGCGAATAGTGTTATGGGAAACGATAATCGATGAAATAATTTTCGATAAAATGATGGATTACCCTAGTAAACACTATGGTAAACCACTTTTCCTTTAATATTTATTTTCGCGTTTTAACTTTACTTACAGTTACAGTACAAATATTAACAGAAATCATCGATCTACATTTTTCACTCCAATCACTCAGTAAAATATCAAAATCTCAAATAGCCAGGGCACATGCAATTGAAAAAAATTACCACTTTATTAAGAATATAATTTTGGGCCGGGGGCGCCCAGGGGGCTGCACTCCTTTGTTGCCCCAGAGCCTCCACACCTAGCTCTAAGGCTCCACTGAGGCGGAGGCGGAGACGAGCGGAGCTGTGCCAATATTAACCAATAGAAGATGCATGCGATCACGTCAAGCGCGCCTTACGCATGTTAGATTAGATTCTATTGGTTAATATTGGCACAGTTCCGCTCCACTCCGCTCATCTCCGCCTCAGTGGAGCCGCAGCCTAAATCCGACCCTGTGTCCTAGTTAAAAATACTGGCTGTTTTCTCGTGGTCCCATTATACTTGTCCCATTAACTTTCGACGGAGCCCCGCCCGGGGTGAAGCTCCTGCTTCTGGGTAGTTTTGCCCTTCGGGCATCTGAAGATACCTAACGAACCTAACCTACCTACTTTGACAATCATAATGAGTATTTGGTGATCAAATCTAGGTGCACTTTTTATACATGTCCCATTAACTTTCGACTTACTTAGAAAATTCGAAACGTCATCAAAAGGTGAATAACGCATAAGCGCATAAAAATGCAGTCTCGTCATGAAAAATGTTGAGATTTTAATTTACCCTTACTACCTACATCAAAGAGTGAAAATCTACGCTGCGGCATATTAAGCAAGGTCCGTCCGAGCCACTACCACCATCTTATCCATTTAACCGACCGTCATGCAGCAGTGTTCGCTACGTACGTTGTATTCCGGTGTGGGGATAAGCCAATCGATTAAATTACTAGCATAGGAGATTTCATGGGTTATTCCCACCTGTTACCAATTTGTTACCACTGGTAACAGCTGGGAATTGTTTTCTACCTGTTACCACCAAATGTTTTAAGTGTAGTTATCACCAAATATTTTAGAGGTAACAAATGGGAAAAATATTCCCACTTCAGGATTGTAGTCTCGAGACAGTAGTCTTGGGAATTCAAATGTCTATAGGTATCAGATCCCACTTGCCGTAGATAGATTGTTAGGATAGGGAGTCTGATGGAGCATGTTTGCGACCTACAAAAATTCTCGGGAAAAGGGAAAAAAAACTATTTTACATTGTTAATTTATTGAGAATCCAATTCTTTTTTACATTTTACAAAATACAAATCACTTTCGAGCAACCCTTGTTACTAAAACTTATAGCTACATTTTTTTCCTATGTATAAATTAGCACTGTAGATATCTTTACTCAGTTTCATTGGCCAATAGCCCGCAATCCCGCATGCTTGTAGCAATCCATTGACTTGAATGTTTAAAAAAAATTAAGCTGAGAGCTATAGCAGCGACGCAATGTATCACGAAAACAGACCTTACAAAAGGTTTCGAACTGGATAGGGTGCTGTCTTAGGAAGCGCACACGCACAAGCTGGGGGAGCGTGCTTCGCCCTGCGCGGACTGAGCCGCGTCCTCCCGCGCGAGGTGGTGCGCGGATGCTACTTAGCCACAGCGCATGCGCGGCGTCTTTCGCCTACAGAAGTCCTGTCTTTCGCGCGTGTAGCGTGACAACTCGGTTCAGCCGCTTTTAGAACCCTGGGCATATTCACCATGCCGTCCTTGCTAGTCTTTCAGGTGGCGGTATAAATGCGTGCAAATCTAAATTCGTACCGCACATGGGGCGAAACTCATGAATACTCCACTCGCAACGATAGGGGCAGACTCGTGGTCACACTAGGTTGTCACACCACTGATATTCGCTTTGGTCGGAAATTCAATAGAAATCATTTTTATTCCGCAAAAGTAGGTAGGTTTGGTTCGTTAGGTATCTTTAGATGCCCGAAGGGCAAATCGCTCAGAAATAGGAGTCCTGCCTCAGGGAGGGCTCCGTCGAATAGTAGTGGTGTGACAACCTGGTGTGACCACGAGTCTGCAACCTCAACGATTATAACGGCGCCTGGTAACGCAGCCTTAACAATTAGATTTAAAAGTAATGTTGATCTAGCTAGCATTTTACAGTCTTGACGAATTTATGACTCAAAAAGGTAAATTAAATGATACAGTATTGTAATTTGATATAAACTTAATCTGACGTGTAATTTGACATTATCAATAAGTATCAAAGTAAAACATGCGGGCTGTCGCGCAATGAAACTAAGCAAGGTATGGCATGGTACCGGTATTGGATATCGATACCGCTTCGTTATAAAGGTAGAACTACACCGGTTGAAACATAAAGGTACGTACGCTACAGGTATAAAATAAAGGTATCGCTATTTTTCATATGTACTTGAACCTTTATTAACCCTTAATTTGGCAAAAATAAAAAAAGTCGGGAATTCAAACCCTTTTTGATTTTGAATCAGCAAAAAAATAAAAAAACATTCCAAACATTAAAAGTGAACATTATAGTATGTTCACTGTGACGTACACTGCCAAATTAAGGGCTAAAACGGTAGTCAACCGGTATTATTATCTCGCTATTTCGGTATACTTAGGGGTTGTCCATTAATCACGTGAGGCTTGAAAGGGGGGGGGAGGGGTTTGATAAAAATCACGAAAATAACACAAGGGGGAGGGGGGGTGTAGTAAGATATCTCGTGTATTTATTACACTACTTGCAAAAAACTTGCAACCTGGTGTAGACATTTTTATTATGGTCCTTAATTTCAGAATAAAATAAGATTATAGTTTATACCTGTATTTAAATTAAGATAATATTCAGAAAATTTTAAGATTCGTTGTAGGTACTAAAAATACACGTGATGTTGAGAAGGGGGAGGGGGGGTGGTCTTAAACCTCACTACGTATCACCAATGGGGGAGGGGGGTTAAAAAATGCTAAAAAAAGATCACGTGATTAATGGACAACCCCTTAGGCTACTCAAACCAACCGAAACGAAACGGTATGATGTCGTACCATTTTAAAACGGTACCTTTACTTTCCGGTTATGCAATCCTTGCTACGAACAAGGACTTGGAAATGTTTTTAAACAGATTTAGCGCCCATGATCATCATACCTATGGATATTCGACACATTTTAAAAGAAAAAATATATAATCGGGTTTAGTGGTCCTGCGAGCCGGCTCCATTGAAATAAATTGTCCCATCTCGACAGTGTTGTGTGGCGGACTTCCAACTACTACAATGGTATTCTAAAGCATTTTTTTTTGTACCATTTTAATTGTTAAATCAATATAACAATAAACTGCAAGAAACATTAAGTCGAAATTTTAAAGTTCCTTTTTCTGCAAGTTTTCAAACAAATACCAAAAAATGCAGAACACATTACAATTATAATAATAAACCTAAAAATAAAACAAATGCCTAATGTTATGTGTTATATCGCGAAGTTTGTTGACATCTCATACGTAATTCTACGTAACATAATAAATCTTAACAAGAGCAGGGACCGGAAAACCCCTTTATTCGACTAAGTCTATCGATCGGGTAACTACATCATATGCTCTCCCAAACGTTAGCGTATCCCTATCGTTAGGCTTACCCTAATGAATGATTAACCATTGAGGTTACCAGTTTCGTAAGGGTTTCGGATTTAAGCACTTAGCATTACGTTAGTGTTACCCTATTAATTCTCCCTCTCCGTTGACTCTGTTTCGCAGATTCGTGTGATTGGTTGGTTCAAGCCTGTGTGTGGATAGCCAATCAATTGCTAAGTAGTGCAAAAATAATTTGTATGGACTGCGCGTAGAGATTAAAATAGCTTGAAGCCGTTCAATAAACACTTCATAGGGAAAGCCTAACGAGGGTTTTAAGGAATTGGTAAGCGCTTAGTCGAATTAATTGTATCGTATGGGATAGCTCTTCATTGGGGTAAGTCGAAGATATGCTTATCGCATCGTTAGGGTTTGTAAAAACCAGTCAATTATATACCCTAACGAAAACCTTTTAAAGGGTAAGCGGTTCCGGTCCCTGAACAAGAGGCGTCCTTTTTTAAGTCGGTTGATAAAATATCCACTTAAGTTAAAGTTCTTGACTCCTAAAAAAACCTTTACTGGAGAAATCAGCACAACGCCTGCATTAACATTTTCACAAGTATTCAGTAAAACTAATACATATTTATTGAATGATAACTGTTAAATACATTAAAACAGTGGATAACACTGTCGCATAAGTGTAGAACTTAATTTAGAGCCGGGGCAGGCATGAGGCGCGGGGAGAAGACGACGGTAACTATACCCTGCTTATTCTCAGATGATGCCTGTGTCAGCCATATTTCTTAATTTCAATCATTAATTTGTTATACTCACAAGCGAGGTATTTAAAAATAGGCGAATAATTATTTAAATTCCTGAACGGCGTCGCTAGGTTCCCACCGATGTAGTATTTTTGAAAAGTTACATAAATAAGTGTAATAAGTATTTATATAAGCTGCCAGGGATATTCCCACCTGTTACCACCAATATGTTACCACTGGTATAGTCTTTACTATTTGAACTGACCCGATCTTCTACACAAAGGCCATTGTTTGTAAACAATACCATTGTCTTTCTTTGTATCCGTAACCACAAGCCGATTACATACAAAAAAGTTAGAACTACATTCAATGTCCATAGAATTATCAACCCTATCCTCTTAGTCAGTAGGTTTAAAATGTAAAGTGTCAGGATACAGATATGTCTTTATTATTTGAACCGGTCTTATTCCCGACACAATATTACCATCTTCTGTCGCCAGGGTTGTACTCGCGTTGTTTAAATTATTACTTCAAATAAAACTATGAATAACTCGATATTTTGGAGCAAAACGTGTTAATGCCACCTTTTAGGACTTTCGATCAATCTGCATTTTAACCAGTCCGTCCGGGTTGGTACCACCATCTTATCCATTAACCTACCGCCAAGCAGCAGTGTTCACATTGTTGTGTTCCGGTTTGGGGATAAGACAGCCGGTGAATTGACTAGCATAGAGGCATTCCATCTTCGGCCTCAGGGTTGGCAACGCATTTGCAGTCTTAGGATTGCGGTCTTATGAATGCGAATGTCTATGGGTCACAGTTTCCACTTACCATCAGGTGGCCTGTGTGCTCGTTTGCCTTCCTATGATATAAAAAAAAAAAAAAAAAAAAAAAAAAAAAAAAAAAAAAAAAAAAAAAAAAAACCATTATAGTGTGATGAATCCAAGATATAACCAATTCCGCATCCTAATGATAAATTTAAAGAAACAATAATTACAATGCAACTAGTATCCCGCAGGTTCAGGTAAAATTCTTCGAGCGAGCGAGATAGCAATATAAATAGAAGGATTCTTTTGTCTAACTGCTCTGTTATCAATTGGTGGGGACACTAAGGCAGGGCTTAGGCTTATTCTTTTTTTGTTATATTAGTGTCTAACTGGCTTTTGCTCTTTTGATACATGCGTTATTTTTCATCCTCTATAGTGCACTTTTTCGCAACCCGGCTACGTTTTATTGTACTTTTCTTGCTTCCTGATTGGATTTTGGTACCTTGGATTTCTTACGACCTTAGCTACACGTTTTGCTCCAAAATACCGAGTTATTCATAGTTTTATTTGAAGTAATATTTTAAACTACGCGAGTACAACCCTGGCGACAGAAGATGATAATATTGTGTAGGGAATAAGACCGGTTCAAATAATAAAGACATATCTGTATCCTGACACTTTACATTTTAAACCTACTGACTAAGAGGATAGGGTTGATAATTCTATGGACATTGAATGTAGTTCTAACTTTTTTGTATGTAATCGGCTTGTGGTTACGGATACAAAGAAAGACAATGGTATTGTTTACAAACAATGGCCTTTGTGTAGAAGATCGGCTCAGTTCAAATAGTAAAGACTATAACAGCTGGGATTTTTTTTCCCACCTGTTACCACTAAAGTACTCGGTGGTAACAAGTGGGAATATTTTTCCCATTTGTTACCACTAAAATACTTGGTGATAACTACACTTAAAACATTTGGTGTAAAAAATTCCCAGCTGTTACCACTGGTAACAAATTGGTGGGAATAATCTAGCTGTCACAGGCATCATCTTAGAATAATCAGAGTATAGCCGAGATTTCTCGTACCTCACCCCTGCACCTGACGCTGACCCAGGCTCCTAATTAAGCTGTACGCCATAAGGAAGGACCTTGATAAGTTTGTTATCCTAAAAACGAATTACCTTTCCACTAACAGTGTTATCAATATGACTTATTATACGACACAACATAATGTATAAAATTATTAGAAGCCACATATCGCACCTTCAGAATAATAAAGACCTAATACAGAAATTGTAAATTTCGAGTTAGGTCTCTATAATAATAAAATTATGACTTGAAGCTTGAAAGCTTAAATTTTAAATGGGTCAATAAACTTTTCTTTGTAGCTCGTTGCCATGGTCACGTCTCCTGGGTCACTCTTTAAAACTATGATTTCAAGGGATATAAGTCCACTAAAAACTGTTTTATTGGCAATTACACACCCATTATTTTATGGCCTTTCTGCTGAGTGTGCTGGAAGTATATATTATAACATTTTTTCTAAGAAACTCTATCACTGTTGTCTCCTGGCTTACGGGACAGAATAACCCTCTGCGACTGACTTGACGTCTATGAGACGTCGCCAAAAAAAAATCGCCGTACACCGCGTTATAGCTCTGTATCGCTCAGTACCTTCTTCTAACGACTCGCGGCATTGTAAGTTAATCTTTGTCAAAATACCAGATTTTTTTACCTTATTCAAGTAAATTACATATTTTTTTATTTAAAAGCTCATATACATGTTTATTATTAATTCCGCATTAAAATTTAATAATCATGCTATGCACTAAATAAACAATACTTATCATTAAACCATTAGTCTTTTTTCTATATTTTATCAAAATTGATGTCTGACAGACTCCACCTCAGTAGAATGTTTTTAAAAAAGTCACCTCAGTTGCAGAGGGATAACAACAACAAAAAGTTGATCCACCCATTAGGTCAGTATTGTGCTGAAGGTGCGGAGTATTCACAAAACTTAAATTAGCTTAATGCGCCGTTCCTCAGTAGCGAATCTTTAGCGTATGCGTTTCAATGCTCATGCAGCATGAGCATTTCACTACCAGCATGAGTCATGCTGGTAGTGAAATGTTAATACGAGTAGTACTTGGCTGGGAAACTACAACATAATATAAAATCAAGTGCAAAATCATGAAAGTTATTTAAAGGCATCTTATTCTGCGGCACGAATAGGGGGGTAATAGTCTATGGGTGTAGAGAGGTGTTGTAATAATTGTTTAAAACATTTTGAAGTTAAGTAGTTAAAGGCTTAGAATTCACTATCCTGCGGTACAACTTGGGGGGAGGTACGGATAGGCCTCCAAAATTGGATCAATACGTGCCACAGGATACTACAGCCAATCCGAAATCAATGTTGATACTATAGTCCGGTCAATCAAGCATGATCACAGCGACAGTGGTATTTTATAATTTCAAATACCTACATACATACAGTACTCACAAGCAAGGTATTAAAATAGGTGATTTACTATTAAAATTATTGAATAACTTCGCAATGTTTGTATGAATGTAGTATTTATAAAAAGTCAAAGAAACAAGTGATATACAGGGCGTCCCACGGCTATGCCACATGGAAGGAAAGTACCTTGAATATTTTAGATGGAACATTTTACTGAAAGAAGACATTATTTGAATTTATAAATCAATTTAAACTGCATTCATAGATATTTAAATAATTACATGGTTGAACCGTGAATCGAACCCGTTAAACGAGAAAAATAATTACCCTGTAGTTTTATCATACCGATCGAAAGGCTTCACCATAAGGAATATTTTTTGCTAAATAACATACGGACGCCCTGTATATGTTTCTATGAGCTGTCACACACACTTTATTGACGCGAGTATAGTAAGGGTACAAAAATATTAATGATATATTTTCACCCATCTATATTCTGTACTATCCACAGATTTTTTACTGAGACCAATCAGAATTACTTGTGATGTAAATATTTACCATATATCTTGGTGATGTCACTATTCTTTCCACTCAAATAATATGACACAGTAGTCAGCATATTAACATCAAAATAAAAAAAAAATACCTTTACACACCCAACCTCTTGAACACATTTTTAGTAATTGTTAAATTGGTGGTATTTACAGTTTTAACACCCTTAACACCAAGCCTCGCCTTAACGTTAGCTCCTTCAGGCATAGACAGCCGCCTCTCTGGTTTATTGAAAACGGTTTGCGTTTGCTTCGGCTGTATCTTTGTCTTGACTAATCTGTCTTGCACTGCTTCTATTTCTTTATACTCTACGTGATTGGAGAATTTGACTGATTTAGACTTCGGTAGTGCTAATTTTTCTTTGATGCTCATCGGCTCTTCATCAGCCCTCATTGTGCAACCCATAGCTATTTTCCTCATGCTATTCTTTGATGTGGTTATTGTAACCACCTTATTGGCTACCGGAGGGCTTTTCAGTATGCCCTCGTATTTAAGAGCATCTCTTTGCACTGGTATTGGTGGCGTGATCTTGTCTTGTGCTTTGGATCCTAGTCTAGCATAGATTGGTTTGATCTCTTTAATGGTTAGGGCTGCTGTATTTTGGACTGGCTCAGTCTGGCCGAGACGCGCGAAGACCGTATGTTTCATTAGTATAGCTGAAAAAGCATAATTTTAATCAGACATTTAGAATTTATATAAAAATACGAAGTTTTTTAAATTAATAGTTACTTTCGTCAGATGGTTCTGCACAGAATCTAATGAGGCGAGATTTCTTGACATCTGGCTTTTCAATCCTGCAATAATAGAAAAACATAGTATCATACATAAATTATCAGTATCAAGTATCTTATATAGAAGATTGAGGCGACGCTTTTCCGTGCAAGTTTATTTAGCTCTCGGCAGTAATGTTTCTCACCCCCTAAATCAAGTTCAATTTCAACGATTTTTTAATGTTTGTGTGTTTGCTTGTCTTAGGATGTGTTGACTGTTTTAACAAGATACATGCTTGCTCCATCTCTAGAAGTCCTAATATAAGAGAACATTAATTTTATAATTATAATAAAAACATAATTGAATACAATATTTTTATATGTTTAATTGCTGTAACTTACTCAACATCCGGAATCCTCCTCTTCTTCTGATGGGTGGGGGAGGTGGGAGGAGTCTCCTTCGTGTTGCGAGTGTAGTGCTCCAGAATGCGACTTGCAGCTGTAATATAAATCACATCATTTGTATAAAAAATATAGCAAAACTATTTTAAAATAGTTAACCAGTAAAGTTAGTCCACTGATAAGTGAACTACCTACTTTTTAAGCAGTATTAATACAACCACTCGAAATGTCTTAAGACAAAGAGTAGAATAATAATTGCTAAACCTAAAAACTATAATAAAATATAAATATTTGAATAACATTTAATCTATTATTGTTTAAAGGTTTTGTTGTAACCAATTTAAAAAACTTACATCAAATAGGGATAACAGTACAATCACAATAGCAGACCTAAGAATAATCACCTTTTGGCTTTTGAACCAGCAACCCTTGCTTATTTTTTATCTTAAAGATTATAAAAACGCTTACGTGATGCAGGCTTGTTTTGTGTGATGGTGGCCCGGCCAGTGATGGCAGCAACAGGCACCAAGTTGTTGCTTACGCTGTTCCCCAAGACTTTATCTCGGGCTGCGCTTTCATGTACTTGCTTTGCGTGACTACAAAATTAATTGGCATTCGTATAACAGTAACTTTTTATATCCACACAACTTCAGTCTCCTAAAAAATATTTTTACACTACAATTTGAAATAGTTCACAGAAAGGATTAGAAATTAATACTTTAGTTAGGGTAAAATAAAAGTATCATTACCAAACAAAATTGTGTAGTTTGGTAATTTAATAACCCATAATAAAACACACCAGTGTAGCATTTTGTAATTTATGCAAATCAACCAGGATTCAGTCTAGGCCTTTCATACAAAATAAAACTGAAGTCACTTGTAACAGTTTGGGATTTAGGATTTATATATTTTTTAAATGAAGAGGCTGCCTAATCGCGATTTTGCACAAAAGCGACTGCGATGAGTGGCAGAAACAAAAGCAATGCAATGGGCGCTCTTAGTAAATATAATAAATAATATATTAAATAATTGGTGGCATGCTTCATCAATCTCTATCAATCGGTTTCTTGCCGCTCGCCGGCCGTCGTCGCACTATGTGCACCGGACTTACCACTATCGTATCCTTGTACTATAAGCCTAACTCACCGCAGTATTGCGATCACGTCCCCCATTCTCGTGATTCCCATGTCCCTGAGGTACTCCTTGTTAAGATCTAACAGCATGTCGTTCTGTATGCGGTTCTCCGCGAACGTGAGCGCGTAGGTCGCCGCCACATCCGAAGGGATCCCTGCGGCCGTGAAGAAATTCACCCACATACCTAAAACACGAAATCAAAGTTTATTCTTATAATACCACACGATCTATCTTAATATAAGGATGGTAAGAAGTGTAAAATCCAGCACAGTTGTAAACGTACTTGATCTTTAGTAAATGAACACAACACCTGAATAAATAACATAATATAATAACATAACAAAAATAAACTGAGTAACATGATATGAAAAGGCCTTGAGTGAGAGCTTTTAATTTTAGAGCGCTTTATAATAATGCGATAGTACGCAATAGGTACTTACTAGTTAGGGTAGAATCCATCTTGCTCATGATAAATGTTTTCAAAATGTCTAGATTTTCAATACTCTTCAAAATTCTCTAAATACATCTGTTACCATCCGAGGCCATTTTTAATTTTGTTTTTTTTTCCTTGCTGGCTGTGTGTGACGCACTGTTCAAATTGACGATGTGACGTTAGTATTCGAACTTTATTTTTACAAATTACGCAAACCAATTGCGATCTTAATCGCGTGTCTAAAGATTGGTTTTACTTGAAGTAACACGATTCCTGTTTTTACGTTCCCTTACTCGCAGATTACTATGTAAAATGGCCTAAATTCTAAAAAAAATATGTTTTTCTCTCAGTGGAACATTAACAAAAACAACGTCATTAACTTAATGCACTTAGTAGTAATAGATATTATACTACTCTTTGTAACAAGTCGTTTAGTCTACTTTGACACGCCCGCATCGCATGTGAGGTCGTATGCGTATCTGTGTCATCTCATCTTGGTGTCATCTTTTCATCAAAGGATAAAGAAAAAAAACGATTACTGACCTGTACCATATCATGTGCAGAGTTTGTAATAGTACATTGTGTATTAAGGTCGGTAAGTAAGGAATTACGATCGAGGCTCTAGTAGAGTCGAAGACTGAGGGCTTTCTGAGTCGAGGTTCGTAATTCCCGTACCGCCCGTGAAACATACAATGTTTTTCATCACATTTGCGAGTAAATAAATACACAAGTCAGCACAACTATTATTACGAATTACTTGAACTTTTTTTAAGTGGATGGCGGGCGGACTCCACAGATTATACAAATGTTTCGTTCAGAAACGTTAAGGGCAAATACTTACGTAGGTATACATACAGCCCTGAAGGAGAGTAAAAAAAAATCGACGTTTTGTTACAGAAAACTATTAAAATCGATTATTAAGAACATTAATTGAGTATTAAGTAACATGTAGCGAGATTGCAATGAAATTCCTGTTTAAATAACATTTTAAGACATTTTTTCAATTGCGTGTAAACTCTGCTTGAACTTGCATGACCAGTGTGCTGAGCTATAAATTAAAAAAAAAATACTTACCGACCTTGGGTTTCATGGTAAAAAGAAAGGTCGAGGGTTTTATATGGGGCATTGCGGCCAAGTTAACCTGTATGTTTAGATACTGTTTACGTGCAAGTGTGATGAAAAAAAACTTTTCGGTACAGGCCTTAAGTTATGGCTCCTTGTGCCCCTACCATAGGTTCGGGACTCTCACAATAATTATATTGTTAGACACAATATCACAATAATTGTATCAT
The DNA here is from genome assembly GCA_927399475.2 of Acleris emargana. Taxonomy (NCBI): domain Eukaryota; kingdom Metazoa; phylum Arthropoda; class Insecta; order Lepidoptera; family Tortricidae; genus Acleris; species Acleris emargana. Next base: position 19,077,625 of record OV656848.1, on the reverse strand, counting down.
TAGCAGTGATGGGAAATAGGTGAGCTAAAATACCTATTCTTCGCGAGAGGACATAATATAGAGTGGTTACAACCGGATAAAAAATATTATTTTTTTCTGTTCCGGGTATTCGATATTTATTCGGGTAATTATCGTAATGTAAAACATGACATGTTTTGTTTAAAGTACGGCATGTTTAATGTTAGTTTTTAGTAAAAAGGGCTAGAGAAAAGAAGGAATGTACAAGATTTCTAAAAAGTAGTAGCAGGACTAATAATATGGGTTTTCCCACGCATTGTTTGTTTATGACTTGCAAATGGGCGTTCACATTTTCGGATTACTTATAATTTTAATTTTATGGCAGGAATGTTACCATTTTTACTACAAACTTTACAAACATTCTATAAGGAAAAGAATGTATGTTCAACATTACGGCTAGTATTCGCAGTGCCCGGATAAATATCAAATACCCGGAATCCAAAAAATATATACTTTTATCCGGTTGTAACCACTCCATATTATGTCCTCTCGCAAAGAATAGGTATTTTAGCTCACCTATTTACCATCACTGATCATTAGACTTCTAGAACGTTATAATATTAAATCAATTAGTTATATCTAATTCTATAGTTTCATTACACGTATACAATAATATAATAATATAAATAAATAAATATCAGGGGACCATTTCACACAAATTGATCTAGTGTCCCAAACTAAGCAGCTCTAGGCTTGTACTATGGGTACTAGACAACGATATAATACTTATATAGAGAAAATATATACATAAATAAATAGAAAACATCCATGACTCGGGAACAAATATTCGCGCTCACCACACAAATATCGGCCCTTACCGGGATTTGAACCCAGGACCGCTAGCTTCGTAGGCAGGGTCACTACCAACTAGGCCAGAAAAAAGCAATGTAACGGGTAGTCACGTTATAATATACTCAGATAGCCAAGCGGCACTCAAAGCACTAGGCAATCCGGTGATCAAATCATCTCTAGTGCAAGAGTGTAGGAATGAACTGAACACTCTAGGCACCACATCCCATGTAACACTGGCGTGGGTGCCAGGACACAGTGGAGCAGTGGGAAACGAGAAGGCAGACGAACTAGCCAGAGCAGGTGCGGACCAACAGTACCTAGGCCCGGAACCGGTTTTACCGATATCGGAGATGGTAACCAAAGGAGTTATCGCCAGAAGAATGGAAAAGAAAACAAATGAGGCATGGGGGATGACGCAAGGGTGCAGACAATCCAAACTCATGATAGGAAGAGTTAATAAAAACAGAACAAGGTACCTTCTAAACCTGGGTAAGTACAATCTAAGCATACTAACAGGAATCCTGACTGGACACTGTCCGCTCAACAGACATCTGACGGTAATAGGTATTAAACAGAACCCTCAATGCCCACACTGTGGCAAAGAGGAAACTAGTCAACACGTCCTAGCCGAGTGTGTCATGTACTCGTCACTGAGATACCACACATTCGGAGAGGACGTTTTGTCCACAGAAGATCTCAAAAGCATCAACCTACGGGACGCACTGTTGTTCTGTAGGAAGACAGGAAGATGGGATCGATGCTGGATGGGAGCGCCGCCGGGCCAGTAACCTGAGGCACGACTGAGGGGAATAGGGCAGAATGAACGGCTGACCGAATCGACTGCCCGCCTGCTTCGGCTGGGCGTCCCCACCTATCATCATCATCATCATCACCAACTAGGCCAACGCGTCGTCAAAACAGGGATTGTATAATATCTATACAATCCCAGTTTTATCATTCAATACCTAATTGCATTTTAAGTCTTTTTTATAATTACAGGGTGACGAAATCAACTTCGGAACAAACAGAGAATATACCAGTGAATGTTCATGTATCCGACACGGATTCAATCTTCGACAGTCCAAGAAAAATACCATTAAAAGCCCAAATTAAAAAAAATTAAGCAACAAAAAAGATTTAAGTAAACATAAAATATTAAACCTATCAGATTTGGTTAAGCATTTAGAAAATAAGTTTGATATCGAAAAACATGTGGCAAATACTCTAACAGCTGCTGCGGAAACACATGCCCTTTTCGACAGACTGAATAAGGAATCGAAGAAGGCTGGATTATCCCGTCAGAAATTTAGTGCAACTCTTCGAAAATTTGCACTAATACTACATTATTATTCTCCTGATGCGTACAAATATGCTAGAAAATGTTTTAGTAACGTTTTTCCACATGCAAGAACATTACGCCGATGGTATGTCAGTACAGACGCGCAGCCTGGATGTACAAATGAGTCGTTTCGCGCTTTAAAATTAAAAAGGTGTAAAACGGGAAAAAAACTTATCTGTGCATTAGTTTTCCAGGAAATTTCAATAAGACGTCAAAAAATATATTATACAATGAATGTTTTGTTAATTTAGGTTTTGGAGATATAAGGGAGGAAATAGCTTCGCAAGCGCTTGTTTTTATGGTTGTGTCTTTGGATCAGAACTGGAAAATACCAGTAGGATATTTTTTGATACATAGTATGACAGCCGAGTCTAGGGCTAAATTGATCAAACAATGTTTAAGCGAGCGAGGAGGAGTGTTATGTGGCACTGCGATCTTACAGCGCTAAAGCAGGACGATCGGGGCGAGCATGCTTCGGCAGGGGCCGGTGAAGCGCCAGAACCGATGTTTTTATAATACTATACTTACGACACAACAATAGTTATTTATGTAACCGTTACATTTATGTACAGTCAGAATCATAAATATAGTGGCAGTCAATAGTTCCAAATATACCGCACCATCCAAAATATCCATAAATACGTACTCATTCCAAGTGATCAAATTGTTCAGGCCATCCACTGTATACAAATATACCGGAGCATCCACAACGCCATATACTTGGTAACATTCAACCCGCCGTTAGTACAGCCACGACCAGAACGCCGAAGGTTTCTAAGCATCCAAAGTAGCCAAAAATACGGGACACATAAGAAAATTGAACCTTATTTACCAGTAACTACGGTTGAATATTCAGTCAAATCATTTTAATAGGTTAGCCAGTAAGCAATTTGACAAACCACGAAAACAGTACCATACTGTCATGGCATATATCTGTCTCACGTTTTAATTTGACACATTATTGCGTGGACTGCGTGGTTATAAAAGGTTTTGCAATATTGAAGCAGCCAACTTAAACGCATCAATACGTTTCAATATTTCGCCAAGTTAGCCGTTAGTTACGATGGACCAGTGGTTTAGTAGTAACGCTATCGGGTCATGTGTTCTGGGTTCTAATCCCCGTATTAGGTGCTATTTGCATTTTGATTTTATATTTTTAAAGTCGTTGTTTTATTTTAATTTGTAATAACTACTTATACATAAAAGGCCGTATTCCTTTATTACTTGTTTACATAGACGAAACTCACTACAAAACAAATAAATTACATTGAATTTATATTTTTTAATGCAAAATGGGCATTAACCTCTTTGGTTTTAATGGGTATCTACTCAACCGCTTTGAAAATGAGTAGTTGTACATTTTGTTCGAGCTCTATTTCATTCAAAATATAATAATAATATATACTTACGAGTATATCATAAATCCAGAAGTGTGTATCTCTGTTTGTTACACTTTTATAACTAACACTCTGAACTCCTATTTTAATAAAATTTTGTATGAAGATAACTTGATCCTGAAATAAGACATGAGATACTTTTAAAATGTAATTTTTTCTAGTTCTTGATGAACGAACGGCAAACAGAGGATCACAGACAGCTCTTTAGACATACCCTATATAGTCTGTGGACAGAGCATTATAATCTGTGGCTGATTGTTCTGTTTTAAAATAGTAATAGTATAAAAAACGAATGAATGAATATTTCGTATTTCTTTAATTACTTGCCGAAAGCCAAAACCACTTTACTAATAGTTAATCAATTTAAAAAATCGTTTTCTGGTGAGTTGCATTAATACATCAACTTATGTGTAGTGGAACGGTTTACAAACTAACATAATTTGACATAACCTTTGCATATCAGTCGTTTTTAGGTTTTATTTTGATTCTAATTTGATTATTATTCTTTTCCACCAGCTTCGAAAGTAATTATGGCGACACCAACGCTGGAAACTTTGCAAAAAGTGGACATAGACACCGAAGGCGTGTTTAAATATATTTTGATCAAAGTACATGACAAGAGTCACACGACCGAAGCGGCGGCTGTGACTATTGTGAGGGGTTATAAGAGATGTGAATACCATTCTGATATATATGAAGAGGTAGGGTACATTTAATCAGTTATTTTTGCTTCTTGAGATACATATTAAAAAATATTGTTACAGACCATACAATGTTTTTAATCCTCAACTTTACATATCTAAAATTATGGTTTAACTTAGTTTTCTTTCAACCACTTGAATTTCCGGTATAACATGACCTTAACCTGCCTTTATTTGCCTTGAGTCATTTCTCCATGGTCTTCCCCTGCCTCTCCTGCCTTCCTAGATGTGGCCCATTGTTCATTCCAATTACAACTAGTTTAAAAAAAAAAGAATTTGATCTTTTATAGGTTCAACAAAAGCTCCACCCTCTAGACTGTGAGCCGTTAGGAGGAGGCAGAATATCTCATGAAGCTGAAGAGAAAAAAATCCATATCTACGGTTACTCTCAGGGTTACGGCAAAGCGGACCATGATATAGCTGCCAAGCTCATCAAAGAAAACTACAAGGGTTACATCATCACAGTTAGTGATGAGGGTTATTAACAATTTATGGACTTATAGCCTTTTCTAAACTTTTATTTATTAAAAACAAACTAGAGCATTGTTTGTTTTTTATTTGATACCAGATACCATAGTCAAAGTATTGAGAGGATGCAAAGCTTCATCTCTTAACAAACACCACAGAGGTATGCTGGTACACTGCCAGAGAGATATGGAAAGGAGCATGTCAGGCATAAAGAAAAGGAGACAATACAAAGCTCAAAGATAAGGGAGAAAATTTACCAGCTAAAGTGGAGATGGACAGTTACTGTCAGGTACACATGTTGCCAAGTAAACAAGGTAAATGGAGCAAAACAGTAATTGAATGACACCTGAGGAAAGGCAAAAGGAGCAGATGTAGACAAAATAAGATGGGAGTATGATGAAGAGAGTCGCTACAGCAATGGAAATTGTTCGATGAGATAATCATCACTACATAGTATAAAACAGTCGCTTGCGCTGTCTGTCCCTATGTATGCTTAAATCTTTAAAACTACGCAACGGATTTTGATGCGGTTTTTTTTAATAGAAGAGTGACTCTTAAGGAAGGTTTATATGTAGACGGGCGGGTCGCTAGTTTAATATAAACTTATTAAATTAAAACATGATGCAAAGCATCCTAATTCAGATTAAAACGGCAATTTTATTGATTGTTTGATAGATTGCCCACATTCAAAGTCTAGAGCGTCGGCTTAGCTGGACTGCTATTTGGAAGAAGTGTATCATTGATTTCTGTATTTATCTGCTTACATATTTTATAGAATTTTATATTGACATTGGAGAAATAGAGGATTACATAAAAACCGTAATAGGGCATTTTTTTTCAAGGTTGTACCAACAGATTTGTAATGATTTTTTTTGGAACTTATTAATTGTAGAACTTTAGGGTGTTGAAGCATTTTTAGTAGTCTTATGCCCGGTTTCTGAAGTCACTAGTTAAACCTTTAATAGCAATTGATCCGTTAAAGTTATGTTTAGGTTAAACGACGTTTATCTCTTCGTGCGTTTCTGAGTGCTCTACGAACAGTTCGATAACTATTGACAGATAAATAGTTCCTTCCGCTGCCGCTAGATGGATCTTAATAGTTTGTCATACGTAGACTGCTGTTAATGCCTTAATTCAACATCAATTCCGGTTGATTTTTGTAAAAATTATAATTTGAGAAAACTTAGCCACTTTATAGTAATTAATAAATAAATGATAACGAAAATTAAAATACCTAGTTTATTTGCCAGTGGCTGTATGAACAAAAATTGACAGTTGATACTTCAAAAACAAAAACTTCAATCGTAAAAAACGTCAAATAGTTATGGAGCCGATAAACGGCAAACTTTGGTCAGTTAAGTTAAACCTAGTTAAAACGGAGTTTATCTTTGAGTCGTTGTTCGGAAACGCAGTTGTCAAAGTTAACGGACCAATAGCGTTTACGGACAGATAAACCACCGATAAAAGTACTTCAGAAACCGGGCATTAGGTATCTTAATTTAGCAATGGTTTTGTAAAACATACGGAAATTAAATTTATACAGCGATTTCAAAGTGGCTCGGGCTCATATTTGATTCCCTTCCGTTACCATATACATTTATTGATATAAATTGAAAGAAAGTGAAATGGGGATGGGGAAGTGCTTTACTTACTTGAAAATATAGTAAGTTATGAAAATAAGTTTTATTTTTAAAACATTATGAATTAATTTGAAAGAAATTACGATTATTGTAACTATTTCGTTACCAGACGACCAAAACTACTTACAATTTTCTTTACCAGTTGGACGTTATGAGGTTTACCCGACAAATTTATTTATACGTGGATACTTTAGTAAAAAGTTTATCCATATAATACACAAATTGCAATGTTTATCAATTGGGGATTTAATAATAAAATAAAATGTTGATTATTTTCAAAGGACGGTAACGAAAATAATGGTAACGAAATCATAAGGCTGCAGTTATACCAAGATCACAAATCCACAAAAGCTTTATTAACCCGACTGACCAAAGCAAAATGAGGGTTATGGTTATCGCATATTTATAGTGGTTACATTTTAGACTTTCCTGACCAATACTGATTATTGAGAGACAAATTTTATTATGAGCAACTGCAATGGTATTAGGTAGGTACCTATTCTTTGGTGGATGTTTCATTTTTCGGGATAGTTTGATAGTTTGGTAGTTGCAATTTTTCTTGCCTTTATATATATTTTTTTATTCTCGCCAACTCCTTTTTTCTTTGGATTTCATATTTAATAGGGTCATTTTTAATCCTTTCCCGATACCGTTTTTGTTTTTCGGCAGCTGTGAGAGGAGCCATTTCTATAACAAATGTAGGTAGTTTAGTCGTATTATTTAAATTTAATTGACATATCTGCGATTAATGTTATTGCAACTACGCAGCAGATTAAAAATAACACGTTGCATTATTCTAAAGATAATTTTGCAAACCGTATAAGATGATTTACTTTTGTGGTACAAATAAATACTATAATTTATTCAAATGTGATCTCAGTGTAATCATAACTTTATGTTTCCATTCCGTTACTTTTTAGATTCCCCTTATACATGACTGCCGACATGGCAACGAAAGGGGAAGTAACGGGAGTAATGTTTTGCACTTTGAAATACAAATTAAATATGCATTCGATCTTGATTGTAAAGATATTTTAGTGGAATTGAGTTTAGATATAAAAAAATATTTAGGTAAATGTATCACAACAACATAAAGATAAAGATTTTACCTTCAAATCTTGGTAACGGAGTGGTGGAACCCTTTTTGAACCACGCAAAGCACGACCCTTCAACACACAATTTTTTCGTTTACTGACCGTTTAAAGACAAATATTGTGTCGGTACGTGAAAACAAATGTTGTTAGATGAAAATAAAGATATATTTTGGTAATATAAATGATACCTTAAGCCTAATATACGGTAACGGAAAGGGGGAATTCCCCTTATGTCGAATGTGGTGGACACGATTTAAACTAGTTTTTTGTTAAATATTAACTCTAAAGGAGACAAATTAAGGGCGTTTTTAGTAAATTCACATATTAGACTCCCAAAAACAAGTATTGTCATGTACGACAAAAGTTTCCAAACTTGTTTATTTGAAGTTCGAAAATGTAACACCAGGCCTGGACGCGGAAAAAATTGGGGGTCTTAGGGAACAAAAATAACAAAAAAACTGTAAATTTAACGTTATTGAATACTTCTAGTAGCATCATTTTAAACGTAAGAGTATTGTTTATCTGGTAATTTAGCTAGAAGTCAAAGTTTTTAACATAATCATATAAAAAAGATTTAATGAAGTTGTCGGACACGTGAAAAACGCTAGGTACACTAGAAAAAAAAAATGCCCAATAACAACATTGGCAATAGGCCCCCACCCCCCCACCTCATCCACAGTAAAACGTAGTGATTATAATATTCTTTGATGCATAGAATTCGAACTATTCCATTTCTGTATGATTTCTTTGAAAATCGAAGTTTGAAGTTACGGTACCTCCGTCCCTTTCTCTCGATTTAGCCTCTCGAATGATGAGTGACAGGGATGGAGCTAACGTAACATCGAACTACGAGTAACAAAGTAGGGCCTCAGGTCTAGCAGTAGACAGTGACACGGCCAGACATCTAACACAACCCGGATCTTTGTTTATGGGAATATAAATCTGTTTCTGTATATTTGGTACGGGGCGAATCTCCTCAAAACAATATTTTTGACGAAAAAAAACAAGATTTTGTAAACCTCGCGACAGAGATTCTATTTAAGGCCAGTTTTACGTATATATCAAAAATATACTATTTCGTGATAAAGGCACCAAAACCAGTACAATAGATTCGGATTTTTTTCAAAATTATTAAAAAATGGTGTTGCTGCTAATGACGTTTTGGGAGAATAATGACATTATTGCAGAAAATAATGACACATTGTTACCGACAATGATGAATTTCTAATTATATAATAACATATGTTATTTTAGATAATTTTTTTGTTATGATTTTATGACAGGAACGACGAAAATAAAATGCGTTTATATAGAAATCAGTTTTTTTTTAAATTTACCGTTATGGTTATCTAGAATAACATCTAAAATTTTCGATTCTTCGGTCTCCTGATTGGATACTCTAATGATAATAGACTTTTAACAGAAACAAAAAGCAAAACTTAAGCTATAAGCAAACATTTTCGTAAAATACTAGCCTTAGATAGACTTTACATTTATATAATACGATTTTATGTCAATAAACTAAACCCTGATATCTTAACCGCTATTTTAATTTTAACAGTTTTATAAAAATACAACAACCTTTAAACTAATCAGACTTTAAAAAGGTAAAGGAGAATACCATCATTGTATTCCACCATTTAAAAAAAATCTTTCCTTCGATTACCCTTAATAGACTATAACAATAATGTTTATACAAAACATTAAAATAAAACAAACAGCTCTTATACTAAATAAACATTAAAGGGTGATGGGCAATTTTGTATGGACCCAGTCCCCACCCTCCAACAGTCACGGGATGCATGTTTATATGTTCGTTAGGACCCAAAACAAGACAAAATAACTATTTTAGTAACTAAATCGATGGGATTTTTTCTATGAAAAAAACCTTTCAAGAGTCATGCAATGCCGGAATGTGTTCATTTTTAAACCAATTCCATATGATATGATAATGGTTTTCCAAGAAAACCCCATACATAGGACGATCGTCGTCATAGTAAAAAATCATCAGGTTGCCAAGATCTATCAAATGAGATATGTTTCGTTTCTGTTGGTGGGTGGGGACATTTTGCCCATTGTCCTTTGTCAAAATTATAGCTTTTGAGCAAAAAGCGATTAAAATGATTTTTTTCAAACAGTACTAACATCAGTTTTACAAATTTTATCGTTGGTCCCTTTGTTGCGAGAGGATAATTCTTTCTTTTTTTCCTTTTGTTTTAAATATCTTTCTCTTCGCTTTTTTCTTTGTATTTCTTTTAATTCTGGATCGTTTTTTATTTCATTATACCGCCGTCTTTTACTGATCTTTTGAGCCAGTTTTCTTCTGGCCAGCGCTTCTTCGTCTTTTTTTTGATTTAGGGGGCATTTTTGACTGTGGATGTTTTTTTAAATTGTAAGATCTGTAAAAAAAACAAAATTAATTATATTTGTGGTCAGTAGAATAGGCCAAAGATAAAATAAACCAATACACCGTGTAACTCCATTAATCATGTATTTTTAAGGATCAAGAGTGACATTCTTAATGATATGTTACCACATATATAATATTCACTTGATTATTATGATCCTATGAATTTCATTAACTATATAAGCCAATCTCTGTTTTCGCTAATACGTCTATACTAAAACTACTAAACTATGGAAATCCAGATTTAGAAGAATAACTCAACTAAAAAGACATATGCTAAAATCATTGTTGGTAACAATCGTCATTGTTATACTAAACACATCATCATTGTCAGCAACACATGTCTTTGTCGTCTCCTGCTAGGTTGCTCCAAATGATGTTGCCACTAATGACAAATTCTAGAAAGATCGCCATTTACAAAAGAGTTAGGTACATTAAGCGAGAAAAAGTGCACTAACAGTATTAGTTTCACGCAGTCTTCGACGTTGTTACATAAAAACACTTAACTGAGAATGAATAATTGAGATATAGTCAAAAATAACAATGACGATTGTTATGACACATTTTGGAGAATCAAATTCAAACACTTACCGCTCGAATCGTGCGACGTCCGTTACCTCCAAAGCGTGCCGGCCCACTGAGGCTCGGGGTGACGCGTCGCTTAAACGTCACTTGACACTTCTGTTGCGTTTGGTTTTACGTAAAAAATGTACATTTAACACTGTTGCCGCAAAAGACCGGAATTTTTTGAAAATTGTTTGATAGCATTTTTGAGTAACTTCTAATCAACTTTTCTAACATTATTATAATGAAAAACGTTCTTCATTTACCCAAGTTCTATATTTAGCCACACAGATTAACATATTCATTAGAGTGATTTTTTTATTTCACGAAATGTTGAAAACTATGCCCGGGCGACACGCCAAATATTGACGATTTTTACAGTAAATCCGCTGTAACTAAATTATGTGTGATTAAAGCTCAAAATGGCTCCGATTGCATCTTCCTTATTTATTTACGCAGTGGAATAAAAATGTTTGGCTTTGAAATCGTTCAGCATTCATGAGCATTATATCGAGACATACATTTTGGCGCTCTGAAATATTCACCCGGTACCCTAAAGTAATGTCTTACGCGAGCAATTTGCTCGCGAACGCGAAGCGAAATCATGTCGCTCATTCAATACAAAACGGCCACATTCCAAAATCAGTCAGAGTTGCATTTCAAAATTAGAAGCTGTTGGTATAAGATTTTCATTGCAAAAGCAAATGGTTTTGGAATGTGGCCGTTTTGCATTCAATGAGCGATGTGGGAGACTTCCGAATACGCAGCTGTTTGTCGTGAATCGCTTCCGTAGGACACAGTGTTAATTTGAATTAGTCAAGTTTCTAGAGAAAAGGCCGTACTGTTTATAGTCTTAGCCTATCATGCGGACGAAGACTAAAAAAAACATTTTGACAACACAAGACAAGTGACAGTTTGAGAGATTGAGGTTATGTATTGGTCTTATTGTTGTTTTCATTTCGTAAATAATGGCTACCTTTACAACGGACGCAGAAATCTGCATTAAACGGGAGATTGAAATTACGAACAGTGAAACGCAGCTCGATGACTTAGTATCGCGCTTTGACATCGTTCCAACATGCAAGTGGATCCAGGACAACAACTATGAAAGGGTAATCAATGAACTTTTGTGTAACTACAGGCGTTTGAACGGGGGCCTTACTTTGAAAATCGAAGTTATGATATCTCCTTTTCCCAATTTAATCTCGAATGAGAAGTGGAAGGGAGAGCGCATCCGAGGTTCAATACTTCGTAAAAACGACCCTGATGTATTTACTGTGACCTTGCTAGTATAGATACGTGGAAGATTACTACGTATTTTTAGGGTTGTTTAATGTATTTTATCACTACCAATTGCGGTCGGAATCGCGTACTAAGGGCCCCAAGGGTTCGGGTGGTAGCCCTACTCAGACTAACTGCTTGGACCGAGAGAAAGGCGGACAACGGGCTTAGTTGTTGGGTCCCATTTGGGTACGGAACTGTATTATCTGGTTAAAGGTCCATCCAAAATTTTATACTTAATAAGGTTTCAGTCATTCATTACATTTTAAAAACCCCTATTCATAGAAAGCTAACTAAGTGGAACATAGGTAAATAATTGTGATGACTACCTAACTTAAAAGATTTAATAAAAATTATGTATGGCATGTAAGGTTAAAATCCCTCCATCCCTCATCAAGAAAATAGGGCTTGTAGAAATCTATTTCGCTTGATTCTGATCAAAAGCTTCTATTTCATCTGTTCTACGTCTTCATTCAGTGATCTCTTTTTCAACAGTAAAGATGCTTTAATAGTTATTTGAATACATTTCAGGTTTGTCTTCAGTTTCCCGATGACTTATTAGGAGTTAGTGTTAAGATATATGAAGAAATAAAGAACAGAGTTGATGTTGACCTATACATACTCGGTGACACATCTTACGCCAGGTACTAAATATTTTTTAACAGGACCTTTGATTTAACCGATTCATTAAAATTTAAATGTAAGATAAGATAATTAAGATAAAAGACATTAATTCAGTGTTTAGGCTGTAGACATGATTATTAAGCTTTAACACAATCTTTCACAGCTGTTGTGTTGACACAGTAGCAGCTATGCACGTTAAAGGAGATGCCGTAGTACACTATGGCCACAGCTGTTTCTCTCTATGGAACATACCCGTGTTCACAGTGCTACCGAAGAGAGATTTAGACGTAGAGACCACATTCAATACCGTACTGCAGCACTTTAGCAGTGATGATGTGAAACTTTGCCTGTTCTATGATGCAGAGTTTGAACACAGTGAGAGCAATTCCAATTATTAATTAAATGTATCATTCATTGAATACAAAACGGACACATTCCAAAATCAGTCAGTGTTGCATTTTAAAATTGGAAGCTGTTTGTATAAGATTTTCAATGCAAGAGAAAATTATTTTGGAATGTGTCCATTTTTTATTCAATATGATAAAAAAGGTGATGTGGTTAAGAAATATAAATAGAATAGTTGTAGTGTAATTGTACTTGTTTTTTTTGTTATATTGCCCGTGTGTTGTATTTCTTTTTTATTCTTATGTTTATGTATGCATGTATATACTCTTTATTGTACACTCAGTATACATACATAAACATGGTTTCTGGCTCCCGGGTCTCTCCTTAGTTTCTCACCCCCTAAATCAAGTTAGATTTCCACAATATTTGAATATTTTGTAGTTATTACGAAAAAGTAGGTTTGTATGTTTCTTGGAAATACATACATTAAAACACGCCTGTTTCCCAGAGGGGTAGGCAGAGACCACTTCTTTCTTTCTTGGAAATAAATAAATTAAAAAAGAAAATACATACAAACCTATGTTTATCTTTTTCTTTTTTTAATTTATTTCTTTCCAATGAATATTTAGTAGTACTGTTAGGCGATGGGCTTGCACCCTGTCATATTGCCAACAAATAAAAAAATCGGGAAATTCGGTGACAGAAACGTTATCCCATTTTGTATGGACATTTTCAGAATCACATTCTTCTTCACTATATCTAGACTATCACATTTTCCAGTAAATCTGTCTACCCGCTGGTTCTCGCAGTACCCTAGTGGCTACATCGCCAGCATATCGCAGTCGGCGCACGCGCATCGGTTCGTGGGGCGAGTGGTGCGCGACGCGAAGGGCGCCGCGCTCCCGCCCGACGTACTGAGGGGCTGCGTGTGCGTCTACCTGGGCTCCAGGGGACAGACGCTGTTCAATTATACAATATCTGTTGCAGGTAATTTTTAAATGATTCCTAACCATATTGAACCACGAAATCATACGTCTGACTAGTCTACATTGAAGTTAATTTTTTTTTAAATATTATTTTACATTTAAAATAATATTAAAAAAATGTAGTAGAAAATAATAATAATAAAAACACAAATGATTTTTATACTACCCTACCCCCTACTAGTACTGTCCCAGGGCATGTTAATAAATCCAATTATAATGCCTCTTTGCTTGCCCCTAATTTATACTAGTTACTTTACCGGTAAGGTGGAGTCGCAGGATGTTTACAATTAATTAAATGTTTAAATCTAGAACTTTGCGCATGAATAGGCTATTCTGTTCCCCATTCACATTGGAACAAGACTTTTTAATTTTACAGCTGAAGACTGGTATCTCCTGGACCCTGGAATAAATACAGTAGAACGTATAGACGAAACAGCCTGGTTTAAACGTCGAAGGTTCCTCGTGGAGAAGTGCAAGGACGCCAGGGTGGTGGGAATCCTGGTCTGCCAGCTCTCCGGGGCTCACACTAAGGACATCATCAGCCGGTTGAAGCAGCTGTGCCGGGTCAACGGGAAGAAGAGCTATATTGTGTCGGTGGGGAAACCCAATGTGGCGAAATTGGCGAATTTTCCTGAAGTGAGTTGTTCTTTTAACCTTTTGGCCTCCGCTGACGGCTCTGGCCGCCTACTGAAAGTCGTGCCACTGTCGCCATCGTCAGCCGCGGCCGTCACGCGTTCAAGATTAATAGAGATTTTGTTTCGTATCAATTAAGTTGTAATTTGCATAGCATAGCAAACATGCTTGGCGTGTGACCTTTGATGTAGGGCGTCCAAAAGGCGAACAAATTAAAAGTCATGTAAATGGATGGATGGATTTCATGAGCTTGTATTAAATTAAGTTAGTTGGGGTCTTCGGAAGTTATCTTCTCGGAAAGAAGCGAACGCAACTATACTCTATCTGACCAAACCACATGGCTCCTTTAAACAGCCAATCATAATCGTTTTGTCGAGGTTGACAAACTATGTCACGTGGTTTTTTGTTTGCATTTAGTTAAGTAGCTAAACAAATGAAGATGAAATGGGTTGGTTGTTTTTATTTATGATTACGATTTAATTATCATTATTTTCTGCAATGTCGAATGGGCGAGAGTTCTCAAATGGCGACCTCGTACTAGAAGACGGCGTAACCGGCCCCCATAAAATATAAGAACTACCTCGGGGTTACCTTGACATATTAAAGCAGTTCAGTTAAGTTTAAGAGAAAGGGACAGAGCTTTAGCAATTATACTAACTCATTCTACTCCAAGGTTAACTGGAAGAGATCCCATATGGGATAAGTTCGCCTATGTAGATTATTTATATTGATGCAAACATGTCTTGTAATTGTTTATGTGCAATAAAGAGTTTTACATACATACATACTAAAGCAATTCAGTTTAGTTTGAGAGAAAGGGACAGAGCTATAGCAGTTATACAGCTGTCCCTTTCTTTCAACCTAAATGGTAAACCCGTGGTAAGGAATGACGATGAAGATGAATAACGGTTCGTACAGCTTGTATCTTTACAAAAAACAGGAAATATCATGATCGTCCACTATCTAAACCTACGACTACCTTCAGAGAGTCCAGCTATTCATGTTTATCTTCTGTTTCAGATCGACATCTACGCGATGGTGGCTTGTCCAGAGAATGACCTCTACAGCACCAGAGACTTCTACAAGCCTATCATGTACCCATTTGAATTGGAAGTTGCTTTGAATTCAAACAGAGAGCCTTACTTTACCAACCACGTGACAGACTATGGAGAACTCCTACCGGGGAGGAAATATTACTGTGATATAGAACACGTGAAAGAATTGACCGACGTCAGTCTCATTACAGGAAACATTAGAGAGACCAAAGTACAATCATCAGATGACACTAGCACAGAGTTAGAAATAAAACAGAACTGGGCTCTGGAAAGGATAGGACAGAACCTACAAAACAGATCATGGCAGGGTCTAGAACAAAAGCTAGGCGAGACCAAGGTGAAGCTAGCCGAGCGGGGACGGTCAGGGATACCTCTGCAGTACACAAACGAGCCAGAGTGATTTGAATTATATATATTTTCTATTTACAGTGCTTATTACACTTACAAATTGGTTCAAGTCTATAGACTGTTAATAATAAATTGTGTGAAGGGATACATAGTTTTTTTAGTTAAAGAAAAGGTGTGAAGCATTGTAGGCCTCTATTCTTTCTGCCCTCCACAGCAAATAAGCTGTATTCCAAAATCAATAACCAAAGCAGTTGTAGTTCTCTTCTCTTAGAAATAAGGTTGATATTGCAACAGGAGTTTTATCTGACTTACTGCGTATTAGCTTAGGAGGGCAGCTTTAGGGTAAACCATATGGCCTTTGACTCATCATTACTTTAGATCTTATTTACTTGACAGTAAGGCACTGGTCCCACTAAGGCCGAGGGAGCGATTAGCTATCAACTATTTGGGTTATTCCCACCTGTTACCACCAATTTGTTACCACTGAAAACAGCTAAACCCACCCACACATATTTCCCATTTTGTTACCACTAAACTAAATTATTATTCCCAGTAGTTAGTAACAGGTGGGGAAAAGAATCCCAGCTGTTACCAGTGGTAACAAATTAGTGGTATCAGGTGGGAATAACCCGACTATTTTCTCGCTCAAGAAACTAACAAAAGATATAGATCCCGTGTTGATAAAAGAGACGCGTATTAATAGTTACACACTGCCGGCGAGAACACTTTCCACTAGTTTGTCGAACAAAAAATATAGATCGCGTGTCAATAAAAGAGACAAATATTAATAGTAGATCGCTAGCTCGTCGCCTGTAGGACCAGTGCCATATAGCGGCAGAATTAAAAGCAATACTATAACACATCAAAAGTAATATTGTTTTACCAAATAAATTATAGCCCTGCCGGTTTTTCATGCTTCACGGGACGGTCGACCAATCACAGCCTAAAGAGCTTTATCACAACAGTGTAGCTATTTGTGAGCGTGATTATAGGGACGCCATCGATCGATATGTCGCAAGCGCGCGTCGTATAGTTAATATTAGCATTTTACATTGAATTCGACTACATCGCAGTTAGTCGCCTTTGATATTATGGCAGCGTAGCTATCTTAACGTAATTCCGTAAAATTTGTATGGAAAACTACAATGCCATGTGAAACTAGGATAATGGCACACGCTGGGCCAGTGTATAGAAACCATTACAAATAGCCATAGTGTGATAAAACGCAGAAACATAACAAAACCTAACTTGTGATCTAATTTGTATGACTGATTCACCTTCTGTTGTATTCATTGTGTGCTAATACATTGAAGTTAAGCATTGGTTTTCTGATTGAGAGGGTTCTGTGGGGACTTGAGCCACTCTTTCCTGAGCAGCTGTTTGAGTTGCGAGAGCCTTAAAGTGGGGTTCTCTGCCTTCAGCCGCGGGAGGGTGACTTCTTCGAACGCTGTGTACGCTGCCTTTAGCCTCTTCTCTGGGTGCCTGTCGATGTCTGCTTTATCCCCAAAACTGCAAAAAAAGAAAAAAACATCCGGTTAAGAGTGTATGCAGAATATAAATGTAATGTAATTTAAGTTTCCCCTGCATATGGCCTGCTTAATATTGCAGATAATTATTTCTCTAGGGATTGTGAAACTGCCCTGTAACTGTAAATGACAACATACATTTACAGTTTTCCTCAAGTCTTTTACAATACAATAGTAAAAAGAGGTATAGAACTTTCTAAAGTCGTCGTAGCCTAGCTGGTTTATTTACACATCACATCATAAATGGAGTGACGGAAACAATTTTCCTGTTTTGTCATTATACTGCAACATATGGAAACAGGAAGTTCATTTTCCCGGTTGTTTGTTACCTGAGGACAGAGATAGCCTCCTCCACAGACTGCGCCACCTCCCCATCCAGCTGTATCCTGTTGAGATTCTCCTCCAATGGCGGCTCTTCGACGACAACTCGAGCAGGCTGTGATCAAAACAACATAGATTAGAAGTGCAAAAATCTTTTTGACGTTATTTTGTTCGGCAAGTTTCGTTGCTGACTCTACCACCTCAATTTATATGAAACTATCTATTGCCTTTGACTATATCCATGTAGAAGTCTGTTATCGCTTTTCCCGCTTATGTCTATGCCTGGGATTCAAGCGACCTCCACACCAAGAAGTTTATCCATGAAAGTGTAACAAACATACAGACCGATAAACGTATAGAGTTACTTTCACATTTCAAATATTGGTGTGGATCAGAGGATTATTGCTAGAAGCTGGTGATGCCTGTTGATCATAGCCCAGAACAGGTTGTCAGTTAGGCAAGGAAATATTTTCCTAAATCCTAAACAATCAACTTCAAAACGGAACAATTGTTTTCATTTTCTATGCAGACTCGCCTTCGGACTGTCAAAATAAAAACAATTGGGATCACAAATGCATTAGACATAAGGCCTGTTGATCAGTAACATATGCAACTACAGTGTGCAGGTGTTATCTATTTAAATATTTATTTATGTATTGTTTATTTAGAGAACCAACAGCCATACATTTCAAATATGTCTATTGAGATTTGTACAACAACCTGATCAATAATATGTGCAACTTAATAGCATGCAGGTGTATTGAAATTTTGAATGTGTTCATGGACTTTAATTGCTGACTGTCCATGTCCTAACTCAAACAAGATGAGGTAATCCTATGAATTAATGCAGGTATCATTTATTTACACACTAGGTTCTGCCCGCAACTTCTACTTTTCAATTTCAATGATTGTTATTGCCTCAGGAATTTCAGCCAAATCTGTCCACTGTTGAAGGAATAACAAACTAACACACAAACTTTCGCATATAAAATATTAGTAGGATTAGAAGGCTAAATTGATAATAATTTTAAGCGAAGATTTGTAACAAACCACTGGTTTAGGGGGCTCTGCCTTGGAACTCTTCTCTTGGATCTTTGATATCTGTGCCCTGGTTATCTTGGGTACTGGTGCAACCTTTGTTGGTTTCATGGACTCCATCTCCTGTTCTAAAAGAACCTTGGCCTCTTGTTTCTTTTGGAGCTGTTCTAGACGCTTCTTCTCTTGTTCATCCTAAAATTTTAAAGAATAAATTGTAAGATATTTACAATTGAAAGTTACAGACATCTTAATACAAATGTTGACTAGGTGACTGGTGGACAACGATCGCCGTCACGAAATCTCGATCTCGGCCAGAAAAATGTCCTTATCGTTGTCGAGTCGTTGACGGCGTGCGGTGCACAAACGGCCTAAGCCTTAGGCCACAAGACAAGTATGCTGTAGGTATGATTAATTCCCTTAGGCCCAAAGGGAATTAATCATACAGCATACTTGTCAAGACTACACGCAGTTCCAACCTTTTTCTGTAGTTTCTTCTTTTGCTTGTCATCGTTATCTTCCCAAGCTGCATCTTCTACCATTTTTTTAATCTTGGTCTCCTTTTCGGTCTTGGCATCTTCTTTCCGCTGCCGTGCTGCAACTGCCTTGCTGTTTTCACCAACGAATTTCTTCGGCATGATGCTATTTAAAACAAATTTTGGGTAAGCTTTAGCAGGGTGTCATATGTCCCTAAGTTGTTTAACCCCTTGTATGCTTAGACACGGATCCGTGCCAGTTCATGAACTGCGAAAGCACGGATCCGTTCCAATCCCCTGCGTGCCTATCCGAATTTTATTTTGAATCTTCTTATATAGCAACGTAGGTCTAAAATCGATTGTAGGTCAAGCCAATAAAGTGTAGAAATTTTCAAAAAATCGCTCCTATCATAAAAATATTCAGTATGGCCGTCATTCCTCTGGGATTGACGTCACGTGACCGATCACGTGACCGCGTCGCCGCACTGGGCCGTCAAATTCTGAAACGGCTCCCGCATACGAGGGGTTAAACTGCAGACTTTAAAGCGGTAATTTAGTAGACGACATAAACAAAACCATTTTTCACCATTTAGGAAGAACATTAATAGCTTACCTTATGGATAATAAGATTACAGACAAGCTTTACTATAAAAGGGTTTTATCACTTTGTTAAAACTGTAATCGCAGTGAAAATTTAGAAATTTCGCGAAAGAAAATAAATGTTGACTTGTTTTTTTTTCTAATATTAGGGTTTTTACTTTTCAGTCAATCAGACAAGTCAGTTTTAGTTACGGTGAAAAACGCTCATATAAATAGCGATAAACATCTGTGCTCGTTTGCTTGAAAGCTTCTTGAAAGGGACATCACTAAATTGTTGATGACGTTTCTTTCTTATCTGTGATTCATGTCATAACTGTCAAAAACGCCAAGTTGGGAATCGAAAACAAAATACACCTCGAGGTTTTAAAACAATTTCTGTATAAATAAAACGAAAATGGCTTTAGTAGCTTATGAAAATAGTGACTCCAGTGAATTTGAAGACGAAGAAAATGACTCGTCTACTACTCCTGTTGTTCTATTAAACAAGAAAGATGAAGGTGAAATTCTTTAACTTATTTATAACAATCTCTTCACTTTACCATCTTGTTAACTGGCTATTTCGTTAATCAAATCCCTTCCAGTTTCAGAACCATCCGTATCAGATCCTACAAAGCAGATAGAGGAAGAAACTTCAAGTCAAAGTCTTTTTAACCTTCTACCTCGACCATCGCACAAAACGTCTACAGTTTTAGAAGAAGACGACGAATTTTTGCACAAAAAAGAAACTGTGACTCCTGCAGTAAAGCCTAAAGCCAAAATAACTGTGCCTTCACTGAGTGATGTAAGTCAACTAAAGTTCAGACTTGCAGCAACATTCAGCTTATTAGTATTTTTTAATTGCATAGTTTCATGCGAAAGGGTTACAGCAGATTTAACAGGGCGTTACAGTTTAGACCATACATTCCAGTAGATCTCCAATTTCTCTGTTTTACTTATAAGTAATGAAATGAAAAATATATATTTGAGTTATATATTATAATATCCTGTGTTATCTGAATTAGTGAATCATGTATGCTTGCTTTTTCCTGTAACATTGTCCACATAGATTTATTTTAGGATTTAGGGTTGCCTATGTGTTAATCCAGGGTGTAAGCTATCTCAATCCCAAATGTTATCCCAATCTGTCCAGCCATTTTGTTGGAACAAACATACTAACTTACACAAATTTTCACATTTAACAACTTACTTTCAGTTCAGAGATGTGGGAGATACTGTGCCGGCTGCCAAACCCAGAAAAGCAAATGGGGTAAGTGTATGTTAATAATATATTTTATAAATCTACAGTATTCCCAGCTTCTTAATAGCTTTCTGACTATCACTATTATGCTTGCATTCTCATCTGACAGTATATTTTGTCCCTTGTTTTTCATAGAAAAACAAAGATTGCTGACAGCTATTAGGAAAATGTTAGCACTGTAAATTATAAATAGTGGTCAAAATAGCTAGTGCCTATTTGCCAATGATGATGATGATGATGGTGACGATGATGATGATGATGATAATGATGTTGTATGTTAAGATAAATAGGCACTACCTATTCCTAGAACATGTGGCAATTTCAGTTTGAAAAAATTTTTTGGTCCTTTTTTTAGGGTTAAAAAGGTAAAAAAAGGAACCCTTAAACTTAAACCCCGTGAGACTTCGGTGTCCGTCTGTCTGTATGTCACACCAGGTTTTCTCAGTAACTACAAATGCTATCAACTTGAAATATGGCATAGTTGTACAACTTGCTTGTCTGCATCTTTTTGTAGTAAAAAAATACAGAATTAATTTTATTATGAATTTAAAAGCCGTCTAGAATGGGGGGTTGAAAAATGAAACTGGTTTGATTATTGCAAATAGAGTTTTATATGAAAGGGCTCAATCTGCACATTTTTTTTTTTTTTTTTTTTTCTCAAGTAATTTTTTGATTTATAGCCAAAAATGTACAAAAAATTACTCTCTCCCCCTTTTCTCAGAATTCTATTAATCAAAAATCTGATACAATCCTAATATAGTATACAAAAATAATTACTTATATTTTATGGAAAAATAAAATGTAGTGTTCATTTTTCAGTTTTTGAGAAATAATAAATAAACTGAAATCACTATTAAAATTTAGGCTAGTCAAAATGGGCCTTATTGCATTGATAATAAAGTTCATAACAAAATGAATATTTTCTCTTGTGGTTACCTAGGATGTTATCTAAAATACGGAACCCTCGGTGCGCGAGTCCGACTCGCACTTGACCGGTTTTTTTTACCAAGCTGTACTTACACTTGAATTTCTTAGTTTATTCTAACATTAAATATTGTTTTCACATTTTCAGAAAAAGTCTGGCCTGTTAAGTATGCTCCCCGAACCCAAGAATGCAGTCATGGCAACATCAAAATCATTAATACCTCATGTATTAACTCGGAAACCTATGCCGAATGTCACACCTGTGAAGAAAAAGCTCTTGCCATCAGTTAAAAAAAATAAACCAGACACACTGGCCATAGACTCTGACGATAGTGACAATGATGAGGTGCAAAATGACTTCTTCTCCATTAACAAACCTGCTGACTTACCAGTTGATGATATGCCATTAGATATAGATGAAAAAGTCAGTTTGAAAAAAGAACAATCAAGAACTGTCAACCCAAGTATACAAAAGCTACCAAGGGATATTCAATCTTATTTCAAACCTGATCCAGTAGAGAATCAGGTGCAGGAAGATTACTCAATGTCGAGTTCTAGTAGCATGGGTTATAATGGCAACTCAGAGTATGGCAATCAGTACCCAGTGGCTCAAGAAGCAAATAATGCGGTTTTAGACGAAGAAGCTGTAAGTGTAGTGGTTTAAATTTTGTTGATAAATTCAAATTAATAATGTAATTTTAAAAGAAAAGTGCACATAGTGAATAACTAGAATTAACAACGGTAACTTTTCCATTACGTCACGAATATTAAACCTAGCATAGCGCGCGTCGCTGGGGACAAATCCGCGAGTGAACGGGTCACGCTCACGGCATATAAATCACAGTCCATTCGGCGCTCGCCGGTTAAAGTGGCGCCCCGCCGAACAAGTCCATGCATGTATCACTACTATCCACTATCAGTGCTTGCTTGGGCGTAATTATTATTAAACTTGGTTGGAGTTACTCTCGTGTGTCTTGATTTAAATGTGTATATTTTGCTCGTTTTTACAGCCATTACCTGATTCACACTCGCTTCTTTTTTACACAACTGCCCAAAAGAAGGAGTGTAATGTTTTCAGGGTTCACATATAAATGTATGTATGTATGTATATATGATTCATTATTTCGCTATAACTTCTAAATGCCTGAGCCGATTTAGATGCGTTTGTTATCTTTAGAATCCTTTCATCTTCTAGGGTGACATTGTAAACGTAAACTGTTAAAATTTAAATAAGAACAATGGAAAAATGACTATTAATTATGTAAAAAAAATCTTCTAGTCGAAGTCGGGGGTAATGTTTCTACTAAGAGATGTCCTTAAAAGTCCCCCGATTGCATTAAAAAAATATACCAACAAAAACTTTTTCCGTCCTATTCGTATTTTTTTTTTTTTTTTACATTCCTTTCAAGTGTAAGGTGTAACTCCAGCTTTTCCTTCCTAGATTCTCAAACTCTGCGGTACGCGCGGCAAGCGCAAACGGGAGGACATCCAGATAGTGGACGTGAACCAGCAGGAAGTGCTGGCGGACGCGCGCGAGTGGCTCGTCAAGGGTCTGATGGATGACACCACCAAGAGGATGTCGAGCAGCAAGCGCCGCGGCGACGAGCCTACCAACCAGCAGAAGAGGAAACACCAGATCACGTATCTGGCGCATCAGGTATGTTGTTCTTTGTGGGTTCCAGCAGGCAAGAGTAAGATTTTAAGTCAAAGTTAGAAAGAGAGGGTTAGCCTTTATTCCTGATAATTATTTATATTACACTGTTCGCTATAATTTGGTTAACAGTCGTATTATTTCCCATTCTATGGTGTCTTGCTTCTTGAGTCTTAGGTTGTTTGACCATATTGTTGATGGCTATGCTGTTAGTTGAATTTAAAACTAGATCATTTGGTGGATCAGGTGGATGCCTAAAACACCATTGTAATAAATTCCAATATTATGGCCTGGGTAAATCTAAAGACCTAAAGAATAGCTAGATCTGCTAGAGACCCACTACTGGTAAATCCTTTTTGAATAAAACAATTGCATAGAGAGTAGTATATTAGTGGGACCCGCGAAGGTGTTTCTTCCTTTCTTATGCTGTTGTTTTACTTGGGATTTTATTGTAATGTCTTCTTACTTTAACTTTCAGGCCAAAGCCAATGAAGCTGAGCTGCAGAATCAATGGGCAAACAACAGGATGTCAAAGCGACAAACACAGTCCAAATATGGTTTTTAAATATAAGAGTTTAAATTAATATTATATTTCAAGCTGAAAAGTTGATCAACAGCTTGAAATAACACGAGTTAAGTACTATTTATAAGGATGTAAATAAAAATCATAATATTTCTATAAAGTTTTTTTATTTTTGAACATAATTATTACACTACAATATTAACTAACTTTAAATTACAATCGCCTTGCTTTCCTCGGGCGAGGGGGATTCCATGACACAGCGGTAGAGTCGGTGATAGACACTATCTGGAGGCCGCCCATCTGAAGACCTTTGATGGCAGCCTAGAATTGAAACAAACATATCATTAACTTGAAATTTCTGTAAATTTAGTACTAAATACATAAAACCTCATTTTACAGCTGATAAAAAATAAAATACTGGAAAAAATACATTTCAAGAATGTAATTGATGTTTTGCCAGTTTTACGAGTGGGAAGCTAGGTTCTAGTAAATGAATCACAAAACCTACCAGTCTGCCAGGTCCCAGACCTCTCACTCGCACTCTAATAGTCTTGTAACCTCGATCAATGGCTTTCTGAAAATAAAAATCATAGAAAATGACAAGAAATCACAAATAGTTAATGTATGCATACATTCTCTTTAGTTATTTATTGCTGTTGATGAAAAGCAACACAAACAAACTAAAAAAACATGTAATTGAAAAGGGATTGTGTTGTTGCACTGTTTTCCAAGACATTTTTAGGGATTACACACATCTACTTTCTTTCAACTTTTCAAGAAATAGTATTTATAAAATCTTACACTCGCTAAGCTAATAGCAGTAGTCTGTGCAGCAATGTTAGTTCCCTTCTTGGTGTTCTTGAAGCCCTCCATACCGCAGGACTTGATCAGTTTCACGGCACCAGCATGGTCCGTCATTGTGACGATGGTGTTGTTAGAGCTCACACGGATATTGCAGATTGGGAGCTGCTTGTAAGGCAACCCATCAAATAACTGGTCATCTGATTCTAGCGTCGGAAATAGGTTTTGTTTCCTGAAAATTTGAGTAATCTGATTAGCATTGAGGTTGTACTTAAAAGTCAAGAGTCAGATACAAAAGTTTTACACCACCGTAGCCGCACAAGTGTTAGGAGTCACAGGAAATTACTATTAAATCAGTTAGTTAGTGTGTGACAACATTGAGTAGGCACGAATTTATACTTTATTTGTATTACATCAAATACTGAAAAGACTAGAAATTTATATTTTTACCCATTACCATACGGGGAGTTACGGCACGCTAGTCACCAAGCAAAGCTGGTATATATGCGGTCAAAGTTTCGAGTCACAGAGATTAGAAATACACGAAGTATTTTTACAATAAAGATAATTAAAGAGGTTAGGGCCCAAATTATTGTTGTTATTATTGTAAGAATACGTACTGTTTTAGCATAGAGTCTAAGTCGACGAGCTTCTCTCCTTGAACACCTTCGTCAGCTGCTGGGATTCGTTTGTGATCAAATTTCTCGGTTTCCCTTGCCGCGGTAGTTTGAAAGAACCTCACTACATTATTCACGGGAACACGAAACGTGTTTCTAATTGAGGCTAACATGTTTACTGCTTTGTTTCTCTTATTATATGGGTTGTTATTTGTATTTTATTAGGATAAGAAATGTAGGAAAAGTAAAAACATAACCTAAAAATATTGACATTAGATCTGACAGCTGCGTTTTGTACCTGCTGCTCAAGGATACATTAACTGCGATAGCTCGACAAAAAAGATTGGATCTTTGGATTACGAGTCCTCTCCTAATTTTACTTGGGAAACACTGAAAATCACGTATTTTTTATCCTCCGCGGAAATTAATTAGGATTAACGATAATATATTTGTATCTCGAATTGATAAAATAAGTTTTGACATATTTGTCATGTGGCATAATAAACGGCGTCAGCCCCTTGCTGGTGGTGGTTGCCAGAATCACTGGTGGTTCCACAGAAGTTCCACCTGTCATGTCACCACATCAAATTTTCAAGTTTTTTTGCAATAGCTATAGTTTCCCCCTAAATTGAACGTGAGTCTAATTTGTAACGGACAAAAACGCAAGCTTTGTGTGAAATCTAGAGGAAATAAAAGATAGAAATCCGATTGCACCATTTCATAATTTAATAACTTAAAGTAATACATTGATACATTATTTCCTATAATTATCGTTTATTTCTTAAACATATTCTTGCAATATAAAACGGATTGCGTGAATCCACGCAAGGAGGCAGGTACCCCCATGGTCATCAATTGTAACTGGCCAGCTTCTGTGAGGTGATTGGCTATGACCAGTTCTGCGATGGCCCACTTGACGTTATAGACGTTGTCGGCCGGTTCCCCGACAGAAGTCTCTCTGGTGACGATGTAGTTTATAATGGTGGCGTATAGGGGGGTAGGCACCAGTCTTAGGAACATTCCGCAATCGAGAAGTTCCCTGATAAATTCTTCGTCTATTTCCTGTTTTATTATGAAGTCCTGAAATCAAGAGTTGCTAAGTGTAAATATTTTGATTTTACAATTTTGATGACAGATTTCTATACAGTGTCTAATATTTAGACTATAGTGTATTTCTATGGAACTTGCTAAATATGTAAACAAAAGACTTAACTTTGATTTGTCACTGTTTCTCCTTGAATTTTCACGCCACCTCATCAAACACCATTGAAACTATAAACTATTGAAACGGTCGTTACTTTAAAATACAAAATCACCAAATATATAACTCTAACTTGGATATTTCATTAAAAGTTTAAATGGTTTCATAAGTTAGGTTATTAGGAACTGATGGGATGACGTTTTTGTTTCTTTTAAAATCTACAATTGTCTATGATGGGTAGTGTTGTGGCTAAAGTTGGCGATATATTAAGGCCCCTACACATTACCTAACTCACGCTGATCACACTCACAGATGATATAACGGCACCTTTTGTAATAAATACTGGTGATATATCATCTTCAAGTACCGATTTTTCTTCAGATCGTGATTAAACAAATTAGAAATAAGTAACTACTTGTTTTTTACTTTCGGTATTTTAATATTCGATATGGTTTGACATAAGTAAAGGAGTATTGCCCATCACTAGTAAATTCATCATCCAGAGACAATTTCAATATGGCGGTTTGTTTACATAGTTAGCAAGTTCCATAGAATTAGACCTTACTTTTTAAATTGAATTTAAGGTTCTCTCACACCGCGCGGAGACTAAAATTAGGGACGGAACCGCTTACCATTACAGAGATAAGCGGTTCCGGTTCAGATGTGCGTTGATCGATCAATTAGCCAGTTTCTTCTTTTATATAGATTAAAGTGAATCGTTACCCTGTATTCGATCGCCGCGGCCACGACATCGTCCTTAGCCGACTCGCACTTGCTGATCAGTACGATCCAGATTATGTTGAGCACACCCTCGCCAGTAGCTTTTCCGATCAGCCATTTTAATTCCTGAAAAAAATAATTAAATATACACCATTTCAATGCGGGTAGCGACTCAGATGGACTCTGGTCAAGGTCCTACCACTAATAAAGTAAACTTTTTGGGCTATCGTTAAAGTAACTTTTTTTTAATGGCTTGTTGGTGGTGAACGAACGCTCTGGCCATCTGATGGTAAGTAGGCTCTAAACTCCAATAGACATTTTCAATCTCAACGCTGTAAACGCCTTGCTTACCCTAAGGACTAATATAACCGTACATATATTTGACAACTGTACCTATCGCAATAAGAATGAAAAGTAATTAGTAAAGACCCATTTCTGCTGTCCATGTCTGCTCTCTGCAGACTTTTCATACAGTGAAATGATCCTTACATGAGACTAAGGCCCTGTTGTTTGATCAGTAGTTAACTCAGCTAATTTTGGTGTTAAAATTCGAAAAATAATCGAAAATTTTACACATTTCCTTGAGACTTAACCAGTAGTTAAGATTTTTAACGATTAGTTTGGTTTAACTACTGATTAAACAACAGGCCGTAAGTAGATCTGGCTTAATAGTTTTCACAAAAAAAGACCTAATGGTTCCTAAGACAGTTTGCCCCAGAAAAAAGTATGAGTATGTCAGATTTACCTCTTCAGTGAGCAGCGGCCGCCTCATCATCAGCTTGATGAGCGCCAGCCCCTCCTTCGGGTCAGGGTCCGCGAGCAGCGCCGCCAAGTACTCGCAGTGGATACTCCGGGACTCGCTGTGACGAGGACAAGGACGGTTTCATCAATGTTTACTCCCTTGCAGAATATCGCCGTGATATACTTACTATTACTAATACAATAGTTAGAAGAACAACTAGAAAAGGGGTACCACAGGGGAGCGGGTGAATATTCGGGCGTTTCAACCGCCGTCATTGTTGTCTTCAATATATTGACGAAAATAATGATAACTACCAGCAACTTTTGATGTCAAAATCAATGGACCCGGGGGTAGTATTCATTCCATATAAAAGAACAAGAAAATCACAAATTTTATCTTGAATAATATGCGAAGACAATAATGACGGCGGTTAAAACGCCGAATAATCACCCGAGCATTCTTGAACCTCTATTATTTCTGATCTATATCAATGACTTACAGAATTTCACACATCAAAGTTGTTCAGGGGTAAAAATATCCCGTAGATAAGAGGGGAATCGTTACGGAAAACAACTAGTTACGTTTGAACGCGATCGGCAGTGTTCCATTTTGTCAAATACATCTGTTAAACTTTACTTGACGTTACCTGTCCCTGGTTGCCGGCCAGCAGTTAAGAATGTCGACGAGCGCCTTCTTCCTCTGCCAGGTGTTGGCGAGCTCCAGGAACTGCTTGAACACCTCGCGCCTGCCTTCCTCGGTTAAGAGTTTATCGTCTGGAAATAGTGGAAATAGGCAAAGATATAAGTCAGATGATGAGATCATTCGATGCAAACAAAGATCACACTTACGTTGTAAATGCGAAAGTTTGTGAGCGAGAGTTAGTATATTTGTTCCTCGTTCACGTTAAAATAGAAGGATGGATTAAGATAAAAATTGGAATGGAGGTAGGTTTTATTCAGAATCAACATAATATGCTTATTAATTTTTTCCGAAATAAATCACTGGGATGACAAAATTACTTACACTTGGCGAACGAAGTCGTGGGTAGAAGTTAGTTGAAAAAGCCCAAAAAAAGATAAACTTTTTTTTACACTACAATTTTTTAGGAATAAAACAAGATGTTTGCTGCAAAGGTTCAAGTCGAAAATTATCACGTTGATATTGACATTGGTACATGATGAAATTCTCTCTTTTAATCCTTTCCTTCCTCCTTCTTTTTCCCATTTTACAACTGCACTCAAGTCATCCTACCAGATCCTAAAGGGAAATAACATCTGCTCGTGCCGGGAGCCATATCTACTATACTATCTAAGAGCCTGCCGTCCTGTTGGACCGCGACGCATCTTCTAACAACAACACTGACCCGTCAGCTCGGAGCCACAGGGGGTGCCAGCCCACTCGGTGCGGAACAGGTCGGCGGTGTACTGCGCCAGCTTGAGCATGTCTCCGCTATCCCGCGGCTGTCCTCGCTGGCTCAGCGCGAGCAGCCCTATCTGCTTGTGCGGCGGGAGCCCCGACTCAGTCGCTTTTTGCATCACGCGTTCTAGTAGGTCCTCGGGGAGCTTGACGCCTTCCTTGTGGTATTGGGTGACACGGGTGACGAGCGTCGGGACTTGGCTAGAAATAACATAAATCGAATATAAAAATACATGTTTCTTGTTTGTTTATTCCCTATGCTCTCAAGAAGCATTCAGGAAAGGTATGACGCTAAGAAAATATGACAAAATAAGTTCGAGAAGAGAAGGTATTAAATCATGATGTCTCTCTGTCCAGATCGCAACGGAAGACCAGCGCTGGCTCTGCCAGCAACACGCTGAGTTGTGACCATTTCGTGACAAACTGTGCATGTTTCCAATTTGTTTTTATTTTTTTGTGTTCATTAATTTGTCACGAATAAATAATTTCTTTCTTTCTTTCTTTCTTTCAGATATGGTTGGTAATGCCTTATGTGACGGTATGCACTGACTCGGGGTCGCAGGTGTCGGCCACGTGGCGCAGCACGTCCGGCGCGGCGGCGGGCACGTGCAGGCAGTGCAGCAGCGTGGCCAGCGCGCCCGACCGCAGCTCGGCCAGCACGAGCCGCGCCAGCGCCGGCAGGATCGCCTCCAGCGAGCCGTGGCTCTGCTCCACCGACCTACGAACATGTATGCCCTCATAAAGGTCATCCACCCTACAATGCCCCGGCGCCAGGGGACCGATTTTTGACTTTCGAGCGCTCGAAAGTTTCACTTGAAAGTGACAAAAAACAATGAAATGGTATTTTTGTCACTTTCGAGTGGAGTGGTCCGTTGCATTCGTTTTGAATTCTATCAATATAAAGTATCATTTGACATCTTTCAAACCTGTTGGGTTACCCAACTTGGGTATGTATGCCGGGAAGTACACGAAGCATAAACAAACCTAGCACAATGCCATAGACATCCACAGACGAGAAAGCGTTTCATTTTTCCTACAAATATAACCAGTCAAGAATTTGTAAAATAAGCGTAAAAAAATTCCCAAATTCCATATTTTCGAAAATAAATCGTGAAAGATTTTCGCATTCGAATATTTTCTACCGCTCGGTTTTGAAATCAAGCGCTCGAAAGTCAAAAATCGGTCCCCAGATCGGCACGTCCTCGGCTCAAAGTGAAACATTGAAAATTGGGCTTTGCCCTTCGTTAATACAATACATTTTGCTGTGGACGACGTGAGGCCCGTGCCCCGGCAATTGTTTTTACTTCGACTTGACAAATTCATCGTCCAGTCACGACACGAGATTGTTGAGCAGCTTGCCACCGTTCATAATTTAGCCGTGTAATGCAAATCGGGCGTACTCGTGTGACATCGTCATGAACGTCTGATAACGAATGATACATGTCTATATTCGTGTAACAGAAAGAGTATTCTATCTTTGTCATTCGGTATTTCCATCAAATCAACTGTCAAAAAAATCTGACAGAACATCGGTTATTTATTAAATCATTAGACTCGTAAACAACGTTCGGATAAAGTCGTGCATTCTGACTTTCCCCGATGTCGTATGACCAATCATGACTTTTCCGCTGATATCGCTACGTTATAACAATTGTCGCTAAGTTACTGTTTTTCGACCTGTAATTGGTTGGCTTTGGGTGTAATCACTCGATTGTTACGTTGGCAGGCTTGGTCTTCGGGTTAACCAACAATTAAATTAAAACATAACATTAATCAAGTGATTCTAACCTATATGGCACTTCTCACCTGTCAAACACGATGACAAAGTTGGAATACTTTCCTGCGACTTTCCTTGTCTAGATATACGAGTATAACCGACTAAACCCGATTTGTATTACACGGCCAAAATACGTACAGTGGCAAGTGGCTCAACAGTCCCATGTTTTGATTTTACTAACACAAGTCAAAGCTCACTTTTCAACGTTGCACTTTTCTGGCTCACTGGTCTGGTGCCGGGGCGTTAAAGTGTGTGATGATCATGGAACGTCAACTCATATACACATGTAACACAATATCAATCTTAGTTCGAACCACTCGAATTCCATATTCAAATATTCTTGGATCACCGTCGGTTCACACGACGCGCCACGGATTAATAAACGTGGAGTAACCATGGAGTAGCTAAGCCATGCTTTGTCCTTATCTGTCATTGTGACATCTGAATTCGACAGATAAGGACAAAGCATGGCTTAGCTTCTCCACGCAAGGTTACGCCAAATCAAAATGGGCAGTAGGGTTAATGATTTCATTGTTAAAAAGGCTGGAAAGAAGGCAATTGATAGTTTTATAGCTTAAGTACTCAACCTGAGTAATTTTTGTGATAACTGATGCTGTTACTGTAAGAGAAAAGCACCGTGAGGAAATCTGCACATTCCCGCTACCTCGATGTGCAATTGCACAAAATATCTACGTTCTGTTCTACACAATCAAAATTAGTAGATATTCTAGTCATGTCACATTAAAACCGTCAAGTAGCATTAAATCATAAAAGATTTACTTACGGCCATATCTCGTCACGTGGCACTGGACTGTTGTCTATGATGCCCTGTATGGTGGTGGAGTGGAAGTTCTCCAGGAAGCGCGCCCAGCGCGTCAGCTCCTGCCCCACTTGCGTCCAAGACATCTCACTGCGGAAAGGAATCCACATTGTCAAAATCTTCAACAACATTAAAGACATGGTTATTATATTATTATTAAAACATCATCATCCATATCAAGGTCGTCATCAACAACAACATTATATTTTTCAACAACTTTACTACAGGAAATATCATTATCATCAACGCCACCATGCATATGAACACCGCAACATCATATTTATGAACATCATCATCAACTTTATTTTAATATCATTCATTATCATATCATCAACGCCATCATACATATCAACGTCGTCAACAATAAAATTATATGTACAAATAGCAACAACACTATCATCATTAACTTCATTATAATCATCATCATTATCATTACCATCAACAGCAAAATTATACACATCATGGAATAAAATTGTATAAAGATTAATTGCACAAGATATAGCAGACCGACCCCGTCCGCAATAACATCCGGCCTTTCGAGTGCTAAATTTAAGTAGGTATGCAGTAAAAAATACTGCTTTATTTTGGCGCTTTTGAAATCGATATTGTACCTAAAACTTTTGTCAAGAATTGCAGCTATGAATTTTAGGTCCCCTTGTTTACGCATAATCATAAATTATACGAATGTATGATTTCACAGAATACTAATTTCGCTACTACTAATTTTTAATTGTTATTAATCTGATACCTTTGACTTTTTTGAAATTTATAAAATTCACCTAACCTACTCTTTTCTACCAGAACTACACAAAAAAAAAAGCCTTTAAGCTGAAGAAAAATTATGCGAAAACAAAATTCGGCATAACTATACATTCGGCGTAAAAAAAATCGGCGAATTAGAGGGAACCCCTGAATTTTGCCTCTATGTAATCTAGCTTACCCCAGCTGCAAAGTAAAGCTTCGTTTTGTGTAGACTACTTACTCCTTGGTGGACTTGAAGTCGTTCTCCTGCTCCTGCTGGCAATAGTCCACTGCTTGCATCAGCATAAGGCTGCGAGTGCCCGACGGTACGCTGCAATAAACCATCAGTCAAATAATCTTTACCTAACCATCATCAACATCAACAATAAAATTATCAACACTAACAATGCTAACATCAATAACCTCAATGGTTCCAACGGAAGACCAGTGCTGACTTTAATGCCACGCGAAGCTCTGGCCTAGTTGTTAGTGACCCTGCCTGCGAAGCTAGGGGTCCTGGGTTCAAATCCCGGTAAGGGCAGATATTTGAACAGAATATTTGTTCCTGAGTCATGGATGTTTTCTATGTATTTAAGTATATATTTCTCTATATAAGTATTTATATCGTTGTATAGTACCCATACTACAAGCCTAGAGCTTATAAGCTTTAAATAGCAAATTTTCTCACTTTTCCCGTCTTAGATTTAAAATTGCGTTGTCTAAACATTTTAGTGTTGTCTGTAATTAAATTTAATATTATGTACATAAGCACACATTTTTGACGTGTTACTCTGTACTGTATTAGTTAATTGTGGCAACTTCAATGGTCAATGTGTTATGTAAGTTTTTCTGTAATATTTTTTCTTTACCTGTGGTTGCCGGGTTAGAATAGTGCCACTCCATGTCTTCCCGTGGATGTCGTAAGAGGCGACTAAGGGAATAAAGGCTTGCAGTACTGTTAGGCGATGGGCTTGCTACCTGTCACTAATACACTGGGAAACATCTTAGCCTACTTGTGCAAAATGTGGTTACAGAATTATCAACAAGTTTAAAAAGTTGTTGGTAATTATTTAGCTCTGCCTACCCCACTTTGGGAATGAAGGCGTGAGTTTATGTATGTATGTATGTATGTACTTGTAGCGTTTGTGCCCAAATAAATATTAAACATTAAAGATTTTACAATAAATACATAAATATTATCATCACTATCCACACCGTCAGTACCAACATCATCATGTGACGTGAACTCACCGACGCAAAGCTTGTTCGCTGAAGCAGGTGTCAGCGAGGAACCGGAGCAGTTCTTTCTTCGCCAGCTTGTTGAAGTAACTCGCGCACTGCCTGTAGCGTTGCATCCATTTCTTGTTGCTTGTTCCTGTTTGTGGTTCCTGTACAGACAGCATTAATGTATTATTTGTATTAATAGCGATATGTTTTTTAGCAATTTTAATTAATTGGCATACAAACGATTCTCAGATCTAAGACAAACGTAACTTTTTCTCATACTTAGAAAGAAAGAAAGAAAGAAAGAAACATTTATTCGGCTATAACTAAACACATACAATTATAAAAAAATCAAATAACTTCTAAAATTAACTGAACCTATGGACTAAACAACTAAAAACACAAAAAAAAAAAAAACAACTATAGCCGAAAAGGCTGACCAGCTCAGCTTATTGCTGGGCAGAGCCTCAGCGCTGGTTTTCAGCTGGAGCCTGAGATGAAAGGTAGATGGCTGTCATATTCATTAAGTATTAAATAGGACTTTAGGAAAACAGTGAACTAAAATAAAACAATTCAAGTTAAAATACAGTAACATCAGTCTTAACATCATATGCAGTGTGCCATTAAAGTTATCATGTACAACGTCCGATAATTATATACATAGCCTAATTTTATGAAAATAATAAATACATATAATCTGTAATTTTGCCCTAGTACTTAGTTTATTTACGTGCACAACATTTCAAAAATAGCGGAAGCTAACGCCATCCATTTGTCGCTTTAAAGTAAACTCTTTTATTTTTTTACGGAATCCAGAAATAGATGTTGCGTTACGAATAGGAGGTGGTATGTCATTCCAAATTTTTGCAGCGGCGTACTTAAAACTCCCCTTAAATGCTGCTGTTCTATGAGATTGGCCTAATAGCCTACCAAGGCGAGTTCGTGACGACCATGCTAAGTTTTTATATAGGTATATCGGTTTTTCATATTTTACTACACCAAATAGAAGCGTAGCAAAGTGTATATATCGGCGCGAAGACATGTTTAATAGTTTCCCTCGATTTAAATATGGCGACACGTGACTTCTAGGTGGTATTTTATAGCAGAATCTTAAACAAGCATTCTGAACTCGTTGTATTAAAACTTTAGTTTTACCTAGAAGTCGAGGACTATACACCGTATCCGCATAATTAAATTTGGATAAAATTAGAGATTCAACCAATTGCAAACGTAAATCCGTACTTAAATAGTCACGCACTTTATATAAGACTTTTAAGCGGTAAAAACAGTTACGAGCAACTTCCGCTATATGGGATTCAAAACGTAACTCTGAGTCCATTACGAGCCCTAAATTGCGCGCTTCATGAACACAATCAATTTTTTCACCGGATATACTTATTTGCGGGTCTTTAGCAGCGATTTTTGTGATTTGCTGTCTTGAGCCTAGTATAATAAACTTGGATTTGTTTGGATTTAGTTTGAGTGAGTTACTGTTTGACCACTGGCAAATCCTTTCCAAGTCCTCATTAATCTTTTCTAGTGTCATATCAATATCACTTGGTTTACATGACAAATACAATTGTAGGTCATCAGCGTACAGGTGATATTTGCAGTTCTTTATGCAGCTAATTATATCTACAATGTACAATATGAACAAAAAAGGCCCTAAAATAGAGCCCTGGGGAACTCCACAGCTAACCTGGGCAAGTGATGATGTTGAGACAGAACCATCGCTCTTAGTAATTCTCACAAATTGAGAACGATTAGTCAAGTAGCTTTCAAACCATTTTACTGCATGATCGTCAAAACCATAATAAGCCAATTTGGCTAAGAGGACCGAGGTGTTTATGGTATCGAAAGCACGGGAAAAATCAAGTAGTACAAGTATAGTACCCATCCCGTCATCTTGAGCTTGTAAAATATTATTTGTGACATCAATCAAAGCCGTCGACGTGCTGTGTTTCTTTCTAAAACCTGACTGACCCTGTGGAAGAATGCTATTCGACTCCAAGAAATCTATGAGCTGCTGACATACGACCCTCTCCAGGACTTTAGACATACAGGGCAGTATACTAATAGGGCGTAGGTCCTTGAAAGTAAGCGGATTTGGATTTTTAGGAAGAGGTCGTACAATGGCTGTTTTCCATGAATCAGGAAAGATTGCTGTGAGTATTGAGGTATTGACTATTGATGTAAAAGTATCTAGGGTATATGGTAGCGTTAGCAGTACCATGTCTAAGGAAATCATATCGACCCCCAGCGCATTAGACTTAAGACCATTTATAATATGCAAGACAGTCGCTGGTGAAACGGTTTTCAGGGTAAAGATAAAGCTTCCGGCTCTGTGAGACTTAAAATATGTTAACGTTGCTACATCATCATAGGGGTCGGGTAAGTCGAGGAAATGCCTATTTACATCATCGGCAGAGCAAAGACAAGATGGAAGGTCGGGCTCAGGTTTAGGAGGAAGTATATTACGTTTAAGATTTTTCCACAATGTTGAAGGGTCCTTTAAATGACTGTTAATGTGTTGCCTGAAATAGGCCGTTTTCTCAAGTTGAAGGGAAGTGTTTACTAAAGTTTTAAAATCTTTGTAATATTTCTTATGCGACTCATTTTTCGTTCTGTGATATCTCGTATGAGCTTCATTTCTTAATCTCATCATAAGCTTTACATTTTCTGTGATCCATGGATATGAGTGATGTTTAATCAAAATCGATTTGGCAGGAGAATGTACATCAAAAAGTTGTATAATAAAATCAGTTACCAAAGTTGTCATTTCATTAACATTTTCTAAGTTTAAAATAATATGCCACGGGATAACTCTAATGTCATTGTGTAACTTATCTAAACTAATATCTTTTAATGGACGATAGGTCACACGCTTCGGTGCAGATTTCAACCTTTTAAAATTTAGTTCACACGTGACGAGGGCGTGATTTGTTAGTTTGCTTCCTATCACTTCGGTATCTACACTGCGAACTTTGGCATCAGTGAATATAAGGTCAATCAGGGTTTCACTATGTTCAGTAAAGTGGGTGGGTGTATCAACTATTTGCTTTAAATTAAACAATCCAATGGTATGCAATAATTTTACCGAGTTGGCTGATGAAACATCTAGAAGATTAATATTAAAATCGCCAAGCAGTATTAAAGTATCATAATAAGTCATAGCGTTTATGGAGTCCACAAGCGCATTCAGAAAAACATCAATATCAAGCCACGGAGGACGATACGCTGTCCCTAATATAGTTTTATTACCATTAACATTAAGTTTAAGCCACATTTGTTCCACCTGCGTACAAATGGGATGGTCACAAGCACGGGCATAAATTCCTTTTCTAAGGTAAAATGCAACTCCGCCGCCGCGGCCGCCGCGCACGGACGCGGGGCGCGGAGCGCTGCGCAGCGTGTACCCCGGGATGCTCGGAGCTTTTTCTTCTTCGTTTGGACGTAACCAGGTTTCATTTACTGCTAACACGTCAATAGAATGTTGCATTATTGCCACAATCAATTCATCATGATTCTTTCCGAGTGAGCCTGGATTATATAAACCAACCTTAAGATATTTGCTAGTCAACACTGTAGCGGCGTTTTAAATACAATAACGAATATAAAACTAGGACGGTAGCAGAAATGACCAAAACTTTACAGAATCTCGAGACCAATAGACATTTTATACAATGCAAAACATCGTCATATGCACTATGAACCCAAACCAGCGTCGATTTTATATATATATGCAAATACAGAACCGAAACCAAAAGCATAACGTGTATAAGTATAAACATGAATAAAGATCCACATAAATATTTGAAAATATCATCATAACAAAACCTAAACAAATTCCTATGGCACAAACAAAACACACAATTGCACGTAAGTAGAAATATTCTTTGAAACTCATAATATAACACATTCCTATGGCACAAACAAAACACACAATTGCACGTAAGTAGAAATATTCTTTGCAACTCATAATATAACACATTCCTATGGCATAAACAAAACACACAACTGCACATGATAAAAAATATTTTTCTAACCCTATATAACAGAGCATATAAAATATGAGCTAACACTATCAATAACCAAAAAGTTTTTGAACATCAGCTTCTGTGCGCAAGCGGTGCCGAGGCGCCCCGTGCTCCTTGCGCGCGTAGACGTGTCCGTCCCGCGTCCAGATATATTTCCATTGGGCCCGGGTCGCGTCAGCACGCGCTTTATAGAAGAGCTGACGGTTATGCCGCGTTAGCCTTTCATTAACGTAAAAAAGCTTGGCAGCCGAAGCCAACCCCATGTCCGCCGTCGTAGCACCACGCCGCACCCGCGCTGCCACCAGCAGTTGGTCACGCTGAGAGCGTCGAGCCAGGCGCACCACGAGTGGCCGGGGGCGCGATGCAACGCCGTCTTGCATGTTGCCATGACGCGCAGGTCCCGCCCGCTCTGCGCTTACAATATCCCGTTCGTCCAGAGACACGCCTAATTTAGCCGATAAATTAAGTACAATATGCACAGCTCGCTCGTTGTTTTCCTCCGGAATACCTGCCACTTCTAAATCGGTTCTCAAATTCTCCTGTTCGCGGTCATTCATGTCTAGTTTGAGATCGGCGATATTTTGTTTCAACTGGGTGATGGTGTCAGTATTTCCATCTTGCTGCGCGCGCTCCACGGCATCCATTCGAGCATGAAGTTCATCGACACGTGTATTGCACATGTTTAAGGCCGTGGTTATATTCGTGACGGCGCTCCTAAACTCGAACATTTCAGTTCGTATTGCTCTCATCTCTTCGCGAAGTAAGCGAAACTCTGTTACGAGTTCAGAGGGCGCCACCTCCGCAAAGCAAGTAGGGGGACTAGACTCAGCTGAAACATGTGAGGAATTTGGGGACTGAATCTCAGCATTAGCACGAGTCCGAATCGTGACATTTGAATCATCTGTATTCAGGTCCCCTACCACATCTCGCTTTACAGGCGTGTTTGTGTTGTCATATTTCGGTGCTTTATTACGACACTCCTGACATTTCCATTTTTTCTTGCTCTCTGCTGTCATTATGTTATAGAAACGCTTTTCTGCAACATTAGCACACAAGAGGTCGTAGTGCTTAGCGCACTGATTACATGTCAAGAATTGACGAGTTTCGATTTTGTGTAAACAACCTGCACATGAAATGTTCGTTGGTGCCATCTCTTAACAGTTCGTGGCAACAGTTAAAAGCTTCGATGCAAAACCGATCGTAACGAGAGACGGCACACTTACGTAAAGAAGTTTAGAAGTTCAGCGACGAACCCCGAGATGGCGTTAATCTCAAATAAAAATGGTGTCCCTTGCCGGTTGAGAAATCGTTGCACAACGCGCTCTGATTGGTTAGCACCGTTTGTTTACGTTCGCCCGGTTTGAATGTTTAACTGACTTACTTAACTGTTTTTCCTTTTCGAGTTTTTCACCAGTTATGTACAATGATCACTTTATTTATACACAAATTATTTAATTAAATATCACAAATAGCGATTTTAAAACAGATCTAAGAATCAAAACTGGTTCTTCACTCCGATATTAAGTATTGATGATAAAGATGTTAAATGCACTTGTTTTACTATGATAACACTTCCTGTGATGTATTAGACTGGTATAAACTTAGTTTTAGCTAGTTCACACTTTTCAGATCACTTTAACTATTTTTAATTAATTTTAATACGCGAGCTCAATGTTTATGTGGCAACAGCGCCATCTATCTACCTACTTCTCGTAACCGCTGTATTATCAAAGACATCATCATCCTTATCAAGGTCGTCATCATGATATTCTTCATCAACTTTATTATGAGAAATATCAACATCATCAACCACAACACAACAGCACCAAGACATAAGTTTAACCTACCCCATGTAATGTTCAAACATTTTGTCACATGTGTCCACTACTTCAGACTCAACTGCACATTTATTATCCTACAAATTTACACATTGTTTAAGGCTTCCAAAAAACATTACCCGATGCCGTTAGGTGCCTAGGTTATGTCCACATCATCCTCTGTGTTAAGTATCCGCTTAGTATAGAACTTTGATATGGCAACATTCAACTAAATGTCAGTTGAACTGTCGTGTAATATCGTCTATCCACTTCCTATTTGAATCGCGCGCAAGCTGCCACGTAAAACGTGTCGGTTACAATAGTTAAAATGTTTGGTGATTAATTCGTGTCGGTACCACCTCCAATACCTTGGACAGTCAGAAGGACGCTTGCTGATGCTGATAATCAAGCTGCAGGTAGAACAGGAGCCTAAGTAAGTCATTGCAGTGAGGATTCACCGCTGCACCGCATGAGGTAAATGTTCTCTTGATTCTTCTTTCTTTGCCCCCGCGGCGACTTGAACAGCTACTACCGCGGGGATATGGCGTTTCCACGTGAAGTGATTTCGCCAGTGTCAAGTAATATATAAGTATAAATCAATATAGCAATAAAACACAATCCAATCTTCTCTAGGAAGATTGGGGGCAACGTTGTACGGTGATTTGTAGGTCAGAGGTCAAGATAGTTTTAACCTCTGCACCACTGCGAGTCCACTTGAAACGAGAAGAAAGATGCCAGATACACGAAATAAGTCCAAGTCTTCAATCACTGTGCGACACAAAGGCATAAAAAGTACAAATCACTATCAGAAAAGAACTTTGAACACCTAATTACCCAAAAATTAAAGTCTAAAACAAATTACACGTTCACCATCTTTTAACGTTGCAAATGGCCTCCGTTCTCTTGATTATTCAAGACATTCAACATTTAATATTGTAGTATTGTCGTTGTCGTTTCATATATCGTGTCGTGTGGTATAAAAAATATTGCAATTCAGTCCCATTCATAACACTCTATCTAGGACTAATATTCGCCTTCCCCACAGCCTTATTAGTGAAGCTGTTTATAAGCATGAAACTAAATCTACTTACACTAAAGAAGTATTTAGTGAGCCACATGGTGTAGACAGCGTTGACGGGGACGGGCAGCTTGAAGGCCGGCGGCAGCGTCCGGAGCAGCTTGGTGACCATGCCCACGTTCTCCGGCTTGATGATGGCCAGGATGTGGGCGGAGAAGTCCTCGGTGGAAGGCTGCGATAGCAGGAGCTTGTAGTCCAGTTCTGAAGGATACATTGAAGTATTATTTTTTGGTATAGCACACAAGGCAGGAGAAGAGGTTGATCAGCGCGTTGTGCTGGAGCCGGCGACCTGTT
Source organism: Acleris emargana (assembly GCA_927399475.2). Classification (NCBI taxonomy): domain Eukaryota; kingdom Metazoa; phylum Arthropoda; class Insecta; order Lepidoptera; family Tortricidae; genus Acleris; species Acleris emargana. The sequence continues at coordinate 19,036,355 of OV656848.1, read as the reverse complement.
CCATGTTGCAACAAGGACTCACCATTAGAGGCAGCCTTGACCTTCTTGAGCGGCTTGACATGGTCGGCGGCGGTGAGGCCCTACAGCGCGGGCCGCTCGTCCACGCCCCGCAGGATGGAGAACAGGTTGATCAGCGCGTTGTGCTGGAGCCGCCGACCTGTTTCATGTTGCAACAAGGACTCACCATTAGAGGCAGCCTTGACCTTCTTGAGCGGCTTGACATGGTCGGCGGCGGTGAGGCCCTACAGCGCGGGCCGCTCGTCCACGCCCCGCAGGATGGAGAACAGGTTGATCAGCGCGTTGTGCTGGAGCCGGCGACCTGTTCCATGTTGCAACAAGGACTCACCATTAGAAGCAGCCTTGACCTTCTTGAGCAGCTTGACATGGTCGGCGGCGGCAAGGCCCTACAACGCGGGCCGCTCGTCCACGCCCCGCAGGATGGAGAACAGGTTGATCAGCGCGTTGTGCTGGAGCCGGCGACCTGTTCCATGTTGCAACAAGGACTCACCATTAGAAGCAGTCTTGACCTTCTTGAGCAGCTTGACATGGTCGGCGGCGGTGAGGCCCTACAGCGCGGGCCGCTCGTCCACGCCCCGCAGGATGGAGAACAGGTTGATCAGCGCGTTGTGCTGGAGCCGGAGACCTGTTCCATGTTGCAACAAGGACTCACCATTAGAAGCAGCCTTGACCTTCTTGAGCAGCTTGACATGGTCGGCGGCGGTGAGGCCCTACAACGCGGGCCGCTCGTCCACGCCCCGCAGGATGGAGAACAGGTTGATCAGCGCGTTGTGCTGGAGCCGGCGACCTGTTCCATGTTGCAACAAGGACTCACCATTAGAAGCAGCCTTGACCTTCTTGAGCAGCTTGACATGGTCGGCGGCGGTGAGGCCCCACAGCGCGGGCCGCTCGTCCACGCCCCGCAGGATGGAGAACAGGTTGATCAGCGCGTTGTGCTGGAGCCGGAGACCTGTTCCATGTTGCAACAAGGACTCACCATTAGAAGCAGCCTTGACCTTCTTGAGCAGCTTGACATGGTCGGCGGCGGTGAGGCCCTACAACGCGGGCCGCTCGTCCACGCCCCGCAGGATGGAGAACAGGTTGATCAGCGCGTTGTGCTGGAGCCGGCGACCTGTTCCATGTTGCAACAAGGACTCACCATTAGAAGCAGCCTTGACCTTCTTGAGCAGCTTGACATGGTCGGCGGCGGTGAGGCCCTACAACGCGGGCCGCTCATCCACGCCCCGCAGGATGGAGAACAGGTTGATCAGCGCGTTGTGCTGGAGCCGGCGACCTGTTCCATGTTGCAACAAGGACTCACCATTAGAAGCAGCCTTGACCTTCTTGAGCAGCTTGACATGGTCGGCGGCGGTGAGGCCCTACAACGCGGGCCGCTCATCCACGCCCCGCAGGATGGAGAACAGGTTGATCAGCGCGTTGTGCTGGAGCCGGCGACCTGTTCCATGTTGCAACAAGGACTCACCATTAGAAGCAGCCTTGACCTTCTTGAGCAGCTTGACATGGTCGGCGGCGGTGAGGCCCTACAACACGGGCCGCTCATCCACGCCCCGCAGGATGGAGAACAGGTTGATCAGCGCGTTGTGCTGGAGCCGGCGACCTGTTCCATGTTGCAACAAGGACTCACCATTAGAAGCAGCCTTGACCTTCTTGAGCAGCTTGACATGGTCGGCGGCGGTGAGGCCCTACAACGCGGGCCGCTCATCCACGCCCCGCAGGATGGAGAACAGGTTGATCAGCGCGTTGTGCTGGAGCCGGCGACCTGTTCCATGTTGCAACAAGGACTCACCATTAGAAGCAGCCTTGACCTTCTTGAGCAGCTTGACATGGTCGGCGGCGGTGAGGCCCTACAACGCGGGCCGCTCATCCACGCCCCGCAGGATGGAGAACAGGTTGATCAGCGCGTTGTGCTGGAGCCGGCGACCTGTTCCATGTTGCAACAAGGACTCACCATTAGAAGCAGCCTTGACCTTCTTGAGCAGCTTGACATGGTCGGCGGCGGTGAGGCCCTACAACACGGGCCGCTCATCCACGCCCCGCAGGATGGAGAACAGGTTGATCAGCGCGTTGTGCTGGAGCCGGCGACCTGTTCCATGTTGCAACAAGGACTCACCATTAGAAGCAGCCTTGACCTTCTTGAGCAGCTTGACATGGTCGGCGGCGGTGAGGCCCCACAGCGCGGGCCGCTCGTCCACGCCCCGCAGGATGGAGAACAGGTTGATCAGCGCGTTGTGCTCGGAGCCGGAGACCTGGGGCCACAGGGCTTCCCGGATGCTAGACCACAACAGTAGATGCAAACAAATGTCTTTTTAGGGTTCCGTACCTTCCAATATAAAATCGAAACAGTAAAATGTGCCTACTTTGCTTCCCCACGGGTAATTCATTTTATGCTCCATGGCTGTATTGAGGTAATTTGTATTGTAAATCATTCAATTGCTTTCATTCACTTCGTGGCTGGCTGTATGATATATAAGAGTAGGCTGTAAGAAAGATCAGGAAAGTGGACTCCACCTCCATGTGGGATTAATAATAGCTGGGAGGAGAGAGAGAGAAAGAGAGATTACCGAGCATGTGTAGCCGCGTCACTGGCAGGCACGCTGGCGGCGGCGAGGTGCGCCAGCGAGGGGTCGGCCTCCGCGTGCTGCAGCCAGACCTCCAGCTCGTCCAGCTCGTACTTCCTAGCCAGGGAGCACGCCAGCTCCAGGTGCTCTGGGGTGGGGGACCTGGCGGCAAGAGATTGTTACTAAAGTCGGCGTCAATAGAAATAGCAAAAGATAATAAACTAGCCACTGCCCGTGACTTCGTCCGCGTACATGATACATACATACATGATACAAGTAGAATAAAAATACGTTTAAGAAAATCGTTACATGTATGAGGACCACATTGTTTATTTCACTTTAATTTTTATTTGTAAGTACCTATAAACCAGCCGCTATAACATATAATATTCTGAAAAAAAAACAACGGTTATTACGGTTGAAAAGATAAAGCTCTTTAAAGTTAGGACAGACGCACAGCGCAGGCATATTAATAGTGCCGTTGAGCTAACTTTCAAGTACGACCCAAATAACTAGCTCCGTGACTAACCTGGCAAGCCTGAAGATGATCTCCCGACGGTAGTCCGCGTCGGCGCCGAACAGCAGGCTGTTGGCAGCGACGCCGAGGGCGCGCACCTGCTCCACCTCGCTGCAGCCGCTGAGCTTGAGCAGGCAGCGCCGGATCGTCTCCAGCTGATCCGAGGAGGTGTTCTCCGATTCTAGCGTCAAACGGACCAGCTGCGAAGACACAATTTTAAGAAGTGGTTTCATGGTTAAAGGCCGCCCATTTACTAAGTATCAATCAATCAATCAATCAATTAATCTCATTTAATTGCAAAATACAGTACATAAGATGTTACAGTCAATTTCAAATAATAATAATGTCTAATGTATCCAGCCTGCAAGCAAGCGTGCAAATATTAATTTTATGCAATATAGAAATTTATTAAATAATAAAATACATTTCAAATTACAAATAAAAGCGTTAAAATTTGTAAAATACCATAAATTTCAGTGTTCACAAATTATTACATTTTATTACATAGTAATAAACAATAACAAGAATTTAACGATCCCTAGCTTGTCGAAATCAGACCATCCGTTCAGTCTTGACAAGGGAACAAAGAACCATACATACATACAGGTCTACTACATTACCCTTCTCTTTCGGTGGTAGGGTAAAAAGGAAGTTATTGTCATTTTTATAAATAAGTTGAACTTTTGAAAGAACCAGCTACTTTAGAAGCAATACAAAAAACGTGAACATTGACAGGCCTTCAAACAAAGTACAGGACAGGAAAGAGCTCGTTCGAAACAAAATATGTGACGCTGTATAGTAAGACGAAGTCAAAGTTTTAATTTAATGTCCAAAAAGTCATATTTACAACCCCAAAAAACCTACCTCTGAAAGTATACCTGTTAGACAAACTGATTGGTTCTCTTCAGTCTGCACTAGTCGTTCTGAAAGACCTGATTTGTCAAAAGTCAACACAGCATAAATTATGTGTTTGACGTTATATTGTGTACTGCAATGACAGCTGTCAATCAGGCCTTTTAGAGCGATGGGAAATAAGTCTATCTACAAATCCTGACCTGCTCGGGCTCAGCCAAGTACGCGTGGTCACCGAGCGCCGGCGCGGCGCCCGCCAGCGCGGCGGCGTACAGCGCAGCGCTACCGCCAGCGCGCGAGTGGCCCCGCGCGCTGAGGGTGCCGACGCGCGCCGCGCGCAGCAAGCACGCCACGCTCAGGGCCGTGTCCTTGGTGAGGAACTCTTCGCCGCACCGTTGGACCACTGCGACCAACCAGGTGGGCTTAGGAAGCCTTCTTATTGTGACCAGTTTTTTTTATCTATGATAGGTTTGTGTGTCATTTTTAAGGGGTTTTTACCCCAGAAAAGTCTGCCCGAATCGCTAATACGATACCAGTTAATCCTACTGCTAAGCAGCAGCATTCACACTGTTTTTTCCGTCTAAAGTCAACTCGTAAAATTACTAGCACAGAGGTATTCCATCTTTAGCCCTCAGGATTGGCAACGCATTAGCAACCTTAGAATAGTAAATCTGCCCTCCTAAACTAATACGCAGTAAGTCAGATAAAACTCCTGTAGCAATATCAACCTTATTACTAGTTATTACTAAGATAAGAGAACTAAAACTGCTTTAGTTATTGAATTTGGGATACTGATTATTTGCTTCTTCTTCTATCTCGGTCCCTCACTGCTGAGGATCGCGACCACAGGTTATGTTATGCCAGTCTGTGCGATTGTACGCCGAGTGCGCCGCCCGGTGCATGCTGCCGCCCACCGCCTTCTTGATGACGTCAGACCATCTTCCCAAAATAATTAGCTTCTCCAGACTGTGCTTCGAAGAACGCACGATGTGACCGAAGAAGCGGAGGGCACACTCTTTACAGATAACAGAAAGCCGCTTGGTGATGCCTAACTCGTGCAGTATGGACTCGTTGGTTCTCATGGCAGTCCACGGTATACGGAGCAGTCTCCGCCAACACCACATTTCGAAGGCATCGATTTTACTGCTATCACGGCTTTTTACACACCACGTCTCGGCACCGGCACCGCTCATTTGCTTAGGAGGGCAGAAATATCGATAGGCCTCAGGAACGTCTTTGGCTATGCTGTTGGTGCTATATGACACCTCTCTCGCGTATATTGCTCGTGCTCCTACCTTCCCCCTCCACTGACTGTGCCAGCCCCCCCTCCAGGCAGCTCTGCTCGTAGCACCACTGCAGCGCCTGGCACTCTAGGCCCGCGCAGTCCAAGCTGAACCGCGTGTACGAGTAGCCACTCTCTGACGTCTGGTGCGCAGGGTATAAGGAACGGTAGAACTCCTGGCAGTAGACGGCGTGGTCGACTGCATCTGATGCTTCGGGTTTAGCGTCACTGGAAAGATATGAAGACTGGAAGATTAAATTGCTTGTTATGATTTCATCTTTTGTTAGCTTCACACATTCATTCGCAATTAAAATATGAATAAAAAAAATCGGTAAAACATCGACTTTATGCATATAATGAAACAAGTTCCAACTTAACAATACTATTTAGCCAATCCCTCACTTTCGAGTGAAAATCTCAAAAATATGGAATTTGGGACCATTCGAAAATAAATCGTGAAAGATTTGCGCATTCGTATATTTTCTACCGATTTTTGACTTTCGAGCGCTCGGTTTTGAAATCGAGCGCTCGAAAGTCAAAAATCGGTCCCTAGGTCTACTATTATGGAGGTTTGTATGAAATACCTAGCAGTGACGTCACGGCTTGCTATTAAATCTCCTTTATAGTTTTTAGTCTATTTACAAGAACTTAATATCGTGTTTTGAGCTGTCATACGCACCGTCGGAACCATAGTGACATAATTAAGAAATTTTAAATTTCGAGTTCAGTCTCTATAATAATAAAATTATGACTTGTAGTTTGAAAGCTGAAATTTTGAATTAGGTCACTATTGTTCTGAACGTGCGTGTTCAGTATCCATTATTCAGTAATGCCCATTTTAACGAGTGAAAAATTAGACTACTCATTGTTGGCACATTTTGGCTACTAGTACAGAGAAAAAATAATCCCTAAATTAGTAGTAGGTAGTGGTGTTCTCACCTTGCAGACACTTTGTTCTGGAACGAGTCCATTATGTAGTTGAAGAGTGGTATTTTTTTCTCGGGCGGCTCTGGCGCTACCAAGTCCTTTTTCTCGATAACAGGCTACAATAAACCAGTTTAATAAGTAATCAGAATGAAGAACAACGTTAGGCTCATCGGCTAGCACCTCTATCTTTCCAGCTGCAGGTTTAATCTGCACCAGCTTAATACTTAATAACTTTAGTAATAAAATACTTAATGATATAGTTTACATTATAGCTTATGTCTACACAGAACTAATATTATAACTAGAGTTAGGACTTTTGGTGGCAAATCGTGGTTCTAGAATACATGGAGTCGCTATTTCCTATTTATTGTTATACATACCACTTTGATTTTGACCTTCAGTATTTTAATATTTCAAAATTAATTTATTAATCAAACCGCTAAACCAATTTAAATGAATTTTAGTATGGAGGATATCTCTGCTGTGAAAGCGTTACAAACTAGCAAATATTAGTAGGTATGGAAAAACCGAACTAAAAATGTATTTAGTTCATTTTGAAATATACTGAACTGAAGGTCAAAATCAAAGTGTCATGTATTATAATAATTAGGAAAAAGCGACTCCATGGATCCTAAAACCACGATTTGCCACCAAAATCCCAACCCTAATTAAAACACATGTATAGCTCGTTCGATCAAATAGTTATGGTTGCTACAATTCATACAAAGAAGCCGCACCGGCACGCATCGAGCGGTGTGGGCGACTTCAAAGGGTTGTACTGCACACTATTTGAACGAACGAACTGTACTTGAAGTAGGATGATCCTGTTTTTCAGGCATTAATTAGTTTACATTAATATGTTATACTAGGTATTTAAATCACTATCGGATAGGATCTAGGTATCACATCAACGAACAACACCCGCTGCAGGTTTAACCTGCAACAGCTGGAACAAAACCGGCTGGCATGACCCGTACCGTGGTAATAGCGTCGGCGAACTCGTCATCAACGGACGTCCAGCGCTCGTTAAGATGTTGGTGCTCGCGCACCGCCTCGCCCAGCACTTGCAGGCCTTCCAGCTCCAGGGACAATCTGCAGAATATCAGGACTAGTAGGTATTCAGAATATTTGGTTATGTATGATTTAACCATTTAATCGGTACGCACCGGCCGGATATCCGATAGTTAAAGTAAATGTTGAAATAATAACGGTATTTTTTTGGCAAACATGAGTTTGTTGCTATTTTCTTAGATTATTTATTGCTCAAAGTAAATTTCCGTATAAATTAGACAGCATGAAGAATTAACATAAATTCTATTGAGGTCGTTAGAATTAAAAATAGAAATATAAAATAATTAATTACTTAAGTCTTAAAAAAAACACAAATTACTTTTGCATAAGAGTTCTTATAATGTAATTGTGTTTAAATATTAATTATGATCACTAATAGCTATAATTCCAATTCATTAATTGCGTTTTACATAGGTACATGAAGTCTCGCTGCACTAGGTACTTAAAAGATTTATCAATATATTTTATAAAACAAAGTCCCCGCCGCGTCTGTCTGTCTGTATGTTCGTGATAATCTCAAAAACTACTGAACGGATTTTCATGTGATTTTCACCATCAGATAGATATTTTTTCCCTGGAGATGATAAATTCTGGTAAATGTACGGGTGTAATGGAAAATTCACATAATCCGAATCAAAGCGACAACGCTAGTAATTGCTATAAAATACAGTGTGTACCTTTATATTTACACAACCTATTCAGGCCCTATTTCCCACCCCCACATGTTTACATAATTTTAATTTGTAACAAATGTTGATATGTTGAAGAAGCGAAAGAAATTTGTCAAGATCGTAGCAAGTGGAAAGAAGTGGTCTCTGCCTACCCCTCTGGGAATTTAATGTATGTATGTATTGATTGCAATTATGATCACAACGTCTCTTTTTTTTCCTTACCGATCCTTCAATATGTCCTCGATCATCGCCGGCTCGCAGTAGGTGGCGGCGGCGGCGTACAGGTCGCGGCGCGCGGCCCGGCCGGCGTGCGCGTGCGCGCGGCGCGCCACCGCGGCCAGCAGCGGCGCGGCCGGCGCGCGCAGCTCGGCCAGGCGCCGCGCCGCGGACGCTGCGGCCGCGCAGCCGCCCGCGCCCGCTGAGATAGCGTGGGATGCTACCAGTTGTAGCACTTGTGATTCCCTACAGTATAAATATCAAATAAATATCAGGGGACAATGTCACCCCAATTGACCTAGTCCCAATTTAAGCTCTAGGCTTGTATTATGAGTACTAGACAACGATATAAATACGATAGTAAACATCCATGACTCGGGAACAAATATTCGCGCTCATCACACAAATATCTGCCCTTACCGGGATTTGAACCCAGGACCGCTAGCTTCGTAGGCAGGGTCTTTACCAACTAGGCCAGCGCGTCGTCGTCGTATGTTAAAAATGTAACCCTTATTCATAAACGTACAACAAACCAATTTTATTATTCTTCCCTTTCTGTCAAATGGAAATGTCACATATTTCAAGCACACTTTAGCTATTATGCGTTTATGAATAAAAGAGGAGCAATCGTGAAGTGCCTCAATTACACATAGTGCACTTCAAACAACGATTTTTGTCCTAAATCGCCCTATATGTATACATAGTTACGCACCATGCACACAACACAACCGTACCAATTAAAAAAAAACAGTCTCTACACGGTTTAATTATTATGTATGTAAACTTTGTAATAAAAAGTTTACATACACAATTACAAAACATATTTGTTTCAATATAGATAATGTACATAAGCGAACGTATCTCATATGGGACCTCTTCTATTAGTGAACACAGGTACAAACTATCCTTGTTGAAACTACATAAATAAAATACGAGTGCAAACAAAAAAATTACGTAAGCGTCCATTATACAAAAGAAACTATAGAGATTTGGATGTCCAAAAATATAGTATTACAAAAAACAACAATTCAAGAAAACTCGAAAATTAAAAAAACCTGTGTTCCACGTCGTCGGAGATATAACGTTCAGGATTGTATTTTTCGGGATTTTATGAAGTCAGATATAATTAAATTCGAAGTTTTTTAAACCGGAATTTTGACTAACCTGTTTTTCATTCAGAATAAATATTTCGTACGACAAGTATTTTTTCCCAGTGAACATCGTGGTTGTCATTGTTTGTAACTTCTAGAAATGCATGCTAATTCTCACCTAGCATGCTCATCGTCGCCCGCCACCCTCAACAGCTTGGCTAACTTCAGCAGCTTGTGGCTCGCCAGGAAAGCGTTCGGGTCACATTCTAGACACTTCTTGATCAAGGTCAGCCTGTCCTCACACAGCCGCACTACAAACACAAATTAAACAAACATTACAACAACAATAATTAAAACTTCATCTGGATTTCATTTGTATGAGTCGTATTTTGGCAAAACAGAACCCCGCTTTTTTGTCATCTCGGTGTTAGTTTTAAGTTTTATATTGTTATGTTAGTTTATAAGGTATTTGTAATTATTATAATAAACTACCTTAAATCCTTGAGTTGGCTCATTTTACTTAAAGGAGACATTCATTTATATAAGAGAAATTGTATCCTGAATAATAATTAGAGATGCGCCGAATAGTGGTTTCACCGAATAGCCGAATACCGAATACTATTCAGGTTAACCTTTACCGAACCGGATATTCGGCCGAATTATTCGGTTTACCATTTCATTGCTTTGCCGCGTAAACAGGTTCTAACATGTAGATACTCTACGTGTCGCTGCTGGCTAGATGACGAGCGAGCTGTACCTCACCGCCCGCGCACACCGCGCTGTCACTTTGCTTCAAAACATGATGTTGATTTTAATTGCTTTATTTTATTAGCATTATTCAGTACATTCCTCGTAAGATTTCTTTGACTTATAATATAACGTAAATCTTACATAAGATGTTTTGCCTTTTAGTTCTATGCCGTGTGCCGTGTCGTGTAGCCAAGAAAATATAAATACTCGAACCGAATATATTCGGCACCAAAACCGAATAATTCGGCCGAATACAAATAGTGAAAAAGATGTTGAATACGCCGAATACCGAATACCAACAGAATATTCGGCGCATCTCTAATAATAATCCTTGGAATGTCTCCTTTAAGTAAAATCGTGGCGATCCGAACCGTGCACAAGGTCCTACCACCATACATACATACCATCACACCTGTAATCCCAATGTAGGGTAGGCGGAGCTACAGAATTACCAACAACTCTAAAACCTTGTTGTTAATTCAGTAACCACCACTAAATAAGTTAACATAATCGCCGTTTAGTTGATCAGATAAGGGCCCTTAAGAATCTTCAAGCGGTCTGGAAATCTAAAAGGGAATTAGTGACACAAGTGTTAATTAATTATTACCTTGTATTGGCAGTATGTCCAGGTTGAAAGCGCTCAGCATCTCCAGTGAAGCGATGAGATCGAGCTCTTTCTGTATCTCGGCGTCTTCAAATTGTATCAACATCAGTGCACATCTGTGAAAATATTATATAGATTTGTCGATTAGATCTATTTGATTCAATTGTCTGATAGAACAGCATGGATGGATTAGTTGTTTATTTTTTGTCAGTTAATATGTTCGCTCGTCGTCAAAATTATATTTTATAGTAGTAAGTAATACAAATATTATATCACCGAATTCCATGTATAAAGGATCAAGAAAAAAAATGTGTTAATTAAGGTTCAAAAATGGTAAAGGACTTTCTTGGTTGACTATAACATAATAATTCGGCTTTGACTGCTCTATCTAAAAATTGAATGACGATCGGCAGGTAGCCCGCACGCTGCGAGATGGAAAGCTGAAGTCTGCCGAAGGTTAAAAGAGAGAGGTAATCAATGGGGTAATAGTCAGTTAAGCCGAGTGCTTAAATATTAAAATTACCGAAACCCTAACGGACCTGGCAAACGTAATAGAAGCGGTAAACTAGTTTGAAAAGGTTTCCTTAACGTTACGGTAACCCTATTATAGGGAAACTACACCGATCGGTTTACCATACAATTTTCTCACTATTAAGGGTTTATTTCTCGAAATTCAGTAGGCTAATAATATTATTTATTTATTTATTTATTTAATCTTTATTGCACAAAAGAATACACTTCATATACAAAAGGCGAACTTAATGCCGTAAGGCATTCTCTACCAGTTAACTTATGGGCAAAGCAGAGATTGTGGTGGCGGTGCAACATAGGGTCTAACATATATGTTGCTTAAACGTAATAATATATACCTACATACCAATATATTAAAATAAATAGAAATACTTACATAAATACTATTAGTCCACGTGGTACATTTTGCTAGTGTAGACTGATAGAATATTATATTGAGATTTGTGGAGCGAGTTTCGAGAAACGGGTCCGGGTAGTGTCCCACTGACTTGGCTAGATTGAGCGCCGGGTCCCGCAGCGCGCTGGCCGAGTTGAAGTACTCGCGCGCGCTGGCCTGCACCAGCCGCGCCGCGCGCGCCGCGCCCACCCAGCGCGCGCCGCCGCCCGCCGCGCCGCACGCCAGCACCGTCGGCGCCAGCTGGATGCTGGCAGCGTCGCCCGACGTCAGGAGCGACGACGCGTAGATCTACCCCGATATTATTTCAACTCAGTCCATGTGGAGAGCCAGTATTTTCGATTTGACGAACGCAACAAATCTAACGCTTCGGTTTGGGGGTGGATTTTTAATTACCATAGCCTCGAGTGAGTATTTTGTTTGTTTAGGGCTAGAACTAAAAGTCTAAAATAAGTTCAGTATTCTGAACTTAATTTACTGTAAGAAGCCTTTTTTTGTCAGTTCATCCTATACTAAAAAATGTATCTACTATGGCTGGGGAGGCAACATACCAGTTCCTCGATTATAGAAAAGGATCAAGAATAGAACCCTGAGGAACTCCTGGTCGACTGCAGTCTCATCAGACACCCAGATTTCATTTACAAACACTATTTACGTTTTTGTTATATCCCGGAGGTATACAGAGTTAAAACTTTATTAGACCGAGCCTTACATACAAATTTATATAAGTATTTTATAATCAACGCAATCAAACGCTTCAATGCAGTTATTTATCAGTCTCTTCTAAAACCAAATGATTAATATAAAACGGTATATTTCTATTGAATTATAAGTTCTTATTTATAATAATTTTAATGTAACGTAGAACATGAGTATCGACGTCATTGTTTAGTGTTCGTTTTGGTTATACATTATTTTAATTTTATAAGTGTACATCTCTGCTTATATAAAACATTAACACCACGACTATAGGCTGTATTCGAAATGCTAAATTTATAAGGTACCAACAACCACACACACATAGATTCCATTTTTTTTAAAACCTTAAAATTCTTTTTATTCACGCTACATTAATTTCTTCAAATTTTAAATTCCAATTTAACTGTGTTTTATTGAATTTTATTTATATAAAAACAAATTACACAGCATTACAGTTACAACACCAAGACACTGTGAAATTCATACATTGTAACAAAAATACAAACACTAACAATAAGTAAAAACACATAGCACAGCAGGTAACAATATTAAAATTTACAAACAATTAAACTGAAGACGGTCGGTCATCCATCGCCTCACAGAACCTTGTACATTCACCACATATAATCCTCCACCTACCTGCAAAGACATCGCAGTCAGGTGCTGAGGCGAGAAGCGCATTCAGATATTGTAAAGCGCGAACAAGTGGTGAATTCCTGTACGACACAGTGCGCGCCTTCGGAACTGCGAGCAGATCGCGGTGGCGTGGCCGAAGATTAAACTTGGATTGAGACAGTGAGGATACGAGTAGGCGTACCAGTTGCGCCACCAGTTCCGGGCAGTCCGAATCTCCACGCAATATTCGACACACACCGGTCAAGAGCCCATAATTACGCCTCGCCACCGGAGAATTAAATCCCAAGGTGCCAAGCAGAAACTTCGTTGGGTAAAGAAAAGGATAGTACCCGTATGTTTTTTTATATAAGAAACGCAAAAATGCCTTTTGGATTTTCTCCAGAAGCAAGACGTAAGTGACCTCATGAGGGTTCCACACTATAGACGCCGCCTCAAGTTTGCTCCTGACTAGAGCAGTATAAACAAGTTTAATGGCCTTGACATTGTGAAACTCACGGGCATTGCGTATGACAAATCCCAACCGCCGGTAGCAGTCGGAAGCCAGAGTTTTCATATGAACATGAAAGTTAAGGTGTGTATCGAAAATTACACCTAAATCTCTCATAGTATCGACGCGTATAATGGGTTCCGTTCCTAGTAGGTATTTTGCAGGTAGGAGACCATGAGCACGGCTAAAAGACATCACAGAACCTTTTGAGGTATTGAAAAGAAGTTTGTTGTCAATGCTCCATTGATAGACCCGGTTAATGTCCTCTTGAAGAGATTCACAATCAGAGAATTGTTGCACGCCATATAGGAGCTTAAGATCGTCAGCGTAGAGCAGGCACCCGGCATATCTAGGGATAGAAGCCAAGTCGTCTATCATAATTCCGAATAGAAATGGGCCCAGAATCGAACCCTGGCTGACTCCTGAACGAGTCCGGTAGGAATTGGAAACAAAGCATCCGTGTTGAACGTACTGCTGCCTATCGCGTAGATAACTGACAAAGAACCGGAGCAGTTTGGGCGAGAAACCTATGTTACATAACTTGCTTAACAGTATGTCATTATCCACGCGATCAAAGGCTTTTTTAAAGTCAAAGTACAACACGTCAACCTGTATTCCTTGGTCCAAATGCGTAGAAATGGAGTCAACCAGGGTTAAAAGATTGGTTTCGACTGAACGCCTCGGCCTAAAACCATGTTGTGAGTCACAAAGATTTGGTTTTATTTGAGAGGCTAGAAGTTTGTTGACGATTGATTCAAACAACTTGGCAATTGAAGAGAGAATGGCTATGGGACGATAATTTTCAACACTTGCTCTATCACTAGACTTGGGAATAGGGCGCACCCGTGTGACCTTCCACTGATCAGGATACTCCCCAGTACTTAGAGCTAGGTTGAAAATATGGGACAATGGCAGTACCAGCCAATCCTTACAGCCCTTCAAGATATACGCCGGGATACCATCAGGACCCAACGAGCTTTGGGGCTTAAGACGAGCTATGCCAATTTCTACATCCTGAGGGGAAATCGTGTCGATATGAACATGGTTCGCATTAACTGACATGTCGTCCCGCATTATCCTTGTATGGTCAAGTAGAGGTACGCGGGTGAGGAAGACGCTTGAGAAAAAGTTCGCAAAAGCCTGAGCAGCCTCTATGCCTTCATGAAGCTCTCCATTATACGACACCTGATTCTCAAAACCGCCTTTGGATTTTAAATTACCTATATGTTGCCAAAAAGCTCGAGGATTACTTGTAATTTCGGTCTGAATACAGTTAATATACTCATCGTAAGCTCTAGATGTTTTCAGTTAAATATCAGCTCTGAGCTTAGAAACATTTGTATATATACCCCTATTACCAAAGCGTTTCCACTCACGATGCAGAAAAGCCTTCCGTTTAACATCCTTGATGAGATCTGCCGTAAACCAGACCGGATAAGATCTGCAGGGCTTACAAGACCTTCTCTTCCTAGGCATGCACACGTCGAAAATACCATAAATTATCTCATAAAAGTGATCTACGGCGATATTGACATTACGGGCTTCAAAATCATCCTTCCAGGCCACGTCAGCGATCAGTTGGTAAAGAAATACGTAATCACCCTTAGGAAAATTCCAGTCACGCGTTGTATCTACATTACTAGCTTCTGTTTTCCTGGAGTAACTTCTGGCTTTTGTGAGCGGAATGGAGATTACTAGGGGAGGGTGATAAGTAGACCCCGCTATCGGAGGTGCAAAATGGTAGCTGTCAAGTTCTTAGGGATGGGTAAAAATATTCATGATGTCGATATCGATATTCTTACTTTTTCTGTACAATTAGTTTTATATATGTACCTATACCATTTTTTAGACTACAATTTAACATGTTTTTTTTAGAATCCATGATAATCATTGTCATCAGAAATGTTAATAAAAATAAATAGGGCTTAGATATATTGGGTTTATTGTTGAATAAATTCATCGTGACTGCACTATATTATTGCAGAGAAACTGAAAAACCGATCGTTCATTAACAATACGATATCCCTTTAAGATACATTATTAATTATTTAATTTTTAAATAATTTATGAATGGTTCGTGCTATGAAGATAACGATAATTTGTTAGTACGAGGGGTGATCCATAAGTTTTGAGAATCAGTATGAACCATGCACATAATGATATTTTTTTAATGTGGAATATACCATGGCACTAATCAAACTTAAATTAGAGAAAAAAAAATACTATATTGTTCATTTGTTTTTCTGTGATAGTTAAACAAAAAACATCTGTATGAATAATTTTACAAGACGGTAAAATAAGAGTTAGTTTTGTAATAATTTGGAGCGGTGTGGAGAAACTTCTGGTACACTAATAAAAAATATTGTTTTTGAAAATGAAACCTTGATTTATCATTATGATTTAAATGATAAATAAGTTATCATTGCAGTGGATTTTTTATCTCCAGCTCTGTCACCAAAACTTAGGGTGGTTTTTTCGGCCTCGCCCAGGATTATTGAGGCCTACAAATAAATACTTTGACATTCGTTTTTAGCAATTGTGTTTAAATAATCTAGGAGAGTTATATAACATTATTCTATCATAGTTATGGGAAAATATTAAAAACAAGCTCAAGAAAAAAAAAACGAATTTGTGGCAGGAAATGTGCTTCAGAGGCTTCTAATTCACAAGGGTGCTGCTCATCGACCAAAGATCAGAACTGAGAACCGCTCTCCCCGTTATTAAGCCCTAACTTTCGACTACTACTTCTCATTCACTAATGTTAAAAAACAGCTACATAAAAATCACGAGCTTATGATGATTTAGTGAACGTACAAAATTTGACCATTTTGACCTCCTAAAGTAAAATTATTTTTATAGTGGTAAAATAAAACAATTGAGTGACGTTAATAAGTGTTTGGAAATATAGAAAGTGTGCTTATTTCAATTAAAATATAACGATTTACATATCTCCCATTTTTAATACCGATTATCAAAACTTTTGGATCACCCCTCGTAATGATGAAATATTGAAGAATTTTATTTATATAAATGAAAAATGTTTAACACATTCATTTTGTAATTATAGTCCTGTTTTATAAAATAAACACGTTTAATTAAAGTCCTAGACTCTCATTATAGCAAAGAAAAATTATCAACATATAGCTATAATTATCGACATATAGCTAGTATTTCAAAATATTTTTTACCCATCCCTAAGAACTTGACAGCTACCATTTTGCACCTCCGATAGCGGGGTCTAGTGATAAGCATCGGGATGCGGAACTAGACTACCCTCCGTAAACTCACTGACCAAGACACCACGAGCGCGCTCTCGCACCAACACCACATCTAACACTCCTCCATGCGCATTTAATACCTTATTCATCTCTATCAATTCGCACACTGTAGTAAAATAACAATAGTAACTTAGGATGCCAGAAGAAGTATACTTAGGATCGGGGTTAGACTCCGTTGAGATAAGACGCGTCCACGCAGTACACAGCGCAAAACCAGTGTATCTAGACCCCTGCCTTACGGCGTTCAACGAAGCGCTCAGTGTCTACGCTCGCTGGACGTTTGGAACATCAACCATTGTATCAAGACCCATTGCTTACGGCTCAAGTACGGGCGGCCGGTGTCTCGCACGACTGGTTTTTGTGCTACTACCGCCGCGTTTTTAAATACGTTTGTAGCACGGATTTTTTTACATTTAGACATGAAGTGAATATTTACTGTAAATCAAGGACTACGAGGATCCCGGGGGCACTCGTAACCCCCGGGAAACGGTACAAATAGTGAGTCCCATTAGTTTATACGTCGATATGTCTTCGAAGAACAAAAGTGTAAATTCGGACAAAAATACTAGCATGGACATGGACCCACTCAGTTCGGGATCAGGCAATAAAACAGTTAAGGACAAAGTGAAATTAGTGAAAGTAGACTTAGATGAGTTTAATAAAAATATAGTGCGGTGTTGGGAATGTGAAAGTAGCTTCCAGATGGACACTCCCCTATGGGGTACAAATCAAATGAACACTAGGAAAATCCAGTGCAAAGTGTGTACGAAATTCTTCCTCATAAAGGCTACGCTCAAAGCAGAGCCAAAGTACGACAACGGCACTCTAAAAATCGAATCTGCAGTGACAATTTATACGACAGGACTGAACACCGGCGTAAAGAACATCCGCCCATGTATCAGCTGTAAAACCAGGAAGGAATTGACCACTATACCTATCGAGACTTTCTCATCCGAGGAGTGGTTCATCTGTAAATGCGGAAAAAACCAGTGCGCACTCATTGAATTCATTCCAGAAGGCGTGAAATCACCTTCTGCGACCTGGTTACCAAAAATAAATAAGAGTCGCGGAAACAGAGCGATAAAAAACATCGAAGCTTCTAGAACGCTCCAATCGCCTAGTACCTACGTGACTACTCGCCAGCAAGCGCCGGTGCACCACGAGCACCGAGCGAGGCTACAGATAAGCGGCAGCGCGCGAGCGCCCCCTACCGTCAAACAAGCTCAGCCCACCGGCGCCATACGACAATGGGATAGCGGTTACGTGTATGCGCCCGCGTTAAAGGAGGGCAGCGAAAACGCAAAAGGCCAAACCGCACAAATAAGTTCCAGGTGTGCAGGCACAGTACAAAGTATGCCTGACGTGTCGATAACCCCAAGATCCGCTCGACCTGCGCCTATTGCAGACGGGTCCAAAGTACAAAAAACGACGAGTGACAGCAACCTCAACGTGCAAGTCAGCCAGGTCGGTGTTTCACAATTTAGAATACCAGTCACCAATCAATACGAGGTACTACAATTAGATCAACACGAGTTATTACAAACAGAGAACAGACGAGCCAAACGAAAACGTACTTGCGTATACAATAGTACAACACCGATACAGAGAAACACCCATATCCCTACTATAATAATCAGGGATGAAAACGCAACTAAAAATCGAGACACACTGAAGAAAATCCGAGACACAGTAGCTAAAAACAGCTCGACGCTCAACGTTATGGGTAGTCAAATGAAAATCAACCCCGACAGTGCGACGGCCCGTGAGAATATACTCACTGCGCTCAACGCCTGCAGCATAAATAGGATAATAGCACCGAAACCGAAGGCCGACAGACAGCCGGCGATCAGGATTGTGCTTAAAAATGATACTTATGGAGAAGATACCGACACCATCGCTAACGAAATAGTAGACTGCATCGGCTTAAAACCAATAGTGATCAAGCCACTAGGGAGAACAGGGAAAATACACCTACTCATCTTCGATGGCAAATACAAATCAAGAGACATCCTGGAGTCCTTCAAAACCTCCGATAGGAAATTCTTCTGTGCTCCCGCCATCAAGGTTGAGGCTTTCAGAGAAAACCCAAGTCACATTGTACAGTGCAAAAAGTGCTATGCATTCGACCACTCCAAGCAATCGTGTTACGGCAAACAAGAGGAACCACAGATACTCATCACTACGCCCGAAGGCACAACGACAAAAGTCTGCAAAAATTGCAAAACAGAAGATCACGGTGCGAACAACGTGAAATGCCCAGTCTTCAAAAACATGATTGCGAGGCAAATAGAACAAGGAAAGGCTAAACAAACAAAGAGAGAGGAGAGAATCAAACGCTCAGTGGTAAGACCGGGTGTCAGATACGCAGACATCACAAACATGAGACTATTCCCTAGTCTGCCACAAAAAGAACCTCCACAAAAACAACCTCCCACAGAACCGGCACCGCCGACCATAAACGGTCTCACACTCGAGGGCCTTTACCAGATGCAGATCCAGATGCAACAGACACTGATTAGGCTGATCGACACAATAAATAAGACACATTCGCATTTCAATGGCTAATCAGAAGAATAAAAAAATACAGAATTTAAAAAATTTACACCTGAACACCCAAGGAGTAAGAAACAAATTCATAGAAATAAAAACACTAGTCGAGAAATACAGACCGGCTATAATCATACTCAACGAGTGCAAGATCGACTTCGACAAACAAAGATACGACATAAAAGGATACGACAAACTCACCCACACACTAGAAAGACACTTAGCCACGGCCATGTACATACAGAGGGGACTAAGATGGGCCGAAACGGAAGTCACACCGGGTTGGACCGACGAAAACAAGAAGGTAGAAGGTGTGGGCATCAAACTGTTCACAAACCACGCAACCGGACAATATATCAAGAAAAAAGGAATATATATCCAGATTCCAAACCAACACCACGCCAGAGAAGAACTAGAGGAGACCCTAGCCGACGAACCATCCATCATCATCGGTGACATGAACCTACAGATGCACACTCTAGGACATAGGAGAAACGTTGGCCTCGGTAACATCATTAAGCAAGCAATAAAAGATGGAATCTGCACACTGAAACACGCAAACGCACCTTCTAGACCCACTAGCCAAGGCAACACCATCCTGGACCTGGCTATAATAACACACCAACAACTCGAAGCGCAGGCTAAGCAGGTAGAAAGTGTTGGCTCGGACCATCTCCCTTGGCTGCTAACCGTGAGGATTGAACACAATGTAGAAGAACGCCTATCTCGTAACACCAAGATAATCTACGAGGACGAAGAACTGAGAGACGCATACCAACAGACAATGTGGGAAGGATTCCGTGACCTCAACGAAGACATCACCACCGAAGCCGACTGCGACAAGTATGTCGAGACAGTGGAACAAGCAATTGTCGCAGCCCTTGACAGTCACGCCCCTCTCAAAAGAGCAACAAGACAGGAACTACTACCGAAGGAAATCAATGATAAAATAGATCTTCGAAACAAACTGAAACAAATCAAATGGCAAGCAAGAAACTGCAGCCTCAGACTCCAACTCGAAACACGCACACTCTACAACCTTGCTAAGAACGAGGCCGAAAAAGCCCTGAAGGAATACTCCGAAAAGGGCTGGCTTGACAAACTTCAAGATCCGCGAGATAACAGATCACAAATGTGGCGCATCCAACGGAACATGAAACAGCCAATTGCCAAACTACCAAACATCACGGGATGCAGTACGGAGAGAGAAACGATCGACTCGCTCACCGACACAGCCATAGTGAAAGAGGCCAAGATAGCAAAAGACAATGAGGGTACCGAAAAGACGACTCCATTTCAACCGCTCGACTTAACGTGTAAGAGCGAAGTCCAACGCGCACTAAGGAAATTCAAAAACAAGAAGGCCCCAAGAAGACGGAATCAAGGCAGACGCCCTCAAACTTGGGGGAGAAGTCTTCACTGACGCATTCGTGCCTCTCGCTAACTTTGTATTGTCCACAGGGTACTTCCCTAACCGTTGGAAAACCGGCTTGTGCATATTTCTGCACAAGGCCGGCAAAGATCACCGTCAGGCATCATCGTACCGCCCAATAACACTGCTCAACATCATGGGTAAGCTTTGTGAGCGACTAATCCTGACAAGACTCACTGCTACGGTCGACCGGCTGCAACCACCATTCCAGCATGGCTTCACGAGGGCAAGGGGAACAGCGACCCAGATCCTACGTACTGGAAAAATAATTACCGACGCGCTAGCCGCGGGAGATAGCGTGTCCATGATATCTACGGACCTCTCGAAGGCCTTCGACTCGATCAACCACAAGGGCCTAATCAACAAACTTCAAAATAAAGATGTCCCCAACAATGTCATTAAAATCATTGAAAACTACCTCGCAGACAGAAACCTGAAAGGTAGATTCAGAACCACCGAAACCGACGACAAACCGATACCTCACGGCGTGCCACAAGGCTCTATCCTTGGGCCAGTCATCTTTAATCTGTACGTTCATGACATCTGGGACATACACGACCACATCAGAGGACTCAAACTCTCACAGTACGCGGATGACCTCTGCATACTTAACAGAGCCACGAACCCAGACCATGCGACCATGCGCGCGGAGTGGGCAGCGGAAGCCATCATAGACTACTACACGAGATGGGGACTAAAGTGCAATATAGATAAAACCGAGTGCATCATGTTCTCGAAAAAGAAAAAATACCGGCCAACGGTGAAACTGAAACTACAAACGCTGCACTACCAAAAACAGATCAGATATCTCGGCGTCATTTTCGACAAACACATGAAGATGAACCAACACACCGAGAAGGTAGTCAAAAAACTAAAGCAAGTCAGAGGAGCCCTTGGCCCCATAATAGGATACTATGCGAAGACGGAACTGGAAACGAAATTGGCTATCATACAGACCTGCATCCTACCGCTGCTGGACTACGGAGTGGTGCAACTACTCTCGAGGTACAGCGCAACAAACCTGTGCAAAATCGAACGCCAATATAGAATGGCACTAAAAAGCGCCGCACAATTACCAAGACGAACACCCACAGAAGCGATCTGGGAGATGGCTGACATCGAAGCCTGGCACCTACGTGCCGAGGACCTCAACACCAAGATGCTGGAAAATATCGCAAGATTACAAATAAAAGACCTTGAAACCCCCGGCGACGCCTACATGGCGTACGGCGAATTCAACCCCCTCAGGGTTAATTACAGAATAGGCGAAATATTTTATGACCCTAATAAAAAAGTACATAGGCGGTGGCCTATCGATAAAACGAAAACCCCGCGTCCCCTTAGAATACCATAGTCTGTAAGCACATAAAATAAATGAAACCCGTTATCTATTTGTATAAATTTATCACGAATAAATAGAGCACAGCAAACACAGATCCACTAGGACATAAGTTAGCTGACGCACCCCAACACGGCCCACCGGCCATAGGGACATTTTATGTAGTACACAAAGTAGGCAAATAAATGATATTCTGATTCTGATTCTTAGGATTCAGGTTTAAGTCCCCGACAATAATGACAATACCGATAGAGTCAATAAATGATTCTACATACATACATACCTTCACGCCTTCTTTCCCAGAGTGGGGTAGACAGAGCTACAGAATTACCAACAACTCTAAATGATTCTATCTTTTGAAAAAACCGCATATACACACTCTCGGAGGAGTTGGGTGGAATGTATACAGCACACAAATAAAATATGGTATCATCTACCACGAACGATGTCCACAGATCCTCACCGTCGGCAGTTTCGAATTCACGTCGACGTCGTAGATTAATACCTGGCCTGGCAGCCACCAGTACACCACCTCCCTGTCGGCCAGTGGCACGATCACGGCGGAGGACACTCCAAGCACCTCCTACTAGTTCCGAGTCCTCGACTGATAACGACAAACATGATTCAGCGGCGACAACAATGTCACTTTCGTGAGCGAGAATACAGTGTCTAAAATATTTCAACTTGGTGTTGAGACCTCTGACATTTTGATATGCAATGTTGAAAAAGGAGTCATTATAGTTATTACTTGGATCATAAAGACTTTTTGGTTTGCATTGTTTGCTTTCGAAAAAAACACATTTTAACCCTAGCATTGTCAGGCCAACCATCCGCAGACAAGCATTTGTCATAAAAAGGGACAGGAACACCAAGTTTATACGACTTCCTCCACAGAGTTCCTCCAAGTATTTCTGGACTTCTTCAGCACAAGACATCATATTCCACAGGTGGATAAGTTTCCGTACTTCAACCACCCTGAGAGTAGTGACATTTGGGCCTCCAGTACAACGTATTGAGGTTAGGCGTCTCTGCTTCTTTTTTGTTGGTGCTGCCTTCCATCCTTACTCGTAGAATCTTCATTATCATCTGTTGACATTTTGTCGCCGGGAGGACCAGTCCGCTGGGAGAATGCAGCGCTATTATTATTGGAAGGCGAACTTGCAGGCGGGACTTCATTAAGTGTCTCCACTAAAGTAACGCTACTCGCTGTTGCAATTGGACCTACGACTTTTCTGCTCTTTTTGACACTTTTTTTTTCCGAGTCACGCGTTCCTTCAGTGTTCCCAACCTCGACACCACTGTTACCCGGCCCTGGTAGCACCGATGAGGGGGCTAGTGCAGGGGGCGGGGCGCAACGGGACTCCAGGGACTGTTCTAATTCCTCAAGTTTGGCGCAGATCATCTCAACCCTACCCGTGCATGTAGTAAGGGCCGACTGGCACTGCCCCATGGTAGAAACTACATCAGCCATCTGTTCGGACAAGCAGGTTATTTGATCACGAAGTAGCATGATTTCCAAGGCTGTAGGCACCGACATAGACACACCAGACTCTGGCGACCGGGGTCTCACAATTCCGTCCTTCTTTTTTGGCAGCACAGGTACATTCGGGACAAGCCCATATAGCTTTTTCGGCCTCTGAAAGAGACTTGTTGTTGCATGCATAATGGTATAACTTCCCGCATGTCGCCACCATGCATTGCCGATATTCTGCGCCCACCAACAAGTCTAAACGGCAAGCGCCGCACGTTATACTATAAACCAGTACTGATGCCATCATATCCGCTCACTTAATGCAGCGCAGAAAGGTACCAGGACTCCAGAAGAGTAACGGAGCTCTCAGTACAACAAGCAGGAGCAACAATTTGCGTAACAGACGTCACATATAAAATGACGACGTATTCAGTCACACTCACACCTTATAGTTGCGGGGAGTACCAGAATCACATAAGTGTATAGCAGGTCGTAGCCCTCAGCGACGCGGCGTAGCAGATGGGGTGCGTGAGCGTGACGTCGTAGCAGCGTAGCACTCACCCGCGGTCCGTAGCATAGGCGAGACGTACCAAGGTACCAGGAGCTCGAGCAGTGTTGATAGGTGAACTCGGCGTACAGATTACTGCTCCGTTGGACTTATGCACTCCTATTTTCTCTCGTGAATTAAATTAAGTTAAAAGTTGATTTAATTAATTAAAAATATTCAGCGCGGAGACTTAGGCACGACTACACCTTGCGGAGGTCCGGGAGGGAGCCTGAGGGAGGCCATGATGAATGTTGCCATATTTAAGGTTCCCGTAATGATTGGTGTATTTTGTAAAGCTTTTGTTTAAAATAATGAAAATCCGTAATTGCCCCATGATTTGTAATTATGTCCGGTATATAATTTGTAATTTGTGCTGTGGATTTATTGTTTCAATTAAATAAATATAAATAAAATAAAACCTAGCAAGAAAATTGACCAAAGAATTACTACGTTTTAATATTTTAGATACATACATACATAAACTCATGCCTTCATTCCCAAAGTGGGGTAGGCAGAGCTAATAAATTACCAACAACTTTTAAAACTTGCTGATAATTCTATAACCACACAATTAGGCTAAGATGTTTACCAGCGTATAATATCTTAGATAGTTATTGATTTTAGAACAATTATAAAAACTCCGATTTAGAAGAGTTACCAAAAGCCCAATTAACGTGCAAGACATTGAAACTGAACACGAACTGGCCTCTATTGTGTTAAAAATGAACGCCACAGAATTTCCACATATTCACATACTTCAATCTTGGACACAGAATCCATTGGGACCCCTAAATATTACATACTCACCTCATAAATCTCTTCCTTGAAAACGCAGTCAAACAACGTCGACTGTAGTTCTAGAAGGTCTTTCAACAGCTTCTCCCATTCTAGCTGGGTACATTTATCCTCCCGATTTCTAAAACAAACCATTCCTAATTATGCACGATTTAGGGTTTTATTTATAAACTGATCTCGTCGGTAATGCTCGTCTCAAGATGCGTCAATAATTACCATTTTCTATGGTTTGACATTTACTTTAACGTGTCTTGTGACAGGCATCTCAGCGAAGATGAGTTTAATAAGACGCGTCAGAGATGTTTTTTAACGCCCGACGCAAATAAAAGTGGTCTTACAAGTTTATCTGTGTCTGGTTGTGGCATTGCAGTTCCCAAACGAATCGATTCATTCAATGTTGTTTTTAATAAAGAGCTGGGCTAGATTTTTGATGTGGCGTGAAAACTGTAAAACATACAAGCGTCAAATTGGGTATAATTATATAACGCCAGCATAACGCTGAGTTGGAACCATTTCGTGACAACGGGTATTCTTGTCTATGTCAGTATTTTTGTTGAGTTTATTTTTGTTTGTGACGAATAAATGTTTTTTCTTTCTTTTCTTTTTTGAAGAAAAACAATAAATACTAAAAAATGGTCAAGTGTGAGTTGAGCTCTATCTAATAATAACTAATACAATAATTCCTATTGTGCGGCGGTACGGAAGCCTTGGTTCGAAAGTCCGACTCGCGCTTGACAGTTTTTTTGAATGTACCGGACGGGGTCTGCGCGCGCCACGCGCATGAGCAGCTTGCGCGCGCGCTCGGGGTCGCGGTGCAGGGCGCGCAGCTCGCGCGGCGCCACGCCCACGCCGCGCCAGTTGACGAGGCTGCTCGCCGCCACCAGCCGCTCCAGCTCCTTCACCCGCCGGACCAGCTCGCAGGGGGAGATGCTGCCGTCACTAGAACAACCAACTTTAAATAACATTTCGCCACAAAAATATTGATTTCAGACAAGCTTTTGCCGTCCGTCGAGGACGTAGCGAGGTAGGGGCAGGGGGGAGGCAGCTGCCACCCCGTAGAAGATGCAGGAATACTCACAAACCGTAAAGTAATATTACGCAGGTTGCCTATTAATAAACAAAAACAAAGTTTTTGCCCCCCCCCCCCCCCCTTACCAAAATCCTAGCTTACGCCCGTGCCGTCCGTACTTTTACTCTTGGACGTCCCAACATTTGTAAGACATTATTATCCCCTGATATAATTTTGTTACATATTTATTTATTTAATATTTATATTTAGTTTAGACCAAGCTATTGAGTCCAAACTTGGTGGGTCTACGTTAGGTTAAGTATAGCAGAGATCTTATTGCGTTCTACTGTGGGTACCATAGTATAACATTTTCATTAGTTTTATATTACGTATTTTCAATATCAATTATTTTTAATTACAAGAACAGTTGAACTTACCTTTCCTTCAGTATGGTGTCCAGCAAATCACAAGCTTTGTCGAGTTGTTCAGTTTCCGTGTACGCGAACAAACATCTCTCGGCGAGGTCCAAGTGGGTCCGGACGTCCAACTCAAACTCGTTCGGAGATTGAAGAACCTAAAGAAATGTAAAATTCATCTATGGATGCAAATGGCGCTTGACCGGTCCTTTTGGCTTACTTCGGGGAAGCCTATGACCAACAGTAGAGAGAATAGCAATAAACAAATTCTAAGCGAATGGATTCGCGGATATTCATTTTTATTAATGGTTTAAACCATGGCAATAAGCCAACAATCATAATGACTTCAAATCATGGCCAGTGAAGTCCCAATCTCTAGCCGAACTTACCAATAATATAGGAGACAGATCTTTGACGCTGATGCTCTCCAAGTACTCAATGAGTCCGTTCAGGCAAGCGTCGGTCCGTTTGGTGAGGTTCTCGACGCGCTTCAGGAACGGGATCACGTATTGCTTGAGGTCAGAGACGAACGTCGCCGGCGTGGACTGGAGAAAGTTAACAGTTACTGTTTATGATTCATTCTAAAACTACATTGGCGCAGCCGGTAGGATCAACCTATCAGGTGTCAAATTTATTTTTTATTTTTAAAACAAGTCAGTTTTGTGTATTTAGAAAGATGGCTTCACTTTAAGTTACACGTGATGTTTTATTTCTGAGGAAGCCCTTATTCCCTTTTAGAGTGATTTATTTGAAGAGAGCTTAAGGCCAAAGGTTAGACTTTAAGTTAAAATTTTGTTAACATAGAATAGCTCACACCTAAAACTGAGTTTTGGCACTGATCCTTGATCTTCAACCTTCCGGTTAAATAGTTTTTTACCTTTGGCTTTTTTCCTAAAATATTTTTTGATATGGGTTAATTAAATAGTGAAAATATGAAAAGTCCAATGTCCTGCCATTTAAGAACTAGAGTTTAGATTAAAACCGTCATACGTTATCGGTAAAAGCGGTGATTAGAATGATTAAATAATAACAATGTTAATCGATATACGTAACGTAAAATGTTGTCTTGTACAAACTAATAATCGAAATACATTTAATATTCGAAGGTTAGTACAAAAAATAGGAACATTAATTTACAAAAATATAGAATTTAACACAGTTGGCATCAAGCGGAAAACCTTGCAAAAACTCACCATCTTCATCAGCAACTTGCACGTCTCCAACGGGTTCAACTTCTCCAACTGATCCAAGGTAACTCCCTCCACGTTGAGATCGTAGATCAGCGTGTCCAGGGTGAGCAGGTTGAACATGAGGTCGTCCAGCCCCGCCACCCCCCCTCCCACGGTGGCGAGCGTGGCGAGCGTGAGCGCGTGCGACACGAGGCCGCTGTTAGCTTCGACTTCGCGCGCGCGCTTGTCGTACCACTTGGATATGTCGTCGTCAGTGGGGATACCGATCTCTGAGTCGGGCGTGCTGTCTTCTGACCAGTTGGAGCTCCATATTGACCTAATCCATACTAATATTATAATTGTGGAAGTAACTCCGTCTGTCTGTTACCCTTTCACGACTAAGTCACTGAACCGATTTCCATGAAATTTGGTACGGAGATAGCTTGAATCCCGAGGAAAGAAATATGTTTAAGTCATCATTTGGCCAAATATATCATTTTACAAACTTTCATTTCGCAAACAGGTACTTGCCGCCGGATTTCATATTTATTTGTGGTCAAAAGTCTC
The DNA here is from genome assembly GCA_927399475.2 of Acleris emargana. NCBI lineage: Eukaryota > Metazoa > Arthropoda > Insecta > Lepidoptera > Tortricidae > Acleris > Acleris emargana. Next base: position 19,008,481 of record OV656848.1, on the reverse strand, counting down.
ACTTAACCTAACCTATTTAAAAAGCCTATGCAACCTATGCACAAATACATTTTTGAGAAATGAAAGTTTGTAAAACGATAGTTTGTCAATATCATCATAAAATATATAGTTTGTTAAAAGTCGGGATACCGTTTAAAACAATACTTAAACTACTACAAAGGTAGTGAATTCTCAAACGAAATCAGTTTTTATGAGACATGTTCGAACTTATTCAGCTTTCTCAGTTACCTATAACAAGGCATCGGAGTTTTTGTCGCACGGTAAGACTTATTTATAGCAAGCTATGGAGTCGTCATTTGCCATAAATCTAAACTCTTATTCATATTCATACTCATTTATTTATTTAATTATTTAGGTTTTTTTATAATCAAGGATAACAACGTTGACGAGTTTAGAAACGATTATTTAATGTTAAATTTGGAAAAATAAATATTACAATAAAAAATAATTACCGTTTTTATAGTGATTTAATTGCGAAAATTTATAAACAATCTAAAGATACATTAAAACACGGCAGAAGGGAATGTTTAAGTCCACACTAGTGGCGAATTGTATGTTAAAATAGTTCAAGTTATGAATGTATTATCTAATAGAAAATTATTTTTTTATATAGTTGACTAAAATAATTATACACAACCAACCGCTATAGAGGCATTTTAAGATGAATTAAATAAATGAGTATGAATATGAATAAGAATTTATATTTATGGCAAATGACGACTCCGTAGCTTGCTATTAGTCTTACCGTGCGACAAAAACTCCGATGCCTACCTATAACTTATCGATTGGTATGCACCAAAAAATTAACACTGGGTTACGACACGAACCCAAGTTAAAATGACAGTTTTTATTAACCCAAGTTGAAATTGGTTGACTGTACAGAGCCTCTATTCAACTCGGTAAACGCATATTTATTATATTGTGATGTTCATAATACGATAAAATAACAAAGGAGTAGGTATTTTGTTGCCGAATAGAATAGAACCCCGACAAATGGAGTGGTATCACTTCGCTTCGTACAAAATGGATTTTCTAAATTTAGACACGTATATGATAACAAGACAGTTACGGGTAAACAGTTAAAATAAGAGCTCTACAGTTTTAAGCTAGAATTATTTGAATTCATGAAAGTAGAAACGAAACATAGTAAAATACTTTTTAGTAATCATAATAAGCTGTTATGTAGTCCCGATTCTTAGTTGATATCAACGTAATAAGTAACTTTATTAAATATTAACACAAACGAATTAAAAACTATACTTAGTGCTAATTCATCAACATAAACTTACCTAAAAATCTCCTTTCTGCACCAATCATTATCATACTCCGACGGAATAACTTTCACTGGACTCTTCTTCTCAAACCACATCAACGCCTCTTTAATAGGCAGCAGATGCTGATAGTCTAAAGGATTTATTGTCTCTGGTAAGCTTTCCAGAACTGCCAACTGCATGGCAACGGTTTTGATGTGAGGCCATAGACAAGTGAGCGCCTCTATGCGGCCTTCTTTAGCGATCTCTATGGAACTGTGGACGAGGCTGTTGCTACGAATCCTGTGGTACTCGTCTTTGACGTAAGTTGATTTTTCGCAGCGAAGTATAGCCTGGGAAACAATGCTTTGCTTTAGTAAATGTAATTGACTTGACGACGCGCTGGCCTAGTTGTTAGTGACCCTGCCTACGAAGCTAGAGGTCCTGGGTTCAAATCCCGGAAAGGGCAGATATTTTTGTGATGAGCGCGAATATTTGTTCCTGAGTCATGGATGTTTTCTATGTATTTAAGTATATATTTCTCTATATAAGTATTTATATCGTTGTCTAGTACCCATAGTACAAGCCTAGCGCTTAGTTTGGGACTAGGTCAATTGGTGTGACATTGTCTCCTGATATTTATTATTATTATTTTTATTTATTATTTATTAATTCACGGATTTGGCCGATGTAATATTTTTAGCCGAAATATGAACATTTTCAGATTAAATTTGGAAAAAGCACGGCATACTATGTATAGGTAGTGGGGTGGTCCAAATTTTTTTTTTATTTTCCTTCCTCAAAATTGTCTTTTTATTCCATTAGACTTTAAATACCCCTGTGCAAAATTTGAGTGAAATCGGACAATATTTAGGGGTCGCTATGATTTGCAAATTAAATACTTCAAGTATCCACGACCATAATTTTTGATAATAATTACTAGCATAATTTAAAGTAAATTTACGTTATTTCAAATACACCATTCGTATTAAAGAAGGGCGTAAAAAAAAAAAAAAAATAATTAAAAAAGTCGCCAAATCATAGCGACCCCTAAATATTGACCGATTTCACTGAAATATTGCACTGTTTAAAGTTTAAAAAAGTCTAATCGAATAAAAAGACCCTTGAAACTAAACCCGGAGAAAGAAAATAAATAAAAAACTTTTTTTTGGATCACCCTAATAGGTAGTTAGTTCTGACTTCATGGCTAAATGCCCTAACCGATATTTTCGCTATTTATAGGTCGTAAAAGACAGTCCTAGAGAATATGCAATCTGCGAATTTTAACGCATGCCAAAATAAAAGAAAATGTATTAGATTGACAATTGTCAATTCGATACAATTACTTAGTTGCCTAATGTTCGTTGCCCATATTAATACCGCGGATAGATAATGCTATAAGAGATTTGAGTAATAAGGAATGGCAACGACTCCGTGACCTTATCGTTCATCGGTCGGAACAGCAGGACTACCTCGTAGAGCGTGACCCGGTCCCGGTAGAACAGCATGACGTGCCGGCACCGGAGCAGCTCGCTGGTGTACGCGTTCAGGTCCACCAGCACGATGTCCTCCGGCTCCGTGACCTTATCGTTCATCGGTCGGAGCAGCAAGCCTACCTCGTAGAGCGTGACCCGGTCCCGGTAGAACAGCATGACGTGCCGGCACCGGAGCAGCTCGCTGGTGTACGCGTTCAGGTCCACCAGCACGATGTCCTCCGGCTCCGTGACCTTGTCGTCCCGCTCCTTGTTTATCTCTGTAGTAATTAAAGATGGTGACCGAATCGACTGCCCGCCTGCTTCGGCTGGGCGTCCCCACTTATCATCATCAAACAATTAAAGATGGTTTCACTAGAGCTGCTTACGCGCATTAGCTCTTAAGAGTAATCACTATACAAGGCAATGTATGTACAAAAGGTCTGTTTTTTAAGGTGCAAGTCTAGGTAGAGGTCGAAAAAGTCTTTCGGGTTAGGGTAAAGTCAGTTAGACTTGCAAATAGTGAATGTGAGCGAGTGATAGATGATCATTTTAATAGCTATTTCTCAATAATGCTACGTAATCTTGCCATTACACCAGTAAATAGGAGCCAGTAGGTTGGAGTTCCTGGACGACTATCCAAAGTGTCCAGTAAAGTTGAGGAGTTTCGAATTTGGAATCAATAAGTGACAAATGGTCATTTGACAAACAACATTTCATCAAATGATCATTTGACAAACGAGACCTTTGACAAAAGTATCATCTTACAAAAACTCACTTAGCAATTGATCAATTAGCAATCAGTTTACCTATGTCTGGGCAAAAAAAAAAACCTATCCTATCCGAGTCGGTTCTGCCCTGATTCGTCTTGCTCGTAAAATGTAAATTTAACTGTTCATTTGGAAAAGCAAGTCATTTGTAAAATGACTAGTAGTAAAATGATCAATTGACGAAACATGTTTTGCAAAACGTTGTTTGTCAAGTGTTATTTTGCCAAATGACTTTTGGTCAAACGGCAGGACACCCTTGTTCACGACATGGTGGAAGCTGCTCCCCCAATGCCTGTAGATTTTAAGTGAGCAACAAGTTCTCCCAGCGTTTGTCGCTATCAATTAGATTAAGTAAACTTGTTAATGTGTGTTGAAGAATAGCTAAACTTAAGTGGCAGTGGGCGGGGCACATCGCTCGCAGGACTGATGGCCGATGGGGTCAGAAGATTCTTGAGTGGCGTCCGCGGACCGGGAGACGTGCTGTAAGTAGGCCTCCAACAAGATGAAGTGACGACCTTGTAAGGATCGCGCGAACGCGGTGGATGCGAAAAGCACAAGACCGGTATGAGTGAAGAGCCTTGGGGAGGCCTATGTCCAGCAGTGGACGTCTTTCGGCTGACATGATGATGATGAAACTTGGTAATGTCGGTGATGATTATAATTACCTTTCAGTATCTCGCTGTTGGTAAGCGCCAGTCCGCATTGCAAGAGCTCCTTAGCAGCCGGAAGGGTCTCCGGGAGCCTGTCCACGCACTGGTGCACCGCCCATATCTTCTTTGACACTTTGCTCTATTAAAGATAGTGTTTGTTATCAGCTGTTGCTCAAAAAAGCTGCTTAATAATGTTAGCTGAGATTTTTGTAGCGCTTTGTCTTAGCAGGGGTTCCACTTGGACGCTGGTAGATTTATGACGTGCCCGTGGGGTCCACTTGTATTTTGGATGTGTGACTCTTCTTGGACCAAATTATGGATCCACCCTTGCGCAAGGAAGAGGGGTGGTAGGACCTTGTGCAGGGTCCGTCCGGATCGCTACCACCATCTTATCCATTAACCTACCGCCAAACAGCAGTGTTCGCATTGTTGTGTTCCGGTTTGGGGATAAGACAGCCGGTGAAATGACTAGCATAGAGGCATTCCATCTTAGTCCTCAGGGTTGGCAACGCATTTGCAGTCTCAGGATTGCATTGCAGTCTTGTGAATGCGAATGTCTATGGGTCACAGTTTCCACTTACCATCAGGTGGCCTGTGTGCTCGTTTGCCTTCCTATGCCATAAAAAAAAAAAAAAAAAAAAAAAAAAAAAAAAAAAAAAAAAAAAAAAAAAGAGGGACGTGCCTTTCAGTGGTGTAAAGGTGCTTTTCTTCTCTTTTTAGAAAATTTGAGTGAATTGATGTTTATATGGCGAAATTTTCAACTACCTTTCGTTGAAAATGGTATGGTTTGGCAAGGATATGTGAGACGGGGATCAAAATATAACTGTACCGTACCGAGAGAGAGAGAGAGAGAGAGAGAGAGATAGAGGGGGAGGGAGAGAGAGAGGGGGAGGGAGAGAGAGAGAGAGAGAGAGAGATTATTTAACTTAAAGAGAAACTTCTTGTGATGACAAGGTCTTACGCGAGCTAGCTTGTCATTTCGACCAAATGACAATTGAAATCACCACCGTGTGGACCAATTGGGTGATGGACGGATGATTTTGAAATCTAACCAAATACTTCTCGATGGCGTCGGTGGACACAGGGTTCTTCCGCCACTGCTGCTGGTACACCAGGTCGCTGTCCAGGTTGAATGTCTCCGCCAGGGACAGGGCGTCCACGTAGTTGCCGCTCTCAATCTACCAACAAACCACCAGTTCCTTTACGAAACCACTAGGGTACAACTAGGTTCACTAGGCCTACTTATCAGAAAGTGACGATTATTTCATTCACATCCACGGCGACAAACATGATCATATAGACCCTGTAAAGAGCCTATCTATTTTACCTTGAATTACAGTAAATCCTCACGGATTTCTGCATTTTACCACATCATACCTTTCTAGAGAATAGCTCCTCAGGCGTGGTGCTCCTCACCCCCAGCAGCCGGTACACGCGAGAGACCACGGTGATCCTCCGCGGCCGCGGCTGGAACGTCTCCATGTCCGTGATGGCGAAGAGAACGGACTTGACCATCTCCTTGGTCATGTCGAGCATTGTGTCTTCCGTATCGGCTGCCACTTGTACCACCTCCATCTAATTAAATATGATTATGATTATGATGACGTTGATTTCTAACGACACATTTCACAGAGCAGTAAATGCCATGTTCAAATCGACCGCGAAATCATTATTATCAATTTGTACAATTTCTGTCTCAACAAAAATAAAAGAATATTGTATGTTATAATAACTTATAATGAATGTGAAACACATTCATACGTAAGAGAAACAACATTGGACCTAAAAGCTACCCTGAGGCACACCGATCACCAAATCTTGGTAGCTCACAAGTGCTTTCATCCAAATTTAACGAGTATGGTTTGATAAATAGTTCACAATTTTTTCAAGCTTCGGTCTCTTGAAGTGGAATGATATTTGCTACAAAACACATTAAATAAAGTTTAAGGGTTTACAAAGCCTTACGCTCTCGTCACTGCGCATCTTCTTCGCAGGCAGCACGCTGGACTCACACTCCAGCACCATGAACGTGCCTACGTGCGCGCAGGTCACCTACGCACGTAAAAAAACAATAAAAATTAAAAACCGACAAAGAATGAACAAAATAATTATTATAATCGGTTGATAATTGGCGGAGAAATCGAGTAACATACTTAAAAAAGTGTCGAATTACCTAGTCCAGCCATAAGTTCTGTTACTAAGTGTTAATGAAATAAAAGTTAACTTCTGTTTATAAAAAATAAATTTCAAAATATATAAAAATTAAACGCTTAAATAATGTAATTTTTTAGAAAATAATCATCATTCCACATAGTCACCGCAATTTCCGATGCGCTCTTTTAACATTCAGGGCCGGCATCGATAAAATTATGAACGACTTTTTGCAAATTTCACTTTTTGAAAACGCCTTTAATGGTTAGTCTTTGTTTAGAAAGGAACTTTTTTATTTAATATTGTGAAGCCTCTCATCTCTGGGTATGTTTAGAGACCAACATTATGTTTCTCAACGACACTCAAATCCAGCATGAGAAGCAAGAGATTTGGTGTATTTTCGCATTGCTGCAAATTGACGTGAAATCGTAGGGTCGATTTAATGAGACATGAAGATTGACCGGTGTACAAGCGGATCTTTAGTTGCTTGGAATATATTTGTATCAGAATTTAAAGATAAAAGTCTGGTCAATATGTCACGCAAATTTAGACTCACTACGAGAATTCTTACAAAAGTTGTAGCCGTTATCAGCATCGTCGTCGTGCGTAAATTGACCCATGCTTCGCTAGCCCTAAATGAGAATTCTTAAAGCCCGTACATCAAATTATTGCAATAGTGAAGAATAAATTACGTACCTTTTTATTCTATATAAATTAAGGTTTTGATAATATACAGATTTATGAAAAACTCTTTTAATATATTTTTGTAATTGTAAGAAATAGTAATAAATGTCAGTAACAGAACTTATGGCCGGACTAGGTAGAACCTCATACTAATTTGAAGTCGGTTAAAAATAAATACTTGCCCGAGGAGCTCCCTGAAAGAACTCGGGCTTCTTCCCGAGTATGTTGACCATGTTATCGATATTGCACACGGACACCGCGCCATTAAACCTGGATACGATTATTTCCTGAAACCAAATATTATACTAAAGGCTTGCTATAAAGGCTTGTAGTACTGTTAGGCGATGGGCTTGCAACCTGTCACTAATACACTGGGAAACATCTTAGCCTACTTGTGCAAAATGTGGTTACAGAGTTATCAACAAGTTTTTAGAGTTGTTGGTAATTCTGTCCCTCTGCCTACCCTACTCTGGGAATGAAGGCGTGAGTTTATGAATGTATGTAAATATTATACTCGTACTTTGTGGCATCGTTAAAGTAAAAGACAAGAGTAAAGTAAAACAGATTAATTAGTACGATATGACGGCTTGATAAGGAACATCATAGAGGGAAAGATAGAAGGGGTAGACCAAAAAGAGGATACATGAATCTAATAGAGCAGAAAGGTGCCGTCATGCTGTATGCTCGTGAGACCCGGTGTTCCATAAGAGGTATATAATCATAAGTTTTAACTTTATTTTTACGAGTCTAAAATTCATTTTAATCTGTTACAAAATTCACACATCAAAATGTACTATCACCCGTTCAAATTTCAAGTTCCTAGGTCCAGCAGTTTAAACTACGCGTTGTCTGTAAGTCAGTTATCAGTAATCAGTAATTTATTACTTAATGTTACAAAGGTCTAAGTTAATTAATAGCTATACTTTCAACAGTTCATTATGAACCCTGATGGGCACTGCAGTATTAGCGAGAGAAGACACTGTACCAACATTTGAAAATTTTGTAACTCAGTGAGTCACTCAGTGTTTTAATTGTATAGAGTGTGACATACCTCAGCGCTCCACCAATTAACGTCGCTGGCATGGTACCCCATGGCGTCCTTCCGGTCGTCCGCCACGAGCGGGTTGCGCATGTCGTGCGCGGGCTGCGCGGCGAGCGGCCAGCGCCGCAGCAGCTTCAGCAGCGGCAGCCGCCACACCGTCACCTCGCCGGTGCAGTGCACGCACACCAGCTTGGAGTGGTCGGGGGAGATCACCATGTGCACTATGAACGGCTGCAGATACAGTTGGAGTGTTAGCTCAGTTTTAATGAAAAAACATAGTTCATGAGTAGAATTCGAACCTACACCTTATGTAGCTATTCGGTAGATTCCCATGCATTTCCAATCATAAAACCATTTAATTTTAACAGCTGGTCCGACACAACCGGCAGCTTGTAGATCGGACCGTCATTCAGTACACATTTGTCAAATAGACACTCACCAAGTTCTCAGCGGTCACGAATTGTACATACAGCTGGAAGCGCTCGTTGGCGAGCTGCATCTCCAGCTGATCTGACACCACTGACAGCTTGTAGAACGGATCTTCGTTCAGTACACATGTCTCAATAGACACTCATCAAGTTCTTAGCGGACACGAAGGGTACATACAGCTGGAAGCGCTCGTTGGCGAGCTACGTCTCCAGCTGATCTGACACCACTGACAGCTTGTAGAACGGATCTTCGTTCAGTACACATGTCTCAATAGACACTCACCAAGTTCTTAGCGGACACGAAGGGTACAAACAGCTGGAAGCGCTCGTTGGCGAGCTGCGTCTCCAGCTCATCCGACACCACTGACAGCTTGTAGAACGGATCTTCGTTCAGTACACATGTCTCAATAGACACTCACCAAGTTCTTAGCGGACACGAAGGGTACATAAAGCTGGAAGCGCTCGTTGGCGAGCTACGTCTCCAGCTGATCTGACACCACTGACAGCTTGTATAACGGATCTTCGTTCAGTACACATGTCTCAATAGACACTCACCAAGTTCTTAGCGGACACGAAGGGTACATACAGCTGGAAGCGCTCGTTGGCGAGTTGAGTCTCCAGCTCATCCGACACCACCGACAGCTTGTAGAATGGATCGTCGTTGAGTATACGCCATGCAGTTATACCAGAGCTCAGTGGAGACGAAGGATCCTGTAACAAAATGATAATAAATCATGTGTCACAAGGAATTGAATTCCCTGAGTCTAAAGTAGCGTACTTACAGCCCTCAGATGCTGACCTAGGTAACCGTGGTAGCCGGCTATCCAGCACATCCTAATTCCTATTGATAGGTTTCTTAAAGAGAGTTTCGCCCTGCTGCCTTGACGCCGGGACAAAGCAGCCCACAGACATAGAATACTTTGGAAGAATGAGGGTGCTGTTCGGAATGAAATTGGGAACATGATCCTATATTTACCAAAAACATGCCGCTCAATGTGATTGCTACTTGAGAATATTGTAGTTCCACCTCTCACCACGCCACTTCCTCACCTCCCAGTTCCTCTTAATATATTGCTTAAAGAGATGTACTGGTACAAGTTGGGTGTAGAAAGTATTTTTTTTAAACAAATTTGGAACTTAGAAATGAACTTTAATAAGAAAAATAGAAGTATTACAAAAAGAGCGACCAATCCTCCACGAAGCTAAAATCAGAATGGGCTTTTCTAACAGGTATTATTTACTTGAAAAACAACCGCATCAAATGTCAAAATAGTATGTACTGTAATAGAAAGGTGTCACAGTGACATTATAAAACAATGTATTTGACACTTCTTATGACTTGAATCATAACGTCAGGTTGACAGAGTTCTAGTTATGGTGGATCAGGGTTCCAATGGGCTGATAGTACATATGATGCAAGTGCTGAAAGCATGTGACAGTTCCGCACTTGTATCAAACGACGTTATTTAATACATTTGCGAAAAATATATAATAGAACAAAAAAAACAGTAATTAAAAGAGACAATTTTACTTAACTCTTAGTCTGATAAAAATTCACTGTGCAATTTGAACAATTAAGGGTGAAAAAATGGAAAAGTAAAAGACGCTAGTGCGAAAGATCAAACTTTCCGCACAATATCCAGCTACAAAAATTAAAAAGGACTAGTTCGAATAATCCAACTTTCCTCACGAAATGCAGCTACAAAAAGTACTATTTGAACAACTTGAAAAAAAATAAACGAACACTCCTGTATCTCACCTTAACACCAGGTCTAGGCAGCCCGCACACGTAGAGCGTGGCGTGGGGCGCGCAGTAGGTGAGCGCGCCCACTCCGCCCGGGAACCGGAACGAGTGGTGCAGCTTGCAGCCGTCCGTCGCCGAGACCAGGTAGCCGCGGAGCCTGCCGTCGAACGTCACCACCAGCACTTCCCAGTTCCTGGCCAATATTAAAGGTTAACAAGCAAATTTACTTGTGCAGGGTCCGTCCGGGTCGGTACCACCATTAGGAGAGAGCCCAGTCCGGTTTGCCATGAGTGCGGCGATCCGGACGACACGGCCCAGCACACCCTAGAGGCGTGCTCGAAGTGGGATCCGGAGCACCGTACTCTGGTTGCGGACACAGGGCTCTCCGATCTCTCGCTGCACAGCGTGGTGTCGGCCATGCTGAGCAGAGCAGAGGCGGCGAAGCGAGAAGGACGTGGATGCGCACCCGCTCCGGCGTAGACGTGTGAGGTGAAGGCGGAGGCAGTTTGCCGCCCGCCTGAACCCCTAGTAGGACCGTGGGGATAGGGTCCCACAGTGGACCTACACGTCTGGGGGAGGGTTCAGGGTGTTAACCGAACCCTCCCTCCTTTGGTGCAGGTGCCCCAGTAATAGGCAGCATCAGCCAACGGTGCCCCCGGTAACAGTCCTTTGGAGGTTAATACCGGAGAGGTTTTAGACGGTAGGGTACTCCCTCTACTCTCGTGAGAGAGTGGACGGGAGGAGAGAGTCCGTCATACCCCCAATGGCCAACCCTAGGCCGGGGGAAGACGCGTAACGCATTTTCACTCCGAAAAAAAAAAACGGTTGGTACCACCATATTATCCATTAACCTACCGCCAAGCAGCAGTGATCGCATTGTTGTGTTCCGGTTTGGGGATAAGACAGCCGGTGAAATGACTAGCATAGAGGCATTCCATCTTAGTCCTCAGGGTTGGCAACGCATTTGCAGTCTTGTGAATGCGAATGTCTATGGGTCACAGTTTCCACTTACCATCAGGTGGCCTGTGTGCTCGTTTGCCTTCCTATGCCATAAAAAAAAGGGAGCTGAAAGACCAAAAATGCATTGACAAAGAGATCGTGTTAAGAAAATTACGATGGATTGGACATGTGTTGTGGAGAACAGAGAACTATAACTCCAAGCAAGGTCTTCGGTGGCAAACCATCGGAAAAAAAGACCTAGCCGCCCTCGTACCACCTGGATCAGTTGAAAAAGAGGCTTCATCAACTCTGCCGTCCTAAGCAAATAAGCAGTATCCCAAAAATCAATAACCAAAGCAGTTTTAGTTCTCTTCTCTTAGTAAGAAGGTTGATATTGCTACAGGAATTTTATCTGACATACTGCGTATTAGCTTAGGAGGGCAGAACTGGTCTCGACTGGAAGATCTTGAAGTTGCCGCTTAAGATTGTAAACACTGAAAAACCTTTCAGCAAGCCTTATGTCCCTGATGAGGGATAACAGGAAAACATCATCATCATCATTAATAAGCAACATGACATAGATACTAGCGATTGGATCAGTCTGCCAAATAAGTTTTTCGCCAATATCGAATTTCATTAGCACGTTATAATATAAAACAACTAGCGGCCCGCCAGCGGCTTCGCCCCGCTGCAAATTTATGACTTTCAATTCATTTGTTACAAAAAATGTGATAAATGAAAAACCGCTCGACCGATTTTGTGCAAACTTCACATAAACCATCTACTAAATAGTCCGAACAAAGACTAAACATTTGGTTTGGATAGGTGAGCCCGTTCTTGAGTTATAAAATTACAACGAAAAATGGCATTGATTTTTATATATATAGATAAGATCGATATGATGCATCGGCGTTGAAATGTCGAATTTGGATTACAAGTGACAAGTGAGAAAATATTTATTTGGCTGAGTGTTCAGGTCTTCCAGCATAGGCGTCCACTCGTATAAAAGATCTAAGCAATAGTAGATAATGTTTATTTATATACAAACATAACATTAAATACCTAGAGTCCATTTTGCAACTGCAATGTCTAAATTTCCATATATTTATTTGCAGATTAGATCACTAACCATTTGTTATCCTTGACTCTTAGCGGCATAAATATAATGTCTGCCACCGCGTGCGTGTTGTCCGTACACTCCAGACCGCCGGGCCTCGTGCAGTCCTACAGAAAAAATTAAAACTTCCAAAGTAATCTCTGAAAAAGTAGGTTGTATAACTGTTGGTAAAACTACATAATATGATGCCAAGCCGGGTACTCAGTAGCCATCTGTAATTGTAACCGTAGCAGTTACAGTAACAAGGTTCTAGTGAAGAACAGGCTCGCGAGCCGCGTAGTTACACAACACAATGTTACGTGCAATAGTTATGGGTTGCTAAATCAAATCAAATTTAATCTTTATTTGTGTTTACAGGTAAGGTAAAGAATAGATAATACATGACATAAAAACAAACCCTGTTGCGAAAAAAACGGGCACTAATTTTTTTCAATTAATTTAAACATACTGTAACTAATTGAGATTGAATGCTACAAAATGTTCTTTATTTCGTAGCTTAAAATCTCATTTAGTTACATTATATTTAAACAACTTAAATGTTTTCTTTGCAACACCATTTATGTCCCACTGTAAACTACCTGCAGGTGAACCATTTAAAAATAAAAATATTAATAAAATATTTACAAATCAAAATAATATCTTAAATTAAACACTTGGCAATTAGATATTTGGCTTCTTGGCAAAATAGTCTTCAATGCAGTAAAGACAGTCATCAGTATGAGTTAGCTAGTGAGTACCCAGCTCTTGAAGACCTAACATTCATTAAAGTGAAGCTACATAAAATAAGAAATAAAGTTGTATGTTAACTTACAACACAATATAATTCACACTACTCTACTGCAATGCAATTTCAAAATACAAAATTCAAAATCAAAATATTTATTCAGTAAATTGGCGACATGAAGGCTCTTTAACACGTTGGTAATATAGAGTGAATCTACTAGCGCTTCCCATCCATCATTGTGGAGAAGAAGCGCCACAAGAAACTCCAGCAGAAGGTCATTTTATCATTTTATTTTAATTATTAAATACAATAATATTTAAAAGTTAGTTACATTACAAGGTAATAAAGCAATAAATAATTATTTTTAAAACTAAAACAAACCAAATCATTATTGGTTGCATATTCAGAACGCTTGATCCATATCTCCAAGATATTGTCTGTCAGGATGTCAATCACCTTTCCCTCATCTTGGAGAGCTATGTGCCACTTTTACTGCCGCACTAAATTGATAATATTATACTGCTGTTATGTCAATTGGTCTAAACAATTATTAACTGACTTACTGTCGGTATATTGAACAGGTTGGATGCAGTGAGGTCAAAGAAGCTGACCACTCCGTTCCCGTAGGCCATGGCAAGGAAGGAGCAGTCTGGGCTCCAAACCAACTTGCGCCACTGTGGGTAGCCATCTCGAGAGACTGTTATAAAACAAGATTACCATACTCTTATATGTTAAAGCTATAATTATCTTTTACGTATATGTTAGAACCCAAAATATTTTCTTAACAAATTTTATACTCTGTGTTTATGCTGTATTAAAATATATGTATGTGTAGTAATTTAATTAAAATAACTTAGCCTAAGTTTGTTATTTAGAAAAACTTGTCTTTACAAAAAATTTACAGTTAGATTCTTTCACATTATTCAATAATGTAACTTAAATAAGAATCAAACATTATAATCTATTATAAAATTGGAATTCTTATCTGTATACTTCTCACGGTTTTAAACATTATTTAGAATATATTGAACCAAAGTTTAAAATAAATACAATATCATAAAACCTGTAGTTCTGGCTGCTATGGTCGCATACTCAGACCGTTTAGTCCGTATCTCCAAGATATTGTCCGTCAGGATGGCAATGACCTTTCCCTCGTCTCCAAGAGCTATATGCCACTTTTGCTGCCGTTCTTTACATCTAGAAATATTATTACAACTTTTAATAACTTATTTAAATATTCATTAAATATTCATTAAATATGCATTAAAAAATAGATATACATACGCTGCTACGCTGTCAATAAGGCTTTTCTTAGGCCCAAAAAATTTCAACCATCGCCAGAAAGCAGATATATTTTCGGGAAGAATACTATCGGATTTTTGCTAGTAAAACGGGAGAAAAAACACTTTATAAGTAAATCTGGAAAACTCCTGAACATAAAGAATGCTTTACAAACAAAATAAGGCATTTTTAAGTAGCTAATAGCTGTAAAAACTTACGATATATTCAGGTTCCGGTTTCCACTCCGAAAATACATACAACTCGTGTAAAATGGACTTGTTTTCCTCCATTGTAGGATCTATTACAGGCTACAGTTTTATTAAATCTAACTGTCAAGAATTTTGTGTGAATAAAACTTAACTATATTTTACTAAAAATCATTTTTCTTGTTGACGAAATTGAAGTAATTGCGAATTGAACGTATGTTTATGACATTGACAGAAAAGTATTGACGTGAACCAACTACATCATAAGTTTGAGTAGAATAAAAATAATAATAATAATGAGTAGAACTAACTAGAGAAAGTGTTTTAAATTTTTAGGCAGGATATACACGGTCAGCCCATCCGTTTCCGCGTCGCGTCTTGCCAAATTTTAGACTCAACCCACGAATTTACCTGATTTTGTATTTAGTTCATCACGATATTAGATCGTTAGTGTATGGTAGGCCGTGGCGTGTATCGTAAGCCGTGGCGTCAAGCCTGTTAAGGAAAGATAAAAGCCGTCGACTGAGAAATGAATTGAAAGTCATTGCATTGAAGTGAAATTGTCACTAAGCTACAATTTGGAGTAGAGTTGATTGAGCTGCAATATCTTACTTTAGATATTCAGTTCAGAAATAAAGGAAGGCCTTAACCAGAAAATGGTCTCGTTAAACTTGGGTGTGATGAAAATTCTATCTTGTCTTGTCAAATTGTACTCTTCCATTCTTTTCTTTGTTGTATTCATTCGCATTCGCAAGTAAATAGTAATTCAAGGAAAAAAAGTGCAGATATCACGTTCAAAATAGCAGAAGCGTATAATATAGAATTCATCATTTTTGTTCTGTTACTTAATTCGCTTAAATGATGAACAACCTTTCGGATTATTATTTAAAGGTAAAAATTAAACCTTTTTCTACACAACTTTCACAGGTAATGTCTTATCTAGACTATCTACGTCAAAAACTAACTTTGTTTACCTTGTTTTTCTAGAGCTTGGCCAGGAATGAGGATCAACTACAGTTCTGGCAAAACGCTTTGCAGAATCTCAAATCACTTGATTTTTCTATGTATTCTGATAAATTGAAAGTACCTGTTTTAGTACCCATTGGTAACACAATTTTATTCAGGGGAGAATTTAGGCAAACAAATCAAGTTACATTCCGTGTGGGCAATGAGTACTTGGTCAAGTGCTCTGCTAATCAAGCAGATGAGATACGGCAACATAGGATCAAAGGTATACTTAGTTTTTTTTTTTATGTAATGGATAAAACAGCATGTGTCATATAATGGTATGCATTAAATATTTGTATTGTTACCCATAGTATGAACTAGAGTAAAGGAGTGTAATAGAATGAGAAGAAGTATGTGATTTTGGCCTATGCTTATTAACATCAACTCGAGAACCTGTAGGGTTGCTTAGGATTGATAGAAATGAAGAGAATTCAGACTCGCCATGTAAAAAAATATTTTGTCTTTATGAAACTGGACATCATAGTAAATGACCATTATTTTTTAAATTCACTCGTTATTTGTGAAAATTGTGATTGATCTTCATTGCTATATCAGTGCCTCCAGTGAATAAGGGAATAACTCAAAAACGGCACTTTTCAGGAGAGCAAGAAAACGATATTTTGATACAAGATGTTTAGAATTTGAACTTTTTATGTTTAATTATGTTAGCTATCGTGTTTACCTTTAGTTTTATATATACACTAGCGACCCGCCCGCGGCTTCGCCCGCGTGGAATGTATTATACATATAAACCTTCCTTAAGAATCACTCTATCTATTAAAAAAAACCGCATCAAAATCCGTTGCGTAGTTTTAAAGATTTAAGCATACATAGGGACAGACAGCGCAAGCGACTTTGTTTTATACTATGTAGTGATGTCTAATGACCCGACCCTATAAATATATTTTTTTTCTGTTTTTTTGCAGTTATGCCCTTACTCACGTGTACTTTATGGTAATAACTCAACTTATTCACTTAACTTTTATTGACCTTTTAGCGACAAAACGACTTATACCCTTACGCACGATGTGCGTAAACGCAGAACACTACTTATACTATAATTGAATTATAGTCTAATAGAAATAAGACGACTTATAAGGCATGACATTTGTTACTTAAGGATTTAATTGAGGCTGTATAATAAAACAACCATGCATATAACTTGAAAAACTGTAATGTTAATAACAGTGTTGTATACTAGTGTAATATTAATTACAATCAATCTACCCTCAGAATAACCGTAACCCTCAGCCTCACTTTTTTGCAGTATATAAATCAAATAGTATTATCATCATCCTCGCGATCTTCATCAAAATTATTCATTAACGTATTCAAATCGAATAAAAAAAAAACGTAAAATGGAATAAAACGCACTTAAGGAAAAACATTTTTTTTGCACGTAGGAGCATAACTCAAATTATTTAAATACAGTTTTATGTGAAAACTTAGAAAACACATATCACGCCATCTGCATTAGCTTCCGAGATTACCAAGTCATCGAAAGTAATAAGAAGCCGGCTCTGCGAAATTTACAAAGTAAGAAATTTTAATATTTTGACACATTATATTTAATAAAATGTTTGTATCTGCAACCTTTTTACCCCCAGTTTTTACCTCTTCATTTTCACATTGAGCACTTTTTTACATAACTGAGGTTTTAAACTATCCTCTTCAGAAAATACTTTGCAGATAGAATAACAATAAATCTAACAACTTTTGAGTAGGTAGGTAGTTAGTAAAACATTCATTGCGGTCGTCACCAACTGAAGGCCAAACAGACGAAAGATAAATAATATGAAATGCAATAGGTACTTACTTTTTTGGGTGGATTTATCACTAAGTTCGCAATGTTCCTTCCGCGATTCATGTTTGTATTTAAAAACACAACTAAAGTATCACCTTAACACGTTACGACGACAGACAATACAGTGAGTTCGAACAAAAAGTCAGTTTAATATTATTTATTTATAACAATGGTCGTAAATTTAACAATTATAATATCAAAAACAACTTTTAATAAAATAAAAAATATTTGTTGTTGTACAATATCGCACAAAAAGTCAAAAGAAAAAGAGTATTAAATAAAAAGTAAAAAGTAATAATATGAGTTGTTTCCGTGCAGCACACCCATTTAACCAATAGCAACACGGCATGGATGCGAAAATATCCAATGGCGTTACTGGGAGCAACGACACTAAACGAGTTATTTATTTATGCTCATATTAGAATTAATGACATAACTCTGTTTATGTCAATAGTCGTGTTTACGTTACTGGCACAAAATGAATTATGTCTTTACTCAAAAATATAACTATACATATGTCTTCGGGTTCGTGAGTAATTTTGATTCAAGACAACTAATGCCTTTGTAAGCATCTAAAATGGTGGATAAAATAACTTATAACTTTAAGAACACCGAACTTATACCCTTTGGGTCATTGAAAAAACCAGGTTAGAAGGCAGCTAGAGATATGTCCTTTTGATATGTTGTGTAGTTTGACGAGCTGAATCCAATGGTACAATAAAAACCAAAGGGCATAACTCGTCTCATTCCGTTATTCACTGGAGGCACTGATATCTTTCAATCGTTTTTCAAATCTCTTAATCTTGTTATATTGCAGTTTTCACATTTTGTTTAATTTATGTTTGAGGTCCATTAATCCATTAAAAGAAAAAAAAGGATACCTATTGTGTCAAAGTATAACCATTTTTCTTAATTAAAATTAGGTATTTGTATATGAGGAATATTTAACTAGTATAAACATTGTAAACATGAAACTTCCGTTATACTCAGACATGTTAAAGAGATCACAAAATCATAGTAGTGTATTATAATAATTAT
Source organism: Acleris emargana (assembly GCA_927399475.2). NCBI lineage: Eukaryota > Metazoa > Arthropoda > Insecta > Lepidoptera > Tortricidae > Acleris > Acleris emargana. The sequence goes on along the minus strand of OV656848.1, from coordinate 18,990,173 downwards.
TTTTTCAGCTGCTCAATCAACTGTGGACACTCTTCTAAAAGAAAGAGAATTCCTCCAACAACAACAAATCCCATTTATAACAAATAATGCTTTCAAAGAGCAGGTACCAGAGATATTTGAGGAATTCTCTGAAGAAGAAGATTTAAAGTGGAGGGAGAAGCATAGAGAGAACCTGAGAGAATACAAACAGAGGAATAAGACTGAAATGCCAAAAGAAAAGACCTCTGACGACGAACTGTGGCGTAGATTAGAGGAACTTGAGCTCCAAGAGGAGTTAGAGCTGGAGGTCAACAACTTGGACAAAGTATCTAAAACACCATTAAAAAACATGCCTTGCAAAAAGAGGGGTTCAAACCCAGCCCCAGAAGATATCCATAAAGCAAAGAAAGAAGAAAGTAATCTGGCATTTATAAAAAACAATAGTACACCTGATAATAATGCCACTTTAATTCCTAAACATAGTGCAAAAGGAGTTGAAGTACCTAAAGATGACAAAAAGTTGGATGTGAAGGAAGTTAAAGATAAGCAGAATGAATTGAAAGAAAAGCAGAATGAAATAAAAGACAAGCTTGCTGATAAAACCAAATCGCCTGCTCAATCTTTAATGGATTTGTTAACTAGGCTTGATGAGATGGAGAAGTTAGAAGACCTTGAAGATGAGATGGAAAGGTAATTGGTTTACTTTTTTAGTGTTGCATATGCAAAAGGGTGCCAATTTCTTTTTGTACTTAATGACAGTAAATCATTGCAAGCAGTATCTTATGAAGTAATAGGTAGACAGTTGAAATTTTCACTGAGTGTGTACTTCTGTTGACACTATAACTAAAAGTCAATAATTAAATTTAATCAAAAAATAAAAGGGAACCCCATACAAGAAAGGTGATTATTTGGTGGTTTTTGACCCTAACAGACCCAGATAAAGAATTTATAATATTGTTTTTTTTCCATACCAATCTACTCTACTTTCCAATACACGTAAAAAAACGTAATTGGTTCCCCGCCCCATGCAGCCAAAACTACAAGAAATAGGTTAGAATCTTTTCGTCAAATTTCCCATAAATAGGAGCTCCATCGTGCGGGGCTCCGTCAACTTTGCTAAGGCATACATAAAATGAAAATCGGAAAATGGCCACATTGCCTCATTTTGCACTTCAGACATTTTGAGATTTTAATTTAGCACCCTACTGCTAGCCCGTAAACACCAGCGTTCTGCTGAAAACCTGTGCTGAGCTTATGGCTCTAGGACATTCTGAGCCGAGTCCAATTATGTTTTCTCACTACAGCACAATATTTCTAAATTTACTACATACTATCAGGTGGCCTGTGTGCTCGTTCCAATTTTCTATGACAAAAATAACTTGCTTTTTTGTACTTTGTCTGTTGTGCTTGTCATGCATTGTGTATTTGTCAAATGTTATGAGTGAAATTGAAGAGGGCGGCCAACGTGAACTTTCCACGTTCAGATTAGGGACGTATTAAAAAAGGGCTAGGTCAGGGTACTCTAAACCGAGGCATGCACCGAAGGAAGTTTAAGGAAGTGGTCTCTCCCTCCCCTTACGGTAAAGAGGCGTGACTGAATATATGTTATAAAAATAGGATTATTTTTTATGCAGATCAACTCAGTTGTACATACAGAATATACAGATCAGGGATATGGGACTTACTAAATACTCACACTTGACCAAAAAAATCTTTATGCCAAAATAATTTTCACCAAAAAGAACCTAGGTTTCCTAAGACAGCTTGCCTCTATCTCCTATGGTTTTATGTCCCCGGCCCCGGTTTATTTGTATGGTGGATGCATCCGGTTTCTCTTGTTGGGAAATTATTTTTGAGGAACCCTTGACATGACACTTGTTTGTAAATGTGTAAAATAAACTATTCTTCTTTTGAATTTCATATTGATTTAAAAAAAATGTTATTTGCAGATTGGATTTTGATTTGGAAGATGAGAAGGTTGAAGAATTAGAAGATGAAGTTGTAACTCCCGCAGGCGAGATAAAAAGAAGTGTTTCGTTTGCTGATGACAAAAACAGCAAGACATTACAGGTGCAGTTCAGGCATTCCAGAGTAAAACCAGATACAGCACCTTACGATGAAGCTAAGGGAATAACTAAACCTAGTGATGTCTATGCTGCTTTTTCTCACCTATTTAGTGAAACTAAGTCTATTCTCAAGAAATCAAAGTATGAGAGATATTATACACCTTCCGGACCAAGAGTGGGGAAAAGGACCAAAGTCGATGATTTTCAAGAAGCAGCAGATAATCGGCGAAAAAATAAGACTATTGTATTAAAAGATGTAGTTGAGAGAGATGAATTAAATGAAAATGATTTTAAATATCAGGAAATTATTAAGAATGAAGACAGGCCCCACAGCGTGTTTAAGAAGAGGAGGCAACAGAACCGCTGAATTGATACTTGCACGGAATACTTGTAAATATTTTAATGAAATAAATGAATGTCTGTCATTATTGGTTTTCCTTTTAAATCACGCGGGACGCTGACTGAAAGTTTCACCGTAGGTGATAGAACTGATAGTACAATTCCGGATATAACGCAGTGTCTACGTAAGCGAGTCGCTGTGAACGCAAAGAAAGCGAACAGCGGTGCGTCCTAGAAGTGATCTATGTGACCAATCGTTTATGCCTGTGATGCGGCGCTGTGGTGAAGCTTCATTTTTTCCCGTGATCTTTTTTGTGATTTCAAATAGTCTGCTATTGAATATCTTACTTACCAATATTATATCATAAATGTGAATTTTAAATGTATGTTACCCAATCACGCCAGAATGGCAGAACGGATCTGAATGAAATTTGACACTTCAGATAGATTATAGCCTGGAACAGCGCATAGGTTACTTTTTATCCAGGAAAATTGGACAGTTCCCGAGGGAATAGTAATAATGAACTTCTACACCTGTGTATAACCGGTTTTAATCACATCGTAAATGAACTTGTGCATGTTAGTAATTAATGACATGTAAAATATTATATTTATCAATAAATGATTGCAACTAACAGGAACCAAGTAAAAATAAACCCAACTAAAACTTAAATGTGAAAAAAGCAACCTTTAAAAAACCCAACTGTTACTAGCCAACTTTAAATCGTTATAAATCCCAAATGATCATTCAAAATGAAAAATTATGTATGAAACTTCATGATGATTTTTAATCCAATCCAATCCAATCTTGGTTTTATGGCAATCGGTCACAATAGGTGTGCGACCATTTCTGCCAATGACTTAATTTGACAACAGCACAGTGTACAACTGATTGACCAGTTTAAAATAGGGTCCGAAACAGGTAACAGACGGTGTTCGTTGTAGAACCTGTGAAGGGCGAAGGGCGAACACAACATATTATAGACACCACAAACAAACAATGGAATAACAAAATCCAGCAGGAGACAGTTAAAGTTTAATATTTTGGGAGTGGATATAATGTAAAAGCGTTTTCAGATATTTTTTATTTTTAAATGCTAGGGTAAGAAGTGATTTGAAGTTGATCGGTTTTGGGATAGTAGTCGGAAGGATATCATAAAGAGCAATAGTATGGTTACGGCAGTTAAAGAAAATATGATCCGTGGTTCCATCCTCCTGCCCACATGCACAGGTAGGGGATTGGATAATACCCAGCCTGTGCAGGTGATGAGGAGTGCAGGTGTGCCCGATCCGTAAACGACAAAGAACAGAGGTAGTTTGTTTATTAGCTAAACGGCAGAAGTAGAACCAAGGTTTGCTTGGGATGTCAGGCTGAATATCGCTATAGTAGCGTCCCTTGACATGTTTGGAGAGGTCGTATGTACGTTGCCAGACTGATGCCATATCAAGCCTGGCCACAGCAGAGAGATCATGAGGGAAACAGTGAAAATGATCAGGAATGCCAGTAAGTGTTGCCCCTTTAGCGAAATAATCCACCATCTCATTCCCAGCGACCCCCGAATGGCTAGGGATCCATGACAGAGTTACCTCAATATTACCATGGTGACATTCAAGAAGAGACTGTCTTATGCGGAGTACTAACGGGAATAAGTTTTTCGTGGAGAACTGGTTGGCCTTGATGGCCTGTAAACTACTTAGGGAATCCGAGAAAACGATGGATTTATTTAATTTGTGCGCTTTAATAAAATTGACTGCTTCCAAAATAGCCACCAACTCACCCGTGAAAACAGAGACTTGAGGGGGACATTTAAAGCTCAAGACAATGGAAAATTTAGGGATCCAAACAGCTGATCCTACCATACTGTCGTTTGAGAGTTTAGAGGAGTCCGTAAAGACAGTCGTCCAATCGTGCCAATCTTTGCCGATTTTATTATTGAACAGGTGCTCAGCACCGGGTTGATTCTTGTAAATTCCGAAGTCCAGATCAATGCAAGGCTGGAAGATTAGAGCGTCATAGGGGGTAGAAAAAAGAGGAAACAGAGAGCAGGAAAACACTGGATGAGGAAGAGTTTTAAATATACGAAGGCTATTAATTAGACACGGTGTAGATTTATTAACCCAGAAATAACTATTGGAGATGAGGTCAGAGAGAACATGAAGTTTAGAAAGGAGTGGGTGATCTGAGCGTTGGGCGATCCTATAGAGAAATCTGTCTGAGAGGTACTGACGACGAAGCGATAAGGGGGGATCGAGAGCCTCCACCTGCAACGCGTTCGTAGGGGAAGATTTCATGGCTCCCAATATGAGTCTCAGGGACTGAAACTGTATGCGGTCCATTTTTTTAAGTGCAACCTTATTGCAAGGTTCTAGGATAAAAGACCCGTAATCTAGGATGCTACGAATTAAGGCGTTGTACAGAAGTTTTTGGGAGTACGGGTGGGCACCCCACCACACCCCCGACAAACATCTAAGGATATTTATGTTTGATTGGCATTTTTGAACCACCGAATTTATGTGGGCAGCCGCAGTCAGACGAGAGTCTAGAGTGAATCCCAGAAATTTGACATTGTTAGAAATGGGGATCACTTGGTTATTAAATGCAATCTCAATCTGGGGAATGGCCCTCCTCCTGGTGAAAATAACAACATTACTTTTAGAGGCGGACAAAGACAGACCGTGGGAAGAGAGCCACTCGCCCAGATAAAACAGGGCTTGATTGAGGTTGTTAGCACCCATGTCGAGGTTACTTGCTTGAGTGTAAAGAGCTAAGTCATCGGCGTATTGTAAGACATTGCAGAATGGGCTAACAGCCTCTTCCAAGTCGAAGGTATAGAGGCTATACAACAGCGGACTAAGAACTGACCCCTGAGGAAGGCCATTCCAGGTAAGACGGGGAGGAGAAAGCGTGTCGCGATGTTTGGTTACTATCGATCTTTCCATCAAAGTATTGCATGTGAAATTGATCAGCTTCTCAGGCAAACTCAGCTGGAATAATTTTTCCCTGAGTAAGGAGAGCATTACGTTATCGTATGCAGACGAGATGTCTAAGAAAACCCCAACCAGAAATTCGTTTTTAGTCAGCGAAATCCTTATATCCGTGGTTAGAATAGACAGGCTATCCATAGTACCCATTCCCCGACGAAAGCCGAACTGGCTCCCGGCCAGGATTTTCTTGTTCTCGACACACCACTCAAGACGCTTCTTAATCATATGCTCTACGATTTTAAGTAAACAAGATGAGAGGGCGATAGGGCGATACGAAGAAGCGACTGAAGGGTCTTTGCCAGGTTTTAGGATCGGAATTATTACCTGTTTTTTCCATGAGTTGGGTATGAAACCTGTTTCAAAAAACGAGTTGATAAGCTGGAGAAACAGAGCTTTCGTTATTTGACCCGAATGAATAATAAAGGCATATGGAATGTTGTCAAAGCCTGGCGCTGAATGACGTAGGTGGTCTAAGGATGCCTGAAGCTCTAGAATGGAAAAGGGCTCGTCAAATCTACTAGATGGAGAAGAAGCATTATGATTGGTTGGAAGAGAGTTTAGGTTAGGGACAGAAGGAGGAGACAGAGAGTCAGAAAAATCCTTGAGCCAACCTGAAGAGTCGTTGCTGCTCAAATCTGAGGATACAAAGGCTCCACGGAAGCGTTTGATTGCTTTCCAAAGCAATGAAGCAGGAGTACGGGGGGATATGCTCTGACAAAATCTAATCCACCCAAATCTTTTTTTCTTTTTAAAGAGCCGCTTAGCCAAAGCTGTTAATCTTTTAAAAATAAGATAATTATCGATGGACATGCACGCACAGTATGCTTCCTCAGCTTCTCGTCTACGACGGATCATGTCTGTACAATCTAGGTCCCACCAAGGTGGTGAGAGTCGGTAAGCTCTACCTGGTTTTTTAACAGGGATATTTTTTTTTTGCCACTGATGTCAGGGTTTCAACCAATCTATCGTGACAAACAAGAGCGTTATTAGGGGATACCGGGGGAAATTCACTGGCAGCGGAATCTATATCGTCGGCAAATTTGTCCCAATTAGCTTTGGAAAGGCGGAAACGAAAAATAGAAGACGAAGTTGAAGGTGGAGAAAAGGAAGAGGGGGCGGAGATACGAATAGGAAGGTGGTCACTACCACAGGAGTCCAGCAGCACAGACCATGACAGCAAAGAGGCGAGGTTGGGAGAACATAGAGATAGGTCGACTGCACTCGTGTTTAGACCAGGAGCTGTCCTGCGAGTAGGGGTGCCGTCATTAAGGAGACAGATATTTTTCTCCTCCATCAGGTCCACCAGATCACAAGCCAATGAGTCACAGACTGAGCTTCCCCACAAAAAGTGGTGACAGTTAAAATCCCCCAAGATTATGAAGAACCCCGCAAGGGCAGAAAAGAAGGGTTCGAGATCGGCAATTACGACTGAGCGTGGATCGGAAATATATATAGAAAGCACACAAAAATTTAAAATTTTGGCTGCTACTGCATTGATTCCTGAGGGAATCGGTGGAAGAGCTAATCGGCTAAAAATAGTAGATGATTTGATAAGTAAAGCAGTACCAGCATAACCATCCCCTCTGTCATCCCGAAGACACACATACTCCGGAACCCGGAATCGGGAACCCGGGACCAACCATGTCTCCGAGATGGCAAAGGCGATGGGATCATATAAATTAACCAATTGATGTATTTCATGTATCTTAGGACGTAGGCTGTGGCTATTCCATTGAATCATGTTGAATGTTAACAACATTCAAGAGTAGTCTCAGTTTGTTGGCAACGTTGGACGGTATAGGGAAGTCGTTCATTTTTGTGAACATATTGATAAGCAAAGAAAGCATGACCTCTATTAAATTGTCATTAGGAGCAGATTGAGACGGGTCATGGGATGACAAAGGGGACTGCAAAGCAACCCCGTTGGCAGGAGGTGGGGGGTTAAACTGACCTATAATAGTCTGATGGGCTGCACGATCATAACCCTGGGATAGGGGTTGTCGAGGGGATCTGGGGGTATATACGGTTTTTCTGTAACTTTGGGAGGAGGAAATATGGGTTGGGGCGGGGGGAGAAGGGGATGCAGTGACACGTTGGGAATTTGGGGGGTTAACGGGAGCAAACATAGTCCTAGCGGCATCTGAATAAGAACGCCTAACCAGTGGAAACCTTTCCGAAGCCTCTGCGTATGGAATGTTCTCTTGGGCCATGGTAGCCTTAATAGCCTTTTGGCGACTTTGCTCTGGGCACGTCTGACTCGTAGCGAAGTGTCTGCCTGAGCAGAAAAGACATGAAGCTAACTCTTCCTGAACAGGACAACTTCTTCCAATATGCTCCTTGGTACATTTAAAGCAGCGAGGTTTTGATCTGCATTGGTCTGCCACATGTCCAAACCTGCAGCAACTATGACACTGGATGGTGGGAAGCTGATAGGTCTCAACAATGATGGATGTATACATGCTAAAAATCCTACCCGGCAGAACCTGTCCGCTAAATGTCAGAACAACTGTACCTGTGGGGACCCATTCTATAACCCCCTCTCTGTGGATTTTCCTATTTAGCCTTCGTGCTTTTAAAATTTCCCCACAACCCGTTGGCAGTTCTACTGTTTTGACAAACTCATCCATGGAAAACTCTGTTGGGATACCTCGAACAATACCCATTCGGGTAACATTAAATGTTGGGATGACTGCCACAAATTGCTTTGCAGCCAGCAGAGGATCACTGAGAAAAGAATTGGCAGAGTCCCCAGATTTAAATTCAATTGAAATCCTATTCCTGCCTACACTTTTAATTCCCTCTCTTTGTATGTTTTGTACTTTACAATTGACCATTACTTGGCCAAACTTGATAGGATTCAGTGTAGTCCCAGCCGCCGGGTGGGAATCCGATCGAGAGACGTGCACTAAATAGGGTCCCGTATCAACGTCACTATATTTTTTTGTCTCAATTAGGCTCGGGTGAGAAAATATTTGCTGCACCGCGGATGCGGGAGCCCTATTTTGCAGTTTTGATGGCTCTTGAACGTCATCTCGAGGATGAGGTCTTTTATTATTGCGTCTTTCAGCCACCGATTGCTCACCAGAGAAAATATCTTGCGACATTTCGATTGATGGGCAATCGGGAGCCGCTATATCGGAATCATTCTGTATATCGGGAGGTTTAGGGAGGATTGGAGCCATAGTTAGCTAAAGCTATGGTTATCAGCACACAATACGGTTAATACACTTACTGCTACCGCAGATACGACACAGGAACACAACGAAACGACTTAAATAACACTAAATTTGATTTGGAAATCTACGCACACGTGCTGTCACCAAAAAACCGCCAAGGCAAAAACAAAAGGCCCTTTTTTCCACGTTCACAGCAATTCAACATTTGCATGCATTCGCAACATCGTAGTAACATCCAATGATACTTAATTATAATAATTATAAAATTTTCGATAGAAAAATCACGACCGCTTCAAATCAAGTTTTCCGCTCTTTTTTTCTCTCGATGATTTTTAAATATATTTTAATGATACCGCATATGTCATAGTTCGTCGACTTTATTTTTTATCTTTTTTACAATATGGCGTCCGGTTGCCGCCATATTTAATTTTGATTATTGCCATTATCTTTGGCAAGACAAATCGATTGCCATAATAATCTAATCTAGTTTCTAGAGCGCCACAAAGGAACAAATATATTTATATATACTGATAAACACATTACCCTCCTCCTTCGGCAGTTGGGCAAAAAGGGCCACGTTCGATTCAATACAAAGACATTGGTTGACTTGGTGGTTTGCTGATAAAATAATTGAGAACTGAACGGATGCCAAGTTTCTTAGCACTTTATTAAACAAAAATAGATATAAAATGTATATTTACAAAGGTTATTCACTATTTTGAAATTATATTACAGTACAGTACAGTGGCGTAACTATACCATGCGGGGCCCGTGGCAAATTCTTTTGATGGGCCCTATGATTTAGACCCGTCCCGTTGTACGTAGTTGGTTGACAAAATGAGGGAATTCCCCGACCCGCGCTGCCAACGTAGCGCGACAAAAAAAAGTTAAAACCAATAGATGCGTTCTAAAACTAATCAAAATCTTTTTTTTAGATTTTAAGCAACACTTCAAAATAAACAAAAAATATACTTTTCAAGTAAAATAAAACACTCGAGTACGATGTTGAAAAAAATATTGCTGAGCTAGCGACCTCTTAAGCCGGGGGCCCTCTTGGGCCGGGGGCCCGTGGCATTTTGCCAGCCCTGCCACCCTATAGTTACGCCACTGGTACAGTAACTTAGTATGTGTGGTTTGAAACTGATTGATAGAGTAAGGCCTCTTGTCCACGACACGGTTGTTCAACCGTACGGTGTGTTAGCCGTGCTAGCTTGTACATGACACGGCAAAATCACCGGGCGAGACATTGGCTAAGTACTGGCTAGTAGCGCTTTTTACCCCGGGCTGTGTAGGACGTGCTGCGTCATGAATTTTCTAACTAAAAAAAAGATTATCGTTGCTTATTACATATCTAACGAGATGAGATGATAATAAACAAATAAATAAATAGAGAGAGTGAGATGGAAATACATCGTGCTACACCCCACCCTACCATATAGTTACGTCCTGCAATATTTATGGCAAACACCCAGCTGTGATCCGGCTTAAAATCTATCACTGACTACATTCCTATTTCTGAGTCACCGATTATGTACATTTCTGAACGCGTTATATCTGTCAGTGCCATTAAACTGACAGTTCTTGAACTTTTTGAGGTTATGTTGTGAATATAGTATATTGTTGCAAAAAATAATAAATTAGTATTATATTATTAAGTTTTTTTGTATAATTTAAGATAATGATGTCTCGCAACTTTAGGCACTTGTGCCGACGGTATTCACAAGCTGTTAACTTTAGGACCTCCGAGTCATCACCTGTAAGTATAAATATATTCCTTATTGATTTGTTCAAGTAAACCTTTAATACTTCAGTATTAATCAGATACAGTAAGTAGTCAATTGGTCGCGGCTGTCGGTAGCTTTTAAGTCATTGCACTTCAAGAGAAACTTACAATTTATAAATCTACTATCGGTGTGTGACATTCAAATTGGGTTAGGTTTTTTAAATTCGTAATTGGTAGTAGTCTCTCAGCAATATAACCAACTGCCGCAAAAAAAAACCTTTTCAAAATGTATAAAGTATGTATATCGAATATCATTATGCCTTAGTTATGTTTTATGTGGCAAAATGATCTATACGTCTTATTTAAGAGTAGGCTCTTGTCTGAATTATGTTAGTGATACAATGTCCACAATTCTCTCCATCTATTATAATCAATAAAATGAATAATTACATATGAGCGGACAATCTCACATAGACTTAATCCTAAACAAAGCTCTAGTCTTGTACTACGGGTACTGGACAAGATAGAATATACTTATATAGAGATATTATATAGAGAGATAATAGGTACTTAACTTAAATAAATAAAAATAAAAATTATTGTTCACAAACCAAAAAAACTGCATAGCAACGCATGCAAGCTAGTTCTAAACAATAATTACATTGTTTCTTTACAGGTGCAGCATAATGAGCAACAGATAGGGCTCTTCTACACACTCCAGCCAGAGCTCTGCAAGCAGCTGTTTGCACAGGGAGGCCTCCCGAAGAGCTTCATGAAGCAAACCAAGACATTTACGGAGACCACCATCATGGTTCGCCAGCCAGCTCTTGATATCATGGATTGTATCAAAGCTACAGACTTTGAGAAGCCTGTCATCAGATATGTTCTTTGTATCCTTTTATAAAAGTTTTTTGGCATCAGTTAAAACAATACTTGTAGCAATGCTACAATTAGTATCTTCAAATTATATCTTGTTCCCTTGCACATGGGCTTAAAATAGCCATAGCTGTCCACATACCCTTTTTATTATGTGCTTCAATGAACTGCTAATCACGTTTTTAAAAGGCGTTGAGAGTCTAAAAAGGTTTTTTTTGGTCTTCGAGAAAATACAGAAACAAATTCTGCTAATGGCTAAAAGTATATGTAAAGTAGTTACAAACAAAATGACGTCATACCAACCACTATTCCAAAGTCACAAATGACAATCGTCAAGTAGGCATAGCAAACAATGATAATATTCTTTTTTTTTCTCTGAGTACATATTAACAATAAAATAAAATAAAAACATTGTATGCCAATGTCAATTGGACTATGTCTTTATCATCAAGTCTCACATTTTTTTTTTTTATATTATCCATGATGTTAATCAAATACAGTTACATAAAACATACGAGGGCAGAGTGAAAAGTCTGGAAAAAATTAAACATTTTTTTTTTTGTTCCAAGTAAATATTTATTTTTCAACGTAGTCCCCATGTAACTCAATACACTTGGTCCATCGCTTTTCTAGCTTTTCGATTCCCTCCGTATAGTACGATTTCTCCAACCCTTCAAAATACGCATTGGTTTCTGCCAAATCTTTTTCCACCAAGGCATTTCTTTAAGTTTGGGAAAAGAAAATAGTCGCAGGGGGCTCAATCTGGAGAATAAGGCGGATGCGGGAGCAATTCGTAACGCAACTCGTGGATTTTAGCCATAGCAACTGCACAAGGGTGGACCCGTGCGTTGTCTTGGTGAAAAATGATTTTCTTTTTCGCCAAATGGGGTCGTTTTTCCATTAAAACTTCATGAAATCGCTGTAACAAGTTGGCATAATATTTGCCGTTAATCGTTTTACCTTTCTGAAGGTAATCAACATATATTACACCACGAGCATCCCAGAAGACAGTAGCCATAACTTTATTCGCCGATAAAACTGCTTTGGCCTTCTTTGGTGCAGGTTCACCTGAAGCAATCCATTGTTTTGACTGCTCCTTGGTTTCTGGTGTATGATGATGAATCCAGGTTTCGTCAACAGTTATGAAACGACGCAAGAAGTCCTTTTCATGACACCTAAACTTCGCCAAACATGCCTCTGACAGGGTCACCCTAGTGCGTTTTTGATCTACTGTGACTACTGTGAGCAATCGCGGCACCCAACGGGCGGAGAGCTTCTTCATATCCAAATAAGTGTGAAGGATATTACGAACCCGTTCGTCTGAAATGCTTACAATATCAGCTATCTCACGGACCTTTATTCTTCGGTCGGTCAATACGATGTCATGGATTTTGGTGATCATCTCTGGTGTAGTGACCTCAACTGGGCGTCCGGGTCGGTCGGCGTCAGCAGTGCTTCGGCCACGGCCACGGCCACAACGAAAATCCGTAAACCACTTGTGGATCATTTTAATCGATGGAGCAGAGTTCCCGTAATATTTGTCTAATTTTTTTTTTTTTTTGTATCCGTAATGGTTTTTTTTCGCAAAAAATAATGTTTAATCAGAACACGAAACTCACTTTTCACCATGTTTGCAAACACCGAAGTGATTGTTTCTTTTTCATAGCTGTCAAAAAAAAAAGTAGTCGTGTGAACTGGCTGAAAATATACGATTTACCTCCAAAAAGGCTGCATTACAAATTGACATTAATGAATTTGTGAAGAAAATACCTTTAATATGATTTTTACCAGACTTCTCACTCTGCCCTCGTACTTAGTGGAGCCACGGCTGTAAATATTTAACGAAACTAGCTTTTGGCTGTGCCTCTATCGAAGCGGGATTTTTCTGTTGTTTCGTAGTAGTAACAACTGAACTAACACACATTTGGAACACGTAATATGTTTGGAAGTTATGTTTCCTTAGCAATAGTTCAGACGGAGAGAAGGGCGCCGGCAAGTCCCTCACCATGGCTCACTTGTTGCACTATGCACACACTGAGGGCTACCTTATCGTTCACATCCCTTGGGGTAAGTCAAAAGGCAAACACTGATTGATACATACATACATACCTTCACGCCTTCATTCCCAGAGTGGGGTAGGCAGAGCTACAGAATTACCAACTTGTTGATAACTCTGTAACCACAATTTGCACAATTAGGCTAAGATGTTTAACAGTGTATATTAGTGACAGGTAGCAAGCCTATCGCCTAACAGTACTACAAGCCTTTATTCCCTTAGTCGCCTCTTACGACTTCCACGGGAAGACATGGAGTGGCAGAATTCTAAGCCGCAACCACACGGCAACACTGATTGATACAGTTGTTTAATCTCACCAACGCGGTTGGGCTATACTTGTACTGGTAATGCATATAGACACGCACACGCACACTACGGCGACGCTTAGCGATGACAGTACACACACACAACTACCCGCTTTCGTGAGATAAAACATCTGTACTGCGCTGCTTTAACGGTCCCAACGGAAGATCAGCGATGGCTTCACAGCCAGCACATGCTGAGTTGGGACCGTTTCGCAACCTAGCACTACATCTCACCTTCAGAAAAATAGTGACCTAATTCAAAATTTAAGCTTTGAAACTTCAAGTCATAAATTTATTACCATAATAGTGACCTAATTCGAAATTTAAAATTTCTGTATTAGGCCACTATTTCTCTGAAGGTGCGACATATATTGTCTCTTTTCCTTTATATTCTTACTTTTTTTTTTGTTTGTGTTATAGTTGTGAATAAATGAATACTTACTTACTTTAAGGTGTATTTGTATGTTAAACCCGATTCTTGACACTTCCTAAAACTTCACTCTTAAAATAGAGATATCAAGAGTTTGACGCATTTGTCCCATGACCCATTTGTGTGTGCAAATAGTCTAAACAAGTGACTTTTAACTTTACTCTTGCCAAACTTGAGTTGTCAGCTTGAAACTACCTGGTTTTTGTTTGTTTATTCTAATGTAGGTCCCTCAATCTAACGTTGGCATTTCCGCAGTGTCCGAATGGCTCCGCCGCATCTCTCGTCACAAAGAGATGGCCAACTCCGCGTCACGCGAGGGTGCCGTCGACCTGCCGCTGGACGCCACTGCCTGGCTCCTGCACTTCAAAAACCAGAACCAGACGCTACTCAAACAGACAGACGTAAGCCTCCCCATCATACGTGTTGATTTGGTATAGGGGTGGGAAGGCAGGAATGGCTCATCAAAATTTATTTCGCAAAACGCCTCGTCACTTTCGCAGAACGTCGCGTCCGCAATACCCCCCATCACTTTTGCAAAACGTCCCTTCCACAATGTCCCTATCAGTTTCGCAGAACATCCCTTCTGAAAAAATCTCTTTCGCAAAACTCTCCAACACTTTCGCATAACGTCCTTTCGCAAAATGTCTCTTTCGCAAACAGAACGTCCCTTCTGTAAAATGTCTTTTTCGCAAAACGTCCCGTCTGTGTAATGCCCCTTCCGCATAACATCTCGTCTGACACATGCCGCAGCAGTACGGCTGGCAAATTTTATTTTCTTGCTGGTTGCATTTTGTGACTCTTTCGTTACAGACTAAGAAGGGACCGAGCGACAAACTAGTCTTATGAAAGCTGCTTAACTATCAGAGAATTCCTAAATAATAAAATAAAAATCTTTATTGTTTAAACATGTCGTAGGAAACGCTGAACATGTCTGAGGGTCGTTTTAATGATCTTGAGTGAGATGCTCGCCTCGAGACACGTCTGAGATCACAGTTGTCTATGGCTGACAGTTCAGGGGTTCTAGTGAAAATGGGTACAAGTATACTAGAAGAACGGAGTATACCAGACTTAAACCCTTTTTAACTTGATCTTCAAGAGACTTGTAACCTTTTTCCCTAGGTCCCATAAGCCCATAAGCATAACTTCTGAACCCTTCTTACTTAGACGGCCCAGACAAACAATCTTGATTACGATCTTAACCCTAAAACAGGCTAACAGATCACAAGTCACAGTAGAGATTAGTTCGAGGTACTAACATAAAAGGTACTATGAAGTAGATTTTATGTGGTTGACAGATTAAAGGTTAAATTCCACATTTCTATATATTTTGTGGACAGATAAACTGATCATGCCGCTGTCATCAACTATGACGATTGTCCACAGCTAGTCCTATCAAAGGAGTACGTCTGGAGCAAACGCGAGAAGACTGAAGCGGGGTCTCCGCTATCACAGCTGGTCGAACACGGCATCAACAGGGTCAAGTACGCATGCGACGTGGTCGACGCGCTCGTGTATGAGATCAAACAGCTGTCCAGCAGCAAGCGGTGAGGATACAACACTGTTTTAGCAGCATAGCTGTCATAGCTAGTCCAGCTGGCCAGCTAGCAAACAGGCATTCAATCTGTCCTCCGCGTTGGCAACGCATTTGCAGTGTTAAGATTGCGAATGTCTATAGGTCATATAAATAATTATAGTTGCGCCATTGTACAAAACCCGTTTTGACAGCTGTCAACTCAACAATCAGTGTCAATTAGCTTCAATACCAATCAATAAGCCAAATTTATGAGAAAGCAAGATAAATACGAAGTTATCCGACCACATACGATGGGAAAGGATTATTTACATCTGTATGTGTTTGAGTTATATTTTGTACTGATCTGACAGCTGTCAATACGTGCCTTTTATAACGGCGCGCCTATAGAACCCACTCTCTGTGACATAAAAAAGCTTTACATTGAAAACGCGTAACGACCTTGTCTACGATACTGGTTCTATTTCCGGTAAGGAATAATATTTGTATGATGAGCACAAGCGTCTTCTCCTGAATCTTTGATTGATTAAAAGCGACCCGACCTCGCTTCACTTTGGTTTATGTGAGTTTTCCACCAACCACTCTATCTAAAAGAACACCGCATTGAAATCCGTTGCGTCGTTTGAAACCTCTAACTGCCGCACTCAGAGACGTCAATTAAATTTAATGCTTGTTTAGTGACGTGTTGTCTTTTTCTATTGCTATAGCAAAGAATGTGACAGCAGCAACTTTAATCAAGCATTAAATTTAATTGACGTCTCTGAGTGCGGCAGTAAGCGTACATACAGACGGCGGGAAACGGCTTTGTTTTATACAATGTAAAGATTGATTATTTCTCTAGGTGTAAAACGTTTGTGGCTATAGACGGGTTCAACGGCTTCTTCTACCCGCTCACGCGCCTGCGCACGCCTACTAAGCGCGAGGTGAAACCGGAGGAGGTGACCCTCACGCAGTCCTTCCTGAACCTCACTACTAACGACTGGGTAAGGCACTTCGACAATCGAGCTTCGGACAAACATCGTTTATTCATCCTCAACCATAGGTTTTTTGTGTTAATTATATGGCGAAATGATGTACGTTGAACATACACAATGTACGTATGCGGTTTATGGCCGTACTTGCACTGGGAAACGATATAATGGGCCCTGATTATGGCTCTGCTTTTTACCATCAGGGCCTCCTCAGGGGGGCCCGAAGGACCGACAATTTCTCTCACGAGATCATAGTTGAACAATGTGTATAATTCGCTTTGTTTACTTTCCAAAAAGTCCACAGCTAAAACCGTCTTAAATCATGCTGGAGCCCTAAACAACACAATATTATGGGGATAATATTGTGTGCTTAAGGGCTCCAGCATGGTTTAAGACGGCTATAGCTGTGGACTGCGCAGCATACTCTGTAGCAGAGCCACTTAGAACTCATAAAGTCTATTTTTTTTTATCCACTCATTGTGATAGACACTTTAAAATCAATACCTAAACATAAGTACCTACCTTTATTTTTGTCGATAAGTACTGGTTGTATCCATAGCTGGGCATTAACTCGTTAATCCGTTAATCATTAATTAACGAAGTTAACATTTTGATTAACGGATTAACTTTTAAGCATAGCTGGGCATTAACTCGTTAATCGTTAATTAACGAAGTTAACATTTTGATTAACGGATTAACTTATAAGTTAACTTTTTAAAATGTTAACGGACACGTTCCTTCCGTTAATATGCAGAAGTCCGTTAATCGTTAATCCAATGCCTACTATTTACCGAACGGCCCCGCGGCGCGGCAAGAAAAACAGGTTCAGACAAGTATGAAACGACAAGTGCCGGGCGGCGCGTAGCAGCGAGTGTGTAGTGTGAGAAACAACGATGATGACAAGGAAGACTTTTTCAATTCTGTCACTCAGTCTATAGAAAAACCAAAGACCTCCAACTCTTTAAAGAGTAAAGCGCAAAGTCTCGTTAAAATGTGGCTGGACATGAAATCAAACGACTCGTTCAAAGATGCTGCATTCCTCGGGGAACAGATATTCATAAATCTATTTATTAAATACAAAACTGCTATACCCTCAAGCGCTGCAATTAAACGTCTGTTTTCCACGGGTAAAGACATTTTAACTCCAAAACGAGCCTCGCTTTCAGACGAGAACTTCAACATGTTAATGTTCATGAAAGGGAATATGCACCTTATGCCCTTTTGTATTTTGTTTTGTTCCTATCCTGTTAACTTCCTGAACCTAAACCAACAGGTTTTATAAGTTCACTAACGCAACTATATAAAAATGCATTTTTTTTAAACATATTAACGATTAACGTTAACTTGCGTTAATTCTTCCGAAATGTAACGTTTTAACGCTTAACGAAGCTAACTTTTTTTGTAGCGGATTAACGATTAACGAAGTTAACTATTTGATTAACGGTGCCCAGCTATGGTTGTATCACATCACTATTTATGAGTTGTAAAAAACAGGCAAGAAAATTATATTTGCTATTATTTTCTTATGGAAATTGACGTACAAATGCTCTTTAATTCATGGTTTTATTTTGCTTTAATTAATTCCGCGTGACGCCTAAACGGTATGAGATGCAAGAGCTGCGCGAGTGAGCGAGAGGGACATAATAATTCAATAAAATCCTTACCGCAATCCCGCGCCCCGCTCGGGTTTCAATCGTTTTTTTTTTTTTCCTGTAGTTCAAAAACTGTAATGAATGATCTGCCAAGCGTGATACCCTTACGGCCTAACAGAGATGGATTTATATTATGATGAAGTGTTTTTCTTGATATTTACTATGGGGGACTGCATGAACTTATATGATCATGTTTTCTTTTCAGACAAATGGCGTCGTCGTAGTTACAGCAGATCAGCTAGCAGTTCCGGACGACCACCAAGAATCGCACTTCCCAAAATACTTGTTATACAAAAAGGTAAGCACATCATATTTGTAAATCACCTTAAAGTTTTTAAAATTTTGCATAGGTACTTAGTCGATAATGACACTAAACTAGTCTACGAAACAAGCGGTCCCAGGATCGATTCCCGGTAAAATTCACTATTTTTTACCAGTCGAAAAAAAATCTAACCATCCGCTAAGTGAAGAAAAACAACAAATACTAAAAAATTGTGTGATTCAAATCACAAATCGGGATATAGTCATAGTCATACCTACTGTGCAGCAGTACGGAACCCTAGGTTTATTATAACTTAACCTATTTCAGGGTTTCGAGCACTTGGACCCTTTCGTCCCCGTGGCAGTGGGGCGGTACTCCTCAAAGGAGTTTCTCTCGTGCGCCGGCTATTACCGCGAGCGGCTGTGGCTGCGCGGCCCCGAGGACCTGGAGACGGAGCTGCAGGCCATCAGCGCCAGCAACCCCTACAGATTTATGGAGCTCTGTGCTCCACTCTAACTTAGACAATTATACCTAATATATGAGTAGTTTAAATAATGGGATTTGTTTTACTTGTCTATCAGCTAAGTATTGGTTTTAAGGTGCAGTCCGCAGCAAAAGTATTGAGATTTACTAAAGGAATTTAGGAACTCGAAAAGTGTAATTTTCTCTAAGAGTTGCGTGTCCACCCCTTACAGCCAAAACTACAAGACATAAAAATCTGAAAAATATCCTAAGTGAAAGCACTTATAATAAACTTATCACAACTCTGTAGACTTGATTGGTTCCTGAGACACAGGCGGCTAAATTGTTTATAACTGTTACAAGGGTTATATCATATATATTTTAATGACCTTGCCCATCATAAGGGACATTTGTAAAGTACCAGCTTCAAAATAAAGAAATTTGAAAACCTTTTTATTAGTTTATGACCTAAACTAAATGTTATCCTTTAATTACTTATTTATTTCACACTGTTATACTCTTATAGAACTATAGGAAATAATTAAATTCAAAAACCATTAATTTTATTCTACGTACCAAATTCTTATTGGCTAGCCAACAACTTTACACACAAAGATTTGCCAAGGAAACAAGCATGCGATTTTAATAATTTATTTTGCCGACTTTACATATATCTACAGTATACTTAAACCAAAACTTAAACATTATAGCCGACAATGTGGCGCTTGCCAATGCATTCTCCAACATAGAACCAGAACAGCACCTCCATTCCGACCAGGGTGTTTAGGGTTGCCTGCTTCACGGTCTGCTGCTTCCAGGCGCCAGTCTTGGCGGCGGTGAGGAGTTTGCCAATGCCAGCCTTGATCTGAGGAATCTCACTCAGCTTGGGAGGCGCCAGTTCGACCTTGGCGTATTTCATGAAAACCGCGAACTTGGGGCGGGCACCGGCGATTGCCGCTGAAATAATAAGGCATAATTATTAGCATTAAGTTTAAACATTGCATTTTTGAAGGTACATTTCAGAAATAATTACACATAACCTCAATGATTAAGAGTTTAAAATAATTAATTACAGACATGCTTAATTGATCCAATACCTCTATGGAATTTTCGTCCAACTGTTTATGTGATAATTTAATAAAAAAACGCATACAATCTTAATTTTTAGAGCTATTTTATATCTATTACATAACCATAACATTAAATGAATGTTAAATAGATGTTTTTTACTGTAAGTGGGCACTTACCGTTAATTAACGCGGGCACCTTAGCAACTGCCATTATAGTAGATTTTAATTTAAACAATTGAAGGAGCAGGCCGGTTGAAACCAAAAATTTTGGTTTTGGAATGAAAGTTGATCAGAATTGTTCTGTCAAAACCAGACAGATGGGCGATGGCCGCCAGTGTGTCTCGAACATACTTATAGTTCAAGTAGACCAATATCAATAAAACCATATTATGTTTTAGTTTCCTTTTTTTCTCTGGCAACTTTGAATGCTACGTCGATCGTTTTCTGTCAAGCCTTGCCGGCGATGAATACATTTTTATTTATTTCCTAACAATAAATTAGTAAAAATTCAACGGGAAGTATAAGAATTCGTTGAAATCAGATACATTGTGCTTTAATAATGTACTTTCGTGGTATGTATCTGTGTTGAAAGTAATTTAATCGTCCATAACCTAACTCTGTAGTGAACCGTAATTTACAGCTCAACTTTATGTTTAAAATTCCATAATTCACGCTATCATGTATATCTTATTAGTATATATCCCATGTGTTGGTTAAAAACGCAATGAAAACTGCGTTGTTTAATCAGCAAGTGCATCGCAAAGATGTAAAATGCTAAGGACACGTCATTGTTATCAGCGACCGGGCGGGCATCACATCATACCAAAATTAAATTCTCCAAATTATTTACGAGTATCTCATTTCTACTCAACTGAATGATTATAGTACTGTTGTTATGTCAATCTGAAATGAAACGATCCCTGCAACTACGTATTAAACTTGCTTCTTGGAATTTTCATCAATGTATATTTTGATGCAATGTAATTAAAACGATTAATTTTGCCGACGCGGTTAGCCCACTTGGTAGTGAACCTGCCCACAAAGCAAGCAGTCCTGGGTTTGATTCCTAATTTAATAAGTCAGGGCAAATATTTGTGTGATGAGTGCGTGTATGTGTTTTCTATGTTTATAAGTATATCATTGCCTAGTATCCATAGTAAAAGCCTAGAGCTTGACCTCCATATTTATTTATTTATTCTTTATAACTTCAGAGCTTGATATTAAGTGTCTGTAAGTAAGAAACATTTCAGTAAATAAATATCCTAATTATAGTTCACCCCTTGTAATGGATGTAAGAAAAAACAATTGAGTCTCTTCAGATTATGACAGTCGGCTTGAATAAATATAAAAAATTATTCAAACTTTGAGCATGAATTTGTGTATAACACAATTATGAGGGATTTTTTTCTGCGCTTCTGTATATTTATTCCATAAAATGTTTTGTTTCAGCATTTTTATTGTTAAGCATCCTAGCAATAAGCCATGCTAACACATTGCAAGGCACAATAGATTTGAAGCGTCTAGAAGTGATCCTGCAAGAGAACCTTAGGAGCAAGGACATCACCGCACTGTACTATGCAGTCAAAGGGCTAAAACAGTTGAATGCTAAAATACCTAATATCTGTGAGGTAAATTCCTGAACCAATAACTTAGTTCAATTGATTATTGAGTTGATCTTAAATTACTTCATAAATTTACAAATGTCATATCCCACTAGTTATCTCAGCAATTCACCATTACATGTCTTCTTCGATTTTCTCAGTGGTCCCTGAGTTTTCTCAAATGTGTGTGAAGACTTTTTTAATAAAACCAGAAACGATGTTGTTTGATCTTTTGACCCTTTTTTAAAATTAGTTTTTGATTATTTTGATATACCGATTGTGCAGACAATATTTGGGTTTTTTGATCCATAGGGTTAAGTTGTGACAATAACCATACATTTTCCTGCCTTCTCTGGTTAAAATAATCTAGTCAGATTTATCTAGAACCTTTACATACTCAGGAAAGTTGTATAAATCTTCATTCAAATCATTCCTCCATTTTTAAGAAGCAGACAGCAGAATTTACCATACAAAATTTTATGACATCTATATGCCTCAACAAAGCATTAAATCTTGTTCCCAGGACCTCAAAACAGTCAGATATGACCTCAAGAACATTGAGCATGTGTTCTACCTCACAAACACCGCTGCTCTATCCAACTGCCTCAACTCCCTAAAGCCAGAGGTGCTCAGGTCTCCTGCTCAGACCCTGGACAAAAATGATGTTACCATCCCAGAACTGTACCATGCAGTTTATGCACTGAAGGCTCTTGGAAAGGGCTCTGTGTATGATAAAATTGATGCCCTCAAGAACCTCATTCAGTTGCTGAAGAAGGATGACTCACCAGCTAAGTATGTAAAACAAACCTTTGTAGAGCAGTTTCTACAGGTTTTATAATTACTTTATAAGCAAAAAAAATAATGGAGTTCTAGTTTCTTCAGATAACATTTATTTATTCAAATACACAAAACTGTACTTATTAAAAAAAAATGTCCTGGTTATGTCCATAGGCAAGTGAGATCTTAAAGTATTTTCAATAGAAGATTTAAGAAAAAGGAAATGCTTACTTTTAATTAGCCTGTATGGATTAATTTCTAACTGTTTTTGGCCATCTAAATGTATAAGAAATCATTACGACATAGATCTTGCTTATCTAATCTCAGTAATCTACAAATCACAACAAGGGTTCTTTGATCTCTGTTATGAAATGGATTTTGTATTCTTGTGTCCTGAAAATAAGTTTCTAACTTAAAATTAGTCACTTTGATGATAAGGATATGCTGGCATTCTTCCCAATCACCAATTGATTCTCAATAAATATTGAGTGAATTCAGACAAGTCTGAACCTTGGTTGCTTTAACGTATCTAACTACATATCGTCGGTGATACTGTAAACCGCGTAACTAACAAATTTATGATAGAGCAAAATAAACCTTACCGTCTTATTAAAAAGGTGCATTTCGCTCCTTATTTAAAATGTTACTTACGCGGTTTTGCAGTTTCACCGATGATATTTATTTTCTCTATGTAAGTATGTTTATCATTGTCTTGTAACCATAGTCCAAGCTTACAGCTTAGTTTTATATCAAGTTGTGTAATATTGTCCTCTAAAATGTTTTTTTTTTGTTCCGTTAGCTATGCCTACGTGTTTGCCCTGTGCGAGCATATGGGCTGCCAGTCGTGGACCGAGCAGCATGCAGAGGGCGTGCTCCTCGCGGCCGACGAGAGCGACTCCAAGGCGCTGCACTTTGAGGGAGGACTGCCTGTCACCTCACTGGTGCTGTCCACCATTTTCAGGTGACAATAACTTTTCATATGTACATTAAATTAGGACAAAACCTAGTTAATAAATAAATAGGTATTAAATTAGCTTCCAATCAAAATAACTGCTAATTGGTTTATGTCTGTTATTTATGAAGCCACTAAGAGACCTGGGCGGCTAACATAACTCGTAATTTAATTTATATTTTGTTCAGGGTTAATACTTGACAATGTTCATTTAAAATTTTAAAGTATGAACATTCATCACATACCGGTAATGCAAAAATTCACAGCTAAATCGCTTAACTGATTTAAATGAACTTTGGTATTAAGGTAGCTTGACCTCCGAGGAAGGCTACTTTTTCTTTCATAAAAAAATTGTTCCTTACAAACCTTCAATAAATACTACGTAAAACGAAACGTGCATAGTTATCACTACATTTTAAGGCGCAACGCTCTCAGGGCGTTTGCGGCTTTAAACCGTGTGCGTTTCCCCGTACAATGAGCGTGTGTGGCGGCAGGAGCTACAAGTTCCTGAAGGCGTCCTCCCCGCTGTCGGAGGCGCAGCGGCTGAAGTTCGCCGCCTACCTCGTGTCGCGCCGGTCAGTCAACACGCCGCGCGGGGCCGCGCTGCTGCTCGAGGCCGCCGCCGCGCTCGCCGACGACGAGGTACAGCACCGCGGACCCGACTGCTCCCGAGGGTAGCTCCCGTTCCTCACCTCACGCTCGCCTTCACCGGCCGGCTGCGGTGGACAATGACGAACGACCCTCGCCTCTGCCTGCTTGCCTTCATTGGCCGGTCGGAGTGGAGTCGCAAAAGCTATATGCTCGAAGGGCGGATGTGTTGCATAAGTGGAGTGGGTCGTTTAGTCCAAAAGCACCTCTCTCTCCACCATTAGCCCCTTTGGAACTGTTATCTCCCTGCTGTTATGTATATGCGGCTATTTTGGGAGGCCCATGCCATTGAGTTGGCGAGGCACCGCCTGCCAATCCAACCAAAGTAATTAATTTGACTCCTCATTTACCATTGGAGAATGAAAGAAATGAAAAACCGGTTGGACCAGTTTGGGTATTATTATTTTTTGTTTAAAGAAACATACTTCCCAAATGATCTGACTGTCATCAGGTTGAGATCTGATAATGGAATCCTGAAGAAATCAAGGGAACTCTTGAAATATTATAGACACACCATAGCTACTTTTTTTAATGCAAACCACTTAACCACCTACATACTAGAATTACAAATTACTACATATACAATTTAACGTCCCCCAGCCATCTCCAATCTCCATCGCCATCAAAGGCAAGAAATACATCTCTGCTGACTCAGACTCCATCGAGATCTCCATCACAGACCTCATTGGCCGCCCCGTCCGTGGCCTCAAGGCCGACCGCGTCATCGCACAGTCCGGAACCCGCCTCGCAGACGACGTGGTCGTCCTATCCAAACAACCTTTGACCCAGAAACCGAATGAACCGACAACCTTCGTCCTCAACCTAAGCAAGATCAAGGCTCAATACGGACTGTACAAGATAGCGTTGAGTGCCGACAGCAAGACTGCCAGTGTCAATGTAGCCGTGCTGGGAGAGATCCAAGTGAGCTTTATCGAGTTGGGGGTCGGGGATGTTGATGGAACGACAAGCCCCAAGGTCACGACCATCTTGTACCCGAATAAACTGACGGCGAGATTGCAGGCGGATCATTTGCAGAAGTAAGTGGAATTCAATTTAGATAATTTGAAAAAAATCATTAGCAAACCTTTTTAGCTTGGTTGTTTTTCCAATTTTATTGTTGAATATTGTTTGTAGTTGCTGGTTGATAGGTACAAAGAATTTTGAGTTAAATTGAAAATGGCTGTTTTAACCGTTTTCATAATGTGTAATGAAATTAATTTTACATTTCTCGAAACAAACATATAGTATCAAATCGTAATGACCCGTTCACATCACACGCTGATCATTTACTAATGATTAAAAAATTACATATTGAGAAATGTGTCCCAGGAAAATAAAAATAGTTTTTTCAAAGAAAATGGAGTCACTTTTTTAAATGAAATTTTAATCTCGAAATTGGGAGTATTTATTGCTTACGTAATTATTTAGGAAGATACATAGTTCTTAACTTTCAAATTGCGATATTTCATAAAGTTATTGAGGTGACTAGATATGTACCTACTTTCCGTGTACAGAAGCAAAAGAGCTCAAAATTATCTATACATGATTATGAGATATTATATAATTTTGAGCTCTTCAACTTCACTAATTTCTGCTGAGTGCTGACCATAGCTGGGCCTTAACTCGTTAATTCGTCAATCGTTAATTAACGAAGTTAACATTTTGATTGACGGATTAACTTTTAAATTATATTTTAAAAATGTTAACGGACACATTAACTTCCGTTAATATGCAGAAGTCCGTTAATCGTTAATCCAATGCCTACTATTTACCGCACGGCACCGCGGCGCGGCGCGAAAAACAGGCCCTGAACGTCTGTTTTTCACGGGTAAAGACATTTTAACACCAAAACGAGCCTCGCTTTCAGACGAGAACTTCAACATGTTAATGTTCATGAAGGGGAATATGCACCTTATACCCGACGATTAAATTACACATTTGAATTATACAAGTATTTTGTTTTGTTCCTACCCTGTTCACTTCCAGAACCTAAACCAACAGGTTTTATAAGTTCACTATTTAAAGCAACGATATAAAAATGTTTTTTTTGTCCACATATTAACGGATTAACTTGACTTGCGTTAATTCTTCCGAAATTTAACGCTTTGACGTTTAACGAAGCTAACTTTTTTTGTAGCGGATTAACGATTAACGAAGTTAACTATTTGATTAACGGTGCCCAGCTATGCTGACTTTACCTTTGAATTGATCCACGTGGCTTAAATGTGTAGCGAGTAGAATACTGGCTTTATGCCACGATTATTATGATAACATCAACCTCCGCTCCAGGGTGACCCTGAAGTTCACGGTCCGCGACAAGTACAACAAGCCCGTGCTGGTGCAGCAGGCCTTCGTGCGCGTGGCGCCCGCCGTCGGCCCCTGGGAGGCCATCTTCGTGGCCGAGCCCGACAACGCCAAGTCCTATAAGGTTGAATTGGTGAGTGTGGGGTTCATTTGTTTTGGCATTTACTTAAAAGTACACCGGAGACCGAACCGGCTTTAAAATGTTATTTCTCAAACATGCTATGAATTGTTGGCGTTTTGTTAGTTATTTTAGGCTTCAAAGTGTCACGTTTTGGGCGGTACAACTTGATAGAACTGAGTAGGATTTTTATACAAAATTGAAAGCCTAGGCCGGGAAGTATTTTTTTATATATTCTAATGTAAACATAGCGGCTGTGTTTATAAACAGTCTAAATAGATAAATTATTTTATTTTTATTTTTTTAGTGGTGAGTCGTTATCGGACCAAAAATATCCGCGTTAATGCCTATTTCTATTACACATGTTTTTTGAGTGATGTATTTTATTATTTCATTGCATATGTTTGAGAAATAGTACATTACTACAGACGCCGGGAAGTAGGTGGTTGCAGGCCGAGTTCATATAGACGGCCGAGCGAAGCGAAGTCGGATAGTTACGAGGCTGGCAACCCCTTTTCACGGCGAGGTATGTATAGTGCTTTTCTCAAACATATGCAATGAAATAAAAAAAAAAATCACTCAAAAAACGTTTGTGTAATAGGCATTAACGCGGATATTTTTGGTCCGAACCACACAGATACAAAAAAAAACGATTTTCAGCTATTCAGCCTGTTCATAAAACCAGCTGTCATGGCCATATTAAAATTAAAAAAAATTACTTCCCGGTCTAGGCCTTCAATTTTGTATGAAATTCCTTTACAGTTCTCTCGAGTTGTTCCGTCGGGAACGTGGCACTTTGAAGCCTAAAATAACTAACATAACGCCGACATTACATAGCATGTTTGAGAAAACACTATAAATACCTCGCCGTGAAAAGGGGTTCCCGGCCTCTGTTGTAATGTACTATTTCTTGATGGTGATTGATGACGGATCGAGTTCAGAGTACTGATGTGCCAAAGGAAACTTTCCAAAATTGCGGAACATTTCATGTAGGAAAATTTCGGATACTTCTCACAATTTTGTATGGGGATTGAAACTTTCCGTTTCTTAAATTTAAATTTCCTATATTTCTTGTGAAAGTTTCCAGAAATTTCTTGCAACTTTTTCAACTTTTTGGAAACTTTCCGCAACTTGCACACCACTAGTTCAGAGTAGCAAGAGCCCGCGGAGGCGGCGCGGGGTGACGATGTAAGCGCGGGCGGGCGGCTCCGTGTGGGGTGTTGCAGGGCTGTACCTTTTGAGCAATAACAACTGGATTTTTTCAGAGTATTTATTACTATCAGCGCTATAACAAAAAAAAAACCCTATACTAGTAACATGTTATTTTCGGCGTTTTTGCTTGAATTTAATGTTTGTATGTATGTAAATAGTATTTTACAAAGGCAAATTTATCCCATTAAGGGATCTCTTCCAGCTAAACTGGCACAGTTATTGTTGTATTGCGGTACGTAACCTTTCGTGTGCGAGTCCGACTGAGGCACTCGTTTCACTTGTTAACTATTAATATTTGTGTCTTTTGTTTGTTTTTTGTGCGAGACAATAGTCGATAAGTTAATCGCTTCCTCGCCGGAGGACAAGTGCCTGATACTTGGCAAATTTTAGTTTTCCTGAGCCGCCTCCGCTCTCTGCATTTATTTGCACTTTTCACCGAAACTAAAATGTTCAAGATCCATGTGTCGGAGAGTCTCATCAGTGAGTCGTGACACGAGCATATTTTTATTAATTCTTCACATGGCAATGATTTTACCTACGAAACAAGCTTCACATTATGAGTACCAATCCAGTGTTAATGCATTTTGTGATACCGGCTAGTGATATTTAGAATCTGCCGCCTTGTTTGCGTCACTACTCCTGGCCAGCCTGCAGCTGAGCCCTCCTCAGCCTCTAGCTAAACTGTGGTGTGTGCGTGTGCGCAGAACGTGGGCGCGATGTCGCGGCACCTGATGCACGCGTCGGGCGCGCACTCGCTGACGCTGCTGCTCGGGGACGGCGCCGCGGCCGCGCCGGTGGCCTGGCGCCTGGGCGACGTCGCGCTCAGCTTCGGCCGCGCGCCCGCCGGTCAGTGCGAGCACAACCTTACACGCTCCTCTGACTAGACATACGCACTCGCTGACGCTGCTGCTCGGGGACGGCGCCGCGGCCGCGCCGGTGGCCTGGCGCCTGGGCGACGTCGCGCTCAGCTTCGGCCGCGCGCCCGCCGGTCAGTGCGAGCACAACCTTACACGCTCCTCTGACTAGACATACGCACTCGCTGACGCTGCTGCTCGGGGACGGCGCCGCGGCCGCGCCGGTGGCCTGGCGCCTGGGCGACGTCGCGCTCAGCTTCGGCCGCGCGCCCGCCGGTCAGTGCGAGCACAACCTTACACGCTCCTCTGACTAGACATACGCACTCGCTGACGCTGCTGCTCGGGGACGGCGCCGCGGCCGCGCCGGTGGCCTGGCGCCTGGGCGACGTCGCGCTCAGCTTCGGCCGCGCGCCCGCCGGTCAGTGCGAGCACAACCTTACACGCTCCTCTGACTAGACATACGCACTCGCTGACGCTGCTGCTCGGGGACGGCGCCGCGGCCGCGCCGGTGGCCTGGCGCCTGGGCGACGTCGCGCTCAGCTTCGGCCGCGCGCCCGCCGGTCAGTGCGAGCACAACCTTACACGCTCCTCTGACTAGACATACGCACTCGCTGACGCTGCTGCTCGGGGACGGCGCCGCGGCCGCGCCGGTGGCCTGGCGCCTGGGCGACGTCGCGCTCAGCTTCGGCCGCGCGCCCGCCGGTCAGTGCGAGCACAACCTTACACGCTCCTCTGACTAGACATACGCACTCGCTGACGCTGCTGCTCGGGGACGGCGCCGCGGCCGCGCCGGTGGCCTGGCGCCTGGGCGACGTCGCGCTCAGCTTCGGCCGCGCGCCCGCCGGTCAGTGCGAGCACAACCTTACACGCTCCTCTGACTAGACATACGCACTCGCTGACGCTGCTGCTCGGGGACGGCGCCGCGGCCGCGCCGGTGGCCTGGCGCCTGGGCGACGTCGCGCTCAGCTTCGGCCGCGCGCCCGCCGGTCAGTGCGAGCACAACCTTACACGCTCCTCTGACTAGACATACGCACTCGCTGACGCTGCTGCTCGGGGACGGCGCCGCGGCCGCGCCGGTGGCCTGGCGCCTGGGCGACGTCGCGCTCAGCTTCGGCCGCGCGCCCGCCGGTCAGTGCGAGCACAACCTTACACGCTCCTCTGACTAGACATACGCACTCGCTGACGCTGCTGCTCGGGGACGGCGCCGCGGCCGCGCCGGTGGCCTGGCGCCTGGGCGACGTCGCGCTCAGCTTCGGCCGCGCGCCCGCCGGTCAGTGCGAGCACAACCTTACACGCTCCTCTGACTAGACATACGCACTCGCTGACGCTGCTGCTCGGGGACGGCGCCGCGGCCGCGCCGGTGGCCTGGCGCCTGGGCGACGTCGCGCTCAGCTTCGGCCGCGCGCCCGCCGGTCAGTGCGAGCACAACCTTACACGCTCCTCTGACTAGACATACGCACTCGCTGACGCTGCTGCTCGGGGACGGCGCCGCGGCCGCGCCGGTGGCCTGGCGCCTGGGCGACGTCGCGCTCAGCTTCGGCCGCGCGCCCGCCGGTCAGTGCGAGCACAACCTTACACGCTCCTCTGACTAAACATAACTACCGATCAATATTGTGCTAAAGGAAAATTTGGAAGTGTGTAACAGAAGATTACAAAAAAAATACTGCAAAAAATGAATCTCCTAATAGGAGCGATGGAGGCTGATTCGTGATTACGAGAGATACCGAGTGAAATGAATATTGCAAAATATCTGATACCCAACGAAAGACGAGAGGTGAATAGTACGCAGTTGCTCAATTTGGAAATTTCCCTCTATCATGGCTAATATTGATAATTCCCTTCAGGAAACTTTATAAAAAAATATTGCATATTCATTTTGACAAAAGGCCTCGGACTCGAGCGGTTCTCCCGGTACGTTTCGGTGGCCTGGGTATTCGTTGCTCATCAAGTGTAGCTCTCCCGGCGTTCCTGTCCTCTGCTTATGGTTCGATGTCTCTCGTCAGTATTATATTAAATCTCCCCCAGATACTTGACGTTGAGATAGCGAGCCTGGTGGAGGCCAGGGATGCTCGGTGTGAGTCATGCCATGCCATCCCAACACAAACATATTCAAACAGATTGGGATACGCCTCGTCTTGTGGCAATTCATGCAGCCCTTTTAGCCAATAGTCCAGACGATTCAGATCGCGCCCGTCTTCTCGCGGTCCCTGCTACTGCGTCAGGCCATTGGCTCCCCGCCCTTCCCTCTCGCAACATAGGTCCAGTCCTGGACTCGAGCTGCTTGCGGCTTGGAGCCAAGATCTGTGTGCCTCATTCTTGCACCTGCGGCAAGGATGTGGATGAGTTTGGTAGACATGGTCTTGTTGTTCAAGGAGTGCCGGCCGCTTGTACCGCCACGGCGCCATCAATGATTTGATCCGTCGTACGCTTGCCACCGCCTCTGTACCTGCTGTCTTAGAACCAGCCGGTATGATCAGAGACTATGGTAAACGCCCCGACGGAGCTACGAGGGTGGTTTGAGAAGTAACTTGGTTTGATACGAAAAAAAAAAAAATGCGAATGTTTTTATTTTATTTTTCCACATAGTCCCCTCGTATTTCGACGCACTTGCCCCAACGTTTCTGCAACTTCTCGACGCCTTCATGGAAATGTGTTTCTTCAAGGCCCTCGAAATATGCGTTTACCTCCTGTATCACCTCTTCGTTCGAGTAAAATTTTTGCCCAGACAAATATTTTTTCATTTTCGGGAATAGGTGATAGTCCGAAGGAGCCAAATCCGGCGAATAAGCGGGATGAGGAAGCAGTTCAAAAAGTAACTCCGACAATTTTTGTACAGCGACACGGCTTGAATACACCGGAGCATTGTCATGGTGAAACATCACTTTTTTTTGCCATACCTGGCCGTTTCTCGGTTATCGCCGCCTGTAATTGGTCTAAAAGTGATGCAAAGTATGCCCCAGTGATGGTTTTCCCCTTCGCAAGGTAGTCGATTAAGAGAATTCCCTTTGCGTCCCAAAAGACAGACGCCATCACCTTTCCAGCAGAAGGAATGACCTTGGCTTTCTTTGGAGCTGGACTGTTGTTTCGTCTCCGGGATATAGTGATGGATCCAGGTTTCATCCATTGTAACAAAACGGCGAATGAACTCCGTTGGATTTCTTTCAAACACCTGGAGATTGTCAGCAGATGTTCGCATGCGAATACGCATTTGTTCTGGAGTGAGTAACCGCGGTACCCATCTTGCACATAGCTTTTTCATGTGCAATTCGTTGTGCAAAATAAAATGCACCCGCTCAGAAGAGATGTTTGAGGCTTCAGCTAATTCGCGTATCTTCCATCTTCTGTCGGTTAAAACCAAATCACGAATTTTATCGACGATTTCGGGTATGACTGCCGTTTTTGGGGCTCCAGGGCGAGGTGCATCTTCAATGCTCGTCCTGCCTCGCTTAAACTCATTTACCCAAAGTCGAACTGTTTCGTAGGAAGGGCACGAGCTACCCAACGTAGGTAAAATCCTCTCATGGATTTCTTTGGCAGTTTTACCTTCCAAACAAAGAACTGAATTACACCTCGAATTCCAATTTTCTCCATTTTGCCGCGTTACTCCGATCACTTTTGTTTCAACTACTGTCAAATCTAAAATTCCCGCCGAAAATGACATGACGCCACTGATAAATTATCTTGACTTGTTAAACTTTATCAATAAGTACAGACATGACACTAACGCCATCTATCCGTAGGCGAAACAAGCTAATTTTCTAACCACCCTCGTACATTGGTGCCGTGGAAGCTTGGTAGGGCTCTGGCGTGGGACGCAACTTGTGTCGACACTTTTGCCCTATCTCACGTACATGCAACCCGAATTCAGGCCGGCGCAGCAGCCGATCAGGCCCAGACCCTCAAGCATCGCAAATATTCATCATTAATGATTACGAATTTGCGGCGCTTGCAGTGGGTACTCTGGGACCTTGGTCTGCTGACATGAAACGTTTTATAAAGACCCTGTCTGCCAAACATATTGACTCCTCCGGAGATCCTAGAGCGGGCGCTTACCTCTCCCAAAGGAACTATCCAGAGAGGTAACGCAACCAGCATCATGGGTACAATGCCGCGAACTGATTAATTAGAGGCGGTATTCTTTTTGTAATTGTGAACACAAATATTATATTTAATAATTCTAGTTTTAAGTAGATAATAGGTTACATTAGTTCTTAATTATTCAAATTAATACTGTACTTATAGTGTATATTATATACATTAAAACTAAATCTATACATTTCAGAGTCGAGCGGTATCAAACATTTTTTTTTTCATTTGGAAAGTAAAATTTCAGGAGAAGGTTGAATATGACATTTCTATTCACACGGCCATGGAATAATCATGGAATAAACATCCATTGCAAAATAACATTATTTTTTACATACATACATACATACCTTCACGCCTTCATTCCCAGAGTGGGGTAGGCAGAGCTACAGAATTACCAACAACTCCAAAAACTTTTTGATAACTCTGTAACCACAATTTGCACAATTAGGCCAAGATGTTTAACAGCGCATTAGTGACAGGTTGCAAGCCCATCGCCTAAAAAATACATCTATCTAACACTTATCATTTTAGTATAAAGAAAAAAACAATTTGATCAACATATTTGTTTACTTTCCCCACGCTTGTAATTATTTTTTATTATTAATTTATTCCAATAACAGTGGTACATTTTTAATTTATCAATTTGCTAAACGTAAGTTTATTGGAAATCTATTGCACTCACTTTTACATTCTGCATGCACCGAACAACTAATTGACTGACACTTATAGCTGGCTCTACTCGGTCAGGACATGTGGTACCCGCAATAGGCCCCATGTATATCGAACCGCATGAAAAAAAACCATTATAAAATTATTTCTAAGGTTAGTATTTACTGGTGACAATATTAAACTGTTTTAGCCTTTTTTTCACTGTGTTTAACCAATAACCATGAGTGACAATACTGTCAATATCAAATGCACTCTCAAACAGGCGTACTCACTAACGCTCGGACAGTCTAAGTCTAAAATGAACACTGCGGTTTTCCGCATTGCGGCCAGGTGCCCGCAAATACGAGTATACAGGGCGAATGTTGTGTATACAGAGCCGCCGGTAGTCGCGCGCAGGCCGCTGCCCGAGATCGCGCACCAGTTCCGCAGCGCGGAGCCCCGGCCGCCGCGGCTGGTGTCGGACGTGTTCGCGGGCGCGTGCGCCGCGCCGCTGCTGCTGCTGCTGCTGCTGTGGGCGCGCCTGCGCGTCAACCTGCGCCTGCTGCCCGTCGGGCTCAGCGCGCTGCTCTTCCACGGCGGGCTCGCAGGTCGGTCACCCGCGGCCGGTGCCGATGTCACCTCGTTATACCTGCCACTCTCTATTGACAATTATTTTTGAAAATTATTTATTATTATGTCGGGGAACTTGTGTCGATCCTCATTTTTGACAATAATAATGTTCGCCAAATGCATCTCTCTGAGGCCCCTGAATCGATTTAGAATGCTCCCTGTGACTGCCATATTCATAATTCATAATAGTTTATTGCATTCACATAGTGATAAGGTCTTCGGACAAGCACAGTTATAATGTGAACCCTGCAAGGGCATTACAATCTTAGGTACTAACTTACTTAACTATAATTTTATTACATAATCATTGTAAGTTTTAACTTAACTAACATTTTATTGCATTTCACAAACCAATCGCTACTGGGAAAAAAATAATGAACAATAGGTTATTTCTATGAATCTAAAAGAAAATCATTAATTGAGTAATAAGCTTTATCTAATAGGTAATTTTTTAAGAGTATTTTAAATTGCACTACATTTTGTATATTTTTCATTGCGTCCGGGATATGATTGTAGACTTTTATAGACATTGCAAATGGGCTAGAATGCACCATTTTCAAAGTTGAAAATGGTTTTGCTAATCTCTGTCGAGGGCGGAGATTTTGGTGCCTCGTATATTCGGGAAAAAGATTGATATTTATATATTGCCATACCAAAAAAAGGAAGGAAATGTCGGCGATAAAGATTTTAAACTCGATTAGTGTTTCCTGCATGCGGCACTAAAGATGATTAAAAAATTGCAACTTCATTGTAAGATTTGTAAAGATCATTAAAATGATTACTTATGAAAAGTTACATAATAAATCGTAAATTTGACAGATTATAAAATATTTCTATCTTTGACGCTAATTTTCTAACAGTCGCATATTTTCCGTCCTAATTTCTCCCAAGAGCAGATTTTCTATCTTTAGTTAGATCGAAATACGTTGGTTGGTGCAATTTATGATTATGTCCAAGTTATAGCAAATCCGAAGAGCCAAATGAGTAATAATAATAACTTCAAATTGGATTTAAAATTAAAAAAAATGCGATGGGATGTTACACTAAATAATTTGGGAAATTCTGCTAATATTAATAACGACTGCTCAAGAAAAAGGCTTCCCAATCCAAAACGATTAATAAGGAATATTCATGACTTTTTTACAGCTTTAATAAAAACTAATTCATGTAACAAACAGTTGCGAAAAAACATATTTTGTACAGCTATAAAAATAACTAAGATATATGCCAACAAAGATTTGTTCCTACCTCTATCTAGTAAACCAGAATTTAACATGGAGTTTTGTATATGGCCGACCTGTTACATGACGTCATAGTGAATATCGGATCTCTCTGTCTAATGAGCAGTTTAAAATGCATGTATCATCCGTATTTCTTGGCCGATTTTAATTTTAATTTCACTTTTGGTAATCTCTTTTACGGAATCTTCACATTTTGTTGAGAAATTCGATTTAAAAAATCCCCTAGGCTACCTTAGTACGATATATTGTTATTTCAGGATTCCTGGCCCTCTACGGCGTCCTGTGGCTGCAGCTGTCCATGTTCGAGACGGTCCGCTACCTGCTGCCGCTCGGCACCGTCACCTTCTTGGCCGGCCACCGCCTGCTGCGGCGCCTCGTCCAGGACAAGCAGGCCCACTAGCGTCCGCGCTGCCGGAGGAAGAGGTTCACTACACGGCTTGTACTACACATGCTGGTGTAGAGCCACACGGTTCATCATGTATGATAAAAGATAAACACAAGTGGGTGCTGTCAATCGTACGCGTTATTACGGTCAACTGAATTTTACTGGATAAAAGTCATTCGGTTTTGGTCCAGGAATTTGACTGTTACCTCAAATTTCCCAAATCCGTTTGTGCGTGACTGAGACACATTCAAACATCATCATATTAGTAGGAATAATTATTCACGCTGTTATAGAGGGTTTATACTATACATGGCAGATACTTGATGGGCAAGTAACGAAAATCTAGCACCGTGGCAAGCATTTGGCTAAATCAAGCAATCTGCGTGATGAGACTAATTTTCATCAAGAACTTAAGATTATTCTAGGTCTTTTTATCGATTCTTATTAGCGTTACATACATTTGTCATTGACATTGAAAAAGTAGTCGAAGTTTAGTGTATCATTGATATATCGATTACACACACAAAAAATGTATTGAATGAAATGGAACGCTAGATTTTTGTTGCTAGCCTATTCAGTTTATCGGCTGTTAATGACAAGTTATACCCATATGTATATTTACAAAAACGTCAACAGCTAATAAAATAATCTGTTGAGCGAGTTGACTGTATATATCTGTAATAACCAGTGGCGCTCTATAGTCTATCTGTTTAGGTACTTAAATAAATGTAAACAAAAAAATCACGTGACATAGTTGGTCAGCCAATAGGAGGCGAACATTGATACGTCAACGCTCGACGGAACAGTTTTGATTGGCTAATATCCAGAACCACGTGATTTTTTTGTTTACATTTATTTAAGTACCTAAACAGATAGACTATAAGGAGCGATCGGTTTTGATGAGTGGACGTAGATTTTATTAACCAATAGGACACACTTATTATGTATAGGGCAACACCCTATTATTGGCATCAAATAACCAGTTCTTGGCACCCGGTCTTTGTACCACCTTTATTAACTTAAAAATATTTTTATGGTGCCAACAATAGGACTGTTGCCCTATACATAATATTAGTAGTAGTAATATATTTATTTATGTAGAATGAATATATTGCATAACAGTTTATCTCGGAGTCCTATACGGCTAAATAATCAGCGAATGTAATATAATTGAAAAGCTGTGGCTTGACAACCATTGACTTTGTGAAACAGTCTTATTAAATGATATCTTTGAATGGGCAGATTTATGTAATAATTTCTATAAGATTGATAATGTTTGCAGTTTTGTAAGCCACAAATTAGATAGTTTCGATTTGCGTGTAAGAAATGCAATAAATTAATTGTATATTAGCTCTTTTTCAGTCTGTGGTTTCAAATGTAGATTTATTTGAATTGTCTGTGCACCGTTTCCCTCAAATATATTGTTTTAATTCAACATTGCCAGAGTTCTGATCCCCTTGTTTTGACTAATATTTATGATTCCATTATGTATCCATCCTTTTCTAATTTTTTAGTTTTTTCATTCCCGTCTTCTCGGAAGCATATTTCACTGGAAATGATTCGCTAGTGAAATATGCTTTGGAGTTTTCAATAATTAGATTTTATAATAATAAAGATGTTGGTTCTTTCATACACTCGTTTTATTCACCCTCTAGCTTATTCGCACGATACCTGCCAGTCGCGGCGGTAGTATAAAGGGTACAGAAACAAGGTAAACAAAAAAATAAACGCTGCTAAGAATAAGTACAGGCAGAATGAAATAAAAAACTGTGAGGGAGATTTTAGAAAAATATGGGGTAATATTAATAAATGGTTAGGTCGAAATAAAAGTGATGTGGATGGTACAGTAATGAAATATTTGGGTAAAACAGATAACGTGCAAAACATATGTAATAATTTTTCAAACACTTTCACAAAGGAAATTTTAGATATAAAACATAAATGTAATCAAAAGTTTTTAGATAGAAATTCATATGTCAAAACAAGTCTTATTTCTTTTAGGTTTAGAAAAGTAAATGCGAATAATGTTGAAAAAATTATTGATAAATTAAGCTGTGGCAAAGCACCTGGTATTGATAAAATTAGGGTTCAAGATGTAAAATATATAAAGAAAGATCTCAGTCAAATATTGGCAAACTTCATTAATATGTGCGTAACAAAGGGTGTCTACCCAGATCAATTAAAAAAATCCCTAATTAGACCAATATTTAAACAGGGTAGCCATTTTGATTATTCAAATTATAGGCCAATAGCCATCTTGCCAGTCATAAATAAAATTGTTGAGAAGGTCATAATCGGCCAAGTGAGTACATTCCTGGAGCACAACAGTGTGTTATCGCCGGCGCAGTACGGGTTCCGGAAAGGGCGCAGCACGGCTGCGGCATTGACCCAATTTTCGAATTATGTAAATAAGTGTCTTGGTGGTGGACGGCAGGTCATTGCGTTGTTCATAGACTTCAAGAAGGCATTCGACACACTGGACCATGAACAGTTGTTGCAGGCTATGAACGAATGTGGCGTAAGCGGACCCATAAACCAGTGGTTTCGTGAATATCTGATGAATAGAACTTTACGCACTGTCATCAATGGGACGGCTGGATCCGAAGCCAGCGTTAGTTTGGGTGTGCCAACTGGGTCGGTCTACGGGCCAGTTGGCTACATCATGCATGTGAACAGTGTGTCGAATGTGGTTCAAAAGTGTCAAGTATACATGTATGCGGATGACATGTGCTTGCTGTTCGCCGGCAAGGATATCGCAGACATGGTGAACAATGTGCAGGAGGACTTCGAAAACATCACAAAGTGGGCGCATGATAATGGAATTATCTTAAACATAAGTAAAACTAAATGTATGCATATATTTTCACCGTACAATAAGAAAGCAAAAAATATTGGCCCTTTTGACATTAACTTAATAGGACATACATACGAATGCCTACACGACAGCAAAGAAAACTGTAATTGTGATACATTAGAGGTAGTTGATAAATTTAAATATTTGGGATTGTTAATTGATAAACATTTTAATTGGAAACCGCACATAATTCAGGTCTGTAACAGATTACGATCGATACTAGGTCAGTTCTATCACTTAAGTAGAATAGTTAACAAGCGCACCCTGCACATCGTTTACCATGCGCTCGCCGACTCTCTGCTGAGCTATGGATTGAGCTGCTACGGGCTTACCTTTAAAACGTATCTGGACCAAGTGAGACAGTTACAAATAAGGTTAATTAAATATTTAGTAACAAAGAAAGCTAGGTATAAGTATAGACATAACTATGATAGATTATTTTCGATCTGCAAGATTCTACCCGTGCATTCTAAAGTTGTTTACCTAAATGTATTAGATAGTTATTATACTGATAATTTTAAATTAAAAAAGCAAAGTAGTCATTGTACTAGGTCTATTAGGAGAAGAGAACTGTTCCAACCATCAGCTAAAAACTATTATGGACAGAGAACTAAAGAATACTTGACTCCCAAAATTTATAACAAATACCCCCTACTACTAGATGAAAATAAATTAAAAATAGGCTTCTTGAAAACAAAATTTAAACAAATATTACTGTCTGATAGTAAGTCCTGTTAGGGTTGATTAATTGAATAATGTTGTAAAATATAGATAAAACTTATAACCATTCTGGCACTTCAAACGTAAATTAAGTTAGTAAGTAAGTAAGCACTATTATCTATGTACCTACCAAGTAGTATTAGATTACTGAGCGCATCAGTCGCCAACAAACTGACACACAGTTTGGCGACATTTAGATTATGGTACTATGTAAAAAAAAATATATATTTACAATAAATAAATAAAAAACTCTTCATGCGAGTCCATTGCCTTAGACCCGATTTAGACCAAACGGACGAACAAGAATTATGCATTATCTCTTACGTTTTCTTTGTAAAAATAAACACAAAACATGTTCTAGAGCACTGCTGTAGTGACCGTCCGCCAATATGGTTGTTCGGAGCGAGAGGCTCCGCTAAAACAAGAGCGGGTGCACGCATGGCTTACTAAATAAATAGTACGAGCAGCTAAAACTGGCTGCGCGAGTTCGACGGTTTATGTAGGTAAACGTCCGGAGCGGGCACCCGCTCCGAGTGCACGTTTAACCCGAGGCTCTGAGCCGGAGTCGAATCGAGTGACCTGGCGGCGTGATGGCAATGATTGAGTTGAGTTTTCGGTAAACTATCGTGGTGTCCCTTTTTCATTTGTTCGAGTTTTCATACACAGAAAAGTAAAGTATGATGACGCTATCGTGGCGAGGAGTGTATAGATGCAGGAGATGGACTATCTTTTCGCAAAATCCATCCTTCCCGTCCAGCCAATGATAATGATAAGTCCGAACGAACATGCAGCACAAGCCACCATCATTATTATAGTTTCAGCAGGCTATTCCCAGTTGAGCACAACTAATTTCGAGGGGACAACTGGGAATTATTATTGGGTTTTTTTCCGTAGCCCGTCTCAGCCAGAGGTAAAGCAGTTGGTTGAAATCACAATTCATAGTCATTTAAAACTAAATTTATTAACATTATTATCACACAATACCCAATCTTGAAATGATTGTGATCTTAATTACAAAATAATTAAAATAAAGTACAAAATGCAGCAAATAAGTTCATTCATAAATCTCTACATACCTAATCTCCATATATTCTAATTATTTGCAGGTACTTATAATTAAGGTCACTTAACAAAGCTATATTTGTCATTAGTCTATGAGATGTCAATATAGGAATTTATGAAAAGATATTTTCACATAGCTAATAGCCTTACCGGCTCCACCGGTAAATTTATAATCAATTATCTATGAGAATTTAGCTATTGGAATAAATAATACTGTCAGTCCAACGTCACTAACGTCCCTACAAAGTCCACTGAAGACCAAGATATCTCTTAGGTTACGGTTTGGAATTACATTCTCAATTATACTATCTTATTGTGATTAGAAGTACATCGATCTTGAAGCTAGTAATTTAATCTATGAGATACAATTATCTCAAAACTCTGCATCCAGTGTGAAGACATTGTCCATGCGACTCGCCATCACTCCCCACTTCTGGTATTCACCAACTTTCTTCTCAAAGAAATTGGTTTTGCCTTCTAAAGATATTAGGTTCATGAAGTCAAACGGATTCTTGGCATTGTAGCACTGTGAACAAGGAAACAATAGTTTATTTTTTGAAAATTACAAATTGAATGTTTTATTACCAATGTGTGATTAGTTCATTATTTACATAATTCGAATTATGCACATTACTTCGCGATCATTCGATTATTATATTTATTATACCTACTAGTCCTACTACAAATTCCTAGATTCGTGTGCAACGAGTTCATGATAGTAATCATCAATTTTTCAATTAGTATAATCATTCATAAGGACCGTACCAGAATGAAAGTGGACAACTTTAAGATCATATAAATACTTAATTCTGCCTCACAGAGTAAAACTTTTTAGTCGTTTATACAGGCCACTTTAGTGTATTTTTTGACTATGACAAACATCAGTTTCAATTTTAATGCATTGTCAAGATGGGACGTATAAGCTTAGAAGTTCGCAACAATATTTTGGACGATTGGTGCAAATTAAAAGGTATGACGTTCAGAAAACTCGCTAAAAAGTATAAAGTTAGTTCGTCAGGTGTGCACAAATTAATAAAAAAGTTCGGTGAAACTGCTGGTTTGCAAGATCTGCCTAAGTCTGGCAGAAAGCGGGGATCATGGGACTCAGCACTGGAAAAGAAAGTGATGCGGATGTTTCTACAAAAACCATCCCTTTCGGTACGAGACGCCGCAAAAAAAGCCAATACGTCGCCCTCAACGATTCAGCGAATCAAACTCAGGTGTAATTTAAAAACCTACAAAAAACAAAAACAGCCCAAACGAGATGATAAGCAGACCGCAGCTGTCCGAAAACGCACCAGAAAACTCTACGATCGTGTACTAACCAAAAAAAGGTTATGCATAATAATGGATGACGAAACATACTGTAAATTTGATTTTAAAACCTTACCAGGACCCCAGTTTTTTACAGTACCCATTAGTAAAAAGGTTAGTCAAAAGGATAAGGCAATCTATGTAGAGAAATTCGGCAAGAAGATATTAGTTTCGCAAGCAATTTGTCAATGCGGGATGCGGTCTAAAGCATTTTTTACTACAGACAACTTAAACGCCGAATTATATCGCAAGGAGTGCTTACAGAAAAGGCTGCTACCCTTCATCAGAAAGCACAGGATACCAACTCTATTTTGGCCAGACTTGGCATCATGCCATTATTCTAAAGCTACACTAGAATGGTATACAGCAAACAAGGTCGACGTAGTTGGAAAAGATATGAACCCTCCTAACTGCCCTGAAGTCCGGCCTATTGAAAGGTACTGGGCTATAATGAAGCGGTACCTACAAAAAAGTGTCAAAGCTGCAACGTCAGTCAACGACTTCAAGAATAAATGGAATAGGGCGTCAGAAAAAGTGACAGACTTGGTCGTCCAAAATCTGATGAAGAATATTAAAAGAAAAGTCAGATGGCAAGCAAAATAAGCAATTTACAGGGAATTCTTTAAAATAATTTATTGAGAAAATGTTAAAGTTTCATTTATTTCATATTTTATTTGTAATTATTACTTTGATTAAAAAATATGTGCTATTTTAGTTGTCCACTTTCATTCTGGCACGGTCCTTAATCGCGCATCACTGTTCTTATCAATAATTTTCAAGAATAATCACTGTCTTTAGTTTTGTATTAGCAATCGGCGTAATCACCGACAGTTAATTTTTACTCTTCATTTATGGACAACTTGGGCAAGTTTGAGAAAGAAATACTTACATTCTGAGCAGCAAAGCTTTTGGCAAGTTATGTAATCCACCCAGTATAATTGTAGAAGATTTGTGGTGTTCAA
Organism: Acleris emargana; assembly: GCA_927399475.2. Taxonomy (NCBI): domain Eukaryota; kingdom Metazoa; phylum Arthropoda; class Insecta; order Lepidoptera; family Tortricidae; genus Acleris; species Acleris emargana. Next base: position 18,947,919 of record OV656848.1, on the reverse strand, counting down.
AATCTAAACAAATCTTTTTTTAACTATTCCCTTACCTTTTCTCCAATCAAGTCCAGCAGTAGTCTGTCAGCCACAAACTCAATGTACTCTGACATAAGTTCGCAGTTCATTCCTAGTAGTCTGACTGGCAGAGCATCGGTGAGGAACTCTTGTTCAATGACCACGGCATCCTTTATGATCTGTAGTACAAGCTGCTTGCTTGGCTTTTGGATTAGATGCTTGAACATGAGGCAGGCAAAGTCTGTGTGGAGACCCTGAAATAGAAAATTATATTATAGTTAAAGTTACAGTTTATCAGATGATTAAGAGTAAGTCTGTATAAAAGTAAGTGAATGGTCCTAATGACTTGCATTGCATGTGTTTAAAGACTAATCATAACCAAAACACCATACAACCATAATGACATGGCAACTTTGTGCAAATATTAATTATAGCATAGAAATACACACTGCTAGATCAATACAGTAGCAGTGCGAATGTTACTGTGCTTTTATCCTGATAGCTAATCTGCAGCTTTTAACTGTAACTATTTTATCAGCAACTATTAGCCTACTTAGCTTCAAGATAACAAATACGTGAACATACACAAGTGACTGATAAGTGACCCCATTTACCTCGTCTCTGGAAATAAGCTCATTGCTGAAAGTCAGGCCAGGCATGAGACCTCGCTTTTTCAACCAGAAGATGCTTGCGAAACTACCAGAGAAGAAAATGCCCTCAACTGCTGCAAAGGCTACAATTCTTTCACCAAATGTAGCAGTCTTGCTTGCAATCCATTGTAATGCCCAGTCAGCCTTCTTTTTAATGCAAGGAAGAGTTTCAATTGCATTAAAAAGGAAATCTCTGAAATAACATTATTGATAATATGAGGAATGTAGACATGAATAGACCACTAAGCAGGAAAAAACATGTAGGTATTGATGGGGTAAATTTTCCCAAGGTTTAATGACTAGATGACTCATGCATGAAGCATAAAATACAACATTGATTAACTAGGTTTACTTGTTACTTTTTACTTAAAATATGTCACCTAATATCAGTATTTATGATACAAACCTTTCTTTAGGATCCCTAATGTATGTATCTATTAATAGAGAATACATTTCTGAGTGGACATTTTCCATAGCAATCTGGAAACCATAGAAGAACCTTGCTTCAGTCACTTGCACTTCCTGAGAGAAGCGCTCTACCAGATTCTCATTGACAATACCATCAGATGCCGCAAAGAATGCCAATACATGCTTGATGAAATGTCTCTCACCGTCCTTCAGGCTATCCCAGTCTGCTAAATCCTACAATAACAATTAAAATACATACATGTAGGTTCAGAACAGCTGATAGTTGTTTGGTGGCAAATAAATATTAACTTTTGTTTAAAACTGAGGAATCATGTAATAATGGTAAATACAGAAAGTAAAACATTACTGTACCATAATTTAACGATAGAAATGTCAAGTGCTGTGCTATTTTACACATGAATGATAAGTACATCATATAAAAGGTTACCTTTGAGAGATCAACTTCCTCCACTGTCCAAAACGACGCCTCGGCTTTTTTGTACATTTGCCAGATGTCATTATACTGGATCGGGAACACCACGAAGCGACGCGGGTTTTCGCGCAGTAGGGGCTCCAGCTGGGGGTCAAATGCGGGCACGACCTCCGCTTTCTCTACTTCCATATTTTCTGTTTCTTTGACGTTTCCGTTTAATGTTGCGAGAACGTTATTTTTTACAGGCGACTAAAACGACAAAATATTTATAATTTGTGCGAAACAATTTACTAACGTCACAAGAATAGGTTAGAAAATATATATTAAATTACCTTGATATGCACGTTGTTGATTCCATTGTGGAGATTTTCCTTGTCGTTAATAAGAGACATTTTGGCTGAATTATAACACTACTACAAATTTAATGAAACAAAAGGCACTTAGATTCGCAATGTTGTTACTGACCGACACACTTGAGTCAACAACACTCGCAATACTCTCTAGAATAACCGAATGCCGCTAAAATTTCCACTGATGATGCTCTTATTTATATTTACAAGTGACCTAAATGGCGGGAAAGTAACACGACCGTTCCAAAATAAAGTGAAACATAGTTAAAGCATAGAAGATACATTTTATTTCGTTACATTAAGGTTATTTTGTACATATCTGAATCACACCATTTACAAATTGGTTAAATTTATAGAAATTATATGTAAATCATTGAAATGCGCGAAATTTTAACATATATTATAACGAAATGTTATGTTTCGCAGATCTTCGCAGTACAATCCGGAATAAAAAGTCGGGGCAGAAACGAACCATTCACAATTTACTTTCAAAAACGCGGGATTTAACTACAAATCTGTACTTTTTATTATAAAGTCAAGAATAATGCTAGTTTGCAAACAAAATTCTTCAAATTAAATAAAATGTTAAATAAAACAATACACGTCGTTATACCAGGTAAACATTTGGAAGTTATTTAGATACAAAGTTGAACTGTTGGCTACCAGACATGCAAATTAGGCAAAATCTAATTTCCCGTTGGCTAGTTCGCTGACCAATCATCGTACAGCTAACTAAATATGCGGGAAACCTTAAGTTTTCTCACCGTGTCGACCGCTCGGCTAATTTGATGGAACCTGAACCAGTAATAGACAAGGACAATAAATGATGGACACTTGATTCTTATTTTAGAGAAAATAAAAATTGTTGTTAATTGTGCAAAGTGTGGTTACAGAGTTATCAACAAGTTTTTAGAGTTGTTGGTAATTCTGTAGCTCTGCCTACCCCACTCTGGGAATGAAGGCGTGAAGGTATGTATGTATGTATGTAAGAATTGTTCATTTTCATTTGTTCTGCATCAATCAATTTAGGACCGTATTGAAATTGAATTAAGAGTGAAGTGTCCATTACTGGTCGCATCACAGGTGCCGTCACACTACCAAAATAGATACTTAAATATTTCTTTACGTTTTAGTTTTGTTTAATTTAACTAAAACTCTAGATAACAATAATGTATCGTTTTGTGAAAATGGTTAAGAAATTTTAAAAAGAGTGGACACTGTTCGGAGATATTAGGTGTTTGAAAAAAAAATTGTACTCTGGTTCACCCGCTAAGTACCATTTGCAGTTTTACTCATGTTCGAGTTTACTTGGACTTTTCGGTACGTTTCCAAAACCGTCTAGTTCAACAGGAGCGGTTGGTGTTCACATGCAAAAGAATGCACGCCGGCTTGTTAAGACAGAGCAGAGCAAAGACAGGCAAATTGAAACTCGAGCGATACCCTCACCTCAGCCGCAGAGTGGCAACGCGTTCTGTTCAGCACAAAACCAAGGTAAATACAGAAAAGTACTTCATCTCCTGCCCTTTTACCCTTTAAGATATACCTCGGTTACGTTGTTGTCACATTTCATATTTGAAAAAGTGATGGTACGTAATATGTACCATGAACTACCGGAAGAACCAAATAATATTTATATTGTAAAGAATAAACCATAGATTATAATCAGACCTCTGAATATACGGGGCAAAATTAAATGACAGCTACGGATTGCCTTTACCTATAGATAAACTCAATTATATATGCTTTTGTGAGCAGACAGGGCGTTTCACAAAAAGCCCGGCTGGCTGTTCACAATGGAGTGCTGGCCCCCACCCTGATGTATGGTAGTGAATGTTGGGTGTGGCAGGACAAGCATGTAAGTCGTGTAAATGCAGTTGAAATGCGCTCTTTGCGTAGTATGTGTGGTGTGAAACTGATTGATAGAGTTAGAAATGAAAAAATCAGAGAGAAGTGTGGAATAAAAGAAGATGTAGTGACTAAGATTGAAAAGGGCATGCTTCGATGGTTCGGTCATTTGGAAAGGATCCCATATAGCCATTTTTGGTAGCCGTTACGTCAATTGTCGACACTTATGTGTAGACACTGATTGATTCTAGTAACACGTTTGGTAGCAGCTTCGTATCTGCTACGTAACCGCGACTAAAATTGGGGAAGAGTCGACACAGTACCTTTTGGTTTCATCGTTCCGTCGCTGTGTGGTAACAATGTTACGAGTTTGAAACCAGTTCGTCAGAAATCATTCGTTCATTCACTCTTTTAATGGAACTCGTTGAAGTGTCTGATGACGTTTTATTTTGATTTAAAAATATAAGAAGAGAAGCCATTACAAAAAAGTTTGATGACGTAAGTATTTGGTTTTAGTGTTTATTCATTATGGTTGTGTTCAAATCTTAATGGGAAAATAATTTCATCGTGTAATTTGATCATATTGGTTGAAATTCATCAACGCGCCATCATAATATCATAATTTAGCCAATTTAGCGAAACACATGACTGTACTGCGTATTATTTCATTATTGAATAAGTTTATACATTTAAAGATCTCTTGAGTTTGCATACACAGAATAATATATTTTATCAATAACAATAAATATAAAAGCAAGAATAACCATAAAACTTATTAATTATGATATAAATATGTCTTTATGATGGACAAACATTGCAGTCACAAGTGGTCACACAGTTACTAGATTGTGTCGACATGTGTCGACGTGTAACTTAAAGTAGTAACAAAGTTACTGAATTAACAAAATGGTCCCATGTACTTTTTTATTTACAGAGATTCTCAAAGTTTCACGAACATCGTCAATCATGCCGTTTTCGGTAGTTTTAACAGAAGAAAACTCGCGAAAGCTTATCTCATTCGTTCCGAGTAACTGGGTTCAAGGTAATATTCTGTTTTGGCCTAATACAAGAAAAACGCCCGAAATTGATCGATTCAGAAGAGAGCAAAGAGCACCTACCAAGGAATGGAAGAAAATGAAATGTGTAATTAAAGCACACGGGCTCGAAACCTTTGCAGAAGGGATGCAAATAGAAAATTTATTTGCTTCCTTTGAAGATACGGAGGACGAGGATGAGGCATTTAAGTCAGCGCCACCAGAAACTATAATATTTTTTCCTTGATTGTCACTCGATGAAGACGATAAGTTTGTTGAATGACCTGGAGAAATAATTAAAAATTTATTTTGTCATGATCCTTAAATTATTAATCACAACAACCAGCTAGTAATTCAAAAACTACTAGGTATTAAGTGTAATAACGCGTACCTAATTAAAGCTATTTATTAGGAATTAAGTCCTACTTACTTGGGATTTTGTTGTGTACATTCTTTAATTTTGCAACTTTTCTGTAGAAGTCCGATGAGTGTCTGTATGGTTTTGGTTTTTTCCTTTCGTTTGGTTCACTCATGATTAAACGCAACTTTTGCTATAATTATCACATGGCAACGTTAACTATGGGGAAATGGGGACAGTATGTTGAGAATCTTTGGATTTTATGAAGCCTTTTTGTTGTCATTTACCGTTACAAAGTTCCGAAACATTGACGTAACATTACTACACTTCGCGTTTATTGTTTATAACGTGGTTACAGAGTTACCACACGGTTACTACACATTATTTCCTAGTTTGTAGACTAGTCACAAACTAGACGCAAAGTGTATAAAAATGTGTGATACAAATGTTTACGTTATGTGTGGACGCAACGACTAAACATAGTTACTAGAATTTTTGTGGTAGCATTGTTTATCAACGGTTACTACACTTAGAAACCAAACCCTTACACAGTCACAATGTGCCGGAGCAGTTACGAAACTGTTGTGACTTGTTACTGCTCTGAAAAGTCTGCGACCAAAAATGGCTATATGGGATGGATGAGGGAAGATTGACGAAAGAGATATACAGATCGAAAGTGTGTGGAAGGGTCGGAAGGGGCCGCCCTAGGCGTACTTTTTCGAATCAAATCGGAGAAATACTGGAAAAGGGCCGAATCTTAAGTACCCGAAACCGACGTGCGTGCATGACTCGATGTATGAATGTTGAAGAAGCGAAGGAAATTTGTCAGGATCGTAGCAAGTGGAAAGAAGTGGTCTCTGCCTACCCCTCTGGGAAACAGGCGTGATTTAATGTATGTATGTATATATGCTTTTCCCATAAACTAGTGAACGCCCCCAGTATTGTTTGTAAGTGTGTTTTTTTTGCCTCTACTACTTCCACAGAAATTCAAAATTCTTTTCGCCACATGTTATGGAATCATCAGTCGAGACGGAGAAGTTTATAAAAACCCGAAAATTTGGAGCATTCTGATCGTTTATTTTAACAATAGTAAATGGGACAGAATACTGAAATACAAAATGAGGAAAAAAATATGATAAAGATGAGTGAAGGTTCAAAATCCTTTTTAAACGACTTTACAAGGAGGAGATGAGATGAGGAGAGTTGTTGCTAATTCTGTAGCTCTGCCTACCCCACTCTGGGAATGAAGGCGTGAAGGTATGTATGTATGTAAAAGGTGGAGATTCTCAATTCGTCTGATTTTTTATTGTTTAAAAAAATAAAGAACAACCGGAATTATGTCGCTATTTTGTTTCATTTGCATACTCTCAGTAAAATTTTATTTTTACTAAAAAAACTTGGAGCGATCACTAGTAGTTATATGAGAAAGGTATCCATAGATTCAGATTCAGATTCAGATTTTATTACTCAACTAGTTGACGCGGCAAACGTTGTTTTGCCTTATAAAGACAAATAATAAAGACAAATAATTTGCAATAAAATAATATTGCGACTATAAATTGAAATGTAAGCTATCCTATCTTTCAAGTTGGGTCGAATTGCACACGGTGTGCAAATCAAATTTAAAATCGGTTCAGTAGTTTAGGAGTTCATCGCGGACAAACAACGTGACACGTAATTTTTATATATATAGATATAACACAGTATAAATTACATGGCATGTCAAATTATATGCAGTTACATTGAGGTCGTCAGAAATAAAATTAAATGATAATATTAAAAGTCAACACAAATACAGAATAAAGTAAAAAATAATAATTTAAAAGTCAATCTTATTTATAAGTCAAGTTCCATATACTCATTCACAGAATAGACTGGGTTATCCAACAAAAGATTCTTAAGCCGGCGCCTAAACATTTCGTCAGATGGTTCGCGTTTGAGTTCGGCGGGTAGACGCTCGTAGTAGGTGGGACCGATGACGCGCGGGTTCTTACCTGCAAGCGCCATGCGACGAGGAACCGTTCTCAAACGCCCTGTGTGGCGGAGTTGTTTGCCGACGACGTTAAGGGTGCGGCTCCACTGAGGTGGAGACGAGAGGAGCGGAGCGGAGCTGTGCCAATATTAACCAACGGAATCTGCGCAAGGCGCGCTCGACGTGACGTGACGTGACCGCATGCGCCTTTTATTGGTTAATATTGGCACAGCTCCGCTCCGCTCCTCTCGTCTCCGCCTCAGTGGAGCCGCACCCTTACTGTTGCAAACGAAGAAATATTTGATCGGACAAACATAACAATTTCGAATATGTAAAGTGAATAGTGCGTCATTATGCGGTGCGTTGTGAAAATGCCCCGACAAGTATGTCTTGGCTTCGCCCCGACCAGCGTACGTACGGCACGTTTCTGCATCAGCATAGTTGAGTTTATCAATATAAGCGATCCCTAGCTGTCATTTAATTTTGCCCCGTATATTCCGAGGTCTGATTATAATACAAGTAGGGTGACGGCACCAATGATGGACACGTTTAGCTGACAGGCACCAGTAATGGACACTTCACTCTTAATTCAAATTTCATACGGTCCTAAATTGATTGTTGGAAAACAAATGAATAACCCTTATATTTTGTAAAATAAGAATCAAGTGTCCATTACTGGTGCCTTGTCCATTACTGGTTCCATCACATAGCTTTAATCATTTTTTTTTTTTTTTTTATGGCTGACTATGTAGTTGGTATGTCTTTACCGTAACTACTTCACCCGGGCACGGGTAGCGATGCCCCTACGGGGGGCATGCTGAACCCTAAGTTAGAGGTGCGGTGGTGGTCGCACCTCTGGAGGGGTGCCTCCATCGGGTGTCAGGCCGGTCGAGCGCAGCTCGGCCGGCTGAGTATCTTGAAGGACTTCGTTTTCTTCGGTTGCTTCAAAGTGTTCGGATTCTTCGGTTTCTTGAATGTGTTCGTTTTCTTCGGTTTCTTCTGTCTTCTCGATCCCTGCAGTGATGCTATGAGGCTCAGGTCCGGATCTGGGAGGGCGGCCACGACGTCCCTGGCGGCGGAGCTTCTTCCGGTCTTCAGTGCCCTCATCCACTGCGAGTTGGATGGGATCGGTGGGATCGAGCAGGATGTGCTTGGGGCGCCTGACGGGTGCCCCGAGCGCAGCGAGCACGTCGGGATCGGATGGGATCAAATTATTATCCTAGTTGGTTAACTTAATAAGGAACAGTCGCCGTCTTGCTAGTAATGGACTACATTTATTAAAAACAAAAGTTCAATTGATAAGTTTCTGTCAAAATTTAATTTTTTGGGAAAGATTTGTCTGCTTATTAAGACTAAACTATTGAGTCCTAACACGGTGGATCTACGTTACGAATAACCGAGATCCTGCCGCCACCTTCCTACTCCATCATCAGATTACCTATAATATTGTATTGTCATCGGTTTTACATATGTGGTCCAAATTTCAGCCCATTCAGTTAACCGGAATTGGGTCAAATTTAACTTGCAAGATTTGACCCGTACATACATGGGTAAGGACCGAATGTTGACACTCACTCTATTAAATATTCTATGAAAATTTTCCGTTGTGATACGAAAATTGTCCATAAAATTGTAGGGATATTTTTCGTCGCACAACGGAACTTTTCCGATTTCGTTCTTTGTATGGTTAACTGCGCTTAACTGTGGTCCAACTTTTTGGTCCTTACCCACATTACATAGATTTTTTGGTCACATAGATAGCAAGTAAAATAAAAGCTTGTAAAAGAAAATGCCGCTGTGGTTAGTGTCCTTATCTACACTTATCGTCGGTGATATTGATATGACACTGCAATATCGCGTAACTAAGAAATTCAAGAAGTTTCAAAATGTACTTTACTGACTTATTTGGTAAGGTGTATTTTGCTCCATATTTATACAACTAATTTGTGGCATTGCAGTATCACCCAGACGTTATTATGTAAACTTTGGCCAAGCATAACATTTAAATATTGCTTATAATTGCTTCGCATTATCCGCATACTCATTAAAACACTTAGTAAATTTTAAAAGTATTTATATTTTTTGTTCATAGGAAAATATTGTGGAAGGTAGCATCGTAGCGTCGCTTTAACCGCGCTCGCATCACGACGCGGCTCGGCGAGTGTCCAGGTAATATTACCGACGAAACAAACAGTTGCCAATTCTAGGTACAACTTCATAAAAAAGTCTTACGAAATATCAAGTAACTTAAATTTCATAATTCATAACAGCAGAACATTAGCGTCACAACAAATTTACTGATCCCATCACAATTTGGACTGAATCAAATCACAAAATCTATACAAATTTTAAACAATACACGTTCAGTCAGTTATTGTATTAATTTGCGGCTGCCGAGTTTTGCAGGCAAATGTAGGGCGCGGAGCGTTTTGTATATTTACAACTCTGTCGAATGTATCAAGCGATTCTCACTGAGAGTTCCAAGTTTAGGTACAGCCAAAGACAAATATATCATAGAGAACAGTTTCAAAAATATGTTTACACGTATGACCTTGATTTTACAGCCCATAATTTTGGATTACAATCACAGTGCCTAAAATTATATTTCCGGTGGCACCAAAAAGATAAAAAGAAAAACGCATCACGTCTTCAACTTAAAATTGACTAAAACTGGTAACGTCCACAATACGAAAAATGTAAAATATTTCTATTTTGAGTGAGTTGCCTACAAAGCAAGATGCCTAACAAAGCAAGATGCCTAAGTATTATGCCTACAAAGCGAGTTGCTTACAATTTTGCTTACAAAGCAAGATGACTGACTAGCATGATGCCTAAGAAGTATAATGACTACCAAGCGAGTTGCCTGAAAATAAAGATGCCTGAAAAGTATAATGATTTATTAGATATTTCTTTTTAAATCGTTATTTCTTATTGGCAGAATTTCGACGGAGCTCTGCTTTCGCAGAGCTCCTATTTCTGGGTTCTTTGGCCCTCCGGGACCGGACCTACCTACCTTTTTCGACCTAGTTATAAGTTGCTTGTTAGGCATCCTGCTTGCTAGACATCTTGCTTTTTAGACGTTCTGCTCGATAGGCATCTTGCCTTTTAGACGTCCTGCTCGATAGGTATCGTGCTTTTTAGTCGTCCTGCTCGATAGGCATTTTGCTTTTTAGACATCCTACTCGACAGTCATCTTGCTTTTTAAGCATCCCGCTCATATACCAAATATTTATTTAGTGAACAGAACAAGATCATATACTCAAAATTTGTAGCGTTTGAATCAAATACTTCATTTTAAATCATAACATTCAAAGGATGTAAAATCTCTAATTTTAACAGGCTGAGAAGTTTTTGGAAGATGAAGTAGCTCTGACTGCTTACTATTAAAATAAGAAATAAGTAAAATAGTATCTTAACTTATTAATTTAGGTATTATTATACTTAGACGAGTTGAACTGTAGTTACATAACAACTAAAGACAACATGCTTCGTTACATTCAAAATGCTTTTCATGGTTTGTGTAATAAGACATTTTCGAAAGATAAAAATACATACATACATACCTTCACGCCTTCATTCCCAGAGTGGGGTAGGCAGAGCTACAGAATTACCAACAACTCTAAAAACTTGTTGATAACTCTGTAACCAAGATAAAAATAATCAAGGCAATCTGCATTTTAGGCATGGTGATCATCAGTGATCGGCGATCGGAAGCATTTTATGTCACTTTGACGTCCTACGTCATGAATAGTAATGACTAATATGGATAAGTCGGTGTTGTTCAAAATAAAACCACACATTCTTAAAAAGTAACTAAATTTAATTTGTAAATAATCATAATTTTTTCCATGTTTAATATTGTCAATCGATTCTTTTTAACATTGAGGATCCATTTATATAAAAACGACCGTTTGACATCAACAGATGTGAGAGGTGCATAGTCGTAAACTGATATTTCGATGTTATCATTATCACTCAAGTTTCTAACAAATTCGTAATCAGGGATTCTATCGATTACTGACTCCATTTTGTTACTTAATGAATTCGAGGACGTCATTATTACACACAGCCTTACCTCATCTAGTACCTTATCATAGGTAATAGAAATGTTTAAACCTTGATAGTAACTCAATAAAAAACCATAAATTTTTAGTAGGTATTTTTTTTACAAGAAATTAAATAGTCATATCCATGTAATAATTTCGTCAACAATTTGACATAAAATGCTTCCGATCGCCGATCACAAGTGATCATAAAGTATATTTTTGACAACTTTTCCTGCTGTCATATGCTTCCATTGACTATACAGGTGATGCCAATTTGGTGATGGAAAATGTGGCTGAAGAACTGTCAACGAAGTTAGTTAATCATTGGTTAGGGATACCATATGTATCTCAACGCTCAACGCCATACATAAGCCTTATGTTATTTCCGTATTGCACAAGCTAAGCCATAGAGAACATCCTTTTACTCAACTTTATCTTAGCGTTAAGTATTGAAACCAGTTTCTTATACGCCAACGACGGAAGCAATACTCAGACCTCCACATTTGGTTACAACCTCAGCTTTACGACAATTCTATTCACTTATACTTAACAACCCAAGTATTTTTTCATTTTAAATCTCTTTATAATGTGGAGTGGCCGTCCTTTTTTACATTCCGTCATAAAACCAACCATGAATTGTCAAGAAAACTGAAAGCGGCCCTCACGGCGGTTTACTGCGTTTATAAGACCCCGGCACTTCCGAACGACAAACATGAGCGCTGACTTTTAAAAACTCAAGTTTATATGGATTACATTTGACCAACAGGTAGTTCGCTATGAAGTTCGTACAACTCAATAGCTAACGAAAAATAATATGTGCGTCGGATCTTAATAACAGGTGGTGTAGCGCAAAATATTCAAAATTAATTGCACCATCTCATTTCAAACTTCCAATTAATGCAGTAAAAATGAAGTGTTTAAAATACATTTCCTTATGCTTTACCGCATAATTTTATACCTACTTTATATATTTTTTTACAAATTTTAAACACTTCATGATGTATTTACGGGCATACTGCCTCGTTTTGTATCCGCCTGTATACTGTGAGCTTATTGTCTTTGCTCCAATGGTGCAGCGCTCATGTTTATAATATAGTTCGATGTGTCGTCTCAGCCACCACAGATAACAAACACTAGCAGGCGGCCGAGTGAGCTCACCGCAAAGCGATACACGCACACACTAGCACTATTTATGTACAAAAACTGCTCGCATATATTTTCCGAAGTTATAAACTACATTTTACTTGTCTCATTTAGTAAATTTTTATAACCTCAAAATGCTTTGGCTAAAACGGCCGTTTCGTAAAATTAGAAATAATTTTTCATCAAGTTTTTTTTAACGAGGAAATATTTGTTTTAACCAACGAAGGAATAGTTTTAGGGTTTTAAAGAGTTTACTAAATTAGACAGTTAAAGTTGAATGGACTTTGTGTGTGTAGCTTTATTGGCCTATGAATTCATAAACAGAAACAGTTTAGTTTATTATAATATACAGTAAAATCATTAGTGCAGCAAGCTTTAAAACGGCCTTTGGGTTTGTATCTACTTCTCTCTCTCCCTCTCATATACATGCTCTTGCGTGAGTCTGACCGATTTTATCCACATCCCAGAGGTCTTTTGACACTTGGTGCAGTACGTCCTATATTCTTACGATTTCAATGAATTGGAATGTTTAGCAGTTTGACATAATACGACAATTAGCCGTGTTATACATTTCCCGACGTGACAACACTAATGAAACGTGGAAAATGTATAACCCGGCAAATTTACGTATGATGTCAAACTGCTGAAAGTATAAATTCCTAGCGTTAGTGTATGCGCGTAGTCGATTGATAGCTATTCACGGCCTTTAGAACCCTGTTTATCAAATTAAAAAAAACTGTGTTAATCAGTTAGTATACTAAGTACACACAAGTAACATTCCTCGTTTCCTCTTTTTCATTACAAGCGGCTATGAGGTTATCTTATTTCATAGACTCTGTCTACGTAACTGGGTCGTTCTTCTTTTTTACCGCCAATAAACCGACGATTTTTGGAGTTTTAGATTTTGGAACTATCAATAATTATGGTTCCAGTGTTCGATTTCAACAAACGTAGCATTTATTCTTTATTAAGACTAATTAAAGCTTCCAGAATGCAAATAATGTTTTGTTATCTTTAATGTGGTTTACCAGAAACACTGTGACAGCGTGGCCGTTTTCAGCTGAGACCAATTTTTAGATGACCACTATGTCGTAAGGTATTCTGGTTTGGGGTAAGGCAGCTGACATACAAACTATATTTGTGTTACAAAAAAGGGCCATTCGTTCTATTTACAACTTAAATTCCCGTGACTCCTTAAGAGATCTTTTTAAGGAAATTAATATCTTAACTGTAGCGTCACAATTTATTTATGAGAATATTATTTATGTTATAAAAAATTTGGATTCTTTCACAAAAAATTCTGATATACATAATTTAAATACTAGAAATAAAAATAAAAATAAAATAGCTATTCGAAAATTCCGCGTCCGTAAAGTACATAAATCATTTGTTGGTCAATGCATTCATTTCTATAATAAATTACCTGAGGTAGTATTAAAGTTACCCTTTCCAGCACTCAAAAATTACTTGAAAAAGTCGCTAATGTCTAAAGCGTATTATAGGATCGAGGACTATTTAATAGACAAACATGCTTGGCCTAAACCCGAAACTTAATCAATAATATATTTTTTATTTGTTTTTTTCAAATTCAAAATCTTTATCTTGTCTGGGGGACACCGTTGATGTAGGAAAACATATCAATCTTATGTGGTCATCTTGCACCGTCTTATATACACATACGTAGGAGTTCTTTTTTTCCTTTTCTCTCTTTCTATCTTAAGATTTTGGTGAGTTTTCCTGCGGAAACTACGCAGGATATTTGAAATATATTTTTTTTAATTTGCTATTTATAGATTTATATAATGCTAGACTAAGTAGTACCATTGTAATATTAAATATATTTAAAAAATGACTGACTGCTGAGTTTCTTGCGGCGCTTCTTCTCAGCAGTGGTCTCCTCTTGTGAAGCGCTGGTAGATTCTTGACGTGTAAAAGTGCCCGTGCGGCCTACTTACTGAATAAATGTCTTTATCTTTATCTTTATCTTGTCACGGCATTCTACTAAAAACAATATTTAAAAAAAAACCTGGGTCAAAGAATGAGTACGATTATTTGGCACTTATAGATAAATTAAAGGATGGACGTATAATAAACGCGAAATACAAAATCATCAATAGTCTAATGAGACGCTTACTAAGATGAGAGACAGGCTATTGTCGGTAAAAAAGAAGAACGACCCAACTAACAAATTAATTGAATAAAAGTATATAAATATTACTGAGCGCAGTTTTTTTTAAATGCAATGAAATAAGAATGAGTCGAGTAACAGGCTCTGCTCATGTTATTAAATACTAATGAGTATACCTTAAAGTGAAAAGATCATTAATTTAAATACAACGCGATAAACAGGGCTTCGCTAGTAAAGGGCTCGATACACTATACATCCAGCGAACCAACACAGGCCAATGTAACACAACCTGAACGGACCCGGCGCTAGACTTTCCCAAAACCTCAACAAAGACATGAGTGCACTCGCAAACCACTGCTCGCTCCAGATTAAATAGAAAATCCCTTATTCTTATTCTCTATGTCACAGTATCCACCAGAAGGCTCGGACAAATCGGACTCTATCAATCCGACCGAAGTAGAATTAACATAGCACGGAATCGACTCAGGAATAATAAGTATGTACAGCAATTCCATACAATAATTAACAATCGACGGAACGCAACTGGGGTCTCCCGTCCAAATCCGCCTCCTAATTTCGATATACAACGATACACACCGAATTCCTTCATCGGAGGACTACTTATACTATCAGCGGTGAAAATCAGCCTGTATTTCTTGCATCGATTCGAATTTAGAATTTGGAATCCGTCAGCCTGCAGCGTCGCGGCGGGCCGGGCGCCGCTACGCCATCTTGTTGACGAGCGCCAGGTGCAGCGACGCCAGCTGCGCCGTCCACTTGTCCAGCGCCGCTACGCCATCTTGTTGACGAGCGCCAGGTGCAGCGACGCCAGCTGCGCCGTCCACTTGTCCAGCGCCGCTACGCCATCTTGTTGACGAGCGCCAGGTGCAGCGACGCCAGCTGCGCCGTCCACTTGTCCAGCGCCGCTACGCCATCTTGTTGACGAGCGCCAGGTGCAGCGACGCCAGCTGCGCCGTCCACTTGTCCAGCGCCGCGTAGCGCGCCGCGCCGCGCGCGCCCGACTGCAGCTCCAGCACCGCGTTCACCTGGTCGATGCGCCCGCTGATCGTGCTGCAACAAACACATACATACAGTTCACAGCGACCGATGTTTAACCGACTCAAGTCTTGCGATTTTAAAATTGTCACATCCGTTAACGTTACTTCATTTATTCAGAAAATATAACATTTCCCAATCGTTTCTAGTAAGAAATGAATTGAGTAAATAAATCAATATCAGGGGTCAGTGTCACACAGATTGGCCTAGTCTCAAACTAAGCTCTAGGCTTGTACTATGGGTCCTGGACAACGATATAAATACTTATATAGAGAAATACATACTCAAATACATAGAAAACATCCATGACTCAGGAACAAATATTCGCGCTCATTACACAAATATCTACCCTTACTGGGATTTGAACCCAGGACCGCTAGCTTCGTAGACAGGGTCACTACCAACCAGGCCAACGTGTCGTCAACGAACGAAGTCAACAAAGAACAAAGTGAACAAGTTTAGTGAAGCTACTGGACTCTTTTGCATTTCGCAGCCAAATGCGATATCTCCGTTTGTCAGTCCCTATGTCCAAACACGCTATTAGAACGAGAAAATTTTAATTTAACATATAATTATATCTTGTGAACCGCTTAAATTTCCGACACGTCATAAAACATCATACTCACTTATCCAAAATACAAGTGACTAATAGATTCTCGACCTCCTTCTCGTCTATGTTGAGCTCCTTGGAGATGAACGGGATGTGGATGCGCGTGTAGGGCCCGATGAGCTTGATGAGCACCTGCGTGCGGATGTTGCGGAGCAGGTCCTCGATGTGCTCGCGGATGAACGGGTCGTCCATGATGTTGTTCCGGTTGTGCTTGAGGATGGCCTCGAACTCGCTGATGTCGTTGTTCTGGTAGGCCGACACCAGGTTCGTCATGGCGAGGATCTCTGGGTCGTTCTTGTACGGCTTGGCTTCTTGCGAGTCGAACGGGTTTATTCCGGATTTCATTAGCCTGGAACGGATTGGGAGATACATTTAGGACGTAACCCGGGACCTCCTACTAATATTATATATACGAAACTTTGTGCGTGTGTGTGTGTGTGTGTATTAGTTTGATATACACTGAATTAACACATAGGCTTCTTTTTATCCCGGAATATTTAAAAGTTCCCGAAGGAATAACGATAGTCGAAATCTACATGGACAAAGTCGCGGGCGGAAGCTAGTATTAAATAAAAGCAATAACAGGCACAGGGACTGATTCGATTGTTGGAGCGCATAAGGTCTTGTTTGCAAAATACTCCTCAAAACTGAAATAAAAAAAATATTGAATGACATGAAAGTCACAAAGAACAATTTTATTACTTATTATTACAATCCAATCCAAAATGGTTGCTACTCATGCAAAATCTATAAATCCCAACTTCGTTCTAATATCTAACATCTGTTTCCAATATTCAATATAAAGATATAAAACTATCCCAGATTGCCAATACTGCCGTTCTACCAAGGAAGGCGGCTAACTGCAATGTAGTAGTCGAACCATTTTAAACTCTACTGGGAACCACATTAAATTTAAAATGCTAGTACTATTATTAAAGGGAAACAGGCGTGATTTAATGTATGTATGTAGTACTATTATTACTATACACTTAGCCACCTTTGGTAGGACGGCAGAATAACTATCTATATTTTCAAGCTTACAAGTTTATTGATACGATACGGCAAAATAAAAAATACAGCCTTTTCTCTACCATTAGAGCTCACCAAAATGACCAACTGCGACAAAGTATATTATTACTAATGCAGCAATAATTGAGTTTTTTTAAGGTGACTTACATGTTGGCGAGCACGAGGTACTTGAGGCAGGTGGTCCGACGCGGCGAGCCGGACTCGTCGTAGTTTTTAAAGGCCTCGAAGAAGTCCGTATGCGCTTTTTCAAACTCGCCTTCGCGCAGGTGCATCTTGCCGCCGCATTCTACCAAACGGAAAAAGGGTTATATTGAGGGCTTCGTGAATGTAGGAATTTCCAGAGAATTCCCATTATGTTGTAATTAACAAAACATAAACATAGGATGGTCAAAGGCATTCGGAAGATCATTCATATTAGTACGAAACATTAGTGGGCCTAAGTCGCTTCTCTGTGGTACAGTCACGGACTTTAATTGATCTGCCACTTGCCACTGTTCATATTTTAGCCGTGTAATGCAAATCGGGTTCAGTCGGTTTTACTCGTATATCGAGATAAGGAAATTCACACGTCTTCGTATAATAGAAGATAATAGAAGAACAAAATGGCATGCAATATTAACGGTTGGCTAACCTTCTACCAACCAGACAACAGAGTGACATCACCCAAAGGCAACCAATTGCATGTCTGTTTAGTTGCTATGGCTACGTAAACAACAGCTACTATTGGTGATACAACGCTCAATCAGTTATTCTACTGAACACAGTCGTTATTGGTCGTTTAATAGGGTTGCTATGACCACGTTTAAACAACAGTCACTATTGGTCCAAACTGAACTCAGTTTTTATTGGTCGTTACCAAATTGCATTACACGGCTAAAATATGAACAGTGGCAAGTGGCTAATCAATTAAAGTCCGTGACTGTACGCCATTCGGAAGATCATTAATATTAGTTCGAAACATTAGTGGGCCTAAAACGCTTCCCTGTGGTACGCCATAGCTGCTTAATTACTCTAAAGGCCTAAGGGCTTCCTGTAAACCATTTGTATCTAGCTTAATATAGAGTCTATTTGTTTTCGATTATTAAACATCAACTTCAATATTCATTCTTACATATCCCGCCTATAATGCCGGAATTCTGTAAATCAAAAGGTGTAATTCCCGTTAGCAATGAGGTTGCACTTGCTACAGGAGTTTAGTCTGAGATACCGCCATTTTTACGTAAAAATTAACTTGGTAAGTTGGTACAGTCGACTACGAAGAGATGTATCCACCTTTGGACCTTACTACAACATATGTGATAAAGTGGATAAATTACATCTCTTTGTAATCGACTGAATCGAGATGCATTTAGATACTCCTACAGTAACAAACGCACGGAATTCTCACAACAAAAGGGAACAGCTGGTTCATGTAACAAACAGTTGAGAAAAAACATATTTTGAATAGCTATAAACACACACACAGCCTTTACACTTTATATGACGAAACGTCACAGTGAATATCGGCGCTCTCTGTCTAATCGCTGTCCAATTAGCAGTTTAAAATGCTTGTATCATCCGTATCTCTCGGCCGATTTTAACTTTAATTTCACTTTCACTTTGGTGATCTCTTTTATGTTATTTTCATATTTTGTATTAAAATGCGATTTAAACACAGATCACAGAAACAAGGGAGATACGTCATGAACGCCAATTCGTACAAGACCCGGTGTCGCCACTTTTAAACATGTGTGCGTCTTACGCTTACGCTCTATTAACTACTACAAAAACAACCTCCTCATAATTGGTTACAGCTTACGAACTAAAAACGCCGTAACATAGTTTTGATAGTAGCAGAAAATTAAGCTTTATACTAAGTTCTCAAGGTTGAAAAATGCTGAAAGATCGTTTTTTTTCCATCGTAGTTCAGTCACTGAACGTAAGGTAGCGCTTACTCGTCACTTAGCTGCCATCTATTCGACGAGTAATTAATTAGTTCCTCAGAGCTAGATGGCGCCAAGATAGTAGTCCCTATGTTCAGCAGGTTAAGGACTACCCACACACAGCGACATCTAGTTATACTTTTTTCAAGAGGTGTGCGTTTCTCTCCTGTCGTCCACTTAGGGAAGCCACAAGGAATGTTTCAAAATATATCGATAAACAATTCAAACTTGTTTGCAACGTTAATATAGGTACTATTCAATTTACAGGCAATAAGTACTATTTTTATTATTTTACTACTAGGTTAATACAATTACATCATTTAAACTTAATATATTATTGTTAGAATAGAATAATATTTTATTAGCAAGAATACGGTTTGCGTAAAATTGATACATAAGATTTTAAATTTGGAACGATACCTATATTAGAACGTAACAAAAAAATGGCCGAATTTCTTTGGTTAAATTTTCTGGAGCTGTTAAAGATTTTCGTTTTGATTAGTACATAAAAGTCTAAATTGTAAACTTGGACTTTATGATGTTAATACAAATATACTAATAAAATGGGTTCGGTTGAGTGTCACGTCACAAGATCTCAGTTTGGGACAAACCAGTAGTTTACCGACTTGATTATGTAAACTTTATTTCATAAATGGTACAAATTACTTAAAACAGAAAGATAGACTTAATACTTGGGGCAATCTCTACCATCCAACCTTTAGGCTTGAATCCTTTTAAGAGTGAGTCGGCGCGAGCTGTCAATCAGCGCTGTGTGCAAGCACAGCTCAATACTGAGCCAGAGCCCTTTGCCTTTGTGGTTGGTTAATTTATTTTTATCTTAATTGTATGATTCGCCTACTTATATTTGAATTGCTAGAGTCCTTCGTCGTTCGTTAATATTGTAAAGAAAATTAAATTTTGTATAACGTGAAAATTTGTTAAAATTATTTTTCTTCTGTTTTAAGCGTGTCGTGGTAGTGATAAATAACTAGAACTATTAACACATTGAATTCTATTGATAGCTGTAGAATAAGCCATTTATCGATAGTCGATAGAAATCACGTCAACACAACTTTCACAACCTTACGCTCTGAAATCCATTCAAATATAAAATATTCATTTAAAAATATAAATAATGCTTAAAAACAAAATTTACCGGTGGTAAGTTATGCCCTTTGATTTTATATTAACGTTTGTATTTCGATTTTTGCACACTTTCACGCTACATACAGTCATTTTATCATTTAAACGGAGCTTCTATACTGACAGCGTTCAGTGAGTGACTGTGTCAACACTTGACACGCCTCGTGCCGATATGGTCAATTTGACCATATCGAGGCGACACGAACCACGCCCCCATAACATATCTCCCTTGTTTCTGTGATCTGTGGATTTAAAAAATCCACGCATGGGTGAACTGCAAAAATATTGTACAGATGTAGTGAATAATCCTTTCCCATCGTTTTTTGTCGGATAAGTTCGTATTTAGCTTGCTGTCTCAATTAGCTTCAGTATCCATCAATAAACCAACTGAGAAAGCAAGATAAATACGACCTTATACGACAAAAAACGATGGGAAAGGATTATTCACTACATCTGTACATAGTTAAGTAAGTTAAGTTTTAAGGAGTTAATTGAGGTACACACAACATCACACCTAACTAACCATTAAAGACAGAGCAGAGAGAAAAAGAAAGAGATGTATATATGTGTATTATGTCAACTTCTATGCATTCTAGTGTGACTCTCTTTCATGCAACATTTCAGATTTCTGAAGTGTATAGCTAGATGTGTTGCTGTGTGTACGTTAACTTTCTTCCATTGTTTTCCTTTGTGTAACGAAAATTATCCATATGATCATATGACTAATCTTTGTTACACAAAGGAAAAAGTTAAGGATTGTTAAGGATATTATAATTGAGCCCTTAACTATGTACAATATTTTTGCAATTCACCCGCATATTCCCTATTGATCCTTGTGGACTCGTGTGTGCGCGGCGTGCACCGCACTAGAATTCCGGCTACATTCAAATGCAGTTTCTTACCTCGTATAACGCCCATAATGAGCGGATGCGGGATGGCAGACTTTATGTGCAGCGACTGTTCGTACAATGCCTTTAGCTTCTTATTGTTTTTCTGCGCCGTGTACATTTGTATTTCTAACGCGTATATTTCTAGAAGCTGGGTTCCCTTTTTCAAGTCGTCTTCTCCATCATCAGTCTGAAAGGAAAAACAATTAGGTATTTAAATCGCAGATACTAGCCAAATATCAAAACTACATGAGTTTTGCTACACAACTTAACATGCTTAAGACTTAATTACATGACAGGCATTCTCTAGAATACTCTGTAATTATAAGTCTGGTCTAAACCAGAGCATTAAGCAAAAAGTGGTGTTCCAAACTTTTCATGTGAACTATTGAAATAGATCGTCAATGTACAAAGATAGTTTGCCTTTACGTATTCTAATCTAACGTTAGGTTTGTGCTACCGGATCAATCAGTGAAGTATAGATTCTCGGAATAATGTTTTCGGTCTAAACACAGTTCATGGTATCCTGCCTTTTGGCCCAATGTATTATTTCCGAACTGTTTCATTTGCCAACCCGCTTTTTAACCGGAACTGTAAATATATTAGGATTTTTATATCGTTTTGCAATGATAATAAAAACTAAAATAGAATAGAGACGCTGTATTCACATCATTGACGATGACGGCCAACAAACGTCACAACTTAATTATATTATTGCAAAATTAATAGAATAGAATATATTATAACACTAGCGGACCCGACAGACGTTGTCCTGCATGATGTCTGCCATGCAAGACAACGCCATCTGCCGGATTTATATGTTAATCTAATCCATCCTCGAATCCACTTGAACCATCCACACAAAAAAAACATTCAAATCAGTTCAGCCGTTTAGGAGGACTAACTGTCAACAAACGTACAGAAGAATTATATATATAAAGATAGTAATAATAATTGCGCACGACACATACACACCATATCCCTTAATAACGGCGCATCGCGGGCACTAAATATATAAATTACCAACCAGTTCCATAAACCACTGAGTGTGGCATACCTGACAGCTCTGGTGCAGCTGCTTCAGGATCTTAGCGAGCTTGTTGAAGTCCGAGCGGTCGTAGTACAGCTTGCCGAGCTTCGTGTTCGTCTTGAACCACAGCCGGTCGTTCTTGGCGTCCTTTAGCGCCTCCAGCGTCGTCTCGTAGAAGTCTTGGAGCAGTTCCATCTGGTCAAAGGGCGATAAACAAAATAACTGGAAACCCACAGCACAACCAAGTTGTGGGAAAGACTAACTTCAAACTGCATTGAGAAATAGATGTTATTTGGATGATACAAGGCACAGAATAATAATCTGAACATTATTCAACAGGAGCAGCAATTGACAACAATTCATTATGTGCTAAGGTAGTAAAATAAAATACCGTTTCTAGCTTTTACACTGCTGATTACAGTAATCTTTGGATTTTTTTTTTGCAGTAGTTTTTTTATATTTAGGAAAAACAGTAAAAAAAGTTGGATTGTGAATGTTAGGAATACACTTATAGTGCCCTTGGTCCATTTATTACCAAAGGAATTGAAAAAAATATACAACTGTCATATTAATTTTTTATCTGTCTGACGAAAGAAACTCAAAGCAGATGCAAAGCAGTAAACGCAAAATAGTTTATTTATTTTAATGGCGTCTACAAATTATGTAATTAATTAAATTACGCAAAATAACAAATTTGTGAACGAAGGGCGCGAATGATTGACAAGTGAGTGACATGACATGACAGTCGGTTCTGTTCCTGTTTATAGTTACTTTTTTTATTTTATATCATGCTAAGATCACGACATCAGTATTCCTAACTTTGTATACAGGGTTATTGGTAAGTCGACCTATTCCCGTTAGTAAACGAGCCTCTAGTCGAAGCGACATAAGATGATAAATTGTTTCATGCAAAATTAAGCATTGCGTTAATGATATACCATGTAAATTAGGATGTTTTATTTTGACAATGATTTTATACAAGTATGAAGTTTGTATAGGTCGCCCTAGGACACTTTTGGGAGAGAATTCTGTATGGAACCCGGTGTCTATTGGTTGGTATGTCGATGATTTGGACCGATAATTATTGTTTTAATATTGAGAAATATCCAGTGTTTAATAGTATTTATAAATCAGAAAAAAAATAAGATTTAAATTTATCGCAAATAGTCACCCCTATCACCTCCTAACGGGAATAGGTCGACTTACCAATAACCCTGTATACGGTCTTTAAATGACTTTCTTTTTTCTTTAATAAATTATTAACGACGAATTTAAGTTAAATAAAGAAAAACCGAGAAATACGGGTAGTCTAATTTTTAACCAGCTATTATAAACGCGAAAAAACAATAATGCTTTTTTTTTTATGTCAATTCTGCAGCCGCTGCGTTTTAATAGTGTAAAGTCACTAGTGGTCAGCCAGACCTGTAGTCGGCATCTGCCTATACTTTGTATGAGTGGGAAGAGTACAATAGATACATTTCCCACTCTTCGCACTGAAGGTCGACCACTGGGTTCTGGCCGACGACTGGTGACTTAACCCTAACTTAGTGATAGTAGGGTGAATCAACTTTTAAGTTACTCCTTTTCTTTTGCATTAAAACTTTCCTGGTGACTTATGAATCTTATGATTCATAATAATGTATAAATATTAAAATCACATCAACCAATTTACAGAAGTTACACATTTATTCACTTCAAATATTTTTAATCTTCGAAAAAACCTGGTCACTCAAGGGAAAATTTACATACAAAACCTAGGGACAACATCGTCTGCTGCGTTACCAGCTATATTATTATTTAAAACTGTACTTTTTTAAGTCACATTATTTCAAATGTTAGCCTATGTGTCTGATTAATAAGAGTGTAAGCTTGTCGTTGGCAAAAATCTGTGAAACATGTCGAAAAATGAGGAGTATCTTAGAAGTTGATTCACCCAGTAATGAAGTTAAAGATCAAATCTTTACACACAATCGTAGACATCTGGCTACAGCGTTTTCAATCAATGACCACACACTTACTTAATTTTACGCTCTGTGACGAAACCGTTCAATGCCAAAATTAAATAGGCTTCGTAAAAACACTAGACAATATGAATTATACAACGTGTTTTTTTTTATTTACGATAACTTCGGCATATTACTAGGTACATCCATAGAAACTAATTGGTAGATTAGATTTTTAAATATTGCAAAAAAAAAAAACTGTTTAGAACAAACTATGTAATTAAATGTTGTATTTTTGGTCATTCTAAAAGGGCATTTAGAGTTAACTCATAGACCTCATAGTCAGTGTCAAATACGTCAATGATGGCGTGACATACACAGGTAGGTAAGAGCCTTTTAGACCAGTTCAACGTGATTAACTGATTAAATTTTAAAATTAAATATCTTTAAAACTGTTACAGTTATCATTTGTCTGTCTTCGGGAAATTAACTTTATTTGACCTAAAGAATGTTCCCTTAAAGTTATCGTAAATCAAAAAAAACACGGTGTATACAGTATAAAATATTTTTCACAGAACAAATGGGACACCTTTCTTAGCACCTTTTTTGGAACATTTACTTACATTTCTAGAAGTCGAGATGTAATCTAGAATGGAGTTAATGGACTTCTCCGAGTGGTTTCTTGTGACGGCGCTCTTGATGTAGGTCAGCAGCTGTTTGTACCGCGACATCATCTCCGTGAAATTGCCCTGCAACAAGTGATATACAGAGAAAATACGCAAATAAAATATAAAACCAACCGCCATAGAGATCTTTGGAAAAAGCCTATGTCCAGCAATTGGGATTGTTCATATTTTTACAATTACTCTAATTCGAAAATCATTTCGAGGAATAGGGTTTTAAAACCGTTCTGCATTATTAGGTTTTAGAAATATTTAGGTATCTATTTCGGATATTTCGACTAAAGTATATTTAACCCTTTGTTTGACTTTCGTTTTCGGCTCGAAGCCCTCCTAGGTGTATCTTACGGATTTGGCGTATATTTTTTAAAACTATTACATTCACTTTCATTCACTCGGTATCATTTAATTGTTGTAATTTATTAGAAAAGCCATCCCAAATTTAAAATAATCACGTCATCCATAAAATTTCTGCTAAAAAAACAGAATTATTAAAACAAAACTATTGGGTCAAATACAAAATAAGTGAAACCGGTCTCTTAAAATTACTTATTCTTTCGAATTAGAACGTTAAAACCCGTGAGTTTTTTTTTGGTCTATCCCAATTGACGTCCTTCGCCGGATGTCATTATGATGATGATAACGTAAACGTCCTTTAAATTACGAGTACAATACTTGGGATTTACATTAATCGTTATACAGTTATGATCTGAAAACTGGGGTGCAAGACGTAGGTGCAAGGCATCTAGGCGTTAGCATTTTCTACTTATGTGATTTCTTGCATGTTATGTGATAAGAAATTCCAATAAGAAATTTACGTTTCCTAGTTTCAATCTATTCGTCGTAACGACAGATAGTCATGCAATTTAACGTGTCGTGTCTTGTATATTGGAGTTGCTCCAATGTGCCACATGATTAAACAGTCATTCACGACTTCTTTGATGTCGACGACAGAATGTTAAGAGCTAGAACGACCAACATCAACAATAAATAAAGCGTCACGATAAAAACGTGACGACATATAGTATAGGGAATCCAGTGGGAACAGTTAGACACGACAGCCCGTCAAGGTGGTCAATGATAAATGACACAGTTTCAGCAGGCAGGCACTCAAGATAAAAAAACGTTATTATATCAGCTATGGATTTCCATAAAAAAACATACCAATTTGAAGTTAATCTTGATCATCTGCTTGAGTGCTTTGAAGCCCCATTCCCCCTTTTCACCCCCCTCCAGTTCCAGCACCTTCTGGAAGCTGAGCAACGCCGCCTTCGGCTCATCCTCCTTTAGCGCTTTGCTGTTGTAGTACTGGTTCTCTAGGTCGACGTCCGGCTCTGAGTTGCTGTCTTCTGAGTATTCCTGTGATGTGTAGTAAGAATAACACGTTAGGGTAGTTTAAATCTTTGATATTGAATTAGAAACAGATAGCTATTTAAAAGTCAAATATCCGGACACCTGCAGAACATTCTGCCGCGCTAGCGGTTTTGGCAGTAAGTTAAAATGGGTAAGTTATATTTGCTGATTGGGGCATCGTAACAAGCAGGCTCGCGTAATTGGCGGACGTACGATCGGGTGAGCTCGGGTGTACGATGTGAGAAAAGTTTGCAAGTTTTTCATTCACTTGTTGGATCAATTGCAAACCAGTTGTTACCTCTTAATGCAGGGAAATTGGTATTCACTTACCACAACTCGCCCTTAATGCAGTCATCATCCTAGCCTTATCCCAATCATTTGCCCTTAAAAAACATAATTGACTAATTGTTGACTGAATCACTTAGAGAATATAACCATACAATGTGATCCATACTTTACATTGAATGTGTTAATAATTTTGTAGTTTATTTTTAAGGATTTATTATGTGCATTTCCATGTCTGATACTCTAATGCTTTCATACCGAGTTGTACAGTCAAGTACAAAAATATATCCAAAGAATCCTCTCATAAATATTTAAGTAACTAAGTAAGTTTTATATTCAGTGTATCTGTACTATACTTATACTAAATAAATTCTAAACTAGTTGCTGAGCAATATAAGTTGCTATATTGCCGGACTCCAAAGAAAAAAATGCAGACAACATATCAAATTATAAAATATCATTCAGTTGCCCTTTGTTCACATATACAACTCTATTCATCTGTACTAAGTAGATCTAAATCATTTTAGTAACCCATCCTCCTGGCATTTTATCTTTCCTCTGGTTTCTGGTGATTATGGTTTGGGTAAGTTACTTTTGAGCTCTCATCACTACATAGTATAAAACAAAGTCGCTTGCGCTGTCTGTCCCTATGTATGCTTAAATCTTTAAAACTACGCAACGGATTTTGATGCGGTTTTTTTTAATAGATAGTGATTCTTAAGGAAGGTTTATATGTATAATACATTCCACGCGGGCGAAGCCGCGGGCGGGTCGCTAGTGCTCTATAATTACTCAATAAAGTCATTTTGTCGGACAAGGTGGAATGTCGAATTTAAAACCAAAGTACCAAATCTAGTTGCTTTTTGAATATTGGGTATAAATATCACTGTTCACATCACAAGTGAAGTATTGAACCCCAGCAGTTACCATGTACCAATGAGCTTTTCATCAGTACCCGAGTGCTAAATGATACTCATGATAGGAAACCTGTACATTTATTTTTCTGCACCAACAGTCGTGAGCAACAGCTCGTAACTAAACATAATTATAAGAAAACCTTACAGTACTCAAGAATTATAACATGTTACCAAAAGCCCTACCCCACATGTACTTTGTCTTTATCTGCTACTATTTAGCGGCTGGCATAGATGAGATTTTAGTATGTTTTCAAAGCAGGAACTTATTGGAAAACCTATTGATAGGTTATGGTTACAAAAGCAAGTTTATTTTTACAAATATAGTACAATACTTAATATGTAAGGTGGAAACATCTCCAGATATCTTCCAAAAGTATTCTTATATCAACCTTTCCAACAAATAAGTAAATTATAGGTTAAGTTTTTTGACCAAGCAGACACCTCTCTATTATACAAAATATGTACAAAAACTGTATTAAAACAACACTATATCGAAAAAATATTTAAGTATGAAATTCTTGGCTAGCTACGAATCATAACAGAAAAACAAAGTGTAGTGCAAATGTCATCACTTACAATGATGTTCCATGATTAAAATAAGTACGGAACTCACCAAGCCGTAGTCCTCTTCTTCCTCGCACATGAAGTCGTCGTCATTGTCGGACATTATAATTGAAATTTACTGCTTACAAAAGGTGAATTTAGGAAAATTGGAGTGATTTGGATGAAATAAACAGCCGCTGACGTGAGAAAAGTGACACTGACGTTGATTTTTTGATTCTTACCACAGGCTAATCAGGCTATACCTTTGCAGGTTACTAAAAAGCTGCGTTCACTCTTTGTTGTTAGGCGTCTGGTTTGACTTGCATGTGGCTGTCTTTTGGGTTGTAGGCAGGTTATACGCTTAAATATTTCACGGACCCAGACGCAGGCTCAGGCGGGCGCTACTGCGCTACCCCGTGTCTATTTCATCTGAATGTTTCGAAATAATAACAGTGCAAAATCAAGCTCTTAGAAGGTGCTAAGGGTTTGTAAGAGTGAGTGAGAGAGAAGTATACGTAAGCTCACAGACTTTAGAGGCAGCTTGAAAAATCCAGTCTGTGGGCGTATAATGTCCCATACGCAGAATGTCCCTTTGTCCCTTTCGCAAAAGGTTACTTTTATAAATACGTTTTACGATATTTTTTTACGGATTTTACGTAGCATTAGTTTGTTATAACCTTTAGTACCTATTTCTTATTTTTATGAACCTCAAGGTCTTAATATTGTTTCTGGTTCACCTGTGTATATATTATAATATACGACTGTATGTGTTCTTAAAATAAATAAATAAATGTCCCATCCTTCCAACGGCCCTTCTGCAATATATCCCGTTCTCAAAATGTCCCTAACTAAACATAAATTACGCCCCTTTCACGAAATGTCCCGTTCGCAATACGTTCCTTTCGCAAAATGTCCTATGTCCTATAGGTACCTAGTTAAAATGTACTGTTAAAAAAACTCTCGAGGCAACAAAATCGGGTATATTCCCACTAGTTCCATTATTTAAAGGACTTTATTTAATGGAGCTTGTGGGAATATTTTTTCCCGTACTTCTATTTTATTTAAAAAAAATAGTCTGACTAAAATAATATAATATAAAATATTCGTAATAATAAAAGAAAATATTGTTCACTTTATTTTATTTTTTAATAAAATCGGACTACTTAGATAATAACATTCCTAGTAGTTCCACTATCTGAAGTGCTTTAAATAATGGAACTATCAATGGAACTAGTGGGAATAGAGCCAAAATCGATATGCGACTTATTTTTGCAATGCAACCATAAAAGGTCAATTTTATACCACAGTAATTAAACAATAAAAATGCATTTCTTTAATATATTTTTAATTTCATACACAAGTAGATCAATTAAATTATATTTCAATTGGACGGATTGGTATATCACAGGTTAGTCGTATAAACCGTTATTACAAAGTATATTTATTTTTATAAAATAGTAGATTAAAAACATACAGCTTAATCATTTTTAGAACAATTAACTCAGATCTGATTAAATAGAACACAACAAAACAGTGTAAATCTGAGTCTTTATCCCCAAAGAATATATTATAAAAAAAATAGCGTACAGTTTTATTTTAACTTAGGGTTTTAAAAGATAACCTTTTTAACACCATGTCAAGCAAAAATCGTCATTCACATATCAATGACAGCGGAAGAGCCAATTTAAACCTAACGATATTTTATTTAGGCGAACTAGTTTGACAGACAGTGTCATAATTTTATAGTGATGAGACAATGTCGATGCTCCAGTATCGATTCGGCCAACATTCCACCGCGAATGTCAGATTATAAGATACATTTTAAATAATAAAATTTTAAATTACAGCGACGAAATTTTTAGCTGTCAAGCTGTTTCGCTTAAAAAAATCATTAAATACGTTACATTTAGAGCTACCGGGACGAATTTATCGTTAGTGGTACTTATGATACGTAAATAAATTGTAAAATATATCAATTTCATGCAATAAAGTGGTGTTGAAGAAGTTGAATCAAGTAAATGACAAACGATGGCACTAACGAAATAACGAAAATAAAAGTAAAGGCAGTTTCACAACAGCTGGCGCGAATAAAAGAAGCAAAACTAATTGCACTAATTATTGCTGCCGTCCTAGCAATGAAGGCGGCTAACTGTAGTAGTCAAAGCATTCTATACTCTATTGGTGACCACAATAAATTTAAAATGCATATAATCAGGGCTCGTACTTTTCATGCTGTTGACGCAAAAATTACGTCACGCTACATAAACTATGATTCCAAATGGCATTATTGTAGTTATTTCTATTAGTCGTCAATCATTTTATCATGGAGTTAAAAATAAATATCTACTTCATACCTAAAACGTAAACGTAATACGTTCGATTGAGAAGGACAGTGGCAAAAATCATCGAGTAAAATTATCATTCCAAAAAAAAGTGTTTTATTTTGTAATAAAAATGTATATGATTAAAGTCTTAAATTTTTACTAATGAGTGGTGAAAAGAAAAGTGATGCTGCCTTGATCAGTATTTTGATTGCGATTTAGCTGTATTTAATTATAATCATTGTAACGCTTCTTATTTTCCATTTTTTTATTGGGACCAGTTAATACATACCTGAATACCTGCCAAATGAAAACAGAGCACCCTGTGCGTAAAATTTCGTTATTTTGACGTAATTGGCATCTAAAGTACAAGCCCTGCTTATACTATTACTGTGCAATTAGCCGCCTCCTTTGGTAGGACGGTAGATTGTATCCCGACTTTATTGTATACAGTTTTATCGGTTCTTCGATTTCAATCACCTGTGTTGTGCAGTCACTAGTAATTATATCTTATACAACACTAGAGGACGCCTGCAACTTCGTACGCAACGA
This sequence comes from Acleris emargana, assembly GCA_927399475.2. Lineage (NCBI taxonomy): Eukaryota > Metazoa > Arthropoda > Insecta > Lepidoptera > Tortricidae > Acleris > Acleris emargana. The sequence goes on along the minus strand of OV656848.1, from coordinate 18,917,281 downwards.
ATAAATTTCCTGCTACTCCCCCTATTCTAACCCCTAAGGAGATGAATTTCCAAAAATCCCTTTTAAGTACACCCCTACGATATCCTACGAAGCTAGCGCAGCGGTCCTGGGTTCAAATCCCGGTAGGGGCGGATATTTGTGTGATTAGCGCGAACATTTGTTTCTAAGTCATGGATGTTGTTTAGTACACGTAGTACAATCCTAGAGCTTAGTTTGGGACTAGGTCAATTGGTGTGACATAGCCCCCTGGATATTTACAATTTATTTTTTATCTAAGAAATATTCGCTCCAAACAAGTCCCTAGGTCCAGCGGTTTCGGCTTTGCATTGATCGATCAGTCACACAGATTCTTCTTTTATATACACAGATTGGCTCTGATATGCTCTCGCGTCTTAATAAGTCACCGGCGTCCATTCATTAAATGTAAACTTCTAATGTGGAATTCTGAACCCATGTTATGTAAGGTATTTCTAGTGACTATTTATGTTAAAACGATGTGGATTGAAAGATGTAGTGACTAAAATCGAAAAGGGTATGCTGAGATGATTTGGTCATTTAGAAAGGATGGATGAAAGAAGGGGTTCGAAAGATATATGGCGAGAGAGAGACGTCCTAGACGGACATACGGTGATCAGATTCGCGATGTACTGAATAAATGCCAAATAAAAAGCACCCGAAACCATGCATGAAGAGATTATATGTAGGTAGAGGAAGCGAAAGTTGTAGGTTTAGACCGGTGCACCTGGCGTTCCATAGTCTCTGCCTACCCCATTGGGAGACAGGCGTGAAGTGTATGTATGTATTTATGTTTAACAAACTATTGTACGTTCATGCGATCCTCTCGTCCGTCTGTGAAACGACCTTTACTTAATAAGACTTAAATGCAATTCTAAACCTCCAGATTCAATATAAAGATTACAAGAGATTCAATATTATATATTTTTCTATTAACTAGAACAGCGCACGAGCGATAAAACGTCTAATTCATAAACGCACTCAAAACTAATTTTAGTTACAGTATGCGTCGTCCTTTTCTGTCAAATGGTTCACAATGATAGATAAGGACAGAGCATTATTTCGAGCACACTTTTAGCTATTTTTGCGTTTTTGAATAAGTGGGTTATTTTACGCACTTACTGTCTCCATGTGGGACAGTCATACACGAAGAGGTCCGACTATAGCTACGAAAGGTATAATATACTGTCGAAACCCGAAAATAACTTAACCCCCAAAGACTGTGCCTTGATTTCTCTAACAAAATAAAAAGCATAAGTTTGCTCATACATTCCGATATTAATTGTAAAATGATTATAAAACATATTTACTGCATGGAATTAAGACGGTTAATGATTAAAGTAAATTGTAAAAAGATATCAATTCCATGCAGTAAATTTTAGTTGGTCTTGTTCTCAACAAAGAACCAAAATATAAATAAAATGTACTTATAATAGTTATAATATAAGTAAGCTCTGTATTTTTACCGCTTTAGTTTCGGTGTTTCATGCCGCAAGCTAAGACAGCAACGCAATTGCATTAAGAGGCTGCAAATGCCAAATTCAATAGTGTTCCGAGATCTGAATCTCAGTGGCCTATTAGAAGAGAAAAAGCAACTTCGCGAAAGCGGTGCTCCCTCGACAATAGTTTAATTAGAGAAAAATCGCTAATGGAAATTCTGCTACGAAAAAAATTAACGATTTTGTTTTTTTTTTAACACATCGCGTATTTAAAAACGTAACGTAACTTAAGTGAGATGCCCTTTGCAAGATATATCAAAGTAACCATCAAGTTATAGAAAACTAATTTCTGAAACGACTCACGTAAGACCGATCGGTTAATTAATACAGCTCTAAGTGTACTTGGTTGAGCACATATTTACTGCGCAGGCGTCAGTTTGATCCTCAGTCACGCCCCTGGTAGACCACTTGTTAAAGCGCACAGGATTCTGAGCCTAGTCCTCACTGCTGATGGGTAATTGCAGCTGTATTTACCATCGGAAACCCTCAACTCCTCAGTGCTTCTCGTTCAGCCAGGGTCTGAAGATGGGCAGCGTGCTGGGGTAGATGGCGGGCGCCGCGCCGGGCTCCGAGCTGAACGGGTACGTGCCGAGCAGGATGGGCAGCTGTAGTTTTATCTCCTTCTCGAGGCTCTTGGGCTCGATAATGAACTGAAAAGCATTTTTGTTTTAATTAGGTTGGGTCCATGTAATTGGATTTAATTTAGAAAGAAACATATTGTAATTATGTTTTTTGGGATAAGGATATTTTACGTGGGAGTCGTTATTATGCGAAGGGACATTTTGAGACGGGTCTTTTTGCGAAAGGGACTATTTACAAACGAGACATTATTTTGTGATGGGAATTTTTGATGTGGGACTTTTAGTAAAATTGACTTATATCAAGAGATGTTATTTTGTGAGTGGCAATTTGAGACGGGTATTTTTGCGAAATTGACGTAAAACGCAGACCTTACTTTGCGAAGAGACATTTGGGATGGGTCTTTTTGCGAAAGGGAAGATTTACAAAAGAGACGTTATTTTGCGAAGTGACATTTGGAGATGGATCCTTTGCAAAAGGGATGCTCTTCAAAAAAATACGTACCTAATTTTGCGAAGGAATATTCTGAGACGGGACATTTTGCGAAGGGACTTTTTACGAAAGAGCTGTGATATTTTGTAAACAAGATCATTATGGCCACACAACATTGTACCACTATTCTCGACCTATGTGTGATAAACAAAGTCATTTCAGGTAATTGCTAATTCAATAATATCGTCAGCTTTCGTATCTCATCTGAAAAGTTGAGAGACTTACAAACACATCATACTGCACCGAGATGAGATGGCAGCCGCGCAGGTTGGTGGGCGGCAGCGGCGGGATGTAGAGCAGCTCGCTGCGCCACGTGTCCGTGCCGCCCGCGCGGACCTTGCCGTGCGTCAGCGTGGCCAGCTCGCGGACCTCCTTGGCCGCCACCTTGCCGTGGGCGGAATACTGGATCGTCTGCAATGGGAATCGCTGTTAGGGACTCGGAGGCGCCGCGGCCTAGCTTACTTAGCACTATACTCTATTCACTTTAACGACCTAGTATAGGCTTCTCTCACTCGCATAGGGTCATACATGGACAAAAGATAGAGATAGAAGAAGTTCACATGGTACAGTTTGAGAATGCATGGGTTGGTTTCAAAAGTTAAATAGCAGGTAAACAATAAACAATGAGTCGCAATGAGTTACAAAAGTAAGAGTTTGATTACCTGCTCCATTGTGAGTGCGGTTTTTGCGGATTCGCATTAGCCAATCACGGGCAACTGCATTTTTCCAGAACTAGATCGTTAAAATAAACAGAGTATAGCTATACCATCCGCAAAATTAAGTGGCGAGTCGGGTCATAACATAAATCATCGGAATCATGCTATCTCTTTCGCTCCTGCTCGGCCTTACGGAGCGGGCCGGGCAACAATAGTGCAGGTAGCGGGAGGCCCTTGATCGAGCGGGCAGTATAGTGACCCTGGGTACTGGCCTCGGTGAGCGCGGCGCGCGTGGCCCGCAGCGTGGTCCGCGAGCGGTTGGCGAGGCTGGCGCGCAGCGCGACGCTCTCGCCGGGCACGTAGGCGCCGCGGTCCAGCGCCACGCGGCACGCCACCGCGCCGCCGCCCACGCAGCCCACGCCCAGCCGGTGCTCCACGCTGCACTCGAACTCTTGCTGGGGGGGGAACAGGATGGGTCAAAAGCTTTGGATTTTTTTTGGATCCGAATGATCCAGAGAACTACAAGTCGGGTGACCTCTGCGATAGGATTGGATTGATTTGACTCGAGGCAAATTGAGATCAGGCAACAAAAATCCATAGATAATGCTTTCCCCTCAGTTAACCCTCCATCACAGCTCCTCCTATTTGAACAATTTTTTGAAGTGCATTAAAGATAAAGACATTTATTCAGTAAGTTCATTGAAGTCTCTTTGGATCTGGGCGATTTTTGCGACTTACATACATACATACCTTCACGCCTTCATTCCCAGAGCGGGGTAGGCAGAGCTACAAAATTACCAACAAGTCTTAAAACTTCTTGATAATTCTGTAACCACATTTTGCACAAGTAAGCTAAGATGTTTCCCAGTGTATTAGTGACAAATGGCAAGCCCATCGCCTAACAGTACTACAAGCAAGCCTTATGCCCTTAGTCGACATCCACGGGAAAACATGGAGTGGCACTATTCTATCTAACCCGGCAACCACACGGTTGTAAAATTTTACATAAAGAGCAAAATGCACTTTTTTAATAAGATAGTAAGGTTTATTTTGCTATGTCATAAATTTGTTAGTTACGCGGATTTGCATTATCACCGACGATATCTCGAAACACAATTGATCACGTTTATCCCTTGGTTAACAATCTAGTAACATCTACAGTGTAAAGCTAGCGGACATGTTATCTGCTCCATTGCTCACAATAAACACAACTATACCTCTAATTGCATTGACATTGAACAAGTCATGGACAGTAACCGCGTTTGTACCGGATAGAATTTCGCGATGTTAACATGTAGTGCACGCCCAAAACTCCATATGGAGTCTACTTTATATTAAAAAAATCTACCTTAGTACACAATGTATTAATACATTTGAAACGTTTACAGTTGTACCGTTTGTCGTTTCGTGATATACACTCGTTAATAGCCAGTAGCCACAACTAGTAATTGCATGTATAACAATTGACAAGTTAATTTGTGCAATTACTATTAAATCTTTTCTTGTTGAATTCAGTTAGTGTATGGTAAAAACGATGTTATATTAAACATAATATCTTCAACGATTGTCTGAGGTCTGGGTTTGAGTTCCCGATATTTCAGGCTCTTTTAATAGCGAGTAAGTGGACTAACGGATTTCGCTGTTATCTTGAGCCAGTGGGATAACGTTAGTCAAGTTTCAATTGAAGATCATGGTTTAATTTTAAACTATTATATTTGATAACGCCCATAAAATGTGTTTTTGCAATACGACAAATTGTCTTTTTCAGCCTGATTAAAAGGTTTTATTAAAGATTATAGCTGTGTCATCTGCTTAAGAATACTAATGACCACCATCTATATTACAATTAATCACTACATTAATATTAACCAGGAAGAGAGTGGGCCCAAGAACATCCCCTGAGGTACACTGAATGCGACGAACTTTTCACAGCTCACGTGTTCACTAATCTTTACCGTGTGAGAGCGGTCATTCAGGTAATCACTTGGCGAACTCAGTGTAACGCTCCTTATCCCGAGCTTCTCTTTTAACTTGTTAAGATCAATGAAGAGATAAACATGTAGAACGCCTTATTCAAATCTTAAAAGACATCTAAGCGTTAATTTAAGTCAATATCAGTACATCTTGAACACGTAGAAAGATGTAAGTTATTAACACAGCTAGCTAAGTATACTTACAGATAGCACTGGCGGCTCCTGGTTTAAATCAATAGGGTTCATCACGATGAAAACCTGCTGATTCTTGTGCGTGAGTCCGTTAGGCTCGCGCAGCGCCGCCTTGCAATAGTACTGCACCCAGCCGTGCGTACCCAGGAACGTGGACGGGAGGCCCAGCGGCAGGCCCAGCTTAAATGGGAAGCTGTGGATGCCGGGGGATAGCACCGACGCCCCGTTACCTACAGATTGATTTACGTTATTAGAGCATCATTTGGCGAAACACGTTTGGTGAGCTAGCACATTTAGCTGACTTTTTTGTCGCTCGGTTATTGTCTAGAATAGGACACACGAAAAATTACTAGTTTCGCTAGCTGCACCTCTGGACATAAGCCTTTTTCGCTCGGTCCCGTGCCGCTATCATCCAGTGGATACCCGCGTCCTTTATTAGCGGTTCCCCTCAACACCTACACGGCCTAGTTACGGCTCCTAGTACGCGGTAGCCGTTTGAGAGTTCGTCAGCCACATCTATTTATATTTTATAGTATAGTATTTTAGTGTCTTGTTAGCGATAATTGCACTAACTACCGAACTAGAGAAAATTATACATTAAAAAAAAACCGCCGTCTTTCCTTCTGCTCTGTTCAAAGCTTAACTCTAAAGCAGAACACACGCCTTAAGGGTCGCATCGCATTCAATCAGATATGTGAGACGAAAAGCACTAACACGATTGCTTCATTTTCTTAGCCTCAAACAACTTCCAAGCTCTAGAAACGTGAGTGCAAGTACAAAGTCCATTTGTCGACTTAGTTCTACAGAGCAGCACACCGCAGTGCCACAAGTCCACACAGAACACTTGCCGCTGCACAGCTTTGTCCACCATTATGCATGCACCAACCTTTTGAATGCCTTACGTCGTATACAAAATGTGTCACTCACACGCCAAACATGTTTGCTATGCCATGGAAATTACACCTTATTAATACAAAATAAAGTCTCTTTCGATCTTGAACTTGTGACGGCTGTAGCCGTCGTTGCGACAGTGGCACGACTTTACGTTGACGGCCAGAGCCGTCGGTGGCGTTCAAAAAACAGAATGGAGGTTGCCCTGCTAATCTTACCTGGCTCCCCAAGCAGCCTCATCCGGAAGTCGATGTAGTTCTCCTTGTCGTAGAGCCGCTCGTGGCGCCCCGAGCCCACGCGCACCACGCCCTCGCCCACCACGTGGAAGTGGAGCCCTGGGGGCAGGGAACGGATCAGTCTCGTGTACGAAATTAGTTCACTTAGTTTTCGCATGTACAGGGTGGTCCAAAGACTGACGTCTAAAAAAAAAAATTAGATGCCTCACATCCGGGGCTATCCGAATATACCCCATGTATGTTGGCCGATTTTTTGTTGTTTTCGAGTAATTAATTTTTAAAGATTTTTTCAAGAATTTTCGGGCCGAGCCGTTTATTAACATGTAAGTAACTTTTTTTGGTTACGTTTTTTCTGGATGTTTTATTTTGCGACATTATGCTCACAAACTGTACTTTCACACATACAATAATCAGCTTCCCAACCTTAACGCAAGTTACAATAAAACTGACCGAAAGTGAAAGTTTTACCTTTGAGCAAATCGAAGTATGATTTTGTAATTTAAAAAAATCCTAAAAATCTTGGAATTCAGAGATCAGAAGTAATTTTAAAAACTTGGCCAGTCTCTAAACTTTCAGGATAATACAAAAAAAGTGACACTTAATAGGTCATAATTTGCTGGATTCGACTTTCAAACGTACTAAGGTAGAATGTGTAATAAAGAGTCTGTAACATAAAAACTGTTTTTTATTTGGTCGAACCTAATTTGGTACTGGCCATCAATAAAGCCATGTATTTTTATGAACAAATAAATTTGTTCTTCCTTTGTCTTAAGAAAGGAATCACGTCTTTTATTGTGAAATAACTAATAGTTACTTCTGCTCTCGTTACGTTTAATTTCTGAATTCTTCTCGCTTTGTTAACTGGACTCTGATTGATTTGCCTTACGACCGACCTGTGCTTGTGTTTTGGACTTTTGAACTTAGCCTAGTGATTGAATTTACTTTCGTGTAGCAACATGAACTACACTCTTAGTGATTATGCAGAGATGCATTATTATTATTATGGTGCAGCTCAAGGTAATGGACATTTAGCGGCAAGGCTGTACCGGCAACAATTGGAGCACCGGGAAGCCCCACGGCAGCATTACCCGGACCACAGAGGATTCATAAACACACATTTGACACTGATGGCTGGACGTGATCCTGGCCATCCAACTCAAGAAGGAGTTCCCAGAGTGGATCCAGATAGAAGGGATGAAGTTGATTGTATGTGTGAAAGTACAGTTTGTGAGGATAATGTCGCAAAATAAAACATCCAGAAAAAACGTAACCAAAAAAAGTTACATGTTAATAAACGGCTCGGCCCGAAAATTCTTGAAAAAATCTTTAAAAATTAATTACTCGAAAACAACAAAAAATCGGCCAACATACATGGGGTATATTCGGATAGCCCCGGATGTGAGGCATCTAAATATTTTTTTAGACGTCAGTCTTTGGACCACCCTGTATACAGGGTGTCCCAAAAATAGCACTTCACAGTGACACTGGAGATTCCCCAGCCTCAAACGAACCAAACCAGCCTAACATGACCTCAGTAAAAGTTGCACCGTTTTCGAGTTATACCAATTTAAAGATTTTTCCAATTTTTCACCTCTTTTGACATTGTAAGTGCTCGCATTTAATGGGATAGCTTTAGAATTTAGTTTTTTTTAATTGTGCGCATTTATGAATAGTTGATTAAGATGATAAAAGCATTATTATGTCAATAACTAATGTAAAAGTTGGAAAAATACTGTAATGAACTTGACTTAAATTATCATCAACATAGTAATTTAAACTTTGAACACCTGCCATAACTTTTTTTTACTAGAAACGAAATGAGCAAATAACTTCAAAAACATGCGTATTTTATGCCAATTCTAAAATGGTATGACACATTTATCTTAATGCATAAAAGTAGGGATTCGTATCACATTAGCCAATATGGATCCTCGGAAACCAATGCTAATCATCTAAAAAATTATCTTGTACTCTACGATATCTCATTTGTTTGTGCTCTTTTGAAGAATATGATTGATTTTTGGTTGACCTTGGTTCAAAGATAATAAAAAACAGGTTTAATTTTCATTCGTTTTTACAATAAATGTTCGAATTGTTTCCCTCCTTCTCTAAGGCACAAATGGCATCTTCGGATAAAATTTCGGTTTAATTTTCGTAAACTGGTTTCCGAAAGACAATATTTATTCAAAACCAATAAGTAACGAAGAGGAACTACGGCGACGTGACTTCAATGCAGCCCGAGACATATCGGAAACCAGTTTACGAAAATTAAACCGAAATTTTATCCGAAGATGCCATTTGTGCCTTAGAGAAGGAGGGAAACAATTCGAACATTTATTGTAAAAACGAATGAAAATTAAACCTGTTTTTTATTATCTTTGAACCAAGGTCAACCAAAAATCAATCATATTCTTCAAAAGAGCACAAACAAATGAGATATCGTAGAGTACAAGATAATTTTTTAGATGATTAGCATTGGTTTCCGAGGATCCATATTGGCTAATGTGATACGAATTCCTACTTTTATGCGTTAAGATATAATGTGTCATACCATTTTAGAATTGGCATAAAATACGCATGTTTTTGAAGTTATTTGCTCATTTCGTTTCTAGTAAAAACAAGTTATGGCAGGTGTTCAAAGTTTAAATTACTATGTTGATGATAATTTAAGTCAAGTTCATTACAGTATTTTTCCAACTTTTACATTAGTTATTGACATAATAATGCTTTTATCATCTTAATCAACTATTCATAAACGCGCACAAATAAAAAAAACTAAATTCTAAAGCTATCCCAGTAAATGCGAGCACTTACAATGTCAAAAGAGGTGAAAAATTGGAAAATTCTTTAAATTGGTATAACTCGAAAACGATGCAACTTTTACTGAGGTCATGTTAGGCTGGTTTTGTTCGTCTGAGGCTTAAAAATCTCCAGTGTCACTGTGACGTGCTATTTCTGGGACACCCTGTATGGTGGAACCATCGTATTGTAAGAATTTGCCGCTCAGTAGTTGGTACTGAACGTTGCCCAGGGTGCGCCCGACCCTAAGACGAACGTAGTATCGCCAGTGAGTTTCGAATGCGTCGTACGGGGAGGCTCCTTACTTGCACCCCTTAGCAAAGGTTTATAGTTAATGTAAGCAACAATTGGTTTCGTCTTAGTAGAAATTGTTTATAGCTATTCTATCAGAAACTAACCGATTTTCCAGGAAAAAATATCCTATAACGTATAATATTAATCTAAGACAGTAAAAAAATAGGTTGGTTGAAGTGTTGAAATGTGAGGACAAAACAAAAAAAAAATTATAGATTAAAACCCCTCTTATGTTTATGAATGGATACATTAAGAAAATACCTACACCACCACTCAGCCATTTTAGGCCAGACATATAGTTTAAGGTGCAAAAATTTCAGCAACCTTTCAATTGCATTCAATTTTTTTCATATCATGAGATATCATCCATATAATAACCTCCTGCATACAAGGTGGTCAGGGTCTGTATAAGCATGGGAAACAGTTTTATACAAAATGTAAAAAAAAACATGTTCAGTAATGCAAGTATTTATAAAAGAAGTAAATTAATGAAACAAGTTTCTCTATAAAACTGATTATATTTGGTAACACATCACTACTGTACAGGTAATGGTAATGGTAGGTATACGAGGTACAAAGAGGCTCTTATAAGAAGAGGGACTAGGTCACAGCTGTCACAACCAATGATACATTAAAATAATGTTAAGACACATTGGATGCATTGCATAATCAGTTTGTTGATTTCATTTTGGTTACATGTTCAGCTGTTTCAATATAAGTGTTGAGCAATCAGGAAATTCATAACAAAGTTGTAAAAAGGATCTTAAGCTTGTGTTAAGCTTCATGAGAGGATACAATACTCCTTAAGTTATTTATATTATTTCAGTCAGTACCAGACTAATAGGGTAAAACTGGTAATAGAGATGAAAATTCAACAATCACTAGATGCCAGTAACTGGTATTTTAGAGTCCAGTAACTAGGTGTTTTACCCTACTAAAACGTGAATGGAGCACTAACTCCAGGCAAAAAGTTGAAGAGTGTGCTTCAGTGTTAAAGAAAATAATTAGCCTACATAAGCAAGCAATAGAGTGCCATAACTGGATCTCGCTCCATTCTGAAATGAGCATAAGGCAGGCACTGATTACAGTTGATAATCATAGCAAATGTGTTATTTTAACAGGGTAAAACACTCAATTAATAGCAGTCAAAATACACATTATTGGCATCAAGTTATTGAAGAATTACCAACTCTATTGACTTGAAATTAAATGTCTAGTTCCAATAATCAGTATGGTGCCTACAATGGGACAATTTCTACATGATCTGAATAAATGATCTAAAAAACCAACTCTTATTTCAAAAGAAACTTAACATGAACTGGCAATTACCCCCTGATTAATAATTACTTCCAGATTGGTTAAGGTTTATAAAGTATGTAAAGTGGATTAAAGAACATTGACTTACCCAGTACAGGGGTGTCATCCTGCAGTTCCATCAGGACCTTCCCTGACAGGAACTGGCCAGGGAAGTACAGCAGGGAAGTGTTGTCAAACACGATCAGGAACTTGAGGAGCTTCCGCGGCATTTTGATCAAGCTAACACCTAATACAAATTGTTCTAATTTACTTAGTCAAACAGATATCACTAGCTAGCAGGTTTCACTCTTTAAATAATGCAACACAACCACTGATATAATTCATGATATTGCTATTTGTGTTTAGTATTAGTATTCTAACACATGAACCAACACATTTTCCAAGTAGGAAATCATACCTTGTAGATACACTTCCTAATTGGAAATTTAAGTATATTCCATTAAAGGAATTTTGAGAAACCTTGCGTTACGAAAGTCCCACCCACGGTGACATTATCCTCAGAAGTTATTACATCGTAGGTTGGACAACAAAGTTGAGAAATACAACCGAAGGCCATCGAGATGTTGGGAGCATGTAATGAATGCATAATTACCTTGGACTTATTACAGCACTTACAACTTATAACACTATAACTGTATGTTTTACCAATAATTTAGTAAATAATCATTCATGATAAAGCTGAATAATCACACAAAGTTCTGTGTTAATTACAACTATTGCTACAAATTCCCCAAAACTTTACGAAACTTTTGACATTTAAGTTATGGAATCATTCATGCGAGAAGCATACATAATTTTAAAGAATTCGTAGTACACACATTTATAAGATTTATATGGAAAATATATTTCAATTTTTTGTAGGTATATTAAAACTGAAAATAAGTGGTTATAATAATAAACCTCAGTTAGTCCATTTCCAGTGAAATTTGGCTTTACAAATTATGAACGTTCCTATTTCTCATTTTGCTAATCTGTAGCAAGGACCATATTATATTTATGGTCCTTGTCTGTAGGGAGGTTTTTCTCAGTGTTGCCAGACGGTTACATTTCTTACATTTTTTGTAACTTTTGACAGTCTCTTGTAACATGTAAGTAACTTTTATTTTAACGCAATTTTCGTAACTTTTCAGAACACCGAGATTTTTGATGAAACTAGATTGTAATTGCAAACAGTTAACGAATGCATCCATATTAACGCTCCTAAAAGTAACGCGCCAAAAAACTATCTAACTCAAAGTACAAAATACACCTTAGTAAATTAATCACTGACGAAACGGACGCCGCAATAAGTAGGTACAAATCTAGATATCTCCATCTCATTCCAATGTATTGCTGCTTCCCTCTTGTGAGTGATCATCAAGTCATCGTTTATAATACGAGTATAACGTCTTTACTCCTTTTTTCGCATTGAGTTGTTCTTACCCTTTTTTTTTATTACATTAAAAGAAAGTTACTTTTGCAGCGAAAATGTAACTTTTCAGGAAACCAAAGGTAACTTACGGCTCAAGGGCCCTGGCAACACTGGTTTTTCTCTCGCTGTCAAAATTGTCAAATAAACTAAACGTCAGTTGGATCGGTCGGTGGTAAATGGAGTTGTTTAGATTTTATTTTGAATGAAAAACGTAATAATTGTTTTATGATACCGAAATAACGAGGGGTAATATAAGAAAATCAAAATGCCGAATGAGATGATAACACTGCAGCTGGGCCAATGCGGCAACCAAAGTGAGAACAAAACATAACAATGTTCAGTTAATTTAAAACTCATAAATTAATCATCGCGTTTCCTATCTTTAATATGTAGTTAGTTAAGCGTTTAACTACAATATCATGTTAGCAATACTGTGAAGATGTGTTATGAGTGCTGCTATGCTCTAGAAACACTAACAATTTGCGTAAAATGACTCCTCCTTAAAAGCATGTTTTTGTATTTCAGTTGGCTTTGAATTTTGGAAGCAGCTATGTATAGAGCACGGAATATCCCCGGAGGGCATCCTCGAGGAGTACGCGTCGGCTGGCCTTGACAGGAAGGATGTTTTCTTCTATCAGGCTGATGATGACCATTATATCCCTAGAGCAGTATTATTGGATCTTGAGCCCAGGGTTATACACACTATTATGAATTCTCCTTATGCTAAGGTAAGGAAACGAAGTCAATCTTTATCATTTATAAGAACATGATTATTTGTATAAAGTAGAGAATTGTAATAATATTATGCCATGGCAGTGTCGACTCTCAATTTAATAGACATTAAATATTATTTAGCATTTTATTTGAATACATTTTTTTTTGTTGCTGACTGAAGTAGCCATAAATATTAGTTTGTTTATTTCAGCTATATAACCCAGAAAATGTCTACCTATCAAAGCATGGAGGTGGTGCAGGCAACAACTGGGCATCTGGGTATGCACAAGGGGACAAACTCAATGAAGAGGTGTTTGACATCATCAACAGAGAGGCAGATGGCAGTGATAATTTAGAAGTATGACAATAATCCATATAGCTTACCTTTTTTTTTTAAATCTTTATTTATTTTGAAGATATAGCTTACCTATGTCAGGAATGTTTGCATTTATTTAATAGTTGGAACATTTCTTTGTAATTGGCCTCTAGCTTTCTTTTGAGGGCTCCTAATTATAAACCCTCGATCACAAAAACTTAAGTCTTCCCATAAAATGTACTTTTTTACGAAACATTCAATGTCGAGTTGTTTTTGTCAAAAAACATTGTGTTACTCATAGATGAGATTTGATATTTTTTATTTATTTACAATCTCACAAATTAAACCTAACTACCTATTAAATCTAGTCTCAAACAAAACTCTATGCTTTTACTATATTATTATGTTCTAGACTAGACATGTAGTTATTTATTGTCTTGCTTGCTCAATTAACTCTTAGAATATAGCTAACTAAGAAAGCAAGATAAATAATCAATTTTCCCACCAAAAACAATGTATGTTTATTTACTAGATTAGTTTACACTGTATGTTGTACTTCCATTAATATACTGTATCCCCTCCCCTCCCTGTAACCCTCTTCTACTGTGGTGACTTTTTAAGAAACATTCTACTGAGGTGGAGTTTGTCAGACGTCATTTTTGATAAAATAGAAAAAATACTAATGGTTCAATGATAAGTATTGTTTATTTAGTGCATAGCATGATTATTTAATTTTAATGCAGAATTAATAATAAACATGTATTATGAGCTTTGAAATAAAAAAATATGTAATTTACTTGATTTAAGGTATAATAATCTGGTATTTTTCACAAAGATTAACTTACAATGCAGCGAGTCTTTAGAAGGTACTGAGCGATACAGAGCTATATCACGGTATACGGCGATTTTCGCCTCAGTCGCAGAGGGTTAAATTGCTATAGCTAAAACCATTCCTCTAAATTCCCAACTTACCATGTCTTTTCATAATTGTAACCTTGTCTACTTGTTTAAAATTTGAAAACTAATTTCACAAGTTTGTAATCAATGTGTTTATTGCAGGGTTTTGTGGTATGCCACTCTATAGCTGGTGGAACAGGGTCTGGCATGGGCTCCTATATCCTGGAACACCTATCTGACAGGTTCCCTAAGAAGCTTGTGCAGACTTACAGTGTCTTCCCTAATTTAGATGAAATCAGGTACGTTGTAATGCTATATTTGGGACCAGGCCTATTTGTGTGATTGTGATTGTCCCTTAATATTTATTTTCTCCCACATGCTCAGAAATTTTACTTACTGTTGTAAAATAAGCCCGCGAAATTCTGAGTTCTAGTTCCAGGCGAATGTAAAAAAAAACTTTATTATTTACCTGTGGCAGCTGTCGCGAAAATTTATGAAATTTCATTACAAACCTGATGTTTTACTTTTTAAAACCATGTTTGCACTGACTACAAACTAGGATAACTATCTACAAACAGCCAAACACTCATCCAATCAAAATTCTTACTCGTATATTTTACTTTTTAAATGTCATAGACTAAAAATTTAAAGCTTTTTAAACAGCGTTTACAGCGTATTGGAAAATGTATCAAATAGTTTGACTTTTCTATAGAAATTGCGTTCATAAAAGAAAATGGCCGAAATAACAAAAACGCATATTAAATGATATAATTTAAACTATATTTTATACAAATTGAATTTATTCCATTTAAATTTGTGTTTTTATTAACGCTTTATTTCAAAATCATTCTAAATCGTACCTGTTTCTGACTTATTATTTATTTTATTCATTTGTATTTCTTCCTCTTATTCATAACTCTATCTGTATAAAAGTCGTTTATGGCTTTTTCCTTTGGGAACTGATCAGTTTTGTAGGTTTTGTTTTATACTGTGTTATTACTACTTCTCCCTGTCGCTCACTCTGCAATAAAAATGTATTGCTTACATGCTCTAATAAATGCGATGAGGACAAAATACTATTATACAGGAAAACTTACTGGAAAATATAATAAATATATTTTTTAAATATTTTACTTAAATACTTGAAAATCGTACAAAAATACGAACTTTTTATCGTCATCATAAATAATAAATTAAATAATCACAAATGACAAGTTGTTTAGGTGTGCACTACGTTACTTTGACCGAAACCGGTTCCCGATTCCACTCGAATTTAGCCGAAACCAATGCTAGTCGGCCGCCTCAGCGCCGATTCGTCGGCCCTCTCTAGTGTTAACCTTTATTAATTTTTGCCAACAGTGACGTAGTTGTCCAGCCATACAACTCCCTGCTAACCCTCAAACGGCTAACGGAGAGTGCGGACTGCGTGATGGTGCTGGACAACACCGCTTTGAACCGGATTGCCAGCGACCGGCTGCACATCCCTAACCCCTCCTTCACTCAGATCAACACGCTCGTGTCTACCATAATGAGCGCCAGCACTGCTACACTCAGGTGAGTGCATTAGGTTATCAACAATTCTTCGTAGTCAATTCAATAAAGACTACATTTCATTTTCCTAACTGTGTTTCTGTTAACGACTCTTTTCGACGCCTAAATTCATTTACGAGAGTTGGGAGCCCCTTGTTCTTCCATAATTTTTATTTGTGATACTGTCTTTGTTTACATAATTATTAATACTTTGTCATCATTTTTACGTTGCTAGAACCGGAATCCTATGAGTTTTTTTAAAATATGGAATGTGTAAATAAAAATAATAATGGCAGACTATTGTCCCCCCTAGACCCTTAGAGCCCCTTAGAATCATAAAATATGCTTCACCAAGAATACCCGCTCTGTGGACTAACTAAGATTTGTCTTTGATTATCTGTGGCAGTCATGGTAACCGTACTGATGTTGAACTTATGATACCTATAGATGAACTCCAGGTGTGTTCCTCAGGTACCCCTCGTACATGAACAACGACCTGATCAGCCTGGTGGCGCCGCTGATCCCCACGCCGCGGCTGCACTTCCTCATGACCGGGTACACGCCGCTGTCAGCTGACCATGATGTCACCGTGGTACGTATACAGTAATGGACAAAAGAACCTCAAAATAAAACTATCTTATCTGTTTATAAGGTTGAACTTGTGGACTTAGTCTTTGGTGGTCGCTTCCTCAGGCTCCAAAAATTCGCAAGACCACAGTCCTGGACGTGATGCAGCGGCTGCTGCAGCCCAAGAACATGATGGTGTCGCTCAGCCCCGACCGCGCCAACCAGCACTGCTACATCTCCATACTCAACATTATTCAAGTAAGTTAGAGCAGCTATCACCATATGACTGTAAATTTTCTACAGCCATTCATAATATTTATTGTGACTTGGGAATAATGATGCAGCAGGGATGCATCAGGGTTTATTATTTGGCGTTTCAACCGCTGTCAATATTGTATTCGCACATTATCCAAGATAAACTTTATAACTTTCTTGTTCTTTTAAATGGAATGGATACTACCCCCGGCTCCGTTGATTTTGACATCACAAGTTGCTGGTATTTATCATTTTCGTCAAATTATTGAAGACAACAATGACGGCGATTGAAACGCTCGAATATTCAACCATCAGTAGACGTGTAAAAATTCGATATAATGCCAACATTCGCAGATCAGTGCCATTTTTTTTTCCAATCTCCATTGTAGCTATTTTGAAGCCGACTTGATGATCAGCTAGTGACATAGGCCATCAAGAGAGTGTGGTTCATGCTTTACTTATTTTGTTTTTTATTTCAGGGCGAAGTGGACCCCTCTCAAGTGCACAAATCTCTACAGCGCATCCGCGAGCGAAAGCTAGCTAACTTTATCCCGTGGGGCCCCGCGTCGATACAGGTGGCGCTGTCGCGGCGCTCGCCGCACGTGCACTCGTCGCACAAGGTGTCCGGCCTGCTGCTGGCCAACCATACCAACATCAGCTCGGTCAGTACTCTTACACTGTCAGTGCGTATAGATGGCGCTGTCAGTGCGTTTAGGTGGCGCTGTCAGTGCGTATAGGTGGCGCTCTTAGTCCATACAGGTAACGTTGTCAGCGAGTAGACTATCGTACGTACATCGTGCGTACAGGTAGAGATGTCAGTGCGTAGAATGTCGCTGTCAGTCCATACAGGTGGCGCAGTCAGGGCGTACTGGTGGAACTGTCAGCGCGTACAGGTGGCGCTGTCTGGGCGTACAGTTGGCGCTGTCAGGGCGTACAGGTGGCGCTGTCAGGGCGTACAGGAGGCGCTGTCAGGGCGTACAGGAGGCGCTGTCAGGGCGTACAGGTGGTGCTGTCAAGGCGTACAGGAGGCGCTGTCTGGGCGTACATGTGGCGCTGTCAGGGAGTACAGGTGGCGCTGTCTGGGCGTACAGGTGGCGATTTATCTGTCGTCTTCTGCCTTATACAAAGATAATAAAACTGGACGTGCAAGGAAAAACTGTACCACGTGTGCTATGACATCATTTGAATCGGACCATCTTGTTCCAGCTGTTCGACCGCTGCCTCCAGCAGTACGACAAGCTGCGCAAGCGCGAGGCGTTCATCGACGTGTTCCGCAAGGAGCCCATGTTCAAGGACTCTCTCGACGAGTTCGACGAGTCGCGCGCCGTCGTCGACTCGCTCGTGCGCGAGTACCACGCCGCCGCCACGCCGGACTATGTGCACTGGACGCCTGGTGAGTCGCTGGCTGCATCCAGCAGGAGACAGTAGACAGTCACTGGCTGTTGACTCGCAAGCTCGACAAGGAATTTTCCTATTCTACCCCTGGATTGAGTTTTCTGTTGTTCGAGGACTGATTGTGTAGAAAGTCCTCGAAAATTTAAAATGTCTTTCGGCTTAAGAGACCACAATTGAAGCTGTCACCACCCTTGTGGTGTGATTAAATATCAGTTATTAGAGTCTGACCCGCGAGTGGTGACTAGTGATGGGCGATTTCTGAAACGTTACCAAACTTTCCTGAACTGCGAAAATTGCAGCTTCTGAAAGTTACATAATTAGATGGAAATGATTCTGACACCAGTAAATTTCATTTAAATTTCCTGAAAAGTTTCCGTTACTTACGTTACAAAACAAAACTTTAGTAATTTTCAGGAATTAAACAATTTCACTTTGGAAACTTTCAGAATATTGCATGAAATTTTAGGTGAAAGTTTCACGTTTGAAACTTACAAGCCGCCCATAGCTAGTGGTGACACAAGCATTTTGCTCAAATTCTTCATATTTCAACAATTTTACCTATGAAACTAGCTGCACATTATGAGTACAGTGATATTTTGAATTTGCCGCCATTTTTTTGTGTCACCGCTCGCTGATCGGACTCTATTTCTTACTTGTAAAAAACTTAATCGTAATTCTATTTACAGAGAGCGGTCAAATATAAAGCAAATCGAAGATCTGAACGAGCCACGGATTCCAAAGGCGCAAGTGAAAGTATTCACAAGTCACAAGTTAATTAGTTCTCTAACCAGTGCCATTGTATTATTGCATCTATCTCATTAACTCGAATAACAGACTGGGGCTCTATTCCGCTCGGTAAAACCATATTGCATTTGACATGTTATCGTATTGTTTTTAACTCGGCCGCCTTTATTGTCAAGTAAATAAGAGCTATCGTATCGTTGACAATACGATAAAATGATAGAAGTAATATGGTTTTGTCGATTAGAATACAGCCCCTGGAGTCTTACTTACTTATTGTTATCATATTCATCCACACATTAGAAGTAAAAAGATTGCTGGAAGACAAAAACATTAGCTTTGTATAAAAAAACCGTCGAAGTTATTCGGCGTCAATGACATTGTTTTGTTAGGCAGTGAATGGGATACGTCTACCACAAACATTTTTTTTTTTTTTCCTAAAAAATGGTTCTGTATTGAAATTGTTAACTTCGAATATTTATTACGAACCAACCCACTCATCATCTGTACGAAAACATTGGAAGCAATGTAGATTGATAAATATAATCAATTGGATCTGCCGACGTACAGCTGACAACAGTGCAAATTTTTAGCACTTCACTGTTCTAGAATCAGTGCTATTCTCTTCCAAACAATGGATCTGATAGAATGTGTTCTGGCGCGATTTGCAGGGTTTTTTAGTATAATTTCGGTGATCAATGTATTTGAGGATTCTAAGGCCGGCTCCTTTTGATGAAATTCAAGTTATATATTGACCACCGAGAATCGCCGCTAAGGGTGTTCGTTACTAGTTCTACACGCATCCGACCAATGTCGATCGAGAAAATGTTAGATAGTAATCGTAGCGCGAATTAGGCTGGCAATAAAAATTGTAGAAGTTCATTGCTGTCATACTTCAAGTACAGTTCTTGAGAAAGAAGCACAATTTTGCTGTCTTTTTCTAACTTAAGACTTAGTCTATCTCGTATGTAGTATCTCGTCCAAGCAGCAAGTGGGTCGAAAACGCAGCTTGTCTTATGTAGCAAGCGGTCTAAGTACGCAACTGCCCTATGTATTTTCAAAATTTCTCTCTTATTCAATAAGTTTACGGGGCCCCGATGCGCGGGGCTCCTATTTCTGGGCGGTTTGCCCTTTGGGCATCTAAAGATACCTAACGAGCTTACACTACCTAATATGGGTGCGTCTGTTCTGGTCTGCACATCGGGCCTCTTGTAATTAATTTAGCCTTAATACTACTTGGACCAGCTGCGTTTCAGACCACTTGTTAATTAGACCATTTTCAATTTGGACGACTTGACAATACTTGTTGCTTTTTAGACCGCTTACTGCTGTAGACCAGTGGCGGTTTAGATGACATGATACTAACCCGGGTAAAATACCAGTAAACTTCTGCAATTTTTATTGCTAATCTAAATTATCTAAATCGCTTTACAGGAATGTTGTACTTATAAGTATTTGATTCGACTTAATTTGCTCTCGATCGACTTCGGTTGGGTGCGTGTGTCGACACTCAAGTCCAAATAGGTTAGTTCTTGCCTGTAATATACATAAGCAATTAAATAAAAATTGTGCTTTTTTACCAAGAATTTATTTTAATGGCTAAACCTCTTTAACATTCCTTTACATCTAACGTGCCAACACGCAGTGGTTTCAACTCCACGAAGCGGATTGGGATTTCGTTGCAACATTACGTTGAAACATGTGGAATAATATAAAACAAATTGATGCAAAAATGTCCCAATACAAAAGTTAACCATTTCAGACTGTATGAAGCATACGTGGAGTCTGAATGGGTTAAACCCATATAGATTTACATAATGCTAGTTTAGTAACATTTGCATTTGGAATGGAATGTTTTTGCATCAAAGCTCAAAGTATACAAGTCAATTTTAAAACAATTAAAAAAGGTATTTTATACATGACCCGTTTTATCAATAACATTTTAAAAACAACTGTCATTATTCCTGATTTTTTAGCTCAATTTAGTAACCAATATAGGTCATTAGATGCAATTTAAAGTGACATTTAAATGCTTATAAAAAATCTTTACAATACAAAAACAAGTTTTGTCAATTATTAAAAACGTTAAAGTAGTTTACAAAGTTGTGATACACTAGGAACTGGGGAATATGATAGTTGAATGTTACAGATCATATCACAATCATACAACTAGTTATGGCATTTCTATGTACAGGGGCGAAGGTAAATAAGGATGAAGAAAATGTGTAGCGAATGAGATGTAACATATATACTTAGGACGTTTTAGAACTGCAAGTCGCTCATCCGATCCTGGAGAGCCTACTATAGTATCGACTTTAAACAACCATGCACCTTGATCTTACGATTACAAGTTGTGGTAAGGTGCTGGGTAAACCTCCGTCGTAAACGAACCCATATACACTTAAGAAAGTCTCCTGAGGAGTCCAAATACCGTTCCTTCTTTTTTTTATGGCTCGTATGGGCTCGGACATTTTTCAATCAGCCATCATGCCTTCTCGAAGTTTATCGAAATCCGTAACAACTTGTAATTGTAACAGTCATTTAAATTTATCTCACGAGGGCTTTAATGTTACAGCCTAAAATTATATTCACACTACACATTTCCTCTGCCCTAATTTATCTAAATACTACATAATCCCCATTATGAACATTCAATTTCCGTACCGTCTGACATGCGAGTTATTGAATGCGCTAAGGGCGTCCTGGACATAGCGTCACGATTAGTTTCTACATGATAACTTGCTCACGCTCACAAGGTCGACAAGCTACTGACAACTATGTCTATGTATGTACATTTAATTTAATATGACATGTTGGCAAGCATTTTAGATAGGGGATATTATTATTACGAGTTCCTTAACGATTTAGATGCCTGTTTATTAGGATCACTCGACAAAAAGGTAATTAAGTCATGATGATAATGCAATGACATTGCAATGACAATTGACAATGGCCTGACCAGCAGTAGGAGACTCAAGTTGACGTTTTGGAGATAGGACTACGAAAGAAACTACGCTGTAAAGCGTTATATTATTATAGCACTTAACAATTTTTTGTTTAATCTAGAGCTCAGCAAATTGGATAGTGTGATGTAGGTTTATATAGGTATTTGATCTGCTGACACTGCTCTATGTGGCCAGACCTCGGGTATTCAACATTTTAGTATGATATGACGATGACTTAAGCTTGACACACAGCTCGGTAGACTAGACTCGAGTCGTTCACACAGACAGCGTCGCGTCGAGCTCACTGTATCTCAATCTAACTAAACTTTACATGATTCTAAAATAACATCCACAGGAAGCCAGCAAGCTCCCCTACAAGCTACAAATACTAAATGGAATGAAACACGCCATGACAACAATGTACACAAATCCCAATTACTATGCCTAAATTTTTATACATAAAAATATAACGTTTGTTCTTATAAGTTTAAATTTTCAACATACATCCTAGTTATGAACAAACATTTTTAAATCACATGTTTACAGTTAACATAGATCTCTCAGTGCTTTTATAGAACTGGGTCGAACATTCTAGATGTTCAAGTTCAAGCGCCAATACTTGACCCTAACTTCTTCAGGGGGAGGTGATGTATTTAGATTTTAGACTAACACAAAGTGCATCTATCCTAAAAGCAGTAGCCTTAGCGAAACATAGTGGAATAATAGTTAACTTCAAACCTTGTTTTGTGTATAAATTTCATTCACTGTAATTATAAGATGGTTTCAAAACAGGCTCTATTGACACTGAAATAATTCAAGTACGAATTTGCGGCGCATTTCTCGATAGCTTAACCAGCAAATATAAATAGTCTATTTCATCAAATTAATAGGAGTGCTATGTAGATGACAAATGATTTATATCGTCGGTGAAACTGCAAAACCGCGTAAGTAACATTTTATATAAGGAGCAAAATGCACCTTTTTAATAAGATAGTAAAGTTTATTTTGCTCTATCATAAATTTGTTAGTTATGCGGTTTTGCATTATCACTGACGATATGGGCTTTTACTAGTATAACTAGACTCCAAATATATTTAAAGTTTGAAAGTGGGTTTACCAGCCGAGTCAAGTCACGCTGGCCATGGACTTGGCACATATATCTGCTGATGTCGCGTCACGTAAAACGAAGGCTGATTTTAAATGCGCACAATATTTAGTAGGCTTGGGACTTTTGGAAGCTCGCTATGGTTCTAGAATCCACGGAGTCGCCATTAAGTTAAAATATTTTTTTAGAACTCAAAGTCAAAGTGGATAAGTACATACAACTTGTATGCATACAATTATTGATTATTCACGAAGACCATATTAGCTAACGTGTCGAGTCGTTGAAAAGGTAAATAGCGAAGTAATGTCAAATTTGGTGGAACAGAGCTTACGATTTTTATGGCAGGACGATTACTTTAATAAAATTAACAATTTTTCTGAGTTTTGTACGGATGCAGCTGCTTACATGATCGCCACTGAAAAACTTTTGAAGAAAAAGCATACCAATTTGAAGCATGTAACTTGTCTAGCTCATGCCTTTCATCGAGTTTCAGAACAAATTAGGTCGGAGCATGAACTTGTAAATAGGTACTTTAATTACAAATATAAAGAAAATATTTTTATAATCACCGCAACTAGTGAGATTTTTCAAACAAATGGCTCCGAACGTACCCTTGCCACCCAAACCTGTAATAACCAGATGGGGCACTTGGCTAACTGCAGCTTTCTATTACAGTACGTATTTTGAGGACATAAAAAATATTGTTGCAAACTTAAAGTCGAAAGATGCCATATCTATTAAAAAAGCCAAACAGGTTTTTTCGAACACCGATTTGATTTGATTTTGTGTGAGAACTGTGCACCTGTGTGCCTTCCAAACGAACAAAAAATTTTACTTGTTTAAGGTACTGTTTATTTGAGAAGTGAACTTGATTTAAAAAAAAATGCCTACGATATAATACCGGAAACTATAACTCGATTAGAGTGTACTAATATTTCTCTCGCTGACTCTTTACAAGTTGTTGACGAAGCATGTATTGTTTTACAATGGTGTGCTACAGATACTGTTCTAGATAACCTAGAAAAAGTGTTAGATCGAAATCCTGACTACGACACTATACGGAATTTTACCACAACGCACCACAAAGATGACGAATCGGCAAAAATTATCGAGAATACAATTTTAACATCAGTGGACGTGGATAGATCTTTTTCAACACACAAAAGAGTTTTTGATAGGTCCAAAACTCGTTTAACCCCGCAAAATATAGAAAAAATAATAGTGATCCATTCTTTCTACCATTTTTAATGATAAACATGAAATAGTAATAATAGATGATGATTATCAAAAATTTAGAAGTGGCGACTAATATTAGATTGAAAAATACATTTTTGTTATTGTTACTTGAAGTATTTGTTTTAGTTTATTTTGTTTACTAGCAATAGATTATTTTATTATTGGTAATTATATACATACAAGTTGTATGTACTTATCCACTTTGACTTTGACTTCTAAAGAAATATTTTAACATAATGGCGACTCCGTGGATTCTAGAACCATAGCGAGCATCCAAAAGTCCCAAGCCTAATAATCAGTAAAGAAAATAAGTAAAAGATGGTTCATTTTACAATCAGCCGTCTCACCTACCTGAAGGTTTCAGTGAGGTCAGCGCTCTTTTTGTCACGCGAAGCATAATTAGACAAGCCAAAAGTCGCTTGCAAAGTGTCAACACTATAATAATATGCTAATTGTATGACATTTTTTATCAACATAAGTAGCCAGAGCTTTGGGACTTTAACATGCCATTTATTTGGAAGCTACAGAAATGAATGGTAGAATTCCCAATGTGTTGTTCTCTGTATGTATTGGATTTTGGTAATTTGGGAGAACAAACAACAACTTAATGTATTATGTGTGTTCCACATTTGAGAATTATTTTCCTTATTTATCTGATTATCCTTAATAAGTTTCCAATCACGCAACATAATTCTCAGATCTGAAGAAAAAAGTAAGACATTTTTTAAGCCCTTCTAAAAAATGTACTCCTGTAAGTTATAAAGCAAATGAAATTCATACAAAAATCCGGTCACAGGTTAGGCTTGGGCTTGCAGCCTGGGAGCGGCTAAGAGGTCTGGCTCGACGTGAACTTGGGTTGGATGATGGACGTCTTGCGGATGGGCACGGTCTCCGGCGTGGGGATGGCGTCACCAGTCGGGTGCTTCGCTGGAACCGCGGGAGCCTTGAACTGGGCGGACAGGTTCCCCGGACGCTGCTTCGCCATCTGATAGTCGCCGGAGTCGAAGAACTTTTGCTGCACAGATAATTAAATGGTTAACGAGCACACAGGCCACCTGATGCGAAATGGGATCTGTGACACATAGACATTTGCATCCTCAAAGCTACAATGCGCTGCCAATCTTGAGCAGTAAGATGGAATTCATCTAGGCTAGTTTCGCCAGTTGTCTAAACAATAGGCAAAAATATTATTTTTACCAAATGTATCATTTCCTAACCCAATTCTATAATATAATTTTTTCAGAATTAATTTCAGTACCATCGTGTTGAACCCTTTAGGTATAGATTTTATAAAATCTTGAAATATTGACCGTTACAGAAAACAAAGCGGGTTGAGAAATGAAAAGTTGGGAAACAATATATTTGGCAAGCCCAAGTCCTACCCACCATTAAATGGTATGGACTTGGAAATGAGACATGCCACTTGATGGTAATTGGGCTCTTTGAGGACCATAAATCCGATCCAAAGTTTACAAATTTACTGCAAATCCTTTAGGAATCAGTGATGTTACTGTTCTTCCCCCTAAATCAGAAGAAGAATGCTGCTTGGCATTGGATTAGTTACAAGGCAAGATAGTGGTATATTTTGCATGACCATTTGTAATCAGTGTTATTTTTATTAGAATCGCAAAATGGTAATAATGAAAGTAAGACCCTACTATAATTTAAGTGAAATCCATAAAAGTCTGTAGTATTTCACAGTCTAGATCTCAATAACCATAACGACATTGTGGGTCAATCAACTTTTCAGATTTTAATAAATAAAATAAAATCTTGGGACTTATTGTAAGTGAAATTAATTTTAAATTGTAGTAATATCATTAACATATTTCATAAATCACATTATAACGTATTGTTTAAAAATGTATGTAATAAAAATGTGGTAACTCAGTTGACAATTCACTATTTATCACACAAATTCGCGGACAGTAACTCAGTAGACACGTAATTACCTAATTTTCACACATTTTAGAATTTAAGACATGGGTAGGTACTTGACAAAGATAGATTGATAAACTAGTAAACTGACATCATTAAAAATTAAAATACATACATACATACATACATTAAATCACGCCTGTTTCCCAGAGGGGTAGGCAGAGACCACTTCTTTCCACACATTTTAGAAATTAAGACATGGGTAGGTAAAAAGGAATGAAAATGAAAATAAGCAGTGAATATTATATTTTAAAAAAAAATGTTAGTTGAAATCCGGTAAAAAAAAGTTGATTGACCCCTGTTCTGTTCTATTGATATATCGCACCTTAAATCCAAGAGTGACACTATGCAAAAACGCATGTATACAAAATTTAATTATTTTTAACCACAATAATGTCATTAATCCAATAGTTTTATTCATAATTTAATGTCACTGTTGGATTTAACATCCAATATTACACTTGATCTTGATGAAAACACGATTTGAAATAAAGTCTTTGATAGTTTTATTTTTCTAACTTTTTGGCATGTTTTTGGTTGAATCTTCGAAACCCTATAGTCTATAACATTGATTTTCGATTCAATAGTTGAGTATATGTAACTTCTTTATGATTGCAAACCATTTTTTCAATAAATGTTGCGGTTTTGAAGCATTTAATTGAATTTGACACTGCCATCAAGGTGCGAGCGAACAATCTCCATCTCACATTCTTCGCATGGAAGCACATAAAGCCATCCCTTTTCATTTTGTGGGGACGTGGCACCATAGGTGGCCGCTTAAGGAAACAAGGAAATATAGTCTTACTCCTTTGGCCAGACGCTTCTGCAGGAACGCAGAATGTCCTCCTGGTCCTCGCCCCAACATGGCATTAGGAAACTTGGCCTTTAGCTTAGCTTCTTCTAACTTCTCCAATTCTTTAGGCTGTAAATGTACAGTTTAGTAAGTAAAATAGTAAGCTCTGATAAAATCTCTGCTGAAACCTACAACTACAAAATAATGTCTAAAAAAAAACCTTTAATGATTATTAATTAAGAGTCAGTTTAGTAGTTTTTTAAAGCTTATTTTTTTGACAAGTTTTTTTTAATGTGAACAGACTAGTACTAGCATTTTTTTACCTCTGGCATGGAGCTCCCTAGAGGAACAGGGACTAACTCTTATTGTACTAAAGTTTTTGATTAGAACATGTAAAATAGTAGTTTCATGTCCCAATCAGATAGATTTTGCAGCACCAATATTAATCACCAAGCTAATTAAAAAAAACCTACCTTTCCTTTATTTTAAGAATGGATGAAAACTACTTACATCCTTTGGCGGTTCGTTTTGGTCCTGTGAATCACCCATTGTGGAAACCTGTAAACAAGTAATTTAAAATGTTAGTGTCTAATTTGATCAATAATTCAAAACAAATTACGGCTTACAACAAAAATGGCAACTTGAACACAGATTGGTTTTACTGAGCAATGCTGAGCAAAAAGTTCACAAATGGGCTGTTTATTATAAGTTTCGTGTGGAATATGGGAAGATGAAGGGCAACGCAATACGTTGAAAAACTCTTCTATTACTACTAATCTACCCCCACAACCATAAATATAACTGATCAACTTCTTAAACTTATTATTTAGCAACTAGGACTCAAATCACAAGAAACGTAGATACTTTTCATAAATTCGACAAACGTTACAATGAAAATCATGTTCGCGTTCACATGGTTTGTTATTGAGATTAGCAATCGTACCGAGGAGTCGACAAATGTTGTTTACCTTGACTTTGCTTTATTATAAACTGCTTGAATTTACCACTTTTGGACACTAAAAGCGTCGACTGAATTGTATAGACGAAGAAATAATACAAAGAAATAACTAGAACAACGATCAAATCAAAATCGTCAACAATCTCCGATTTTCTCCAATCAAAAATGGCGTTTGAAATAGTGTTACCATACCAATAACAGTAAATCAAAAAAAAAAATGAAGGAAACTATACTAAAGTACTTCTATTGGCTAGCTGTAATTTTATACAGCATTTTAGTCATAATAATGTTCTCATAGTGCCTTTTATATTTTTTATTTTTTATTATCGTATATATAAATAACACAATCTATGCAGTGCATGACATTTGCGCAAGTTATTTGCAATCTGTTTGTATTTCTGTTTATAATAGTAAGTTCACGTTGTGTTGACGCGAAATGTGATTTTGGTGCAAATTACGAGCAAAAATTGCAGAAAAATGGAAGAGGAGGTTATTGAAGCGGATGCCGACGGTTCTATTTGTAGTATTCATGTGGTTAATTTCTTTTGTCACGAAAACTTGAAAGTAGATTTTAACAAAAATGTTAATTTCATTGTCGGGCGCAACGGTAGCGGTAAAAGCGCTATTTTAACTGCTTTAGTAGTCGGTTTGGGAGGCCGGGCAGCTACTACGAACAGAGGAAACAATTTGCAATGTAAGTAACGGTAACTGTTTTGATACATTGATCCGCATTTATAAACATTGTGATTTTAATCCAAGCGACCTTGAAAGGATTATACATGCCGGGACATGCACCCAGGATTCTGAATGCAGGCTGTAGGCGATTCACATGAGGGTTAATAATATCAACCAAATCAAGTTGATGTCGCCAGCTATTAGCATTGCCTGCATTGTGATTTGGATTTAATTTAGAGATATTCCTGCCCCTTTTGCTTTCTGTTTGGGAATTATTTTCGAAATATCTTTTATTAGTACACCCCTAAGTTACCCAAGGAGATTTCTCTCCAGTTTTCAAGTCCCTAGGTTTACAGTTTTCTATGCATGAGATAGGTAGTTGATGTAATGGTGTGTGAAGTAGCATTACTGGTAAAGTTTATTTGTAAACCTTATTTTCTTGTTGATGCGCTTTAATACTAAAAATGTTGCAATCCACTACAATTTTATGAGCCCTAACCTTTCATAATTATGTCTACTCTTAATTCATAGCGCATTGAAATCATCACTGAAAGTTGCACAACCATAGCACAGAAATCTGCTATTGTGTGTTATTGCCCAACACTGGCACATTCAAAAAAATCTTGTCAATAAGATTTCTAAAATTCAAAATTCAAAATTCAAAATATTTATTCAGTAAATTGGCCACATGAGGGCTCTTTTACACATCGGTAACATGGAGTGAATCTACTAGCGCTTCAGACAAGACCATCATTCTATTTTTACTTCAGCATTCATAAAGAAAGGAGCAAACTCGGCTACAATTGAAATAAAGATCAAAAACAGCAGTGGCCTGGCGTACAAGCATCATATCTATGGAGACTACATCACTATTTCACGACACATCAATGCGTCGGGAGGCTCTAGCTACAAAATCAAGAATACATCAGGTAATAGTTGTCTTTTTCATTATTGGTCTTTTGATATTGTTATACAGGGTGTATTGCAAGTCGTGTGCCAAATGAATATGGTGGGTAGCTAAGGTCACTTGCAACACGTTTTGGGCCAATTAACACTCAGCCTACCCACAGTGTTTTTTTTATATATTTTTTTTAAAAATCTCGGAATCTTCCAAAAGTTAACCATTTTGTTCACCTATCTTTTTTTTTTAATGGGACAGCACAAAAGTACTTATAGTTTTTTTATCTTTAATGTTTGCGCATTCGAATGAAATGTTATTTTTATTCATATAGTAAACAAATAAAAAAATATTAGCCAACAAAGTGTGAAGGACAGAAAAATAAAATCTTCATGGTCAACTTTACGGCACAATTAAAAAAAAAGTAGAAGCTCCTCAGATCTTCCAACATCATAAAAACTTCTCCAGTTCCTGACGATTCTTACGGTATACCACATGTCTAGAATCACGTTCAGTTTTTCGTCAAAATATGGTTTCAATCTAAAATGGTGATTTTATTCGGTCAGTAGATCCAGCCAGTTAAATGGGGTAAATGCACAATACAAAACGCAATATGGTTAAAAATCATCTTTATTTTACTTCAAATTTTGTTCAAATTGTCTTCCTCCACAATTGATACATTCGCGACACCTTTTTCGTATTTCTACAGTAGTTGTTGTACGAAGTGTCATTTCTTGCCGCATTATTGCGAACGCGTCATTAATTTTTGCGATCAGATGCTCTCTGCTCTCTACCTGTGTTGCGTACACTAGCTCTTTGGCCCTTCCCCAGACGTAAAAGTCAAAGACACTTCGTACAACAACTGTAGAAATACGAAAAAGGTGTCGCGAATGTATCAATTGTGGAGGAAGACAATTTGAACAAAATTTGAAGTAATTATTAAAATAAAGATGATTTTTAACCATATTGCGTTTTGTATTGTGCATTTAGCCCATTTAACTGGCTGGATCTACTGACCGAATAAAACCACCATTTTAGATTGAAACCATATTTTGACGAAAAACTGAACGTGATTCTAGAAATGTGGTATACCGTAAGAATCGTCAGGAACTGGAGAAGTTTTTATGATGTTGGAAGATCTGAGGAGCTTTTACTTTTTTTTAATTCTGCCCGTGACGATTTTTTATTTTCTGTCCTTCACACTTTGTTGGCTAATATTTTTTTATTTGTTTACTATATGAATAAAAATTACATTTCATTAGAATGCGCAAACATTAAAGATAAAAAAAACTACAAATACTTTTGTGCTGTCACATTTAAAAAAAAAGATAGGTGAACAAAATGGTTAACTTTGGAAGATTCCAAGATTTTTTCAAAAAAAATATTAAAAAACACCGTGGTTAGGATAAGTGTTAATTGGCCCAAAACGTGTTGCAAGTGACCTTAGCTACCCACCCTATTCATTTGGCACACGACTTGCAATACACCCTGTATATAATATGATCTGTTACATTGCTTTAATTTTTAATGAAACATAATTTACATCTTGTCTGTCTATTACTGTAGCTAATTAATAGTTAGCTATACTATTTGAATAGATCACAATGACATGTGATTTGACACTGAACATGGGAAAGGATGTCACACTGTACTTTTTTCTTTAAATCAATAATGGGTTGAGTGATTCCCATCTTCCATTCTTCCTTATTTTCTTCCCAATATCCAACCTGTACTGAATAGAGTGCAGTTGCAGAGAATATCCCATCCAACACTGTACTTTACCCAGTTCTTGTATTTGGATTATTATAATTATATAAATAGGTTTGTATATTTGTCTGTTTCAAGATTCATAGGTTTGCAACGTTGGTTAGCTCAATCAAACAGAAAATCTAGAAAGAAAGTTTCTTAAAAAAATATGTTGCGATTATGCCATATGATAATTATGACCTAAAACACATAATAACTAAAATTAAATTTGGCACACAATATAAACCCATATTTATAAAAATAAACATTAATGTACTTTGAAGGTAACACGCATATTTGTAAGCAATCTGAACATTTAGGTAATAGGGAATATGCATGTTTTTTTTTTACAGCTTCAATTGAAGCTGATTCATGTAACAAACAGATCACAAAAATCATTTTTTGAATAACTATAAAAATAACCAAGATATAAACCAACAAAGATTTGTTCCTATCTCTTTCTAGAAAAACGGAATTTTACATGGAGTTTATATGGCCGCAGTGCACAATGACGTCACGGTGCACATCGGATCTCTCTGTCTAATTAGAAGTTTGAAATGCTTATAACTTCCGTATTTCTTGACCGATTTTAATTTTAATTTCCGTTTTAGTGATCTCTTTTACGGTATTTTCATATTTTGATGAGAAATGCGATTTTTAAAATCCATGCATATTCCCTATTGTATTCTGTTTTTGTTAATGACTGTACAAAACTATAGGTTGGAAGGCGTGAAGCAAAATAAATAAATAAATATTAAATTTTATTCCCACTATCCAACCTCAGGCAGGTTATGATTTCTCAATATCCAACTTGGGTGGGATAGCTAGGTTGGAAGATGGGAACCTCTCAATGGGATCGCATTTGATCTCAGTCTCATCTGATGTTAAGTGACGATGAGGTCGAAGGTCGTACACACTTACCCAAAAAATGCCAAAACTGATCAAAATTTATGTAAAATAATAAAATAAATACCTCTTGTTCCAGGTGAAGTGATCTCAACAAAATCCGAAGAAGTGACACATATAATCACAGCTCACGATATTCAAGTAGAGAACCCCATATCAGTCTTAAATCAGGACAACGCCCAAGCATTCCACGCCACAGATGCCAAGAAGAAGTTCCAGCTGTTCAGGAAAGCCACTAACATGGACCGTACAGAGCAAAATTATGATGTAACCCTGGAGGATTGCAAGAAAACCACTAAGATCAGGGAGAGGAAATGTGAGGTTTGTACTATTTTTGATCGGTTTTTTTTTCTTCTTGTGAATCTTGCAATCAGTCTAGAGACTATGAGCAGATGTGTTTAGTGTTCTTAGGCATGTTCTGAGATAGAGATAGATAGAGATCCAGTTCATCTATTCTCTTCCTCTTCAGACGTTTCAGGTGATCAGGCGTAGTCAGATTTACTTCGACAAAATCTTCGCCCTCCAGGGGCAAGATAAAGATAAAGATATTTATTCAGTAAGTAGGCCGCACGGGCACTTTTACACGTCAAGAATCTACCAGCGCTTCACAAGAGGAGACCACTGCTGAGAAGAAGCGCCGCAAGAAACTCAGCAGTCAGTCATTTTTTTAAATATATTTAATATTACAATGGTACTACTTAGTCTAGCATTATATAAATCTATAAATAGCAAATTAAAAAAATATTTCAAATATCCTGCGTAGTTTCCGCAGGAAAACACACCAAAATCTTAAGATAGAAAGAGAGAAAAGGAAAAAAAGAACTCCTACGGATGTGTATATAAGACGGTGCAAGATGACCACATAAGATTGATATGTTTTCCTACATCAACAGTGTCCCCCAGACAAGATAAAGCTTTTGAATTTGAAAAAAAAAAAAAAAAGTATATATATTATTGATTAAGTTTCGGGTTTAGGCCAAGCATTTTTGTCTATTATATAGTCCTCGATCCTATAATACGCTTTAGACATTAACGACTTTTTCAAGTAATTTTTAAGTGCTGGAAAGGGTAACTTTAATACTACCTCAGGTAATTTATTATAGAAATGAATGCATTGACCAACAAATGATTTATGTACTTTACGGACGCGGAATTTTCGAATAGCTATTTTATTTTTATTTCTAGTATTTAAATTATGTATATCAGAATTTTTGTGAAAGAATCCAATTTTTTTATTACATAAATAATATTCTCATAAATAAATTGTGACGCTACAGTTAAGATATTAATTTCCTTAAAAAGATCTCTTAAGGAGTCACGGGAATTTAAGTTGTAAATAGAACGAATGGCCCTTTTTTGTAACACAAATATAGTTTGTATGTCAGCTGCCTTACCCCAAACCAGAATACCGTACGACATAACACTATGGAAATAACTATAATAAACTAAGCGAGCTGTCTCAACATTGGTTAGTTGTCTAATTTTTCTAACTGCGTATGCTGCCGAACTTAGTTTACCTGCCAGTACAGCTATATGGGGACTCCATTGCAAATTTTTATCTATTGTTATGCCTAGGAAAACTGCCTTATCTACGATTTTCAAACACTCAAGCAAGAGTTAGTCAAGAGCAAATTATAATTATCTAACAAGTAATTAAAATATGTAGTTAGTTTTTCAAACAAAACTGTCAGTACTGTAGGTAATAATTAGAATAATCTAATCCTTTTGTTCTTTTTTAATGCTACAGCATCATGATATCGTTTTTTTTTCATAAAAGTACATAGGACATTCCTGTGCATTTTTTAAAATTAAAAATGGATTTAAACGAATACTAAAATTTTCAGTAGACCTCAAAACAATGACGCGGGTTTGATCTGGTAGCTCATGACATGATCTAAGTGAAACCATTGGTTTTAGGGACATCCTGTATAAACTAAGTTTTCTAACGGCGCGCCTTAGCCTAAGTGATCAAAAGTTAATATATATATGGGTTTATTTTCAGGCACTCCAAGTGTTAAAAAAAGAATATGATAAACTAAAAGCCATCCATGACAGGCTCCAGTCACACAGTGTGATTGAAGCCCAAGAGAAAGCTCTTGAGAATGAGTACTACTGGAGTGAGATTGCTGAGTATGAACGCGAGGTGGAGCTTATTAAAGACCAGTACAACAAACAGAAGGGGAAGGTTGATAAGCTTGTTGAGAAACTGAGCATGATGGAAGAGAATTATGGAAACAACAATGGGACTATTGAGTAAGTAATTTTAACGGTAGTTAAGTGTGGGCACAGAATAGATAATAGTACAAGTACGGAAGGCGCACTGCTTTGATCTTTACAAAAGCCGCTTTTTTCTTAGCTAAAACATTATTATTTATGGCCCTCTGAACTCGTTGACTCCAGCGCAAGCCAAATGGAACGTTAAGGCTGTGTACGAACGGTGAAAATGAATTGGCTCACTCGCCGCGTCGCCGATAGTGAGGGCTGTCAACGATTAAATATAAAATAATTTGAATATGCTCATACTAAACGCGTTCAAAGTTTGTCACCAATTAGTGACAGTTGCTACGTTACCATATTTCTGCAGATAAAGACGGCAATCCGTAGCGAACGCTATTGTTAGACAGGGATAAATAGTGGTTTCATATTACGGACCCGAATGACGCGGCGTGCCTATATGGTGCCTATTTGTCATGGCGGCCAATTAGCTACCCATCTTTATCGCACTCATGCGTATCTATAATGGTGGCTACCCATCTTTAGCTTAGCTACCCATATTTATCGCACTCATGCGATATCTTATTATTAGAGTTAGGACTTTTGGTGGCAAATCGTGGTTCTAGAATACATGGAGTCGCTATTTCCTATTTATTGTAATACATACCACTTTGATTTTGACCTTCAGTATTTTCATATTTCAAAATATTATTAATTAATTATTAATGAAACCGCTAAACCAATTTAAATGAATTTTAGTATGGAGGATATCTCTGCTGTGAAAGCGTTACAAACTAGCAAATATTAGTAGGTATGGAAAAACCGAACTAAAAATGTATTTAGTTTATTTTGAAATATACTGAACTGAAGGTCAAAATCTAAGTGTCATGTATTATAATAATTAGGTAAAAGCGACTCCATGGATCCTAAAACCACGATTTGCCACCAAAATCCCAACCCTACTTATTATGTATGAAATTGGTGGCAGCCCTTGAATAGTACCCATCAGATGGGTAACCGGCATGTACTTGTAGCGATGAACGAAAATCGCGGAGTGAGCTGCGCCTGGTGTGGGAATAAGAAAACCGGAAAAATTACTAGTATACAAGCATTCCATCTTTAGTCCTCAGGGTTTGCAACGCATTTACGATCTTAGGATTGCAGTCTTAAGATTGTAGTTTTGAGAATGCAAATGTGTATGGGTCATAGATTTCACTTACCATGAAGCAATGACAGGGCGGTAATCACCCGAGCAGCACCAATCCAACATAAGAGCAAAGTTGGTTTTTGCTGCGAGTGTTCATTTTGAATTCTGAGTAAGTGAAGGATTCTATAATTGAATCACGAGCAGAGCAAGTGATTCTAGGTTAGAATCCTGAGCGCGACGAGGGATTCAAAGACCCGAGATGTCAATAACTTTGGTCTCGTGATGCAAATACAACTTTTCACCTCAGCAGAAACTCACGAGAAAAAATACAATATGGTAAAAATTAAACCACATGTATATTTACAGCCCCATTTATATTCAAAAAACTGTTTTTGGCATTATTTTTTATTATTAAAAAGTTACTTTGTCTCACACTCGTAGCAAAATCCGGTTTCGCTTACTGTTTTTAAACAGAAAAACTTGCCATCTTGAGATGCTGAGGTTAATATTTATTAGTCAATAGTAGATTGATAACCAAGGGTGGAAAGTGACCCATTTCACCCGAGATATTTCTGGCGCTCGAACGAAGTGAGAGCGCCAATAGTTCGAGGGGAAATGGGCATTTTCACCCGAGTTAGACACTCTACTTTTCATTTCGACTGTGAGGAAAATATATTGCTTGTTTCCCGCTTTTTCTATTGCAAACTTTTTTTTCTATATTCAGAAAAAAGTTAAAATACTCATACTGCCAACATTAGAAAAGTTTAATCGAGGTCACGACCATGGAGCCAGCAAGGAGGTTGAACGCCGCGCCGAACGAAAAAGTTTTACCTTTATTACGTATTTAAAAATTCCATCTCTTTCTTTCATATTTCACAAATGACTTCCACCTCATTCTTACCCTAACTAAAGAAAGAGATGGAATATATTCGTGACGTAATAAATGTCAAATTTCTTGTTTCGAACGGATGTTCGGCGTTCAACGTCCGTGTTGTGTTGTATTGCTCCTTGGTCGTGACCAACTCGATTATTTTTCCTAATGTTGGCAGTATGTGTATTTTCAAGATGGCCATGCCGAACCGTGAAAAAAAAATTGACATGCTATGCTATCATGGCATTATGGCGGGCAGCAGAATATAAGAGGAATAATTTTAAATGTTGTATTTTTGTAATTGCGAAAAAAAGAGACCAGTCGTAAAATGATTTTAATATGAACCTATAGATCGTAGTAAATACGTCGTTTAACGTATAGTCGAGTTTAGATATATGAATGATTTTAATATGACGTAGCTCAATTATCTTAGAATCCATGGCCAATCGTAACTATTAGAAAAAAATTACTTTCCACCCTAGAGGGAAAAACGCAATTTTCCACCCGGCTATCTAACCCATTCAAATTAAACTTTCCGAACAGGAGAGATGAAAATGATTTTCCCTGGTGTATACACCGTGTTTTTCTTGATTTACGATAACTTCGGCATATAACTAGGTACATCCATAGAAACTAAGTGGTAGATTAGATTTTTAAATATTGCAAAAATAAAAAGAAACTGTTTCGAACATAGTAATAGGGAATATGCATGGATTTTAAAAATCGCATTTCTCATCAAAATATGAAAATACCGTAAAAGAGATCACCAAAACGGAAATTAAAATTAAAATCGGTCAAGAAATACGGAAGTTATAAGCATTTCAAACTTCTAATTAGACAGAGAGATCCGATGTGCACCGTGACGTCATTGTGCACTGCGGCCATATAAACTCCATGTAAAATTCCGTTTTTCTAGAAAGAGATAGGAACAAATATTTGTTGGCTTATATCTTGGTTATTTTTATAGTTATTCAAAAAATGATTTTTGTGATCTGTTTGTTACATGAATCAGCTTCAATTGAAGCTGTAAAAAAAAAACATGCATATTCCCTATTAAATGTTGTATCTTTGGTCATTGTAAAAGGGCCTTTAGAGTTAACTAATCAGTAAGTAAGTGTCAAATACGTCAATGTTGGCGTGACCATTTGTTAGTACTTTACCTCAAAAGCATAAAATCCGTGTAGCGATTCACCGGTTCGCATTTCACCTCGGTTGTACAAAATCTCAATAGCTTTTTTTTTGGAAGCAATTTTTCGTGTGGCTGGTCACATTAGTATATTTAATTTGTAGCATCTTATTTTCCGAGTAGTGCTTCACCATAATCGCATTTCACCGCGATCGAGTTTTGTTTGGAATGCTGTTTTATTTGACGCGTTAATTGCTTTTTGAAATAAACCTCGATAGTTTTATTTCTTGCATTTCATTTTTCGTGTAGTATTTTACCCTAGATGCATTTCGTCGCGATCGATGTTTGTTTGGGACTCTATTTAATTTGACGCGTTAATTGATGTTCGCACTAAAATTCCGTAACATTTTTATTAAAACGTGTTTTGTACCTATAGTTTCATGTCATTATTTAGTCATAATCCCAATGAAATCCCGTCTAACGTTTCATTTGAACATGTAGGTCGTAGGTTCATATACATCAGCCTAAAATGTTGTTGTAGAGATAAAGTGCTACTTGGCGAACTGTGACATTAAATGCTCACGATGATATGCTTATTACTGCTTCCAACAAGATAGTGCCCCATCTCACAAAGCTAAACGCACTCAAGATTGGTGTAGAACAAATTTGACAGATTTTATACCTTGGCAAGAATGGCCTGTATCATTGCCGGATTTGAATGCTTTGGACTTTTCGATATGGGTTACATGCTGAGCAAGATTGGGAGCACACAGGGCATGAATCTAAACTCATTCAAACATCGATTAGTCAAGATATGGGATGAAATACCAGACGAGGTAGTGCGTGCCGCGTGCAATGCATTCTATGGAAGAATGCGTCAAGTTATTAAAGCTGATGGCGAGCGATTTGAACTTATGAATTAGTTTTTTTAAGTATAGAGTACGCTAAAAATAAAAACGTGATAAATTTTAAAAAAAACTGTCTTGTTTTAATTTTATGGCTCTTTTTAACTAGGACACTTAATCTGCCCAACCCTGTACGTTCGAGGTGAAATGCGACTAAAACTAATATCGACTAAAAAAAATGAAGATTGAGACGCAACGCTACAGTTAAATGTACGATCGAGGTTAAATGCGACTAAAACTTATAGCGAATAAAAAAGTAAACGATCAAGATACAACGCGATAATTAAATATACGTTCGAGGTGAAATGCGAACCGGTGAATCGCTACAAGCATTTTATGCTTTTGAGGTAAAGTACTAACAAATGGGCGTGACATACACACACAATTAAGAGCCTTTTACACCAGTTTAACGCGATTAACTGATTAAATTTAAAAATTAAACATCTTTAAAACCGTAAGAGTTATCATTTGTCCGTCTTCGGGAAATTAACTTTATTTGACCTAAAGAATGTTCCCTTAAAGTTA
Organism: Acleris emargana; assembly: GCA_927399475.2. Classification (NCBI taxonomy): domain Eukaryota; kingdom Metazoa; phylum Arthropoda; class Insecta; order Lepidoptera; family Tortricidae; genus Acleris; species Acleris emargana. The sequence continues at coordinate 18,878,524 of OV656848.1, read as the reverse complement.
TCGTAAATCAAAAAAATACGGTGTAGATACAGTTTAAAATTAACATTTTATTCTAGAGCTCTAAAAGCCCAGCTCAAACAAAGCACCCTGCAGCGCTCAGCGCTAGAGCAAGAGTTCAATGAACTCGATCGCCAGTTGAGGCAGGCGCAGACGGCGCTCCGCGGGCTCGTCAACAGCAACAGCAAGCACAGGGACTTGCTGAAGCGAGAGTTGCGCAAGGTCGTTGACCTAGAACGGGAGATGGAAAATATTGAGTGAGTATTGAAGTTGGCCTTGATATTTTTTGTCAGGATGACCCTACCAGTGTCTTATTATTAGAGTTCAGAGTTTTCATAGCACGGTAAGATGAAAGAGATCTTAAGTCGAAAGTCGACGTTAACCTCGTGAGGACCACGTCAAATTTCATTAGTTCGAAAAAGAATCTTGTGTCGGTCAACCAGAGATGGGCATTAATCGATTAATTTTTTAGTTAACTAATCAATCGATTGAAAATATCAATCGTCATTTTTTAATCGCAATAAATTTAGTTGCAATTAAATTAGTTGTGAGAATGTTCGACTAACAACTAAATTAGTTTTAGTTTCAATCGACTAAATTTCACGATTAAATCTATAGTAAAACTACGTAGTCACCCGTTTTTGCATTTTTTATCTTGCAATATGTAACTACAAGAAGGTATGTATGTAACATTGGAGGTACGTACTCGTATGTTGTAACTATGCTAGTTTGAGTTGAATTTTGGACTTATTTTGAAGCAGATCTGAAGCAGATATCTTCATCCGAACCGATTGAGCTAATTAATCTGTCAACATAGCCATACCGAGGTTTTCTTTTCAATTTGCTTCTAACATTAGTCGCGAGAAATTAGTCTAACTAATTAGTCGATTACAAAATTTAGTTGTCTGAAATCAATCGGCAACTAATTTAGTCTAAGATTGATCAATCGTCGTTTTCAATCGTCCGTCGCAATTAATTCTTGTAATCTTAATCGTTAGTCGATTACATTTTGCCCATCTCTGCGGTCAACTAAAGTCAAAAGTCACTTTGACAAATTTCCTAAACTTAGGACGTTGGGCCTTACTAGGTTATCATTAAAATTCAACTCTTATTCATACTCATTCTTCGTTTATTTAATTACCGATGATTGATGTCGCCCTAGTAAGACACTTCGCACCGCTGCTAGATCAAAACAGTAGTAACTCAAAATATAACTGTATTTTAAAATCAACTTTAATACACGTCTATGAGCTTGAAACAAAACTAACAGTGATTTTGAGTTGATGCTGATTTGATCTAGCAGTCCGACTTCTGTTGCGCATTAGTGATGCGCATGAGCAGAGGAGCGCTGTCTCCTGACAGAACCTGCATGTCGCGTCTTTCATACCCATTAGAAACAGATGTCTGTTTAGTTTGCAGTGGCCTGTTAGGACCCTAGTCACTGCGCAAATATTTTGTCTTTTGCCTTATGGAGTCGTTTTAGAACCCTTTAATTACTGATTTTGAGTGTTTTTGTGAGGATATCCCAACCAGTGTTTTCTTTTAATTTTGAGTATTTGGACTCTGAATATGCGGTTGATTGATTCTGTTTGTAAGAGTCACAGACACCAGGTCTGTCACCATTATGAATTAAATGTGTTTCAAGTTTTGAGTGGCCTTAATATTTTGTTTATAGTGTGAATGGTCATTTATTGGGTTAGAGCTCTAGTGATTTGAAGTAAAGAGTTATTTGATTTATTTATTTATTAGGTTCGCCAACAGATATAACACCATTAACTTAATTTTAATATTATATGTATAGGGAAAACGATCGCATTTGTGCCGATGCGGCTCAATAACACACTAACACATTTAACAGGCTAAGTACTAGGCTAAAAAAGGAACTATAAAGTCGCAAGTAGCCATGCATAACATAACACCATTAACAAAATATGACAATGATAAAAACATAAAAAAACAATTATGGGCTTAAATTCGACCCTCTGGGATATTAAACTACCTCTTAATAATATGGATTAATCCATCTACTCAGTTCAAGGCAAACAACAATATGAAACTAAAATCACAAACAAGTGACCATGCATAACACGATACAATTAACGAAATATAACACTAAATAAAATTAACATGGCACTATGAAGGGCTTACGTTAAAACTTAAGGCAACTACCTCTTATAATTATTTAATAATCTTTTAAACTTAATTTGTGAGATGGACATTAAATAAATATTCTTTTGTTAAAAAGTTTATTGTGCTCGCTGCATATTCTATTCAGAACACTGTGAGATCCAAGATTTGTTCTGGATGGTTTCAAAGAAAAAGGTATGTAATTTGAGAAGCGGGAGTTAAGCCTTGGTACAGTGTACAGTGAACCCAATTTCTTCAAGAAGCTAGCTGAGGGCAATCTATAGTGCCATTACAAATTTTGTGAAGCATTATCTGTTTAGAGATCCATCGACGGTTTTCTAGAGGAGTGATATTAAAATAATTAAGTCTACTTTTATATGAGGGTAACGAAAAAAAATTACGTTGGTGTACCGAAAGTAGATGCAAGAAGCGCCTCTGAATCCTCTCAATGCGGTCCACGTGACACTTATATTGCGGACTCCAGATATTAGCGCAATATTCAAGCTGGCTGCGGACTAGGGCAAAATATGAAGTTTTCAAAGCAGCAACATTTTTAAAGTGTTTACAATTACGCCAAATAAAGCCTAGAAGCCTTTAAACTTTCAATGTGGTGTCAATATGGTCTGTGAAAGTAAGCTGACTGTCCAAGACAGCACCAAGGTCCCGGATACTAGAAACTTCTTCAAGCACCAAGTTATTTATGTTTTATGAGGTAATTATAGGCTGCCGTTTCCTAGTAAACGTAATATGTTTGCATTTGCTTGTATTTAATGGCAGCCTATTACGCTCAGACCATCCAGATATCCTGTCCAAATCCTCCTGAAGTTGATGGGAGTCTGCTGGAGAGTTGATCACTTTAGATATTTTCAAGTCATCAGCAAAAAACGAGAAACACGAGTGGCGAATCATTTCTGCCATATGATTAATAAACACTAAAAATAATGTGGGGCCCAAGTAGGAATCTCAAAACTTCGTGACTAATTGCCGCAAAAAAGTACCTTTTGAGACCTGGCAGAAAGGTAGCTTAAAAACCAATCAAGAAGTTTGCCATGAACACCAAAGGCACTTAATTTATATATTAGTATATCATGATTAGAGTTAGGACTTTTTGTAACAAATCGTGGTTCCAGAATCCATGGAGTCGCTATTTCCTAATTTTTATAATACATACCATTTTGATTTTGACCTTCAGTATTTTATAATATTTTAAAACTCATTTACTTATTTATACCGCTAAACCAATCTAAATAAATTTTGGTGTGGAGGATGTCTCTGCTGTGAAAGCTTTACAATTACAAATAAGCAACTATTAGTAGGTTTAGAGCAGGGGTTCCCAAACTTTTTTTTCTCATAGACCACTTTCAAAAGTTAACTAGTTCTGGTAAACCCCCTACACCACATTTCTACCATATTCCCAAATTCTCAAAAACTCTGCAAAAAATGTGAACATTACCTTAGTCTGGAGACGATCTAACTATGGAAATTTTCGTTGCGGCTGAGTTTCAATCACGAATTAACAGATTTAGACATTTTCGTGGACCCCCACTTACGAATTGTGAACCCCCATTTTTTTGTCACGGCTACGTAGACCCCCGTCGAGTCTCTGTGGACCCCTGGGGGTCCACCTGTACCACTTTGGGAACCCCTGGTTTAGAGTAACCGAACTAAAAATGTATTTAGTTCATTTTGAAATATGACCATACTGAAGGTCAAAATCAAAGTGTCATGTATTAGCATAATTATGAAATAACGACTCCATGGAATCTAGAACCACGATATGCCACCAAAAGTCCTAACCGACAGATCAACTCGGTCGAATGCCTTGCTAACATCTGTATTGTCAATTTGATGACCTTTGTCTAAGGCTTCCGATAGTTCGGACACGAGTAGCACCAAATTGGACACAGTAGATTTATTACTCCGAAATCCATGTTGCTGGGGGACTAGCATGGGTTTAAGATGATTGGTCAGGATGGTGTTAATTAGATATTCAAACACTTTGCCCAAAATTGACAAGAATGCACAGTTATGAACAAATACAGCCGGTATGTAGTCAAGTCCAGCCCCCTTGTTCTTATCAAGTATTTTAAAAGCTGATTTTATTGTAATTTCATCAAGCTTGAAGTTACTTAACGTCTGGTGATGCGGTAATTTTTTTTTCAGTACAAAATGTACACAACTTTATATTTGTGTCTACTAATAGTATATTAATGCGCAGACGGGGAAAAAGCTCGTTGCGGGACGAGTAGGTATGAGATATATGAGTTTAGCAACCTCACTTTCCGGCCGGGGCTTCTATAGTGTTGTTTTCTAACAATGGGAGAAATATAATACATTGTTAATAATATTAAACACAGCCCCATAACTTCCTTAAAAAAATATACATCATCGCTACATCATCGACATAATCGTGATGCCGTTTACATTCGAAACAGGTGAAACATTTAGTAAAATCACGAATTTAAATATAATAATAACAAATGTTACTCATACTCGTTCCGCAACGGCTTTTTTCTCGGTCTCTGCAATAATCTTATCTATCTAATACCTTTAAACGAGCAATTCTTGTATACATACTATACATAATTTGAATCTCGGAAACGACTTCAACGATTTGCATGAAATTTAGTATGCGGGGGTTTCGGGGGCGATAAATCGATCTAGCTCGGTAAAATTCTAGAAAACTTGCAAAAAAAATGCCGAGCAAAGCTCGGTCATCCAGGTACTGCACTATAATGGCACGTTTTGTATATTTGAGCAGGCCATTGAATGTTTCCCTTCGTCCCCTCAGCTCGGGCGACGCGGCCGCGCAGCGCGCGGCGCTGGAGGCGGCGGCCGCGGCGGCGGTGGACGCGGCCAGCGCGGCGCGCGCGCGGTACGACACGGCGCAGCACGAGGCCGAGCAGGCGCGCCAGCACACTGCCCACTGCGCCGCCGCCAGGGAGAGCGCAGCCAGGCCTCTGCACCAAGCCCGCCAGCGACTGAGTAACTATTAACCTTTCTCGCCTGATATTTATTATTATTTATACTAATTGCATCAATTTTGCTTGGAGTCAGATTTACAAGACCGCTGTATTTCATATATGCAAAACGTTTATTTTTCGTATTTGGTAAGTGTTTCTACTTCTGTTGCGCTAAGAGTCGATGACGGCTTGTGCATTGATCGAAATCTCTTCAGGTGTCCCCCAAGGTTCCCACCTTGAACCAATTTTATTCACCATCTTTATCTATAACTAGCGACCCGCCCGCGGCTTCGCCCGCGTGGAATGTATTATACATATAAACCTTCCTTAAGAATCACTCTATCTATTAAAAAAAACCGCATCAAAATCCGTTGCGTAGTTTTAAAGATTTAAGCATACATAGGGACAGACAGCGCAAGCGACTTTGTTTTATACTATGTAGTGACAATGAACAATACATATATTTTTTTATAAAGAGACCACCCAAAATTTTGAAGTACTATGAATTGGTTATACTTCAACATGACCTTGATCGGCTATACTTGTATGGCATGTATCAATGACCGATTTTTTTTGTTACAAGTGTAGACAGGTAGTAAGCAACATCCTAGGAAATAAACTTGTTTGCAGGGGACCTGAAGCAACAACTGCAAGACTTGACAACGCGTGGCAACGACTCAGTAGCAGTGTACGGAGCCAACATGGTGGCATTGTGCGCCGCCGTCAAGCAGGCCACGCAGCGCGGGCAGTTCAGTGAAATGCCGCGAGGTCCCGTCGGTCAGTCTCTCTCTCTGAATTTATTTATTAACCTTTTTAACGCCACAGTCGGCTCTGGCCGACAACTGAAAGTCGTGCCACTGACGCCACCGACGGCCACAGCCGACGGACACAAGTTAGAGATTACAAGAGACTTTGTTTTGTATGGATTAAGTTGTAATTTGCTTAGCATAGCAAACATGTTTGGCGTGTGAGTGACTCATTTTGTATTTGACGTACAGCGTTCAAAAGGTTAAGTTATTTACCAATACGCAAAGTAGGCACACATGGTGGACTTGATTAAGGCATTCTTTACCTGCGAACAAATGGTCATTTTATAATTATCTGTATTAATTATTTATTTCTCACTTCATCCCTGTTTCACGGTTTTCTGCCACCATCTAAATATACACATTTTTACAGTGTTGCCAGTACACTGGCCGCTGCATTGATCGTTTACCGTATTCCATTAAGTAGTATGTGTAGCTTTGGGTAAGGATTTTTCTCCAAAGACTCACTGAGGCTATGAAAGCAAATGACATTATCCCACAACATCAATTTTCTAGATTCCGAAAAGCGCAATCAACTGCTGAACAAGTACATCGCGTATACAACTCTGTCGGACAATGTTCTGAGAGTCCGGATACACTTCGACCGTTTGTGCAATTACCCTTTTACACACTCAGCTGTTCGAATGTGCAGGTGTCCCCACGATGTTTTTCGTTCACCGTAGGATCATCGGGGAATATCTAGACATTCACTTGATGTATGTTTATGTAATTATTGTGGTCCACGTAGTTGGTGATGTCGTATTATTTGTTTATATGCACTTACTGTGCTGGACCATCTACGTAATATATATAAATGTAACGTATGAATCAGTGTGTATGTGGCGTATGTGTATTTTCAAACATATAATTAGAACAATTCCGATGCGGCTTTTTAATAGGAATCTAGTTAAATTGGGGTGGTTATTAACAAGGTTTGATGAGAATTGGTTGGGCTGTTTAATAAATCATTTATATCGCGGGTGTCCATCTATTTGATCATTTTCCTCCCCTTATTAATGATACATACATACATAAACTCACGCCCTAATTCCCAGAGTGGGGTAGGCAGAGCTACAGAATAACCAACAACTCTAAAATACTTGTTGATAATTCTGTAACCACATTTTGCACAATTAGGCCAAGATGTTCGCAGTGTATGAGTGACAGGTTGCAAGCCCATCGCCTAACAGTACTACAAGCCTTTATTCCCTTAGTCGCCTCTTACGACACACACGGGAAGACATGGAGTGGCACTATTCTAACCCGGCAACCACACGGGCATTTATTAATAATAATGTGTTGTTTGAAACAGGTTCGTACCTGAAGGTGCGCGAGAAGCGCTGGGGCGGCGCCCTGGAGCACGTGCTGGGCGGCGCCACCCACTCGTTCTGCGTCAACACCGACCAGGACCTGCGCACGCTCTTCGACATCATGGGCAAGGTCGGTGGGGCGGGGTCACAGTCGTAGCGACGGCTGCGGACCTTACACTTACACTAAGCAAGGTCCGACATGCACTTGCCCAGTTTCTTTAACCTCGTAAGGCCTTCGTCAAATTGTAAGCGTCAGAACCCCTGGACCAATGGAGATATTTGATGTTTAGAAACTACCAAAATGCAGTACCTTATTGGTACCTAACTTCAAATAATTAGCGAAAAAACGAGTTAAGAAAGTGGCCAAACATTCTGACGTTAGGATGTCTCGGCCATATTTTTTTACATCGTTTTAGACAACGAAACTAATTTATCTCTTTGTAAATATTTAGTTCATTTTTAGTACACTAAGATCAACTAAGAACTAAGGTATTTTTTTTATGGCTTGCCAGAAAAATAATTATTTGTGTGCTTGGTGTACGAGCAAAGCTGACATAGAATAATTTAAGAGAACGCAAAGCGGGACGAGGAATACTGAAGGTTATGCTTTGCAAGAGATCCGGACACCTAATTTCGTTTTTTAAGATTTTGAAAAAGAACATCGTATCTAAATAAAGACATCTGTTTTTGAGTGAAAGAAAATTAAAGTATTTCAAAGATTCTAATGAATTATCAAAATGTTTGCCAGTCTTGTAGCAAAGTGATTTTAGGAAAATATTTTGAATACGCTCCAACCGATCAATGTGAATTTGGTAAAGAGGAGTCCAAACCACAGAAGCGAATTCTAAAATACTTCTGACAAATGAGTAAAATAAAATTTAATATATTATACAGGGTGTTTGGTAGCGGGTTCGACAAACGAAATTTTGAAATACTTGGGTCCAATTGGAACACATTTGCCATAGTGACCCCTATGCTAAAGTTGATAGTTTTTAAAAAAAAAAAAATTTAAAGCTAATATTATAAGCTAATTTAGCTTAATGTTTTTTTCAAATCAATGTGGCAAATGCGACGAAAATGTACGGAATGTATTCCTGATCAAGTGATCACAAAATTTAAAAAGTATTTTGTTTAGCGTATGGTCGAGCTCGCAATAACGCCCGTGAAGCTCAAATAATTTTTTAAATTTTGTGATCAAAATTTAAAAAAGTGTTTGGTTTTCAATTTTATTATTACTCTTAAAATGTTTTTTATTAATGGTAATTTACCAGCGATTATTAACTCTAACGTATTCACCAATATTCATAACCGTGGTATAAGTGATTTCTTTAATAAATCTTCGTGAGGAAATTTCAATGTACTGCGTAATTTTTTTTTTCTGTTTTTTTTCTTTTAAGTGGCATATTGTTGTGAAGAGTATTAACCAGAGAAGTTTTTTAATCAATTTGAAATCGTCTATGACTTGTGATTTTTTTTTATACTTGTCGAAACTTTAATGTCATTTTATTTTCCTCATTTTGTCATAGCTTTAAGGGCCCATATTTTTTTTTAAAGCACTACCTATGGGTTTTGGTTTTGTTTTAAAATAAAACCATTATCAGAGCATGATTTAAAAAAAATGGGCGGTTTCAGTTGCTTAGGTATGTAATTAAGAAGGTTTAAAGGTAAAATTTTGGGATACTTTCAAAAAAACGGAAAAATAAATTAAAAAAAAAAAACTATCAACTTTAGCATAGGGGTCACTATGGCAAATGTGTTCCAATTGGACCCAAGTATTTCCCATTTTCGTTTGTCGAACCCGCTACCAAACACCCTGTATATTATACATCTCACACTCACACTTGTAAAAATCTTAGCCTAATTGTGCAAAGTGTGCTTACAGAATTATCAACAAGTTTTAAAAGTTGTTGGTAATTCTTTAGCTCTACCTACCCCACTTTGGGAATGACGGCGTGAGTTTATGTATGTATGTATGTTATACGGACGCCTGTCGTATCGCATAACGTTTTTTGTCCTAAAAATGTTTGGCCGAGAATGTTTGGCATACTGTTGAATGGCATACTACTCGTTTGTCCTAATAATTTTTGCGCATACTCATTTAACGTCCTAAAGCAAGTTTGTCCTAATATTGATAACTCTAAAGTCTAATTACCTAAAGCATAATATTCCTAACATGAATTGTCCTAATAATTATTTTGCCTATTATTAAACTGGCTACAATTACAGCACCTAAACTAAACTATGGTAGGCGTGAAGTCAGAATCGTTACGTATTCTACCTTCAGGCAGGTCAGATCTCGGTTAGGTTAGGTACGACGACGAGCGAAGCGAGGAGGAGTGTTAGGTAGAACTTAGACCCTAACGAGCGAACGAAACGCCAGAGGGCATTTCTATTTTTCCTTGTACTCAATTAAGAATTGAGAATTGAAATCTCAAGGAAATGTGTCAAATTTTCGATTCCTTTTTCGAATTTGATCAATTAGTTGAGTTAACTACTCATCAAACAACAGGCCCTTAGCGAGAGTAGGCGAACAGCGCACGGACCGGGGGCGCTGCTGCGCGGTCAAGCGGATGGGGTAATTCGCACAAGGGCATTTCTATTTTTCCTTGTACTCAATTAAAATAATGTTAACGCAGCGTTAACAATTTTTTAATTGAGTACAAGGAAAAATAGAAATGCCCCAGAACCAACAAGTTTGACAAGGTTAGGTTTGTAAATAAAACATTTTTTTATATATAATCAGAAATAGGTTTTTTTATTAGTCCTATTAATAGGATTACATCAAAGTAATATTATTGGCTATTGCCATCAGGTAGTATTTTTTTTTTTGTAGATGGCTTTATTTGATAAAACATTGTTCGTTCGGTCACTTGCCGTGGTATATTTACGTTTTTTAGCCGGCACAATTTTAAAAAGGTTAAAAACAATTTTAGCACATTAAATATTAAGAATATTACAATTATGCACATCAATCATTCGACAGTTGAATCTTAGCCACATCAAACGATAGGACAAATAATATTTAGGACAAACGATAATAGGAGCAACAATTTCGGACAATCAAAAATATGCGGTACAAAGTGTATGCCACACGTTATTAGGACAAAAGACGTTATGCGACACAACGATAGGACTGATAATTGTATGCCATTCGATATAGACCCATATTTCATATTCATACATTATTCATACATTAAGAAACAAATTTAAAAAGTACATCTGCCAAAAAAGTTTCCACTTATAATCTAAACTACATTTTTTGTTGCTGAAGACATGCATATTACCTTAAAGAACAAACATAAATAACTAACAATTTCACTATGTTAACTGTGACCGTTGCAAAATATAATTACTAACTTAACTCCTTTTATTTTGACAAGTACTACATTTTTATTTTGAAGAGAGATTGAATAATAATGATTAAGTATTGATTATTACAGAAACAAATTGGTTCATTTTCATATGAAATATATCGGAGTGGGTAAATAATTGGTTATGCTTTTTACATGTCTTAACAAGTAATCTATTTCTGGCGTATGCAGTACGACTAAAAGGGATGGCAAATAGGTTCGAGGAATAAGTAAGTAAATAAGTAATGAACTATGAACACGGTCCAGGTGTTCGGCAAGGCCCCGAAGCCGAGCGTGACGTGCAGCCGCTTCCTGCCGCGGCGGCACGACGTGTCGGCCAAGCGCGTGCGCGTCGGCCAGCACGTGTCGGCGCTGGACGCGCTCGTCGTGGAGGACCCCGTCGTCGCCAACTACCTCATCGACAACCTGCACGTCGAGAGCATACTGATGGTGCCCGAACACGGTAACTACTCGCTATACTCCGTCTGTTACGTAAATTAACTGTATCAATGATTATCAGGGGAACGATTTATATGCCAATTGATGTAGTCAAATCAAATTAATGATTTCCTAGCAAAAAGTAAAAAATAGAGTTGTACCCATGCAAGAAATGTAACACACAAACAAATATTAGTAGATATGGGATAGGGTCTATGAAAGAAATTTGGATGTTTGGATCACGGAAGAGAGGGTAGATAGTACCTGGACGCTGGGACTGTCGTACCAGGTATCATCCTCCATACTTAGCTGCTTAGCAGTCCGAGGTGGTTGGTAAATATGCGACGCCCGTTTCTACCGCTAGCATTTCCAGGGTGCACGACCCGCTACGTAAAATTAGTGGGTTCGCTCCAAGACTTTGGCGGCAGAGCGTGGGACGACGTGGACGTGTATAAATAAAGGACTTGGTGGAGTGTGCCTGATAGCTCAGCGTCGCATACCTGAGAGTACCCCCCGTGCACCCGATCGGGTCTCTATTGTATCGCAAACAATTTTATTGCCGAATTTCACCGAATTTTGCCGAATTTTATTTTGCCGAATCATCATATGGCAACTTGTTAAAATGATTAGTTTCATTTCCCAATCTCACGATTGCCAACTCAACGTTTGGTTTTTTTTTATATAGACATTTATTAAAATGTCATTTTTCATATATTCAAATGGTTCACTAAGAATAATATACAAAAAAAGTCGGTGCTGTAGGGTCGCAGTTCTACCTAACACTCCTCCTCGCTACGCTCGTCGTCGTACCTAACTTGGTCTCTGTGGATATGTGACGCCTTTTACTAAACTCATTTCTTCTTTGTTTTAAGAGTTTTTCGGCCTAGTGTAACATTTGCCATGTGATAAATATTCCAAAAGTTTAAAGTCAAAATTATATTCGTCTTCATAATAATTCGGCCAAATGAGAGGTTGGCATACAAAGCTTTGCCAATAAGTAGTTGACAAAGTGAACAGAACACCGCACCCGATCATTTAGTATTTATATCGATTTAAAGTTGGTTAGCGACAGTCGGGTTTTGTAAAGCTTCATTTTCGTTAGAGTTGTTATGTGTATGTAGCGGAGGCGCAGCGGCTGTCGGACCGCATCGAGAACGTGCCGGAGAACTGCCGCAAGATCGTGACGCTGGACACCACGGAGTACCACCCCGCGCCCGCCTACCGCAGCTACGGCGGCGCGCCGCGCGCCTCGCGCTTCCTCAACACCAGCACCGCTGAGAGGAAGAAGTCAGTCCACACGCACTCCTGCTTTATCTCCTTTTTAGGGCTCCGTGGACCACAAGGAACTCTAGTTTCGCCATGTCCGCCTGTCATGGTTGAACTCGAAAACTCTCGGTATGGTACCACGTAGGAAATATTAAACTTGAAATATTTTGTTTAGAGGTGCGTGAAATATACTATCAATAAGTAAGTTACTGTCAAAAATGTTATTATTGGGCAAGCTTTTGCTGTTGACTATACTTTTTTTTTGCAAAATCTTTATCTGCTTATCAAGACCAAAATACTGAGTCCTAACACGGTGGATCTACGGTAAGAATAACTGAGATCCTGTCGCCACCTTCCGTCTCCATCCAATATTGGATTGTCATCGGGTTTACATATCGCACATGACATGCAATACCGTATTAACTCGAAATGTGACAGTGTTGAAAAATGTATTCTAATTTTAAACTAGTATGAATAGTTATGCATTACAATTTATTTTTGAGTTAATACGGTATTGCATGTCATGTGCGATATATGGTCTCGGTTTACATGCAAGATTTGACCCTTACATTCATACATACATACATATTTTGCAAGTTAAATAAAAGCATGTAAAAATTGTAGAAATGGATTGCTGTCTTACTTTAACTTCAGTTCTAGAGCAAGCACCACAATTTTGCTGTCTTTTTTTAACTTAAAAGTTAGAATAAGTCGACAGTCAACTTCTGCAAAAAAAATATTGCTAATCTGAACCTCACTTAACAATGCAAAATTTATTTTAAGGCAATTACTAGCGGAAATAGCTGAAGCGGAAGCACAACTAAGAAATATGGAAGCCGAAGAGGAGAACATGACCAGAGAGTTCAAACTAGCCAAAGACGCCGAGCACAATGCGGCGCGCAACCTGCAGGCAAGTGGTTCCTTAATTTTTATAAAAGTTCTTAGGGTTCCGTACCCGAACGGTAGAAAAACGGAACCCTATTTAATATGTATTTAAACTCTTTTTTATACTCGTCGATTAAAATCTGTGTATTAAGATTTCATAGAGAATACTGCAACGTCACTCTTTTCATCGTTGTTACTTCCGAAACAAGTTATCCGACAAAAAACGATGGGAAAAGATTTTTCACTACATTCGTATGTCAGCAAGTTAGGCCCGCTTTCAAGTAAATTTAACCCTAGGTTAACCCCAGGTTAATTAATCCCGAATGCCAGATTCATATGAGATCTAGGTAAGGACCAAGAAGTAGGACCATAGTTAAGCGCAATTGACAACAATTAATTATGTGCTAAGGTAGTAAAATAAAATACCGTTTCTAGATTTTACACTGCTGATTACAGTAAAAATATCTTTGGATTTTTTAATGCAGTAGTTTTTTTTATATTTAGGAAAAACAGTAAAAAAAGTTGGATTGGGAATGTTAGGAATACACTTATGTGCCCTTAGTCCATTTATTACCAAAGGAATTGAAAAAAGTATACAACTGTCATGTTCATTTCTTATCTGTCTGACGAAAGAAACTCAAAGCAGATGCAAAGCAGTAAACGCAAAATAGTTTATTTATTTTAATGGCGTGACTACAAATTATGTAATTAATAAAATTACGCAAAATAACAAATTTGTGAACGAAGGGCGCGAATGATTGACAAGTGAGTGACATGACATGACAGTCAGTTCTGTTTCGGTTTATAGTTACTTTTTTATTTTATATCATGCTAAGATCACGACATCAGTATTCCTAACTTTGTATATACAGTCTTTTTAATGACTATTTCTTTAATAAATTATTAACGACGAATTTAAGTTAAATAAAGAAAAACCGAGAAATACGGGTAGTCTAATTTTTAACCAGCTATTATAAACACGGAAAAACAATAATGCTTTTTTTTTGAAATGTTGTCAATTAACCACACAAACAATAAAACAAACAATAAAGAACAATAAAGTCGGAAAAAGTTCCGTTGTGCAACGAAAAGTATCCTTACAAATTGTATGGCTAATGTTCGTGTCACAACGTAAAAGTTTCACAGAAAATGTTATTGAGTGACTTAGCGTGGCTCACTTTTTGGTCCTTACCCAACTGTAAAAAAGAACTAATTAACCTGTTAACCTAAGGGTAATCTGGGTTAACATTTACGTGCAAGTGTGCTTTAGCGTTATACACCGATAATGGAGTGCCGTTAAACCGTTCACTCGTTTTGGCTTGAAATTATAATAAATAAAAAAAGTTTATTCAGTAACTAAGTCTTTTTAAGTATACTAGATACTTGTGCTAAGAGAACACCGGTCTTCCACATGTCGTGACTTACAATTTAGCTTAGGTGCTGGTATAACTTAAATATAAATTTAAAAGTATAAGTCAATTGGAGACTGGAATACAACCAGAGCCAGTGAACCCAATTTTGTATATTCGATATTAAATTGTATGAAAATTGAATAGACTTTCACGATATGGCCATGTCAGCCAGGTGCTCAGGGATGAAAGTCAAGGTTTAGCACACAGGCTTAATAAGTAAAAAAAATATTGGTAAGATTTTTGCCGTGTGGTTGCCGGCTTAGAATAGTGCCACTCCATGTCTTCCCGTGGATGTCGTAAGAGGCGACTAAGGGAATATAGGCCTTTAGTATTGTTAGGCGATGGGCTTGCAACCGGTCACTAATACGCTGGTAAACATCTTAGTCTATTTTTGCAAAATGGGGTTACTGAATTATTCGTAAAGTATATAAATCATTTGTTGGTCAATGCATTCATTTCTATAATAAATTATCTGACATAGCTTTAAAGCTACCCTTTCCAGCACTTAAAAATTACTTGAAAAAGTCGTTAATGTCTATAAAAAAAAATTAAACTGTTTATTTCCAAAAGCCTTAAAATCTAAAAACAGTCTTAGCTATAATCTTTACTTTTAAGATTGTAAAGCGTATTATAGGATTGAGGACTATCTAATAGACAAAAATGCTTGGCCTAAACCCGAAAATTAATAAAAAAAAAAAATTTTTCAAATTCAGTAGCTTTATCTTGTCTAGGGGACACTGTTGATGTAGGAAAACATATCAATCTTATGTGGTCGTCTTGCACCGTCTTATATACTTACACCTAGGTAGGTGTTCTCTCTTTTTTTTTTTTCCTCTCCCTCTACCTCTCTCGCAAGATTTTGGTGTGTTTTCCTGCTGAAACTACGCAGCTTATTTAATATATTTTTTAATTTAATATTTATAGATTTATATAATGCTAGACTTTGTATACAAAAGTAAATGGGCAAATTGTGGTTACAGAGTTATCAACAAGTTTTAGAGTTGTTGGTAATTCTGTAGCTCTACCTACCCCACTCTGGGAATGAAGGCGTGAAGGTATGTATGTATGTGTATGTAGACTAAGTATACCATTGTAAAATTAAATATATATAAAAAATGACTGACTGCCGAGTTTCTTGCGGCGTTTCTTCTCAGCAGTGGTCTCCTCTTGTGAAGCGCTGGTAGATTCTTGACGTGTAAAAGTGCCCGTGTGGCCTACTAACTGAATAATGTATGTATGTATGTAAAACTCTTTATTGCACATAAACAATTACAAGACATTTTTGCATCAATATAAATAATGTACATAGGATGTAATAAATGTCTTTTATCTTTTTATCTTATCTTTTATCAACCAGTTTTTAAAATTGTAGGTAATTCTGTAGCTCTGCCTACCCCCTTCTGGGATTACAGGCGTGAAGGTTTGAATTGAAATTGAAAAAAATATTGACTTTGTATTTGTCGGGCAGTATCTGCTCGGCGACCGGCAAGCCAAGGAGGAGGCGGAGCGCCAGGCCTCCGCCGCGTTCGTCATGCAGCAACAGCCGCAACACGTCGTGCTGGTAAACCCACACATAAATTCACACACACAAGATAGATCATCATTTGCTAAAAAACGTGGCACAAACTGATTAATTTCACAAACATATCATTTTGCAAACCGCTATTATTTCCGAAACTGTAAATATTTAGAGTAACTATTGAAACATCGGAAAAAAATATCTGAGGCGGTTCAGTTTTCACTATTTTCGTACTTATGTTATCGAGGAAGCAGCAGGTTGATACTGTGACCGATATAAAAAATAAAGTCGATAAATCGATATGCAAAGTTCTATTGCCATCAGACCCCTCTAGGGTTGAATAGCGTACGTGCTTAGCCTGTGTACAGACCCAGCTGGGCAATGCCCCCGCTCGACACTAGATGGCATTACTTTTCTTTCTTATCTTTTAAGGGTTTTTTCTCTACCCCACGCTAGATGGCGCCTAAGTTTAAGTGCATGGAAACTTCTAGAACAGCAAACCACTAGCGCTTCCGCCCACTTGCGGGTTTTTCTAGTCTTAACTTAATTTAAAGTCAGAATTCCTTCTCCCTGGGTAAAAGCACTGTCCACTAGAGGTAGTATAATTGTCACTTTCACTTTTAACCAATAAAACTTATTTATTGTTTCGGAAATGCTTGAAGTGTTTAGCACGTTTATTATAAAGTGTATAAAATAAACGATTGTGCCATAAACGAAACTCTTGTTGTCACTCCGTCATCGTCCACTGTCCTCAAGAGATACTATACATAAATTCTGGGTTCCTAGTGAAAAAGGTTTTAAGTCCAGTATACTCCGTTCATGTAGATACCCTTTTTTTTAGGAGTTAAGTCGACTTGTAGCCTTCTTCATTAGAATCCCAGAATTGGCCGGGTTCTACATTTTCCACGTGTCATTGGTTCTGTCACGTCGGGAAATTTTAGTTTTTTTTCATACTCACATTGTAATTCTTTGAGGATACTTATTGCTAATTTACCAGTAAAAGTTTTTATTCGCACTCCCAGGTCAAAAGTGAAGTAACTCAAAATACAACTGCATTTTAAAATCAACTTTAATACAACGTCTATAAGCTTGAAACAAAACTAATAATTATTTTGAGTTGATACTGTCTTCATCTAGCAGTGCGAATATTAAGTTACGTATTTCAAACATGACATCAACATGGTTACAGAATTATCAAGAAGTTTTAAGACTTGGTGGTAATTCTTTAGATCTGCCTGCCGTGGAGATGAAGAAGGCGTGACTTTAGGTTAGGGTACGTCAACACTAATAATAACTACTTACTAATGTTACCAGGAAGAAGAGCTGATTGTAACCAAGGAGAAGGTGGCCACGCTGACCCAGTACGTAGACGCGGCCGCGAAGACGGAGCATGAACAGAAGGTGACGATCGATAATCTCGACAGCAAACTTAAAGAGACCAAAGCGCAATTGGCCACGTTGAACAACACCTGCGGTAACTTGGACGTGAGTATATGCGACATTACACGTGTTATATAAAAAAAATCATACTCTCAGCACAGATAACAGAATACAAGTACAGATACCCAATCTCATACAGCAAAAGCGTGCCGTCCTAATGTAGACAATTCGGTAGGCAATTTTAGTCCCGTAGTTACACCAGTAGATGCCGTATCCGAGCCACCACTGGATGCTGGCAGCCTACCTAATAGTTTTAGTAACGTATCACCAGATGGCATTGACTTCAAGAATGAGACGTCAAGAAAATTGTTGACTTAAAATTAATATGTAATGGGTATAATCCTACCGGTGACATTGTGTTAGCGTTTTATTAATTCATAGGAACATCTGCCCTGATTAATGATGTCCAGGACAAATAGGAATGTTTTAATGACATGTTTGGGAAGTTTTTTGCTGACAATAAATAAAAGCAATAGGTAAAAATAACTGGTTTATTAGGTTTAAAGAATTTATTTTCTCATAAGAATTTTACAATTCACTTACAATGAGAATTGAGAATAAGTTAAAAATAGTTTGGTGAGAATCCGAATCCAACGAAACAAAGTTATACACTCGGCCTGAAAAAAATCGCACCTTTTGGTATGTTGACTTCAAGCAGCTATAAACCCTATTTAATCTAAGATAAGGTATGAGTGTGGGGCCTCATTTTTTCCTTTAATTAATAAAAATGTGATAATGATTACTAAGCTTAAAAAAAAACATTTTTCATGAAAAGAGGAAAAACATTTATTCACGCCAAAATTACACAATCTAAAAACATAACAAAATTAAAAAATACAGTAAAACAAATTCTTAAAACGAAACTTAAAACCTAGGGTTACCTCCCCTAGCCCTAATTACAGCCTCCATGCGATCCTTCATTGACCTCACCAACGTCACGATGCGTTCTTGAGGAATGTCACTCCACTCCTCGACGACGGCGTCCCGAAGCTGTTCAAGGGTGGCAGGGGCAGTATCACGAGACCGCACCCGGCGTTTCAGATCATCCCAAATGTGCTCTATGGGGTTCAGGTCAGGACTTCTCGCTGGCCACTGCATCACGGGGATCCCAACCTGATCCAGATTGTCCCGAACAATCAACGCCGTATGAGAGCGGGCGTTGTCGTGCATGAATGTGAATTCAGGCCCGACAAAACCAGCATACGGGACCACGTGGTCCTCCAGGATCTCTGTGATGTACCGATGAGCAGTCAGGGACCCCTGGCCACGTCCACCTCCAGTGCGGGAGACGCACACAAGGTCGGTTTTGCCCGATTTTAAAGTTTATTAACTGTGCTTTCAAATGATACTAATATTGGTAGGGTACAATAAATAAGTTAAGAGCTTTATTCGCTTGAAGTCAAAATTTCAAAAGTGCGATTTTTTTGACGCCGAGTGTAGTTTAAATGTTTGTACACAAACTGTCAGCGCGTTTTGATACTTCAATGGTTAAACATAGCACGTTGTTCGTTCCGTGTTTGTACTAACATTTTAATACACCGAAACCGCCAAAACAGTATTTTGTAATATTCATTTATATTCGTCTAGACATTATTTTCTCTATTGTTTTTTTGTTTTTAATATAAAAGAAGTATTTCGAGTATTGATTTTACGCATCAAATAAGAATTTGTACAAACGAAACGCTTGGGGTCTGTGAGTGCATAGTAGCACAGTATATAAGTAAACCAGTAAAGAACCTACGAACAAATGCTAGAAAGTGACGCACTTACACAGACGCACGCCTCTACGAGACCTTGAGAAAGATGCCACAAAAGTATTGCGTGGTAGATTCAGATTCAGATTCAGATTTTATTACTCAATATAACACAGTATAAATTACATGGCATGTCAAATTATATGCAGTTACATTACGTTTATTATTCGACAGGCTGCTTCCAAAATCGATATCTGGAGATCTGTGTGGTCCTAACTCTCGAAATTGACACTTGAATTAGCCTGTCGAATAATAAAAAAGTTCAAGGTGGCGGCTACTTTTTCTCATTCTGCCAACAAATTCGTTGTCGGAGACCACGCACATCCCCAGATATCGATTTTGGAAGCAATCGGTTGAATAAATAAAAAAATAAATATGGCCTCTACTTTTTCTCAATCTGTCAACAGATTAGTTGTCGGAGACCATTCACATCCCCATATATCGATTTTGGAAGCAATCGGTTGAATAACTTAAAAGTTCAAGATGGCGGCTACTTTTTCTCAATCTGCAACGGATTTGTTGTCGCAGATCACACGTATCGATTTTGCACTAACTAGCTGAGATACAATAAACAAGATTTTTTTTCAATTTTACAAAATGTTAATGGACAACCCTTAAACGCTCAATTTGAAAAGTAGGCCTAGTTTCTTTACTGGTTTATTTATATACTGTGATAGTAGTTTCGCGATCCGTGATGGCACCATCTAGTGACAGTACCTAATAAGGCGTAGCAAGCTTGAAAGCTTATAAGTTTTTTATGAGTTAGATGGAGTTAATATAAAATTTATTGCATTTATTAAACTTGTAAAATATACCCTACTTTATGTAGAGAAGGATGTTTTTGATGTAATTAAGGTACGTTGAATTTATTAAGGTGCAAAAATCATTCAATCTTCACGATTACTGATTCAAATGTTTCGCTCGATACCTGTGACGCCATCTATGAGTTTATTAAAGTAATAATTATACGTTGTTCGAGTTGGGAGGCCATGCTCTCAGGGACAAAAAAAAACGGTTCAGAGTGCGTTTTCATACTAAAGAGGCTATTTCGAAGCCTTAGTTCATTGCCAGGGAATGCTTTTAGTGAAATCTGATGATGGATACACCGAGCATCGATACAGGACTTCCAGAGTGCCTAGGATACCCAACTGATTGAATCTGCGGCTAACGCCGGAATTGATCATGTTCAGAAAAATATCTAAAATGGCAATAAAATGTAAGGAAATCTAAATGCTGACCCTAACTCTCTCGCTGTGGTGTTAACTGATTGTGCGATCTTAAGAACCTCGGAGTATCCACCATTAACCCTCACTCAAAACAAACCCTGGCCAGGAACCAAGGTTTCGAAATAGCCTCGTTTGTATGAAAAACGCACTCTGATACGTTTTTTTTTGTCTGAGTGTATTTTATTGTGCTTGATCGTTGTCATTTGGCAAATTTAGTGATAAAATCGCATTTTTTTTTCGATTGTCGATGTGGTTTTTAAAGGTAATGTAATCGATTCGTATAGGTGTTTTATGTGGTAAGAACGATGCGGACGGACACAATTTAGACTATCAAAAAGTTTGTTACATATTTGCTTGGCGAGGAGACGTATTACCGTGTTTGAAGACTTGACAGAATACCCACATTGTACAATCGCCCACACAGCAGAGTGACCGATGAAGATATACAGAGAGAAACTGTCTCTGTCGTGCACATGAGATTCTTATGACATGTAAAATCTATATTTACCTCCAGGGCCCGTACTTTTCATGCCGATGACGTAAAAATGACGTCGCGATACATAGAGTATGATTCCAAATGGTTTCATTGTAATTACTAACCATTAGTCGTCAATTATTTAATCATGTGCATATGAGTTAAGTAATCTAATGACGCGTAGAAAAATACTATTTGTGTTATATTTTATGTCGATGCATACATTTTATTAAATGGTACCTTTTGTTAGCACATTTAAAAAATTAAGTAGAAAACAAAATTCCTCCTATCTAACTGGAAGCACACCATCCGTATTGCTTTAAACCTCATACAGAGAAAATCTTCGTCATCTTCGTTTTCGTACGTAATTAATAAAAATACTTATGTTTTTAAAACATTTATTTCTTGATGTTATATTTTGAAATCAATATGAAAAATAAATGTTATTGTCTTTTACGATTAAAAACGGATATTAGTTGCAAAACTCTTGACAACAGATTACATTGTGTCAATGGACATTTTTTTTCAACAATAGAAAATGTAAACAATAATTACGAGTAAGACATTATTAAAATCTAAGTAACATATAAATATTAATTGGAATCATACTATATGTAGCGTGACGTAATTCTTGCGTCAACGGCATGAAAAGTACGGGCCCACATTCTTCTCATTAATTCTTTCTACATTTTGTCACTTCTGTCTTTAATGGGCAGTTAAGTGTGTGGCTGTGTGTACGAACTACCCCATCTGCTCGACCGCAGCCGCGCCCGCGGCCCGCGCGCCGTTGCCTGCTCTCGCTAAGGGCCTGTTTGATGAGTAGTTAACTCAACTAGATGATAAAATTCGAAAAAGGAATCGAAAATTTGACACATTTCCTTGAGATTTCAATTCTCAATTCTTTGTTGCTTCCATAAGTTATACATAATATACAGGTGTTAGATATCTTATAACTACTTATAAGGTATGAGATCTCTATGGACCCAGGTAGGGCACAGCAACTTACAAACTAGTGAGGGGCTTATTTATAACCAATACAACAATATTTTAAATTGCTTAAAAAACCATCTTATCTACTAAATATTCTTTGATGGTGTAGTAGCATTTTACACTCAGTAGTTTTTTTTACTGTGAGTAAATAAATGACCATTAACTATTAATTTAACCATTAGTTAGGGTTTTTAAAAATTAGTCAGTTTTTTTATATCTTTCTATGGCAAAAGAGCACATAGGCCACCTGATGGTTAGTGGAAACTGTGACCCATAGACATTCGCATTCACAAGACTTCAAATGCACTGCCATCCCTGAGGACTAAGATGGCATGCCTTTATGCTAGTCATTTCACCGGCTGTCTTATCCCCAAACCGGAACACAACAATGCTGCTGCTTGGGGGTAGGTTAATGGATAAGATGGTGGTACCAACCCGGACGGACCCTGCACAAGGTCCTCCCACAAGTAAAGTTTAACTACTGATCAAACAACAGGCCCTAAGTGTTACAAGCTGTTATATTTTTAATTGGCCACGTTATAACACGATTCCCTAGTAGGATTTTAATGTACCATTGTCACTACTAGGAAGAGATACAACAAGAGCAGTTGAAGCTTGAACAAGGCGTGACAGAGCGACAAAGATACAAGCAGCGCGTCAAGGAGGAGCGCGTTAAACTCGACCTCATACAGCCCGTGCTGGACGAGAGGAACATCCTCGTACACACCAAGATAGCTGATGCAGAAACGCTCTGCCCCAGAGTCGAGAACCCTAGGTGAGTCTCGGTCGTTCGTAGACGCATAGCTAAATGCCCAGGGTCACAACTCTACACCGTTCTAACCAGGAGAAGCAGCCTTAAAGAAACGACTCATCATAGCAAAATCGTTAACGTGAAATTAATATGTCTTGATAATCCGAGGTACCGTGTGGTTCCCGGGTTAGAATAGTGCCACTCCATGTCTTCCCGTGGAGGTCGTATGAGGCGACTAAGGGAATAAAGGCTTGTAGTTCTGTTAGGCGATAGGCTTGCACCCTGTCACTAATACACTGGGAAACATCTTAGCCTACTTTTGCAAAATGTGGTTACAGAATTATCAAGAAGTTTTAAGAGTGGTTGGTTGTCAGCCTACCCCACTCTGGGAATGAAGGCGTGAGTTTATGTATGTATGTAATCCGGGGTCAGCTGTGACATTTCTTAATTTAAAATATAGCGACATCATAAACCCGCTCTACACTAGACGGTAGAAGCGAATGCAATCTAGTCTGTCTAGCAAAACCGACGACGACACGTGGCTACGTGGATATAATTTTCACAGAACTGTTATTCACACAGTGGAATCGATTCTACAGTGGCCTCTAAACTTCCTAATTTTATTTAGGTGTCGCTAAAACGGTTCCCTAATATGTCACCGACACTTGTTTGACAAATGTTCATTTGACAACCAACCTTTCATATACTATTCATTTCACAAATATGTTGTTGCGAGAAATGTTTCGATTTAAAACTTATCATTTGACAACTAGTCATTTACCAAATACTACAATTTATAAATGTATCAACAATTTACTGAATTATCAACAACTTTTTAAAGTTGTAATTCTGTAGCTCTGCCTAGCCCACTCTGGGAATACAGGCGTGAAGGTATGTATGTATGTATAAATGTATCAAATATTGTACTTTCATTTAGGTATTTTTTATTACACAAAATGATTCGTTAGGTAAAATTATGGATTTACAAAACATTCATAGTAGAAGGCAGCTAGTTTCGTACCAAAAAATGCCTTTCGTCTTTTTGATATTCTAAGTTTATATCATCTACAGTCGACGGAGCTCCGCTTCGCGGAGCTTCTATTCCGCCTATTTGTGGCGCTTCGCTCCTTGACGCAAATCTAACCTAACCTAACCCAAATTAAGCAGTATATAGTAAGCAGTATGTAGTTTTTTATTTGTTGTTTTTTTTCACACTATAATGTTACTCAAATAAATGGGTACTTCCACTCCGACCAACTAAACGGATCAACTGACCAAATTTTATATTTCAAAATCCAATTTAACAGAGTCGACGGAGAGGTAGGTTTAGGTTATGATAGATTTTCCGCCGGCCCGAAGGGCCAAAACACTCAGGAATAGGAACTCCGCGGTAACGTCATTTTATTTTGTAAAAAGATAAAATGATAAACGATGTATTTATCAATCGTTGGTTGCGAAATGAAATTTTGCTAAATGAGTGGCGAGAAAATGATAGGATCCCCGCTAAAACACTTTGCTATTCTATGAGTAGCTGTCATAACATAATGAAATAACACCGCCATGACAGCGCTAATTTGAATCTGACGCTTCTTATTTTAGGCGGTCTTAATACATTGTCAGCGTGAAAATGGTTAAATCTGCCGTCTAAACTATTTCTTAAAATTAGACTATTTAGTTTTAGGTTATTTAAGCGATGTGCACGTAGAATCGGGTCCAATGGTATAAGTAAAAAATAAGCCAAATAAATACATAGCCCGCGGATCTCGCGAAAGTTGCGGACGGCGCGAAACAGCGTGGAGACGTTTCGCATATTCTTCACGGATTCGCGTTTTGTTCCTGATTTTTTGTCGGTTTGTTTGTCCCGCGTCAAAGGATCCCCGAACTTCACTGTTTTTTTTTTTTATATCTAAGAGCAGGCAAACGAGCATACAGACCACCTGATGGTAAGTGAATCTGTGACCCATAGACATTCGCATTCACAAGACCGCAATCCTAAGACTGCAAATGCACTGCCAACCGGACTAAGATGGAATGGCTCTATGCTAGTCATTTCACCGGCGGTCTTATCCCCAAACTGGAACACAACAATGCGAACACTGCTGCTTGGCGGTAGGTTAATGGATAAGATGGTGGTACCAACCCGGACGGACCCTGCGCAAGGTCCTCCCACAAGTAAAATAAATATCCTGAACTATTGCGTGTGTGGAGTCATCGTTTATCACGTCGCAAAGTATCAGCAACTTGCGCCGTGATCCGCGGGCTGTGTGTAGACTCTACATTCCTAGTGGCAGCTTTAAACATCTCAAACTAAGTGAGAGCGGAGGCGGCACGTTCCAATACTAAAAACCTACGCACCGCCTCCGTTCTCAGTGCATTTTCGGTTTATCTGTCTCGAATTGACACTCCTTGGTAGCGGAATACAGGCAATCTAGCATACAAACCTGTCATCGTCATCATCATCATATCAGCCGAAAGACGTCCACTGCTGTGCCGCAGTGCGCTCCCCCAAGGCTCTCCACTCAGACCGGTCTTCTGCTTTTCGCATCCACCTCGTTCCCGCGATCCTTACAAGGTCGTCACTCCATCTTGTTGGAGGCCTACCTATAGCTCGTCTCCCGGTCCGCGGACGCCACTCAAGAACCTTCTGACCCCATCGGCCATCAGTCCTGCGTGCGATGTATGAACAAACCTGTATGAAACGTTAATTACCCCTCCACTAGAACAAAGTATACCAATAGGAAAGTCCAAACCGCTGGACCTAGAGACTCGAAATTAAAAGGGAATATTCTTCGGATGCAAAAATACAAGCGGTCAGTTCAAACACACCTGATAACTACTCAGAGCAAATTTTACTCTCCCTCATAACGTCATAACGTTGCGTTTTTTTACTCGTACGGCACAAAAGCGTCCACACAGTCGCACAATCATACTTACAAATACACTCACACGTGCATACATGCTTACACAAACATACACACACTATCACATCATATGCCACTTTTTTCATTTTTCATGTTTTAATTTTTTTCATTCTTCAACTAAGTAAATGTCTTTATTAGTAATTTACTACTTTTTCTCTTACCATTTGTATTTTTTTACTTGCCTAGTAATCAAACATTTTGTATCAGATTGCGAACGTCCCGTTTATAGGGACCAGTCTGAAAACCAGCGCCGGGCCCTGCCTAGCACATGCTGAGATTGGGACCCCTTGTTCAACCTAGTTTCTTAGTTACTAAAGGTAAAGTCACCAGTGGTCAGCCAGAGACCAGTAGTTGACCTTATATGAGAGCAAAGAGTGGGAAATATATCTTTCAAACTCTTCCCACTCATACAAGGTATAGGCAGAGGCCGACTACAGGTCTCTGGCCGACCACTAATGACTTTACCATATAAGTTTATATTTTTCTCGTAAACTAATTTTAATTCTTTGATTCTTTTGTATTTAAAATATTTAAGGTTGTGGCAATGAAGATTATTCTTATTCTTATATCCTAAGAGTGCACTAAGAATAAGGGAATATAACCCTAGTTATAAAGTTTAAGTTTAGTACACTCAGTACCATAAACTCACGCCTTCATTCCCAGAGTGGGGTAGACAGAGCTACAGAATTACCAACAACTCTGATAAGTTGTTGATAATTCTGTAACCATATTTTGCACAATAAAAGAAGATGTAGTGACTAAGATTGAAAAGGGCATGCTTCGATGGTTCGGTCATTTGGAAAGGATGGATGAAAGAAGATTGACGAAAGAGATATACAGATCGAAAGTGAGTGGAAGGGTCGGAAGGGGCTGCCCTAGGCGTACTTTTTCGAATCAAATCGGAGAAATACCGGAAAAGTACCCGAAACCGACGTGCGTGCATGACTCGACGTATGAATGTTGAAGAAGCGAAAGAAATTTGTCAAGATCGTAGCAAGTGGAAAGAAGTGGTCTCTGCCTACCCCTCTGGGAAATAGGCGTGATTTAATGTATACATACATGTATGTATATTTTGCACAATCAGGCCAAGATGTTTACCAGTGTATTAGTGACAGGTTGCAAGCCAATCGCCTAACAGTACTACAAGCCTTTATTCCCTTAGTCGCCTCTTACGACATCCACGGTAAGACATGGAGTGGCACTATTCTATCACGGTAACCACACGGACTCCTTTGTTACTTACTTTAAAACAATACTATCCCATTTTGCGTCTCATTGCTTCCATTGTGCAATGTCATGCAATTAGTAATATCAGTATATTTAAGTATGGCACTCAAGGACACTTCATAAATTGTATTTTTTGTAATGTATGTTGCCTAAAATATAACCTCAAATATGCCTCAACACATATATTTTGTACTGAGTTGACAGATATCAAATCGGTCTTGTATATTGGTACCTAGGTTAATATTTATCAGGTAGGCAGGTAGGTTGAAATGAACTCCAGAATTCGCTGCGATACAAAAATGTTCTAGTTAAGGCGGTAGAAAACTGTCAAAATGCGATAACTCTGCATAAGACTAGCCAAAACATGACTGCAATTGTGATGTTTTAGATATACCAAAACCGCAAGGGTCTCCCCAGACCTATCGACGCCGAATCGGCTTGAGCCGGTAAAAAAACGTTTTATTTCCATGCAATAAGAGCGAAAACGTCGTCGTTCCGTTCGCAACGCCGAGCCGAGCCGAGCCGAGCCGACAGACCACAGACAAGTAAAAATTGGAATGAAAACTTTTTGTAATGCTGTAAAAATTACGCGAACCGCATGTGCCCATTATAAAAAAACAATTGATATGGAACCTCGTTTGTGACATTAACTTTTTGGATCAACTTGTATCGTAATGGTAAAAAAATTACTTTATAAGTTTATAACATTATTTTGTTAGAGAAATAATGTTATAAAGTGTTTTTTTATTTATTTCGGTATTGTGTTTATAAAGTATGCCAATATAAATTCGTGTTGAAGTTTATAATTCGAACTTTACGATATGAGAGTAGATAAAAATCTTTAACCCTTTACCGGTTATTGACAACTGTCATAGTATTCGCAAATACAACCAAACTGTCAATTCTTAAGATTCATATTACATTTATTAAGGTGGGAAATATATTACCTCTGCCTTATAAAGGAAGCCTTATGAGTTTTTCTCGAAACTATGTTTTTTGACTCGCAGCGTTGTGCCCTTGGACAGCAGTGCAGGGATCTTTTGAATGCTTTTGTTGAAGATATACTTCATGTATTTCATGCATATTTTTTTGAACTTAAATCTTACTAATATTTTTAATGAGAAAGTTTGCATGTTCGTATGATCGTTACTCAACCACGCTTCAACCACTGCACGGATCGGGATGAAACTTAGGACACATAGGTTAGGTCCTGTAATATGACATAAAATATTTCTTATCCGGGTTTTTTTTTCTAATAACGATAATCGAAATCTACGCGGACGAAGTCACGGGCAGAAGCTGGTATAACCATAAAACCAATGAACTACGCAGTGTCTGGAGTGGAACATTACCAGACATTAATCCAGAGCGCATTGCAGAGACAAGGAGACCGTGAAGCGCGAGATCGAGCAGGCCAAGTCCAAGCTGAGCTCTATCCGCAGCGAGGGGCGCAGCAAGGCCGAGGTCGAGGAGGAGTTGCTGCGCATCGAGCCTATGTATAAAACCACCAAGGGCTATCTGGACACGCTCAACAAAATCATCGATAAGGTAAGTGCTCGGAGACCGTAGTCATACATACATACTAGTTGCTAGTGACCCTGCCTACGAAGCTAGCGGTCCTGGGTTCAAATCCCGGTAAGGGCAGATATTTGTGTGATTTGTTCCTGAGTCATGGATGTTTTATATGTGTGTAAGTATATATTTATCTATATAAGTATTTATATTATTATAGATGTGACGCCTATAGGACTCCAGAGGGGCTATTTATGTAGTCCGATTTAAATCCGATTTTATAAAAACGATTGAACGTAGGTGTCCGTGGTCTCTTACGTTGTAGTTTGGTAATTAGGATGACGAAGTCCACACGATCAAAAGCTTTCTCAAATGCTCAAATTCGTGGCTCTAACGTCGGCAACTACCGTCAAACTGCATACGCCATAAGAGTAAAAAAAAACTACAAGCTTACCTCGCCCGTCTTGTCGATGGGAAGCAAGGAGTAGATACAGTCAACCAATTGGATTTCTAGGCCACTATGGACGTCAACGTGACGTTTAAAACGAACGAAGTGTCTTACTATTTGGTTGTCAACGTCACTTTAACATAGTCCATATTGACAAATCAAATAGGCTGTCTGCACGTTCGAACAGCGCCTTCTGCACTCGTAGGTACTATTACGTAACTTTAAATGTTGTTGCAGTTATTTGACGACGCGCTGGCATAGTTTGTAGTGACCCTGCCTACGAAGCTAGCGGTCCTGGGTTCAAATCCCGGTAAGGGCAGATATTAGTGTGATGAGCGCGAATATTTGTTCCTGAGTATGGATGTTTTCTATGTATTTAAGTATATATTTCTCTATATAAGTATTTATTTCGTTGTCTAGTAGTAGTAATTGGTGTGACATTGTCCCCTGATTTATTTTTTATTTTTTTTTATTTAATAATGTTAGTGAAGTTGAGTATCTGTCTGTTCGTATCCAGCTGGAGAGTTCATTGACAAAGCACCGCTACAACGCGGAGCGGTGCCAGAGCGCGATAGCCCGGCTGGTGCAGCACGACTTCAACGCGATGCTCACAGTCAACGGATATCGAGTGAGTCAACCTGCTATAATATTCAATCAGGGTTTCCTATAGCCCCACGTTCCCCTATCTAATTTTCAGAAGACCGAGAACGTCTCGACGTATAAAAAAAAAGTCAATATAAAAAATATTATTAATGTAAGCTATTCACGAATCCCACTTTGAGAAACCGGGTATGTCCCATTTGTTCCATGCAACTACGAATTTTGTATAAAACATTACGTTACGTCATAGCTTAATACAAAACTTGAAGTTCCATGGAACAAATGGGACATACCCCAATTATTCATAATCATCAATCTTTGCTAGTTCACTGCTGGACATATAATACATATATTAAATCACGCCTGTTTCCCAGGGGGTAGGCAGAGACCACTTCTTTCCACTTGCTACGATCTTGACAAATTTCTTTCGCTTCTTCCACATTCATACATCGAGTCATGCACGCACAGACATAATTATAATAATATAATAATAGTAATAATATAGCTTTATTAATTCCAAATTTCAAATCACAACACATTTGCTTTTTACAAATGATTTGATGCATTATATTCAGGGATCGGAAATTCGGATCGATATTTACCTATACTTTAGCCCCGGCTTTATTGTTCAGTTGTATGGAGGTGGACTGAATCATATAATTCGTATAAAATTTCCGGGATTTCAAAATAAATAAATTACACCGGCATTAATTCATAATTATTTATTTATATTAACTGTTTGAAGTTATTTTCCATGTATACATATAACCAAATGTTATTTAATTTACCTGTAACTTATTAACCTAACGAATTTATAGGAGCAAAACGGAACGTTTTATCCTACATGTAAAGTAATTATTATATTAACGTTTTGTAGAATCCCAAAATCCCAGAACTTAAATTATTAAAATAATATTTTTAAGAAGCCGACGCCATGTTTGCCTATCTTTTTCCGGGATTTTGCCAACTTTAGGTAAATATCGATCCGAATTTCCGATCCATGATTATATTGTAATAATATTTGAATGTTACTTGTTGAACTATGTAGTATTATTGAATCCCTTGTCACTCCGCAGGGCCACATGGAGATAGACTTCGGGCGCGGCGCGCTGCAGGTGCACTGCACGGGCCGCGAGGACAGCCGCCTGGCGTCCAGCACGGCCTCGCTGTCGGGCGGCGAGCGCTCCTACAGCACCGTGGCCTTCATCATGGCGCTCTGGGCCTGCGTCGAGGTGCCCTTCTACTTCCTCGACGAGTTCGACGTCTTCATGGTAATAAGATCACCATCAAAATATTCGACCCCTGATCATCATTCACTGTGAGCGTTAAACGGCTTATTCCCAGTTGTCCGCAGACAAAGGGAATAACCCCGTTAAACAAAGGAGACGAAAAAAAAACTGCTTAGTGGAGACTTAATCAAATTACACTTATTATTATTATTAATTAGCCAATATAGTGTCCCACTGCTGGGCAAAGGCCTCCTCCCTTGATTTCCACACCTCTCTCTCTCTGTGGCAATCTTCGGCCAATCCTTCAGAAAAACGTCCAAGTCATTCCGCCATCTCCGCTGGGGTCTGCCTCGCCGTCCGTAGCCGTCCTAGGGGACCCACCAAGTTGCTGCATTGGCCCATCTTTGTGGTTGCATGCGACAAACATGCCCGGCCCAGGCCCACTTTAGCTGGGCAGTCTTTTTCCCAACATCGGCTATCCCTGTCTTGGAGCGCAGGGTGGAGTTTCGCACTCGGTCCGTTCTTTTTACCCCTAAAATGCTACGCTCCATCGCTCTTTGACAAACCTTTAGATTGGACTTTTGATTTTCGGTTAAAGACCACGACTGAGCACCGTAGGTTAAAACGGGCAAAATACATACGTCAACATAATATATACGGATGGTTTTGAGTGAGGTTTAATGGTGGATACTCCGAGGTTCAATAGAGGAGGTCAAAAGTTCTTAAGATACCTTACTTATCGCACAATCAGTTAACACCACAGCGAGAGAGTTAGGGTATAGGGCATTTGGATTTCTTTACATTTTATTGCTGTTTCAGATGTTTTTCTGAACATGCACATTTCTGGCGATAGCCGCAGATTCAATCACTTGGGTATCGTAGGCACTCTGTAAGTCCTGTATGGGTGCTCGTGGTGTCCATCATCAGATTTCACTGAAAGCATCGCCTGGCGAGGAACCAAGGCTTCGAAATAGCCTCTTTAGTATGAAAAATGCACTCTGACCCGTTTTTTTTGCTCCTGAATGTATATTATTTCCTCAGTGTTAATTTTTTAAGACAAAATCTGATTTTGAGTCTCATTGCTTACCGCTTCCACTGTACAAATTTATGTAATGTAGTAGTTTTATAATGATGGTACTCCCGCCCACTTCATAAAATATATTTCTTGTAATGCTTGTAAGAGACTATGTTGTAGAAAAATAAATACACATGCGCTTATCACACCCTATACCCTATACTGGGAACCGAACCCGGGACTAGCTTCGTAGGCAAGTTCACTACCAACTAGGAAGCAAGCCATCATAACCCTGCGTCAGACGAATATGTGAACCATAGATAATAAACGTATCAAACCTATATTGTTATAAAGTCATCAGGCATCGCTATTCGCTTCAGTCTTACGCTTGCTTACGTGTGTGTGATCATGTATACTTACATAGATGACGTTTGCAGCTGCGGGGCTAGAGAAGTGACCATATACTCTTATTATTCTAAGATGTTGCCTGTGACAGCCGTATTTTGTAATTTCAATCACTTATGTACTCACAAGCGATGTGATTAAAAACTGCTTTTTTTATTTAAATTCCTGAACGGCATCGCTAGGTTTGTACCAAAATAGTATTTTTATGTAAAGTACAAGAAATAAGTGTAATAAGCAGGGATCGGCAAAATCCCGGAAAAAGATAGGCAAACATGGCGTCGGCTTCCTAAAAGTATTATTTTAATAATATAAGTTCCGGGATTCTGGGATTCTACAAAATGTTAATATAATAATTACTTTACATGTAGGATAAAACATTCATTTTTGCTGCTATAAGTTCGTTAGGTTAATGAGTTACAGGTAAATTAAATAACATTTGGTAAATCTATACATCGCTTCTTCAGAATGATAGTGACTTAATTCTAAATTTCAGCTTTCAAACTTTAAGTTATAAATTGATTATGATAGAGCCCTAACTCAAAATTTCTCAATTATGTCACTATAGTTCTGAAGGTGCGACATGAAAAAATAGTTAATATACATAATTGATTATGAATTAATGCCGGTGCAATTTATTTATTTTGAAATCCCAGAAAATTTAGTAATGAATTCTATGATTCAGTCCGCCTCCATACACCCGAACAACAAAGCCGGTGCGAAAGTATAGGTAAATATCGACCTGAATTTCCGATCCCTGGTAATAGTTAGGGAGGCGAATAGGGGAATTTTCGGTAATACTCGAGCGTGGCAGTTTAAGATATGAGAGATACCTTAGACCTAATAGAACAACCTTGTAAAGTATTTAGCTCTATATGTAGTGACGCGCGCCTAGGATAGACGATCAGATTAGTAAAAAAAAAACGATAGTCTGAAATACTCGAGCGCGTCAGATTAAGATATTGGGGGTTGATTTTAGTGTTTTAAGACTAAATTTAACTAATCTGACGATAAGTCCTTGACGCCGCCGAGTTATAGGGTCGCGAACTTGTAAAAAAAAACGTTAATCCGGCATTCTCGAGCGCGATTTTTATTTTTTTTATTTTGAAGAATATAATCTAAAACTTACTTAAAATACAAAATCTGCTGGTTTCCGCATGACCGGAAGTGTGGAGGAGCCATTTCGTCTTCCGAAAAACGCGTTGCGGCATATAAGTCGCGAACGATACATTTTACAAAAAAAAAGTTTTAATAAACGAAAAAGGGAATATCTATCGCTTTATTGTCATTCTTAAATTCCCCGTTTTATCAAGGAGAAAGAAAGGAAAAAAAAGAAACCAAAAAACCTTTTTCGGTCAGATTAAGAGAACCCACCAACATTTTTGTCAGATTAAGAAAATATGCTTTCAGGATACCGAGATAAACCTCCCCTATGAAAATCTGACGCGCTCGAGTATTTCAAAACAACTTTTTTTTTTTGCATTTTCAAAAATTCATCGTAACTTATCGTCACGCCGAAATCGTCAGTTTTTTTAAAGGGAGCTTCCTTGGGGCCTACTTAACACCCCTTCCGAAAATCTGACGCGCTCGAGTAAATTTTTTTTTTTTGCATTTTTGACTACTTTATATGCCTACCCCCACCACGCAAACCGGCAGATTAGTATACCGTTGTTATCAGAGGCACTTGGGGCATACGTAGTATGAATATCTGACGCGCTCGAGAATGCGCAAGTAACCGTTTTTTTTAACATTTTTGAAAAACCGTACACGCCAAACCCACCGCTAAAATGGTTTTTACCATACGAGCTTTTCTTTTCGAAATTATTTTATCTTTCGATTTTGATAGGTCTGACGGCGCCGTTGAATTACGCCATTTAGCTACCTCGCCTCCCTAACTATAATAAGTGTTTATATGAGCTGTCAGAGACATCATCTTAGAATAATCAGAGTATAGTCCAGATCCATTGCGCGAACGTTATGGTTATCGAAAATGTGTAATATAGACGTAAGCTGCCGGAGGGTTGCGTCGAGCGCTTATGCTAATTTTTGATCTATTTGAATGTGCAGGTTTCCTCACGATTTTCCTTCACCGTCAGAGCGTCGAATAATGTGCTTTAGTTAGAAAAGCTCATTGATCTCTATTCCTCTGGTGTTACGGGTGTTCAGATCGTAGCAAGTTGAGGGAAGTCTCTGCCTGCTCCTACGAGAAACAGTCGTGATTGTATGTATGTATGATGATTTGTGATTGATGTGAAGGACAACGTGAACCGGCGCAAGGTGATGGACGCGCTGCTGACGCACGCGGAGGCGTCCCGGTCGCGGCAGTTCGTGTTCCTCACGCCGCAGGACGCCTCCTCCGTCAAGGCGGGCCCGCACATCAAGATACACGTGTGAGTACAATTTTCTAGAGGGAGGGGCTATTGTCTGAAGCCGCGTACAGATTTGCGAAACGTAGCATGCAATGTAACATGAAAGGAGCATTTCATAAGTGTGGACGTAGGGCGCGCACGAACCGAGCATGTACGTACTCACATCTGTTTCCGGCATGAACGCGGCGAACATAGCTCAGTCTGTCAGCTGTGTTTTCTTCCATGGTTCGCAGTACACACACAGCCCGGCCACGGACGCTCCGTGCACACCGCGCGCCCCTTTGTGTTCGGCGACACAACCGACGAATGGCGGATCGCGGCGCGCACGAGTTGAAATGCTGTTCGTGCGCGCAAGCCGTCCACACTATCCTGTTACATTGCGACAATGTGGACGGCAAATTCTTTCATTGCATGTTACATTTCATGATACGTTTCACCAGTCTGTACGCGGCTTAACGCACTCGCAATTGTTTTCATTTTGAAAATCTAAGGCTTGCTTGCAGACAAAATTAAAACAATTGTTTCGCTTTGAAGCCGATTGCGAGTGCGTCAGACAATACCACTGATGAGTTGATAATGTTAACAGTAACACTTAACCTGTAGCTCATGACCCTACGAATAAAGTTTCGTACTCTTTACTTTTAAATAGGAACTTGAAATTCCATCGTAGGGTTAGGGTTTATCCAATCCAATCTTGGTTTTGTGGCAATCGGTCACTATTTCGAGTTGAATGTTGGTCATGATGTGTTAGGTGACGTTGTCGTGTGAGCCTTGTCATTGGCTGCCACGATAGACGACTGTGGCGGTCAAGTGGTTAACCCATCGTATGCTTAGGCACGGATCCGTGCTCAAAATTTGAATATCTTTTTGTATTTTTTTCAAGCCTAATTTTATGGACTATATCTTAATCAAAAGAGACTAGAACTTGGTACTTTTTTGACCTCCCGCATACAAGGGGTTAACAATGATTTTAATAGTGTTCGGCCGGGAAGCAAGGGTTTTTTGACATTACTATGGCGAACCACGCTGTTCAATTGGCTTCCTGTTAACCCATTTGTTGCTGAAAAATAAAGCCCGTGTTTACTATTTATAAACTAGCTTATGCCCGCGATTTCGTCCGCGTAGGTTTTGATTAAGTATTGGTTTTCCTATTCGGGATGAGAAGAAGCCCGTTTTAATCCAGGACATAAACTATCGCCATTTCAGATTTCACCTCAATCCCTGCAGCCGTTGCAGCTTGAAACTAACACACACACTTTCGCATTTGTAATATTAGTAGGAATTTTTAGCGAAGTTTAGAACAATGAAACGTTATTTCACCAAGAAGTCGGCGGGCGGGCGGCTTGCTAGTCTGCAATAAATCTCAGTACATCTGATAATAATTTAATTTATATTTCCAGGATGGAAGCCCCGCGCCCCTGAGGATAGCATGTAAGCTTTATAATGTAATTGAGTTGATTATTGTTTCGTTTTTAAACACTTTCGATTGTTGCAAATACATTTTATATTGTACTTTAAATTAGGGTCGACTTTTATTTCATATCCACAATAAACCCTGCTTTAAATCAAAATAAAGTGCAAAAATAAGGGCTCTTTTGGTGAAATTGACAACACTATCCCGAAAACGGCTGCTCTCTGCTGGTTGCCAATTTACGAAACGAACTTTCTATTCCACCGTCTTCCGCAGTCAAATCATAAAGAAAAAATATGGATCCAATAAGAATGCTTCAATAATTCTTCAACACCATTTTATTTAATACTAGATCGCAGACATTCCAAATTTACATACAAAATGTAGTGAAGATGAATGCATTGTTATTGCACAAGTGAACGAAACAGAATGTCAATGAGATCACATGCACCTCAGAGCCACAATTTTAGACAAAAGCAGTGGGCCATTTACACAAAATACAATCAGAATCGCAGGCACACGTACAAGCCGTAAGTTTCTAAGCTGGTGCAATCTCGAACTACCCAAGAAACTTACGGCACGTATGTGCGAGTGCTTCGTTCCAAACCGGCTGGCCAACCAACAACATCCACGAATTGCGCCTTAACGGAATACAATTGAATAAGGATACTACTATCATTAGTTTTTTATATTAGCTTCAAATAAATTGATATAAAAATAGCTTACATCTAAAAGCGCACTATTTACTTCTACGAATACGATTAAAATTATTCTGATATAAAGTAACAAATCTATCCAAGTCTTATTTATAAGGCCAGAGCCTTAGGTAAGCGTAATCTTCCACTAACTACGATCAATATTCTAAACATGAAATACCCGCCTAGTGTTCATATCATACTTCAATTACATATTATATAATACATTCATTCAGAAGTTTTTCAAAACGTTTGTGAAGAGATAATTATAGAATTCAGTAAAAAAAAAATTCAACAGAATCATTATGTATGTTTTGTAACGTAGGACTTTCTACGTTGGTTATTATTTTATTAAAAATAAGCTCAAGTTTGCACTCGATTGGTGGCAACTCGCTCTAGAGATGGTGAAAATCGTTAAATTTAAAAATACCAAATTCATCATTAATTCTACACGATGCTCAAATAAAAGATAAAGATAAAGAGACATTGTCAATATAAATAGACGAGTTGTCACCACTCGGCCTCCATTTTCCAAACGTCTCACAGAGAACAGATCAGTACAATTTTCTAGATCACTTTGCCCAGTATTTAGGTCTCGATTGGCGATAACTTAAATTATTAAAAGTATGAATACAATTATTAGTCGCTTTGATATTTTTATATTAATTTGAGTATCATCCCATGTGTTATCAATCAATATATCGCCAATCGGTTAGCTTAGCAGTCTTTGGTTAAAAATAATGACATGGGCATCTTATTTGGCACTAACCAATATAATAATAGGCTAGCCGCAGACATACATATCATAACTTGAGACACAAAAACCACTGAACGTCAATAAATGCTAGTCTGCAAGTTAAGCGCTCGTGCAATGACTAGCTGTAATAGTCAATATTACGCTACATTATTGTTTAATATTGTATGTCCGCGGCAGGCTTTAAATTTTTGTTTGTGGACAAAGTCGCACGTCAGTCGTGAACACTCACTTTGTTCATCAAGAAATAAATAAGAGAAAGAATCATACTATTTACACAAAAAAAAACCAATCGCCCGATTACAGACTAATGAAAATGCTTACGTATCCAATTTGATTTGAACAAAAGTGATTTATGAATAAACAAAAACTTTTGATGGCTTACAATTCTGAATTACAACAAAAAAATATTCGATACCTTTATGATTAGGAGCCTAACGAGTTTTAAGTAGAAAATATGATTGAAAATGATTGGTTCAATGCATTTTTATATACACTTATAAAATAACACGGCATAAGTAAAGAAACACAAATTCTCACAAGTTGATAAGGAAGTAAATTCTAAAGATGTTAGTGAATATTTGTGACGTTTTATAATGAAATACCTTTCGGTGAATGATGCTTCCTCCACCCATCCACATAACTGTTATTAAACGTCGCGGAAAGAAAGAAAGAAAATGTCTATAATTCGAAGCGTTTGAAAATTACAGGACCCTACATTTATTATTCCAAACTTAGAAAATAGTGATAGAGTGACATGTAGGTTGTACAAATTCATGCCCAAACTCCCGCGGCGTGACAAAGGATTGCGGGACGAGGCAGGCGGGCGTCAGCGGGGCGACACGGGGCAGCGGGGAGGGGAGTCGGGGAGCCTGCCCGCGTCTCACCCCGCGAGACGGTCACGCATGAACTTGTTACACTCAATTTGGACTCGACTCCCTATTACACAAAACTTTACAAGTGCACAAGTCTTGTCAATTGTCAATGAAAAACCGTTCCATTGAGTCATACTAACACTTGTTTATATTTGTAGTATAGGGGACGGTTCTTGGGAAAGAGACGACCCTATGAAAAGTAACAGCGCGGTATCACATCATCTTTCTTATTTTGATATTTTGTCAGTATTTCCTAAGTAAGAGTACCAACATCAGCCGTAAGGTATTTCGGTGTCACTTGTATACATTGCTATGTCTTGGAATGTTTAAATATTCAATCGAGGTTATGTCACCGCCAGAGGCAGTCGTATTATTGTAAACATAGATCTATTTATATTTATCGTATTAGGAACAATCTTAGTTGATTTGTTTAACCTAAACCTATTCAAAGGTAAGTTCTCGTTACATATCATTGCTTATTGATAAAACTACAGCTTAAAATGAAACACTATTAAACTTTAATAGGAAAGGTTATGATTTCAAGAATAGTATTACTTTGAATTGTCTCGATTATTGTTTAATGTGTTGTTAAATTGTAATTTAAAAGCCTTGACAACTGAAACATAAGAGCCTTAAATTTTTTGGTTTTTTCATTCGGTTTCTGTACTTTTGATCCTGTTCATATATTCACCAGTGCTAATCATTTGAAGTATTAGTGCCACGCATCACACGGCTTGTTAGTTGGCGTAGCGATGATCAGTTCGCATCAAAGGCTTTGAAAAAAACTTTGAAGCCAGTTAAAGAAGAATATGGTATCGTTAAAAATGTACAAAAACACGTTCGCACTCCAGCTCAGCTTAGGTTAGTAACGGATATATTTTTGACACCATCCATATAAACTGGGCTATAACAATAGTATCCGAGAATACGCCTTGTTAGTAAGCTTTAACACTCTTAGTATGTGTCAGTAGCAGACATGCAGAACGCATTAGTCTCAGAAGACTAGCGAAGTGAATATTATAAGTACCAAATGTACGGAAAAGGTTAAGAGTTTCGAAAATATATCCAAACGACTCTTCTGTTAGACGGATAGGAAGTTATCAAATTTTGTTTCAGTTATCAAAGATTGGTCTGTGCTTCAGTTAACACTTTCGTTGGTACCTTCCTTGTCGAGTCAGAGCAAACGTTTGGCTTTTAAGACGCAGGCAGCAGTTTCTATTAGTAAAAATACTAAGGAGGAAATCACTTTGCCTAGGTCCAAGACAAACTCCAAGTAATTCCAAGTACAATGAAGTTAGCACTTCTTGCGTCTTTTTTTCACAAGATTGCATTTTAGTTTCATCAAACGTACATAATATATTTACAAGTGTTTCGCAAAATTTCATTGCATATACAACGAACATGGACTATTTATTTCAAAATGTTTTATAGCCATCATTACTAGCAAGCATACATTCAATAGCAAAAACGTGGTAGAGAACAGGCAAAAAAATCCACTTCTATAATGTCAAGAAATTAAAACTTAATCTTGAGCTATATGCCCGTCCCGGGACACGAGATTATAGTTTTTAATGAATTGACATTTGCTGCTACTTAAAATTTTCTAATCTGACACTGGCATAATTGTCCCACTGTACAGTAGCCATATAATAAAGAATTTCACATGAACTTAAAACGATCATCTCAATCAGGAGTTACACGACCAAGTCTAGGAGGTCCCTTATCCGCTACCATATTTTTTACCTTGGATGTACCTTGTACCTTACTCGGTAAAGTTTCATTTAGATGTGTCAAGCTCATATCTTAAATAAAAAATTACCCGAAACCTTACCCAATTTATTTACTAAGCTCAAATTTCGAACAAACTTATAAGATACGAGCTTGAACACAAGAGTTCGTTTCCACGCGAGCAGAGAGGTTGAAACAACCAATAAAGTTGTTCGAAATGGATTGGTCTTCATCCTGATTGGTCGTTTGCTCCTCTCCGTCCGCTTGGCAAAGGCAATATGTCAGAAACAATTGTTTGTCACAACCCTAAACGGTATCTTCTCTCTCCGGTTTATAAAAAAAAATGTCGATACGACATAAATATCTGCATGCAAAAAATAATTAAAAAAAAAACAATTACCAGTCACAAAAGTTATGCTCATACCTACATTTAGGTATTTAAAAAAATGTTTCAGAATCTATAAACAGGTCTAAAATTCGCCTAAACAACCAACCAACGCCGTAACAAAATTTCAACAATTACACATAAAAAAACTCACTCGTGTGCGTAGCTCAGTCTTACTATTCGGCTGTTAAACATTACCTCTATTTTTTTAGATCAACGCCTAAAAATTGTCAGATCATATACATTACAGCCGTAAAATGTCTTTGTCAATTTAATTTCTCACCGGTCAAAACCAAAGGTTACATATGATGATCACAAGCGGCTGATGAATGATCATACGATGGTAACTGATCCCAGCTGTCGATGAATGCCCACAATACCAAAGGTAGCGGTAAGCGCTAAGGAATGAGTTGGAAAATTAAGTCAAAATGATTTAGCACTTGCAAATAAGGTAAGGGGATCTCACTGACAGAACAAAACGATGACATCTCCACAAGAAACACTAATATGATCCAAGTTAAGCTATGTAAAATTCGAGCAGCAAGACATTTTATGGCTGTATCTTTGTCCCTTTCATTACGCATAAAGCCGCGAAAGTGGCGGCGCGGTGCGGTGCGTTCTCATACTAAAAAGCGAGTCCAGAGTAAACGCACTGTACCGCGCCGCCTTCGCTCTCAGTGAGTTTGCTGCCTTAAGATTAAATCACACTCGATTTGCGAACGGTTTTAGCAATTGTCGCACTGCCAACGATGAGCGACTAGATCCATCAACTATTACAACTGTCTATATCTACGCCGAAGTTCTCGCCGGCAGTGTGAACAGCCAGCGATCAACTATTACTATATTGTGTCTCCTTTGTTGACACGGGATCTATATCTTTTGTTCGTTTCTTGAGCGAGAAAATAGCTAATCTCTCTTGCCAGCGGTGGGACAAGTGCCTACTCAAACAGGCAAACCATTTTACAAATAGGCAGTGTAATATAACCTTGTTCAAAGTCGACTAGCTAAGCACACTCGTGACTACTCCCTACTCCTCCCGGGCGGTGAGTTCTGTCCGCGTGGAGGGCGTCTTGGTGGGCGTGGCGGGGCTCTTCTGGTCGGACTGCGGCGGCGTCAGGGGGAAGACGCAGCTCGAAGCGGTCGGCGTGGGCTCCGGGAGTAACGCGAGGACTTTATCCTGCAAGACAGAGGGGTCATATTGTTACTTTACTGTACCAAGTAACTAGAGCTATGCGCCTTTTTTCGACACGATGGCACGTTAGCCAAGTTGGTAATTAATTATTAATTACCGGTAAGGGCAGATATTCGTGTGATGACTTGACGAACGTGAGTTTTCGTTTCTGAGTCTTGAATGTTTTCTATGTATTAATTAAAGTATTTATTTACTTTTGAAAATTTAGTGTTCAGAAAAACATGACGTTCTAGGGTCTATATTGTCTGCTATAATGATTTTACTTATACTTTCAGATTTTTTATCGATCAGACCTAACGTTAATTAGTCTCATCTACACATAAGATGTGTGAGAAAAAATATGACTCCAAATAATCATGTCAATAGAATAATTATGAGCAATAAAAACATGAGAAATAACGCTCCTGATTTTTCATTTTGGGACAAATGAAATTGTTGGGAAACAAAACATCTCAGTTGTGATAGGATACTCTCGTTAAAATATTGGAAGATCAAT
Source organism: Acleris emargana (assembly GCA_927399475.2). Classification (NCBI taxonomy): domain Eukaryota; kingdom Metazoa; phylum Arthropoda; class Insecta; order Lepidoptera; family Tortricidae; genus Acleris; species Acleris emargana. The sequence continues at coordinate 18,836,556 of OV656848.1, read as the reverse complement.
ATTAACGCAACTCTACAAGGTAATCTCGGTCAATATTCTTTTGAAATTAACTGTACTGATTGATAGGTTGCTAAAAAAAGAGATCACGACGCCATTAGGATGGGCTGGCCTTGAAGTTCTGTCACACTTATACGTATGAAATTATTAGCCCTATATGAGCCTCTAAGCTGACCATTTTATGACTAGCGATTGTTTTAAAGTCATTAAAAGCTCGTTTATAATAAGAACAATAAACGTAAGTAGATGTTAGTTTTTTGTAAGACTTGCCGTAATAAGGGCAAGCACCGGTAGAGACAGGTGACATGAATATACGTAATGAACTGATGAAGTATTTGATTGAATTTATCTGTTTTTTGTTTGTTCATTCGTTTTTTGCCTACTTAGAACATACATATAAATTTGTCTAAAGAGTTAGCAATAAATAAGGTGTGCTTCCAATTCCAACCCAATTTTTACCTAATTTGAATAGTAGTTACATCTTTAAACTGCTTTATAATCTTTATTTTAAGCTTGTGGAAAAGTATGCAACGGCATACTTTAAGTGTGCTTAATACAAGGGCAAAAATATATACAATACATTCCAAAGACGTCCAAAATATCTATACACCTTTATGCTGCTGGCAATAATGTCCATGTATACATATATGGCTGTATAGATATTAATAAATAAATAAAATAAATAAATATCAGGGGACAATGTCACACCAATTGACCTAGTCCCAAACTAAGCTCTAGGCTTGTAGTATGGGTACTAGACAACGATATAAATACTTATATAGAGAAATATAAACTTAAATACATAGAAAACATCCATGACTCAGGAACAAATATTCGCTCATCACACAAATATCTGCCCTTGAATGTACCTGTGTCTGTTATTAAAACAGTTCAAGTTAAGCTTCTTGTCCTAAATAAGCTTTTACTTATATTAAGAGACTTCACTATGTGATACCTGCGAAAGTTTTCCCTAAAGATCGCCAACAAGATTGGCCCTGTGCCACTCATATTTTGCTGTTTCTTGCGACCTATTGGATCAACGGTCTACCGGTCAACATGGCGTTTTTCGGTAGGAGGTCACCACTCTAGAATCTTTCCGCCCTATTGGATTAAACCCGCGATTCTAAAATAACTTAATAATAACTTAGGGCCACTTGCAGCAAAAATTTAAATCGAGATTAAGCTTAAATCTATATTTATGACTGACAGTTCCATACATTTTGACATAGCTAAACTGAACTTTAGCATTAATCTCGATTTAAATTTTTGCTGCAAGTGGCCCTTAGTCATAAAAAAATATTTAAACCTTGTATATGGTCTAGGGGACACGGTTTCTGTAGGAGAATGTATAGAAACTTTTTATTTGTGTTGTCTTGCACCGTCATAGGTAAGTATAACTTGTATAATTTCTATATTATTTTCATTAATATTACCTACTTATTAGTTCTTGTGAAAATTCTGAGTTTTGACACATTTTCCTGTTCAACTACAAATGAATATATTTATTTTTTGTTTTATATGAGATTCATTGTTTTGTAGAATGCTAGATTGTATAATATCACAAGCAATATTTAAAAAACGACTGACTGTTGAGTTTCTTACGGCGTTTCTCCTCAGACATGGTCTCTTGCGGAGCGCTGGTAGACTTTTGACGTGTTTAAGTGCCCGTGCAAAAAAAAAATTCAGTAAGTAGGCCTACTTACTGAATTTTTTTTTTTATCTTTTGATACTCAGTGTCGTAAGCAAGGCTTGTAGGACCGAATGTCATGAAATCTAAATAATACGATACAGTAGTGAAAGAAAAGGGCCTCCCGGAAAGGAAAGGATGAGTCTTGGTGATACTCACAAACATGTCGAGCGTGACGTTGTGCGACTGGATGCGGTGGCTCTCGTCCACGTTGAGCCCGGGGCAGATGAGGTCGAGGCCGGCGGCGCGCTGCAGGAACTCGCCGTCGCCGCCGCGCACGGCCGCCACGCCGCCCTCGGCGCGCAGCACGGCCGCGGCCGGCGCCAGCCAGCGGTAGCTCGCTTCCAGCGCCTCCCAGCTGTACCCTGCGGAAGGCCGGGCTTAACTCATGCCGGGGAAGCACGCCCCAGGTCTCCCTGACTTGTATTTCTAACGGGTTTATTCTGCCCCAATTTTTTTTAGTCATTGCGTCACGGTCATAATTATTGCAAGTCATGGCGTATTTTTTAAGATACTGTTACTTTTTCAGGATTTTTATAAGCCTATTTACCTAGGGCGACATATAATGGACCCACAAGTACAACTAGAAGATACAACTCCTCACTGCCCAAAGCATTTGGAAATTCCTGGACGCAACGGGCCTTTGCGGTGAGCTCTAAAACAAAGGGCTGCTACAAAATATCAGCAATGGTCTGCTCACAAGGCCCACCTCAAAACCCCCCCCCCCCCCCAATAATAATAAGCCTATTTAAGAAATTCGGAGTTTACAGCCTTAGCGATACGAAAATGATGAACAAAGGCATTATGACCATAAAAAGAATGGGATACAACAGGCCCCATTTCCAAAGGTACCGTTTAATTTGCATCCGAAAACCAAGAAAGAACTTACAATGAACTAAGAGCTTGATAACATTTGCTTTAACCAAATCCGGCACTGATTAAAGCAGTATTAAAACAATTATGATGCATGAGAACGATTAAAATTTACAAGGATCATATCCACAAAATTGTAAGGTCCATTTGTTCTCTTATCTTATAAATATTAACAAACAGTAGTTTTAAACAAGTTCACTCTGGTTGAACTTAAAATGCCAAAATTTGTGGTAGTAATTGAAATTACTGATACTTTATGAACTGTTAAATAGAAGAAATTGGGCCAAGAAGACATATATCCTGAAGGAGTAAGAACAAATTGACCGTGACTCGTTGGTCACTCGGATCACCCTTTCTATCTAGTCCGAAATGATAGAGACGCACTGAACGACTCGTGCTAGCCGTACTGAATGGTACCAGACAACTAAAAATATTATTTTATATAGATATTTCAACATATGATAAGCAAAAAGTAGTCTAAACAAATTGATTATAATGACGTAATTATTTGATAAACGTTCTACTCCCTCTGGCTGTGGTTTTGCTACATCCTGAATATATAAAACAAACCAACATACAAGATAAAGTTTTTTACATTAATTCTGAGCAATGAGAAACTAGAACAAGCTATTACTATAATAAGGTAATTTAAGGAATCTAAAAACTAACACAAAGCAGGATGGAATATTTAAATCAGCTCAATAACGGATAACGCGTTTAGTTGCGTTTATCGCGTGACAAACTATGGTTAAAGCATCCGTCACTCTTGTACAGTCTGTGAGCACTTAGAAGAGGCTTCGGTTTAGTACTTCTCTCTCACTCGCTCTCATACGATCTTATTAAGAGCGAGTGAGTATACAGTCTGTGAGCACTTAGAAGAGGCTTCGGTTTAGTACTTCTCTCTCACTCGCTCTCATACGATCTTATTAAGAGCGAGTGAGTATACAGTCTGTGAGCACTTAGAAGAGGCTTCGGTTTAGTACTTCTCTCTCACTCGCTCTCATACGATCTTATTAAGAGCGAGTGAGTATACAGTCTGTGAGCACTTAGAAGAGGCTTCGGTTTAGTACTTCTCTCTCACTCGCTCTCATACGATCTTATTAAGAGCGAGTGAAAAAACCAAAGACATATACAAGTCTGTGAGCACTTAGAAGAGGCTTCGGTTTAGTACTTCTCTCTCACTCGCTCTCATACGATCTTATTAAGAGCGAGTGAGAGAGAAGTACTAAACCGAAGCCTCTTCTAAGTGCTCACAGACTGTACTTACATACGTGTCAAAAAATCACCGATGTTTTATCTACATTTTGTCACGCGATTAACGCAGCCGTATTAGAGCCTTTAGGTTATTTTAAGTTCTAAACCTTTTACTTTAAAGTGTAGTCTCAAATCTGTGTTAAAAAAGTTACGGCCACCCACACCAAGACAGTGGGAGAGTTCAGACATAACCACATATTTTAATGACATTCTAGTTCAACCATTGAAATTTCTCATAAAAATTTAAAGTTCCCGACAAAAAATCGAACCGCTGATTGCTATTACTTCTTAGTTCCATAAACTTCTGCAAATTCTGTATTCAACTTGACCACTTACCAGATACCCTAAGAGCGAGCTCCTTGTCAAACGCGTGCGCCATCGCCGCAGCAGCCACGGAGCTGTACGCGAACTGGTTCACTTCCACATGCAACACCGCCAAGTCTATCAGCTGTCCGCACACCACAAACTCCAGCGAGGAGTACTGGGGGAACACAAACGTGTACCCCCGCAGAGCGTTCGCGCCTACGTCACTTTCACTGATCAGTCTGCGCTTGGCACTGCGCGCTTCGCTGGCCAACTGCATGTACACGTTGAGCCAGCTGTTGATGGTGATGGGGGTGATGTTCCACGAGAGGATCTTGAGGATCAGGAGCTCCTCCAGGAGGATCTCGTCGGTGGTGCACGCGCCGTCGGTCACGTAGGCGAACTCGCCGATTTTCGGCGGGTACACTTCTTCGACTTTAGCGGCGATGAATAGACATGTTATACCTGGAAATTTAGGTTTTTTTAATGAAGATTTGTATCAATCAATAACGACATTTTTAACCACTGGCGGTGTTTTAGTGGCTTCTTACGGATGCACCGATTCGAAAGAAAGCTAATTTAATTGGGATGGTTCCTAGCTCTTATTGAAAATCCATTGGGCTGTCTTCAGGGTTGGCAACGCTTATTCAGTCTTAGGATGGCAATTTTAAATTGTCTTGAGAATTCAATTGTCTATGGGTACAGATCCTACTTACCATCAGGTGAACTGTGCCTACTCTGTGTAAAAAAAAAACCTTTTTGTACTATAAACATCTTAACCTTATTGTTCAAAATGTGTTTACAGAATTATCAAGAAATAAATTAGAGTTGTTGGTAATTCTGTAGCTCTGCCTACCCCACTCTCTGGGCTGGGAATGAAGGCGTGAAGGTATGTATTTATAGTATGAACTCACCGACGAGCTGCAGTCGCCCCTTCTGCACGTCGTCTGTGTTGGAGAGATAGCGGTCTACGTAGTCCACGGTCAGGTGGAAGGTCTCTCGGTGCAGCTTGTATACTTCGCACACCTGCACGAGAATGTGGTTAGTTCTGTTTGTCGATGAGATGGACAAACTATCTGACACCAGGTCAAATATTTCACATCTATAGTCTGTGCCAATTGATATTGGCAAACATGTAAACACAACCAAATGAACCAATTTACCATTTTTACTTGTTATCACGTGCCTTAAAAGATCAAGTGAGGTCTTTGCAATGATTTATACACTTGATCTTTACTTTAACTATTTATTATACTTTATTTTAAATAAAAACACGATTGATGAATATTTGAGGTTGTGTCAAACAGTACTAATTTGTTTACATCTTTGGCAATTTCAATTGGCATAGATTTTAGCGACGGCTTGTATCAACCAGCTCGCCAGCGCCTCCAGCATCAGACAGCGCGACTAGTGTTCTACATAGCTGTACACTTTGTAAGACTTGGTTAAAAATACGTACTCAAATTATAAATGTGATTAGTAACTTTGTCTATTTGTTACGGTTTTACTGCTAAACCGCTCTTGATGAATTTTTCTATTTGGACCTTATTACAATGCAATAAGGGGAAAAGTGGATATCCTTGTAGTCGACTGGACCCCGAGGAAGGAAATCGGGTACTTATATCGCGGGTAACGGTAACCGATAGTATTTGTATGATTTTCCTTAAAAAACGTCTATGCTTATTTACTTAATGAGTTTCTGAGGCCCTACTTTACGTTAGGTTAGCCTCATCCTTTTCCCTCGGTTTATTCACAAGTGTTGATTGATGATTGAAAGAGATGGGGAATCCGCAGTTTTGAATTAAGAGATTCTTATTAACAATGCTGCCCTATTCTACAAAACTACATGTGTAGATGGATAACGCGGCGGGTTTATTATACAGGGTGTTTGGTAGCTAGGTGCAAAGCTTTAAGGGGGTGATAGAGCAGCTCATAAGCTATCGATTTAACCCCCATGTATGTTCAGCACTTGTTATTAGTTACCGAGATATTGATCATTTTAATCGGTTTTTTTGTCATTTTTCCTTATGTCCGTGTTACGAAAAACCCCTAAATTCATGTATTAATAATAAATATCACTACATAGTATAAAACAAAGTCGCTTGCGCTGTCTGTCCCTATGTATGCTTAAATCTTTAAAACTACGCAACGGATTTTGATGCGGTTTTTTTTAATAGATAGAGTGATTCTTAAGGAAGGTTTATATGTATAATACATTCCACGCGGGCGAAGCCGCGGGCGGGTCGCTAGTATAGGATAAATGATAATTCATTAGATGCGTCTTGATGGCACGAGTGTCACTGGGTACATAAAATTAATATCTTCCATCTATAATTAGTCAAGTATAAAAATATGGGAGAACGCAACATCTCAAAAATATGTTTCAAATACCCCATTGCACCTAATTCCAGTGTAGTAAGAACTTCGTAACATATTTATATAGCCGCGTATCCACTAGAGGCAGCCTCGGGTCGAGCAGCCTCGACTTGAAGCAAACTGCCTCAGTTTGAGGCTGCTCGCAGTGAGGCAAAGCCCGAGGCACGTTGTGGATCAGCTCGAGGCGAATCGCCTCAGCTTGATCCGCAGTGCAACCTGCGCAGAGTGCGCAACGTGTGTGCAGTTTACAGCCAAAACGCGATGGCACTAGACGCGCGTCGAGTAGCTGCTGCTTTGATTGCAATTGCAATTATTAAAAAGAAGAGGAAACAAGGTTACAGACTTATCAACAAGTCTTTGGAGTTGTTGGTAATTCTGTAGCTCTGCCTACCCCACTCTGGGAATGACGGCGTGAAGGTATGTATGTAAGAGGAAACAACAAAGAGCTATTCAAAAGAGGAAGCACCAATGGTGGATTAAAGAATTATACCGGAACAGAACACGACACGGGTGTGAGCACTTGCTCAAGGACATATAATTTTATTAATTGAATTGAAGTTTCGTTATCCATTGCGACCTGAGGCGACGCGTCCCGTCTGCACTAACGCACGGCTCAGACTGAGGCTCCTTTGAGCACGGCAAAAAAACCGACAAACCATGGCTCGGCTCGCGGCGACAAATTTGCCTCGCGTCGCGGCGGGCCTCAGGTTGAGGCAGCGTCTCCACTTGCGCATCCTCGGGGCGAGGCAGCCGCTCGACCCGAGGCTGCCTCAAATGGATACGCACCTTATGAGGATTATTTTGATAGGTACACATTTTTGCACTTGACTGTATGTGTTTTAATGGTTTTAGGGTTCCGTACACAAAATAAAAAATGGAACCCTTAAAGGACCACTCGTGCGTCTGTCTGCCAGTCCGTCTGTGTGTCACAGCCAATTTACTCCGAAACTACTGGAACAAATCAGGTGAAATTTGATAGGATGTGTTATCCTATAACCCAAACACAATGTGCAAACTAATGGGAAACTACGGAACCCTCTCCGCGCGAGTTCAACTCGCACTTGACCGGTTGATGTGTAATTTAGGAGTTCCTATGGCCACCCTGAGTCTCCATCATCAGACCAGCTCGGTGGTACTATGTTATTGTAATGTCATCAGAACAAAAGGTGTATGCAAATTTTCATCTTCATCGGAAACCGGAAAGTGGGTCAAATTTAACTAGCAAGATTTGACCCGTACACACAAGTGCAAGTTAAACAAAAGCTTCTAAAATAAAAATAATGGTACGATACGCTTCGCGCACGAAGTATTGACCGGTATTTTATAATCACTTGGCATCCTGATACAACCCTTTCGCGCGTTGTTGTTGAATTGAAAACATCCGGAAACTCGATTTAATTTGTTTAAAAGTGACTGTTATAGCGGTACTCGTAAAGCACCGAGGCCCGAGCGGGGGCGGGGGCAAAAACTAGTCTCTGCTAAACAATAACGCTTTAAAGGTCGTTTTTTGTGTGGTGTGACTCACTGAGGTCTGTAGAAGGTAATAGTAGATGGGAACCTATCTATCAGCTGATTAAATCACGGCTTGTCAACATTTTACATAACTTCCGAAGGCGGGTAATGATATTAACCTGAGGTTCCTTGTCCTAAAAATAGTACCTAATACAGCCATTGAAATAAAGATCTAGTGCAAAGGAAATAAAGTAGTTTTTTTTTGCTTTTATGACAAATTGTCAAATTAGGAAATTGACTTTAATTTATTCACAATAGATTCATATTCCTTTGACGAATTTCGTTGTATGGTGGGCCTTAGAGGTTAACCAGAGGTTCTATTCCCTTAAAAACGGCTCTCTGTCGAACGTAACGTAGTGTAAGAATGCACGCCCTTACGCACGAATATTCCCAGCTGTTCGAATTCTTTAACTGGCCTCGACTCAACTGTGTTAGGTTAATATCTACTTATGTACTATCAGCCCATTGGAAACCTGACCCACCATAGAACGGTGTCACAGTGACATTATAAAACAATTTGTTTGACACTTCTTATGACTTGAATCGTAACGTCACTGTGACAGAGTTCTATGGTGGGTCAGGGTTCCAATGGGCTGATAGTACTTACATTAATAAAAACTAAACCACGGTAGAGTCAAATTAAAGAGTGCGAACAGCTCCACAGTGTTTTTATTCCCAGTTATCCAGAATGTAGACAACTGGGTTTTTTCCACAGTTGTCCAGTGTGTACAAAGGGGTGGACAACTGGGAATACCCCCTAATAAGTGTATTTTTAAATTTTCGCTCTGAAAAGCTAACTTCAGCTCACGGGTTAATATTTGACGAGTGCAGTTCATGAATGAGTTGTTTAAAAGAATCACCTACTGAACGGAAACAACCTGGGCGTTAGAGCTAGAGTCGCGCATGACCGTTTTTGTTCTGGAATATATTTTGGAAAATTCTATTGTTGTAGAGGGAAAAGAACCATAAGCGAGCTTTACGCGTGGTTATGTGTAAGTTTGTGAGGATTTTAGGATGTCTTTCAATCACTTATAACCAGAGATCGGACAAATGGGTGTCATTACTCGCAATAATGTGGACATGACTCAAAAGATTTTAATTAAATTACATTATTTGATTTCTTACCTGAAACCTAATCTTGATTCTTTTGCAAGACAGTAATAAATAAAGAATACAAAGACGTGAGGAGTGGCCATTTATATTAATCTACTTAAGTTTGCTCCATTAACATCCGTGGATTGCGAAAGAAGCTTTTCACCTCGTAAGTTTATTTTAACCGTGAAAAGGAATAAACTAGCCACGGATTTTTTTTGAAAATTACTGTTGATTTGCAAGTTTGTATTATTTATTTATTACTGTCTTTCAAAGGATCAACATTTTTTTTTAGGGTAAGTAATCAATTAATGTAATTTAATTTGTTTAATTAAAATCTTCGGAGTCATGTCCACATTATTGAGAGTAATGACACCCATATTCCGATCTCTGGTTATAACTCATAAACGAAATGAAATTTGACAACAGGTAGGAGTATTAATTTCGTTTGTGTTTTTACTTACCGTAGGAATACAGTTGAACAAGTTCCATACGGACAAAGCCGCGGGCAAACGCTTATAGTATCCAAAAGACATCCGACAAAATTTAAAGATGGGCATTGCGAAAAGTTTTATCCTTGTCTATAAAAAAGAACAAAGGTTACGTAGAGGTCGGAATCGCGACCGAGAGCACGCAATGCTCCGAACAGGCGATATGACGTCACGACATGCTGACGAAGTAAAAATACTATCGCGTATCACTTCCTCAAAATAAAACGAAATCTAGAAAAAACGTCACTTCTTATGCTAATTTAATCGGGTTGCATCTTAGCTAGATTTGACGAAAATTGGTTAGGCTCTCGGTCTCTCTCGGCCTGTGTAGCCGTGGGCGCAAATTAACCTAGGCCCAAACTAAGCTCTAGGCTTGTACTATATGGGTACTAGACAACCTTACTTATATAGATAAACTAGCTGACCCGGCAAACGTTTTGCCATGTATATTATTAATAAAGGACCACCCCTTTAGGGGGATGAAAAAGAGATGTTGTCCGATTCGCAGACCTAACCGATATGCAAACAAAATTTCACGAAAATCAGTCAAGCCATTTCGGAGGAGTTTAATTACTAACACCGTGACCCGAGAATTTTATATATTAAAGATACATACTTAAATACATAGAAAACACTCAAGACTCAGGAACAAATACTCGCGCTCATCACACAAATATCTGCCAGTACCGGGGAATCGAACGCGGGACCGCTAGCATCGTAGGCAGGGTCACTACCGACTAGGCTACCGCGTCGTATAAGAAGAATTAATTATAATAACGGTTCTACATTTCAGGGATCCAAGAATTAAAAACTTTTAATTTGATACCAAACTCGCTTAGTATTATGCATGTCTACCTATGCGCCATGTTAGGTTATACTTAAATATGACGTCACACGCCTTGGGGTCATCCATAAAGTACATCACACGTAAAGGGGGGGGGGGGAGGGGGTCGACAAAGTGTGACATGGTGTGACAACGGGTGGGAGGGGTCCTAAGTTTCGTGACATCACATTTCAAAATCTAATATATCTAGAGGTATTCATTTGAAATAAGTACGAGGGTTGTCTGAAAAGTTTCTGGCCTAACATGGAAAAAGGTGTTTTTTCGGTCCGATTCTTTTCTACTTTTCGACATAGTCTCCTTGTAAGATTATACACTTCTCCTAGCGATGCTCCCATGTCTTCAACCCTTCGAGGTAGTAGTTGACGTCTTGCTCTGCAAAATAGGCGTCCACGGTGGTTATGACCTCTTCGTTACTTAAAAATCTCTGTCCACCGAGCCAAGTTTTCAGTCTGGGAAACAGGAAGAAGTCGCTAGGAGCAAGATCTGGAGAATACGATGAATGTTCAGTCAGTTCGAATCGCAGCTCCTCAATTTTTGCCATCGCAATCTTTGACTTGTGGGATAGTGCGTTATCTTGATGAAATAACAATTTCGTTTTTTGCAAATGCGGCCGTTTTTTCCAAATTTCTACCTTCAGCTTGTCAAGTAGCGATGAATAATAAGCCCCCGTTATAGTTTTTCCTTTTTCTAGATAGTCAACGAATATAACTCCGCAACTATCCCAGAAAACGGTGGCCATCACCTTTCCGGCCGAAGAAACCGTCTTCGCCTTCTTTGGAGCAGGCTCATTCTTCGCAGTCCACTGTTTAGATTGTGATTTTGTCTCTGGCGTGAAGTGATGGATCCACGTTTCATCAACGGTTATCAACCGACGCAAAAAATCCGACGTATTTTGCTTAAATCGCTTCAAAAGGACTTCGGAAATGTTCATTCGAACTTGTTTTTGGTCCGAATTTAACAGACGCGGCACCCAACGTGCAGCTAGCTTTCGCATGTTCAAATCTTCAACTAATATATGACAAACTCTTTTTTTAGATATGCTTACAGCTTCTGCAATCTCCCTAACCTTGATTCGACGGTCGTCGAGCACCAATCGGTGTATTTTTTGCACAATATCCTGGTTGGTCGCAGTTTTTGGCCTTCCTACGCGTTCATCATCGTATAAGCTGGTACCACCGCGTTTAAATTCTGCTACCCAAAATTTTACGGTAGAAAATGATGGAGCAGACTCGCCGTAAACAGAATCCATCTCATTTTTGATTTGGGTTGGCGTATTTTTTTTTTAAATGTAATAACTTAATCACAGCTCGACACTCAATTTTATCCATTTTTCAAAGAACACAGGCACTGGTTTGCAAAATCAGACGTTAAGGAAAAACTAGCCGTCAAAAATGGCGGCAATTTTGACATATAACTCCTGAAAAAACTCTAATTATAATGCCAAAGAGGTTTTAAAAAAAAAGTTTTTATTTCATAGTGTGGCCAGAAACTTTTCAGACGACCCTCGTACTACAACTACAAAAAAGTACTTAATTTAAATGGAAATAAAACTAATTTCGGAACTGCTGTTTTAATTTAATAATTTTTCGATGTGAAATTTGCCAAACATGTGATGTCACACTAGGGAGGGGGGGGTCTCATAAATGTGACCACCTGTGACAAGGACGGGGAGGGGCTCAAAAAATCATGAAATTCGTGTGACGTACTTTATGGATGACCCCTTACCTATGACACGCAAAACACTTAGGGCAAAGCTACTGATACCTCATTTAAAAAAAAACGGGTTAAGTGCGAGTCGCGCACGAATGGTTCCGTACCATTATCTATAAAAAAAACACGTTTGTTGTATGGGAGTCCCCCTTAAATATTTATTTTAGTCTGTTTTTAGTATTTGTTGTTATAGCGGCAGCAAAAATACAGCCTGGTGACGGACAGACAGACGGACAGACGGCCAGCGGAGTCTTAGAAATAGAATTTAAAAAAATAACGCTGTTCGTGCCCGGCGTCGACCGGGTGTCATTTTTTTAAATACAAAGGTTGTCCTGAGAATTATGAACACAGCCAAAAAAAAACGACCAGCCTATTCTCGAGTATCATTCTTATATAATATAACTGATATAGCTGATGCCGGCGACTCCGCCTGCTCAGAAAAATAAAATATAGCCTATGTTACTCAGGGATAATGTAGAGTTGTAATGGCGAAAGAATTTTTCAAATCGTTCCAGTAAATCCGGATCCTAATCAATGCAAACAAACAATTAAATCTTTACTCTTTATAATATTACTGTAGATAGACAGGACATGTGCGTTTCAGACTCACACGAAGGGTACAGTACCGTTATTGCATGGCCCTTTCATTTTTGATTAAATTTTTATCATTTAATGTTATAGCGGCAATAGAAACACACACTTAAAACATCACCTGTCACGCTGACAGTCAGACAGACGGAGACTGATAACGGAGGTTTAGTAATATTCATTATCACGTTTGATTTATGGGAGCCCCTCTTACATATTTTATTTTATTGTTTTTAGTATTTGTTGTTATAGTGGCAACAGAAATACATCTGTGAATATTTCAAGTGTCTAGCTATCATGGTCCATGAGATACCTGGTGACAGACAGACGGACAGTGGATTCTTAGTAATAGGGTCCCATTTTTACGCTTAGGGCACGGAACCCTAAAAATGATCGTTTGTCGTGTTATAAGCATATGGTTTAACATCATTTGCTTAAAAACAATATACAAACTGATTAATGTCAGAAACATTTTGCAAAACGCTTTGCTTCCAAAACTGTTAATAATTCAGGATTTTTATAATTACCTAACCTGTAGGGTTCTACAAGATGGTCCTGAAATATTTAAAATGTCGGAAAAAAACAGTCTTGCTAATTGATGTTTGTGAAATGAATTAGGTAGTTTGCGTAATGTGATTAGTACGAGTAAGTGACTGGATACCGAATATACACACACATAAATTGCTAAAATCATAACTCTCCTTTTTCGCTTCGCCGTAGTCGGCTCTAGATCCAGAGGCTATTGCCTAACGCACTCGCAATCGTTTTCATTTTGAAAATCGACGGCTTGTCATAATATGTCCTAATTCATCTTACACTCTAACATTCATAACACAACTCTAACGTAAAGGTATTTTTGGGAAACCTTTAAAAGTGGTCTGTCTCAGCTGAAAACCAGTTTAGGGCAATCAATAATTTAGGACAAACGAACGTTAGGACAAACGATATTATGGATCGCGAATGACCCCTCTTGTCTGCATACAAAATGAAAACAATTGTTCCGCTTTGAAGCCGATTGCGATATTATAAATGCGTTAGTGTTTGTTGGTATGTCTTTCCTTTGGTTTATCCACGTCTTATAGACACTATCCCCTTTACTTATAAACGTGGAATAAGCTTGGAATAGTTTATGCCATGCTTTGTCCTTATCTGTATTCGTGACATTTGCATCTGACAGAAAGTGACAAAGCATGGCATAAACTATTGCAAGCTTATTCCACGTTTATAAGTAAGGGGGTGGAGGCCATTTGCAACGTTAAAAGATGGCGGACGTGTAATTTGTTTTAGACTTTAATTTTTGGGTAATTAGGTGTTCAAAGTTCTTTTCTGATAGTGATTTGTACTTTTTATGCCTTTGTGTCGCACAGTGATTGAAGACTTGGACTTATTTCGTGTATCTGGCATCTTTCTTCTCGTTTCAAGTGGACTCGCAGTGGTGCAGAGGTTAAAACTATCTTGACCTCTGACCTACAAATCACCGTACAACGTTGCCCCCAATCTTCCTAGAGAAGATTGGATTGTGTTTTATTGCTATATTGTTTTATACTCATATAAACCTTGACACTGGCGAAATCACTTCATGTGGAAACGCCATTATCCCTGCGGTAGTAGCTGTTCAAGTCGCCGCGGGGGCAAAAAAAAAAAAAAAAAAGTAAGGGGGTATCACTTCACAGAATTTTCGTTTCATAGAAAACTAATTTCTGCCTTGGTTGGTTTCAGTTTATCTTGTGATGGTTACAAGTCTAACCTACCTACCTACGTGGATCATATTTAAATTAACCTGAAATCAACACAGGTTCAGCAGAAAGTTTTCTATGAAACGAAAATCTGTGAAGTGTTAGTGTCCATGAAATGAATGTCAATAAAAAAGGGGATCCCCTTTCCTTTAAATAGCAACTGAGTAACGGGTCGGCGTCGTTTTTTGTAACATCGGCTTATTTTCCGAGAAATCACAGATTATTCAAAGCTGTTACTAACCAACTTTTGATGCTCAAAGCAAAACAGATGGTAACGCGCGAAATTAAACACGTCCTGGGAAAACTAGTATACTAGTATAAGTATGATCTAGGTATCATTAACGTTTGCATTGCTCGTTTTTTTTTTTTCAACATTTCTCATGAAATACACTAGATAATCGTAAATACCTCATTAAAATGGCAAAGCGGTAGTTGTACAGCAAAACCAAAAGCGGCAGGAGAGTTTATTTTATACTATTTACTAATTTAACGCCCAAATAACTCAGCGCTATTTTAAAACAATCTCCTCCATTTAGTTGAATAAGTTTCTGTCAAAAAAACAAACTTTTGCTGCCGAATGTACTCTTTAGAACAAAAAATGCTTGTTTTTCATCATCTGCTTAACAAGAGGAAACTATGAGATCAAACTCGGCGTGTCTACGTGTAGCACCGTGAAGATCCTATTGCTAACCTACCGACTCCATCATCAGATCAGGTCTTAGACACCGTAATGTTGCAATGCCTTCAGATTTACTTGTGTATTCCAAATTTCAGCTCATTACGACAACGGTATGATGGAATGATGACGAAGCAAGTTGAAAAGTTTGAAAAAATCCAACCTCTTTTTTAATGCGTCGGTTAACTAAAACTACAAAAATAATATTTGATTTTCATTACGCCATTAACAAACGTTAGCTTACAAATAAAAACCATAATGACGGCCGAAACACGTCGGTTCTGAAAAGGTCAATGTACGTACTGTGCAAAAAAAGGGGTCAACGCCCCCCATATTACATCAGGTTCTAGACGTTCCCTATTACTTGATAAAGTGTTGAATTAAACGGTATCCCGGTTAACAGTTCTGTCCAGCAGTGGGACACGTTTAAAATACAGGATGAATTTACAAGGAGACCGTACTCATTTTTTCCCGCCATTAAAATACACGATTATGCAACAGATTTTATTAATGGCTCCTATAACCTAAAACTATTGATATGGATTCCGAATCACCCGAAAAAATGACTTGACACCTCATAAATAGGGAGCAAAGACATTAACCGTCTGTTCACAATCGACAAGTAAAGCATATTTGACAGATAAATTTAGCCCTTTCCCTTTCGTACACTTGAAAATAGACGTAGAGAAAGCCAACTTTAAATGTCAAATAAATTTACTCGTCGATTGAGAAACAGGCCCGAAATATTGCGAAAATACGTAACTTTATATTTATGAATTTATGACGTATGAAGTGACTGAAGTTATAAAAAAAAAACATAGCCTGCCCAACACGTTGCATTGCATCTATAAATAATTTACTTACTTCTTGTCTCTTACTTATTGACAAACTTTTGGGAAACAGGAACCAGAAAGTGGGAGGGAGAAATGAAGGGCTAACTTGTTAACAAAAAACACTAATTTATGACAGGTACAAAATAAACAAGTTTAGTCTGCAGTAAAACAATATACACTTAACACAAACAGCTGTTCAGGACAATACAACTTACCTTTCGTTATCACTATTTGCAGCATGAAATCATCAATTTGAATATTAAAATTTAAGTAAACTGACACAAGAATGTTTTTAAAGTCAGCAGTCCCAAAAAATGTGTGTGGGTGACAATAAATTTAATAATGAAAGCTGAGCAAGTCACATTAGCAAGTGATTTGAAGTGAATTCTTGAGCAATGATTTCTTTGATCACAAGTGAGAGATCAGCTGTTTTTACATGGTGGCCTAAGTTCATGTGACATACAGGAAATTAATGTTTGCTCAAGTGTGACAAATTCACATATTTCATCTTCAGCTCTAAGCTATTTATTTAAGTTACATCCCATAGTAATACCTACCATATGTGTTATAGCCTGTATGATACAGAGCTATATTTATGTAGTTTATTATTTGTCAAATAATTATAGAAACACAAGGACATAAGGTTATATGAAATGTATTGCTGCTTTGGAATAAGACTTCAACTTTAATTATATCATATCATATCATAGACAATTATCAGCTGTAAAAGAAAAACAAAAGGAGTTTTTAAAGGTCTTACCTCATTCAACCAGTCCAATAAGATGGCCCTCATCCTTGGCTGAAGATTGGGGTGATTGTCAAACATATGAGGGTTCTTCCTCATGCTAGACCTGGCATCACACTCGCACATGCCTTTCCAGACCTCTGTGGGGTCAGCCCAGGACAGCCCAGGCAGGGGGCACTTGCGCTTAGGCTGTGTTGGATATTCCAGCTTACTTGTACTAAAATAATACCATTAGGTTATAATGAAGTGAAGTTTTGCTATATTATAGACTAGTTATCAGGGTAACCAGGATGTATACTGAGTCGGTCTTGTTAATAACTACTGCTTACAATGTATACAAATGTCTTTTACACCAGTTATCTAGCAGAGTAGGCACAATAAAGATATTTCATGTATACTATTCCAATTTAAAGTGATAATGATGTCAATGCATAGCAAAAACATGGCAGGCTTTCATCTACACAGGAAAAACTACTTTAGAATAGTCACAGCTATTTGTAGATAACTAGGTTAATAGTGGTTGTTATCACGGAAATGCTATGACCCCATTGGCCAACTCATGTTGCCCTAGAATGCATTCCTGTAAGATAAGTGTCTAATATAGTGCTGAGTGTCTTACCTAGGTCTCTTATTAGAGTGTGGAGTGGAGTCCCCTCGGGCCACATTTTCTAGAGGGCTTAGCACACAATTTGGTAGTTCAGGTATACTCGGTGGGCTTAAGAAACTATCAGCATTATAATCTAAATCTGTAAATACACTCCTCGGTTGCTCTAAGTTCCCAAACTGGGATTCTTCATCACTCGAGGATGTCGACTCCACCACCACATTGTGAGCTGGCTGGTCAGTAAGTTCTTCTTCTAATTTAGTTGTTATTTTCAGTGGTGGCATGTTCTCAACCTCCTAGAAGAAAATATACTCAAGTAACAGCTGTTTCAGGGGTTACTATTCAAAGGTAAACAGACATTGCCTACCTCATCGTCTGTAGAGTCCCTTTTCCTTTTTAGTGTCATGCGTTTTTCACTGCACTCACTGGGGGAACTGCGAATAATCGTCAAGTAACGTTAAGTAAACAAACTTAATCAAGGTCAGCTCAAGACTAGACTGAAGGAGCGTGTTGTACTTACTCAGTTTGCGCCATGTCGGGCGGGACTGCTTAAGTGGCACACGGGCCCCTCGACCTGCAATATATTGCTCGTTAAGTATATGCAACAATTACCACCGTTAAGTACATCGCAGACCTATATAATGGCCCAAAATTACCGCATGTCATGTTCACCTGCAAATAGGGTTATGTCAGTTGACAACCGCAATTGAGACCATATTTCTATATTTAACGCGAGCAAAACACTTCCTAATGGTACAGGTGTCGTTGTAGAAACGTGTAATCGCGAGAAATTAGCGAAATACAGCCGCTAAACTGACCATCTAGGCCGACATTTCTACAGCGTGCCCCCTACTGGTTGGCGGGAGATTTTTTTTCACGGAGTATTTTAGGAGTTAAATTAACGTTATTTTACACTATTCTTATTTTTTACATTCACGACAGTACATAAACCGTCATTAGAGTTCATAAGATTTTGGAATTCTAACAATCAGCTGGCTGAAAAAATGCCACGAAACCACCGTGATCGCGCGCGAAAAGCTCCGTCAGCGCCATTGAGACACGTCGCGGGCTAGCCAATTCACGGGCCATCCGCTTTTGGAAATTGATATTAATAGCACAGATGTGTTACATTACCACCTAGACACACGTTTTAAACAATTTCAAGACAATTACCACCGAAATAAAAGCCTCACATACATCAAGTAACCGTTGACAGTATTGGCTTGGCTTATCGCCCACCAAAGGTTTCTAACCTAATTAGGACCCAACAATAAAAAATCTTTTGCGATGAAATGCACTAAGACTCTGGCTATACCCTTAACATTAGAATTATGGGATTAGAAAGTACCTGATCATTCACAAAATATTCCAAATTGCAATGAACAAAATTTTCTTGAGCATCAGTAACGATCAATCGTCTACCAACACAAAATCACTGTTTTTGAGATTTATTTTTTGCGTAAATGTTTCTTATAACACTAAACACGAACTAAGACGTTTCACTTATGCTAATTTTCCAAATTTACATGTTACTTTTCAGTTTTCACGGCTCAATAACGCCCGGCTTTCCGCGCGAAAATGTCGCGCTAAAACCCTGGTACCCCTGCAGGAGAACAAACGGCTAACTTCAGGTTTGTTTCTTCTGAATACGAACGTCAGCTTGGCTTTGTGTTCCGTTTTACGAATACTGCATTGTACATACATACATACATACATACCTTCACGCCTTCATTCCCAGAGTGGGGTAGGCAGAGCTACAGAATTACCAACAACATTGTGATTATGTATATACAGATTTTTATTAAAGAGGCTTGCTTTGAGTAATATTTTATGGATCAGGTGCAATAAAAATACATATGTTTTAGTTGTTTTTACATGTTACACATAATAAAACGGTATACTAAGTGTAAAACTAATAATGCCTTATTGAAGTTTAATATTTTAATATTATTTTTAACAATTTTCTGTATAAGCTTCATTTAGGCTTTCTTATAGCATTTTTTACATTTGTTTTAACTAACATTTTATATTTCACTGCCGTAGAATGGAAAATTTTACTCCGACCGATGCTAGTCTCTGATTGGTTGAGTGACGCATCAAGCGCTACAACTCCACGGCTTGGCAGCTGTGCTTTGTTTTTTATTGTTGGTAGCATTGAACCGGCTAATATCATGCCGTACTACAGCTGGGCGCCAGCTGATAGAAAATTGAGCGAGAAAAGTCAATAAAGGTGCGCATTTATAGTATTGATAACGTGGCGATAAAGTGAAATTACAAAGGAAATGTGAAAAGCAGGCGTTGTTTGTGTTTATAATCGATTAAAATGGCTGTTCAGAACATCGCTGTAAAACTATGCGGTATCCTGCAAGGACAGAGCGAAGAAGGTTGGTTCTACTTTGAAACACTTGTTATTCGATGTCTTAGGTGAGAAACCATATACATAAATGGTTTGCCGTATTGTTTTAACTAAAACCCTTACAATTATCTGCAAACATTAACCTTGCATGTTATTTCAAGAAGTTAGTAAAGGTGAGGAAAATCGTTTATGATCTAGGTATTCATTTGTTCGAGTTAACTTTTGTATTTGGAATGTTGTATTTTTATGTGCACATTTCGTAGACACAACTTGATGCAGATAAATACATTTATTTCACAAAACATAAGAGGTACCTTTAGGGTAAATAGGCAAACTTAAGACAGAGCTAATGATGACAAATGTGCACACGAAATCCACAAAATCAAATTGTTTTTTCAGAAGTAACTGCTAGAGAATGGAGACTGATTGGTCAAGAGGAAGATGGCTCACAAGTCTTATCCTGGATATCAAGAAAGGACGGTGGAGAAGTTCTCAACATTGGTGTATACACCAATAAAACAAAATCACTTGCCACTCTACACAGTTTTAATGAGAAGATAAATATTATACAGGCATCTGTGAATGCTAGCCACAGTTTACTTGTTTACATTGTTAAACTCTTACCAAGTGACGATTCAGAAATAAAAGACTCCCTATACTGCCCATTTTTGGTATGTTTACTGCCTGATAAAGATAGGACTCCAGAGGAGGTTGAAGCAGGCTCTACAAAGCAGGTTATGGTGCAGTTTGTGTATGGGAAAAGCCACAAATATAGCCCGGGTATAAGAAATGACCGATTTCTGCTGTTTAAGCATTTGGAATGTAAGTTGAATGTTGTAGTTAATACAGTATTATAAGCTATCCACAATTTCATAACAAATGTTACTCCTAGCAAGTTGTTAAATATATACTCGTAGGAGTGCTAGTTGGTGGCAGCAAATGTGTTTATTGAATTTAAAACATAAAATATGGATAAATATGAAAGGCGATAAAAAGTTGCATATAATCTTCATTATTTGAAAACATTTTAGTGCCTCATGCATGGCTAGAGCTTTGAGTAGATTTTGCCTTAAGTAGATGATAACTGTTTGTTTTACAATAGTTAATAAAAAATCTTATTATTAAATTTTATTACAATTTTCAATATCATTCCTATATTTTATTAACAATTATGTAATCATCTTCAGATATAAAGGTGTACCGTACACCGTTGTTCCTAAACGAGTGTGATGATGGCACAGAGAAGTGGAGCTTTGATGGCATCTACACGGACCCTGAGACTATTGTCAAGGTGTTTTCTTGGGCGCAGTGGGATTGTAGCAATCAGGTATTGTCTCCTTCAATTATTATTATCTCCTACTGGTATCAAAATAATCATGCTCCGCCTCACAAGTTCATTTCACTTACTCCACTTATGAAGTGTACTCCTGCCTGCCTAAAGAGCTAGCTGGTTTTGGACTGATTTCTGATAAGGGAAATGTTTGTGTGATAACCATGAATACTAGTTACCAATAGAATAGTTACACACAGGAGCTGTACATTTTAGAACTTTGTTGCAGTGACATATTAAATTGAGAATGGTTTAAATTTAGTATATCAATAGCTGCAACAAGATACTAAATTGTACAATTACTTCCAAGTTACACTTTACAACTCAAGAGTCTGGTTTAGCACTAGGTCTATTTGTGTAGGGTCTGTAATTATGAATTGAAATGAGTTAGTTAGATGTCATATTTAAAATACTCTTGTCTTGAGATGGGCATCTTAGAAAAATAGTTAGCACAAATATCAGAAGACAATCTCTCACCAATTTACTAAGTCCAAACTAAGCTTAAGGCTTGTACTATTCCTGGAGTGGGGTAGGCAGAGCTGCAGAATTACGAACAACTAAGGCTAAGATTTTTACCATGCGTATATTAGTGACAGGTTGCAAGCCCATGGCTTAACAATACTACAAGCCTTTATTCCCTTAGTCGGCTCTTACAACTTCCACAGGAAGACAAGGCACGGCTCTTACATGTTTGGAAATAGTCTCGTATATTGATTATACACTGTTCTGAACCTTGGCCTGCACGTTTCAGGTGCTGTACTACATCCACTACCGCGCCCCGACGCAGGGCTTTGCGGAGGGCGAGGAGGTGAAGTCTCCCTCCGAAGTCACGCCGACCCTCTCGGCGCTCCAGTTCCACGCTGACCTGCCGCACGAGACTGTCGTACGTATTGTTACCCAACTGCCGAAGGAGGGTGGTAATGTGTTTATCGTACTAATATTATTAATGCGAAAGTTAGTGTGAATGTGTGTGTGTTTGAAATGGAGATAGCTTATACCCTGCATTAACACAGGCTACTTTTTATCCCGGAATAAACAATATCATAAATAGAATAACTATCATCGAAATCTACGCGGACGAAGTAGTGGGCAGAAGCTAGTCAGTCTATACACCGTGTTTTTTTTGATTTACGATAACTTTAAGGGAACGTTCTTTAGGTCAAATAAAGTTAATTTCCCGAAGACAGACAAATGATAACTCTTACGGTTTTAACGATATTTCATTTTAAAATTTAATCAGTTAATCACGTTGAACTGGTGTAAAAGGCTCTTAATGGTGTGTGTTCGAGTATGTCACGCCAACATTGACATATTTGACACTGATTATCTATTAGTTAACTCCAAAGGTCCTTTTAGAATGACCAAAGATAAAAAATTCAATTACTTTGTTCTAAACAGAAAACATTATTTTTTTTGCAATATTTAATTTTTTTATCTACCATGTAGTTTCTACGGATGTACCTAGTAATATGCCGAAGTTATCGTAAATCAAGAAAAACACGGTGTATATTTTTGTATGTTTGTTCCTTTTCGGCGCTCTAGAAACTAAACGCGTGCACCGATTTTGATGATTCTTGTATCAATCGAGTTGTCGTAATCTTGTGAGTGTCATCTACACTAATATTACAAAGAGGAAAGATTTGAATGTTTGTTTGTTTGCACTGAATACGCTCCGAAATTACTGGACCGATTTAAAGAATTCCTTCACCATTAGAATCCTACATTATCCCTGATGAACATAGGCTATATTTTATTTTTCTACGCGGACGGAGTCCCGGGTGACAGCTAGTTTAACATATGCCAGTTATCAAAATTAAATATGGCGGCAACTAAACGCAGATGACAAGTGGGGTATAGACGTTATATTATATATGTATTTAAAAATATCTTTAGGTTTCCATCATTTGTCATTTTGAATGATTAGGATTTATAACGATTTAAAGTTGGTAAGCAATACCTAGTCAGGTTTTAAAGCTTACTTTTAGTTATTATTTGCGTGATAGAATCACAAATGATGATATCCGCAGTAGCACTAAGGTTACCGACATAGCCCGAAGAACAGCTAAACTGAAGTGGCAGTAGGCGGCGCACATCGCTCGCAGGACTGATGGCCGATGGGGTCAGAAGGTTCTTGAGTGGCGTCCGCGGACGATCTGTAGATTGGCCTCCAACAAGATGGAGTGACGACCTTGTGAAAATCGCGGGAACGCGGTGGATGCGAAAAGCACAAGACCGGTCTGAGTGGAGAGCCTTGGGGGAGGCCTATGTCCAACAGTGACATGATGATGAGTTATTATTTTGTCGTACCTTTTGAATCCCAGTCGGCTCTGGTCGTCAGCTGAGAGTCGTGCCACTGACGCCACCACCGCAGCCACTTTCAAGATTAAGAGGCACCAAGACCCACCCAGTTTTAAAATACGTTTGTCGTGACCCCTACGACGGTTGTGGCAAAACTAATTACGTATGTCAGAGTTATTAACAAGTGAATGTTAAGGAAAGTTTAAAAGGTATTCATTAACTAATTAACATCAAACTTAAGTACCGTGAAGTTGTTATTGTAGGTATTTTGTATATGTTTGGGGTGCAAGTTGATATTTATTCGATTTTATGAGCCAAGGACACTTAGATATTAAAACTATATGACCGTAGTTATAATGAAGTGTACAAATAAATAAATTTAAAATGACTTAATTAACTATGTAGAATAGATTTGAGAAAGGATGGATGAAAGAAGGGTTGCGAAAGATACATGGCGAGCGAGAGTGAGCGGAGATGTCGGTAGGGGACGTTCTAGGCGGACGTACGGTGATCACATTCGCGATGTACTGAATACATACATACATACATAAACTCACGCCTTCATTCCCAAACTGGGGTAGGCAGAGCTAAAGAATTACCAACAACTTTTAAAACTTGTTGATAATTCTATAACCACACTTTGCAATATTAGGCTAAGATGTTTACCAGCGTATTAGTGACAGGTTGCAAGCCCATCGCCTAACAGTACTACAAGCCTATTTTCCCTTAGTCGCCTCTTACGACATCCACGGGAAGAAATGGAGTGGTACTATTCTAACCCGGCAACCACACGGTGTCCAGTAAACTAAATAAGATGTAATGTACTGAATAAGGGCCAAATAAAAAGCACCCGAAGCCGACGTACGTGCATGAAGAGATTGATGAATGTAGAGAAAGCGAAAGTTGTATGTTTAGATCGGTGCATCTGGCGTTCCATAGTCTCTGCCTACCCCATTGGGAGACAGGCGTGAAGTTATGTATGTATGTGTGTATGAATAGATTTTATTGTTATAAAATATTGTAGACTTATTATTCTTGATATTTACTAGCCATTTTCTAATAATCTTACTAATATTATAAATACGAATGTTTGGATGTTTGTTACTCAATCACGCCAGAACGGCTGAACGGATCTGGAAGAAATTTGGCACATAGATAGATTATAGTCTGGATTATTTATTACATAGGCTACTTTTTATCCTGGATAATTTGACAGTTCCCGATGGAAATGCGATAAACGACTTCTACGCGGGCTTAGTAGCGCGCTAAAGCAAGTAATTATTAATCACAACTCTTACTTGTCAGTAAGGATTTACAATACAAAAATGGCTTTACTTGAACAGGGAATATTCATGTCTTTTTTTAACAGCTTAAATAAAAGCTGATTCATGTAACAAGCAGTTCAGAAAAAACATTTTTTGAATAGCTATAAAAATAATCAAGATACATGCCAACAAAGATTTGTTCCTATCTCCTTCTAGGAAAACAGAATTTAACATGGTGTTTTTAACATGGCCGACGTGTTACATGACGTCAAAGTGCATATCGGACCTCTCTGTCTAATCGCTGTCTAATTCGCAGTTTAAAATGCTTGTATCATCCGTATTTCTTGGCCATTTTAATTTTAATTTAATTTTTGGTCATCTCTTTTACGGTTTTATCATATTTTGTTGCGAAGTGCGTAAAAAATCAAAGACAATTCAAAATTTAAATTATTTATTTGTCAACAAATAACGAAGGTAAAACAGTATTACATTTTAATATCATGTACCACTACATCCCGCCCAGAGGCATACAAATATCTTAAATGTTTGACATGCGTCTAGCTTGAGCAATTGGTTTCGCGTAAATATTCTTGCATACTGTAGTAGCCCTTATCTGCTAAAAATAGATTTCTAAAATCATTTATATATTTTCATGGAAACTAACTAACAACTAGGGAATGAAAATAACCGGTTAAAACCGGTTTTAGCCGGTTATTTTCATACAAAATCGGTTAATAACCGGTTAAATTGCATTCCCTACTAACAACCTACGCTAGAAAATCTGCTTTCAAATTAAAAAAACCGCATCTAAATCGGTTCAGAGCACCCTATTAAGAGTTACGGTGCCACACACAAACATACGGTTCATCCTTGTTTCACCGACACTGATAGAACGTATCACTTCGTAGAAGTTATTTTCATAGAAAGCTATTTTATTCTGAACCCGTGTTGATTTCAGGTTATTTATTTATTTTTTATTTATTTATGAGGTTCGCCAACAGATATAACACCATTTACTTAATTATAAAATTATATGTATAGGGGGTTGTATGTGGTAAACACCTTAGCCTAATTATGCAAAATGTGGTTACAGAATTATCAACAAGGTTATAGAGTTGCTGGTAATTCCGTAGCTCTGCCTACCCCATTTTGGGAATGAAGGCGTGAGTTTATGTATGTATGTATGTATAGGGAAGAGTGACAGGGTGTTTACCCAATTATAGGCAAACTCAGCTTGCGTAAAACAATGGCATTTGTGCCGATGCGGCATCTTTTTATTGCGGTTATCTTGTAATGGTTACAAGTCTAACCTATCCTACGGGATCAGCAGAAAATATCTATGAAAAGAAAATTCTGCGAAGTGATACGTTCTATGAAATTAGTGTCGGTGAAACAAGCGGACTCACCTCTTAGCTTGTGTGTTCTCCGTGCTATAAAATAACTATAAGATGGAAAATAAAACCGATATAATGATGACCCCTTCTTCTAAGACTAATATATATTAAACGGCCCAACGGATATTCATGAAAATTAGCTAAGAACCACCGCTAGAACACCTGCTTTCAAATAAAAAAAAACCGCATCCAAATCGCTTCACCGGTTTATGAGCTATGGTGGCACACACACATTGTGGTCAAAATTATAACGTCCTTTATGCGTCCATTGTTTGTATAGTTGAACATCCCTCTGAGCCTGCCGCACCTGGCGGCGGCGAGCGCGTGCGGCGCGTACGAGGACGACCCGGTGCCGCTGCGCGTGCACGACTGCTCGCTCGACCTCAGCATCGCATGCCGCGCGCTCGGCGTGCTGTGCGTGCTGCACCACTACCTGTACAAGGTAACTGGCTTCCTCTCTCATATTTCTTCTCAGCATACAACCGTCCACTGCTGAACATATGACTCTTCCATGTATTTCCATGACGTCGATTCGTACCAATAACTACTAAATTGACAATTCTACTCTGAAGTAGGGGAAGGAGGGTAGGAGGGGGGCTAGGGATCTGTTTGGATGGTATAATTTGACGACGCGCTGGCCTAGTTGGTAGTGATCATGCCTACGAAGCTAGCGGTCCTGGATTCAAATCCCGGGAAGGGCAGATATTTGTGTGATGAGCGCGAATATTTGTTCGTGAGTCATAGATGTTTACTATGTATTTAAGTGTATATTTATCTACATAAGTATTTATATCGTTGTCTAGTATCCATAGCACAAGCCTAGAGCTTAGTTTGTGACGAGGTCAATTGGTGTGACATTGTCCCCTGATATTTATTTATTTATTTATAATGCCACAGAAATACACACCTCTCTTTACGTTAGGGGCTGGGTTTTTTTTTTTTTTTGCGAAAGCGAAGTCTACAATGAGTCTCTTCGGTCTCTCGGCGAAAGGGACGTTGTGCGGATGCACATTCAAAAGTGAACAGAACGGTTCTTTCAATTTGGGTTCTAAACCCTTTCACAACCAAATCTATTTCCAGCCTCTCGACGACTCCACGACCTCCCTGGTGCTGGAGGACAGCGCGGACCTGAAGGACTCCGGAGTGAACTTCGCGTACTCCATCACGGTGCTGCGCCACGGCGTGGTGGTGCACAGCGTGGTGCCGGACCTGCCCTGGGCGCTGGCCAAGTCGCTGCGGCCCTCCTACACCCTCTACAACGGTAAGTTTTTGACAAGTGTAATGTAAAAATGGACATGTCAGTTCAGATATGTCAGATCACCAAACACCATCACTGACATTGTTCATGAACGTACAGATGTAGTAAATGAGGTTATGCCATCGTTTTTTGTCGGCAAAGTTCGTTTTTATCTTGCTGTCTCAGTCAACTTTAGTACCCACCGATTAGCTAATTGAGAATATCCGACAAAAAACGATGGTAAAACATTGTTCACTACATCTGTAATCATGTTAATAACAATGCTATAGTAATAATTATTATATTTTTCTATATAAGTATTTATATCGTTGTCTAGTACCCATAATACAAGCCTAGAGCTTAAATTGGGACTAGGTCAATTGGTGTGACATTATCCCCTGATATTTATTTATTTAATTAAGAACCACTGTCATTACGATGGCAATGCTCATTGCTCATTATAGAACAGTTTTGCTCGCTTTGGTTATACTATAGGTTGGTATTCTGATACAGTTTACGATGTATTGATAGTAGTTTATGCAACTGATCATAAGTTTAGAATTATCCTACTTTCGTAACAGCAAAAAAACAACAAACAAATGACAACAATAATGGCGGCAATTCAATCCTCCGTCAAGACGAATGTTTTTTTTTAAATTATGGACTTGTTTGTAAACAAATGAGGTTACTATTCTTAAGTCACTCGAGATTAAACGCCGTGCAGTTTTTTTCGTCAAAACACATACTGAATTGACGTTTCGAGTCGATAACAGTTTTAATATCTGAATACTAGAATAGAGACCCTCTTTAGTTTTGACAGCTGTTCCAAATTTAAACTCATAACCTTACCATAATCTATACTGTAATAAACATAACAGTAAAGATTTTACCTACGACCACAGACCTCATTTCCTACGGGTTTGAAACGCGTCATAGACTTATGATATGTATGTAGATAAAAGCGATTTATAAGTACGTGAGTAGCAAAATATTTTGTAATGTTTGTACAGATTCGCACCTCCTGGTGCACATCCCGATGCTGTACACGCACCTGATCGACATCAGCGCGCACCACGAGCCGGCCTGCCACGTGCTGGTCCCGGCCGAGGGCCCGGGCGGCCCGGCGCTGGCCCCGCTGCTGGGCTGGGGCCCGCACGCCGCCGTCGACATGACCACGCTCGACGTGGTCACCCTGGGCGTGCCCGAGAAGGACCTGGTCGCGGCCTTCAAGACCACGGCCGCCGAGAACAGGATCGCCATCGTGCATTATCTGGTGCAGCATGAGGGGAACATTGAGTTGGCAGAAGAGGTACTTGCTAATGAAGGTTGAGTAACGGTTTTTTGGTTTTATGAACAATTTTTTCATCACCGAATTTCACCTCATCGACAGTTATTTTCTGCTGAAGCCGTGTTGTTTTTAGGTTATCTTAATTAGGTGAGGTTACTTCTGTGCCTCCTGTGACAAGTGATACAACTCGAGTTATAGGAGTTTTCGTTTTCTTTCATGAAACACCTTAAAAAAAAATAACGCATCGTTTGCTCCAACTCCCGTGTTCCTAGGCCTTCTAGTTTCCAAGATACTTTCGTGTAAAATGATACAATTGACCCTTTTTTTCTGATTTTCAGTGTTTAATGCTATTTCTCTAGTTAAAGCACGTCAAAAAACCATAAGAATATTTTTTTCTCGTGCCAGATGATATATCTAAAAATGTATCATAAATCACGGTTCTTATACCTTTAAAATTTTCTGTGTCTTTTGATATAACTTGAGTTATATCATTTATCACCAGAGTTTTGCGTATTTCGAAAGTTACAACTTGAGTTAGATCAAAAATTAAACCTGTTTTTGCTTCTTTTGGTTTGTGTTAATTGATACAACTCGATTTATATCAAATGTTTTCAAATATTTCCTAATCTTTGCAAATGTATAAGTCAGTTGTATCAAAAATGTGAGAATATTACGACCATTTAGAACTTGTAAAGTTTGGTGCATAGTGATACAATTACTATAAAATAATAAAATAAATATCAGGGGAGAATCTCACACCAATTGGCCTAGTCCCAAACTAAGCTCTAGGCTTGTACTTTGATTATAGTATTTATATCGTTGTCTAGTACAACGATATAAATACAAAAATAGAAAAATATAAACATATTGTACATATTTTTATATTAATTGTATTGTTCTGGTTTATCTGTTGTACAATAAAGTTTTTACATACATATATACATACAAATCTTAAAAATATATCTAAACAAATTTATTGATACTTACCATAGAACCGTGTCATAATACAGTGTAATATTTAAATCGTCAGGTCTACTAATATTACCTTGTGACTGAGTTTTTAAAGGTTGAGAATAAAATGGTTTATCTCTAATAGTTACGCAAAAGAGACCAATAATAAAAATTCGGTATCGAGATACAGCCGTTTTTAGGTAAAAAATATATGTATTACATCCTAGTACGTTTTCTTATAAAAACCCTAATTGTTAGAACTTAGTATAATGCAGTGTATTAAGCACATTTTAAACAAATTAACTGGAGTATTCGTAGGTTTTTAAAAAAACAATGTATTTGGAACTAATAATAATATTTGCTATCCTCCTTTCGATCGTAATTTTACGAAAGTGACCATTTCTTTAGCCAATTTATACCGATTACAATATTCAATTCTTACATTCATACATACATACATAACTACACGTCTGTCTCCCAATGGGGTAGGCAAAGACTACGGAACGACAGGTGCACCGATCTAAACATACAACTTCCGCTTCCTCTACATTCATCAATCTCTTCATGCACGTACGTCAGTTTCGGGTGCTTTTTATTTGGCCCTTATTCAGAACATCGCGAATCTGATCACCGTACGTCCGTGTAGGACGTCCCCTACCGATATATCCGCTCACTCTTGCTCGCCATATATCTTTCGTAACCCTTCTTTCATCCATCCTTTCTAAATTACCAAACCATCTTAGCATACCCTTTTCGATTTTAGTCACTACATCTTCTTTCAATCCACATCGTTCTCGGATCTCGCTATTTCTTTCTCTATCTATCATCCTAACACCACACATACTTCTTAGAGCTCTAATTTCAACTGCATTACTCCGGCTTGCGTTCTTCTTCTGCCATACCCAAGATTCACTACCATACATTAATTGAATTCTTGTATTTTTATAAAAAGTGCTATATGCTATTACCTTAGTTGTCTCATGCTAATTACAAATACTAGATTGTAGTATTTATATAGGAAGAGCTATATGCTGATTGTTATAAGTAAAACACTCATTTAAATAAATTTTATTTTATCGAAGGTTATAAGAACATCACTTTGCCAAAACTACCAAACATGAGGTAGAACGAAAAACAAAAATTTCTGAAAGCAACTATCTGCCTAGTCGTTTTAGGCAGATAACATAAATGTGCTCACTTGATAAGTACATTCGTTTATTGTATAATCCGACTAATTGACGATTGGCTGTGTTCTGCAGATTAAAAGTATCATCTTTTAACGGACAAAATAGACTAAATCAAGTACTTTGGCTGCGTTCGACATTATAGAACGCACATTTCGTTATTGGCGGTTTTATACATAATTGTATAAGTTAGTGAATTGACGTGCTAAAATAGGTCGCTTTCAACATAACATAGTTTAAAAAATCTAGTTTACGATGGCATAGCTAACTCATACATAAACTCACGCCTTCATTCCCAAAGTGGGGTAGGCAGAGTTACGGAATTATCAGCAACTCTAAAACCTTGTTGATAATTCTGTAACCACACTTTGCATAATTAGGCTAAGGTGTTTAACAGCGCATTAGTGACAGGTTGCAAGCCCATCGAGTGACAGGTTGCAAGCCCATCGGCATAGCTAACTCATGTTCCGAAAAAATGAGTCTGGTCTCTTTCTTCATAGCTATGGTCACCCTGTCATCGAGGGTGGGAGCACACGCTCGCTGTGGCCTGAACCGCCGCGTAAGCATGATTTCTATTGTAGGTAACTTAATGTTAATATCCTTTTATGGCTGCGATACAATATTATGATCTACATGTGTATGGAACTAGTTATTTGTGTAAAATATTATGACAGAAGATAAAAACGGTAAAAATCTCGCGACGGAAAGAAATAGTTATTTACCAACCAACATGTTTTATTTTGTGAAGTGGCAGGTTAGTAAATGCTACCGTTCTGTGGTGACTTAAATTATTGTATCAAATTCAGTAAGATGAAATTCAGGTGGACCATGCGCTATGTCACTTAACTACCTATTCGTACTTTCTTCTTCGACTGACGGCGAGCTTAATTTAACTTTTTTCATATCTTACCAACCTGAGATTTAGTTATCATTATTTTCATGTTTTGTAGGTGATTAGATTATGCTGATGATTGAGAATTGTTATTTGTTTTTTTGTGTAGGTGCCTATTTAGTTTTTGTTTTAGATGGCAATATGCACTGGTTAATTTACCTCCTGTATTGTTGCAACATCGTAATTTTGCTTTGAAATGAAGGAGTATAAGTTAATTTGTTTGCTCAGTGATTTAATTTCATGTTTAGTTCCTTTATTCCTTATATTTAAAAAACAAAATTATCATAATTGCAATCGTTTATAATCATGATCAATTACTTGTATTATTTGACACATGTTTTTTCGTTACCAGACCTAAGAATAACTCGATATGTAACATTAGTCACGGTTTAAATTACGATTATTTTTTGTGACTTATGATGCAACTCACTAAAATCTTTCATATTATGTCCGTTCGTCTTCAGAAAGATTACTTATTCAATTCCCTACAACTTTTGTATAAAGGTTAGACCTCTAACTCAAGAAATAAAAGAAAAATTAAGCTTTAAAAAAAAGAGTTGTATCAGTCATCACCAGAGCTCCTTGATTACACTTTTTTGTGTTAAATAATACAATTCGAGTTGTATCATCATACACGAGTTAAATAGATTAATCTGAAACGTAAAATGATACATTTCGGACGTTTTTTGAAATATCTTAAAATCTATAACTAGTATCATTATTTTTGTCAAACCAGTTAATAAAGTGATATTACATGTTATAAAAATCGAAAGCAATGTTCAAAAAAACGTATTCGTTTAAGAGCAGTATTTTTTTTAAACTTGTTTTTGCTCTCCTGTAAAATCGTGTTTTTCGAGTTGTATCACTTGTCACAGGAGGCACAGACTTGTGACCATCACAAAATGTTAACCCCTGCGCGTAGAAAAGACTGTCGACAAAACGAGTGTAAATCTGAGCAAATATATTGAGTTTCTCTTTTGCTGAAATAAAAAAAAAAAACGGACGATGTCACACCAATTGACCTAGTCCCAAACTAAACTCTAGCCTTGTATTATGGGTACTAGACAACGATATACATACTTATATAGAGAATATATACTTAAATACATCGAAATCATCCATGACTCAGACCCAAATATCTTCGCTTACTGGGATTTGAACCCACGGCCGCTAGCTTCGTAGGCAGGGTAACAAACTAGGCTAGCGCGTCGTTTAAAAAAATATGATTCTCATCTAAGGAATTTACAAAAATTGCGGCCTAAATTCGGCCGTAAATAGGTAAAAAATTGTAAATAGGTAATTGTCGTGTTCAGTCAATGAGGCCTTAGTTTTTTATATATGCTGCTAAATTAACTAAATTAATCAAATTTTATATCGTATTCACCTTCTTCAATTGCAGCTGATATCCTGGCTCTGCTTGAATCAACGTCCAAACGACGGTAACTCGCTTCACCGCGTAATGCAAGAGTACCTGATAGCGAGCGCGTTCATAATGACGCGGCGCTCGCTGCCCGCCAGCGCCGTGCCGCTCACGGACCTGCTGCCCAGCGTGCTGCACGCCGAGCAGCACGACGTCAAGGTACGTGATGACGCTTTGACGGATAGCGAGTATGGTCACACTGACGCTGAGCAGGACGACGTCAACATACATGACGCGTGAAGCTTAAGGCATCTGATAGCGAGAGCGTTCACACTGACACTGAACAGCACGACGTCAACACACATGACGCGTGAAGCTTAGGGCATCAAACAGCGAGCGTGTTCATACTGACGCTAAGCAGCAAGACGTCCACATACATGACGCGTGAAGCTTAGGGCATCTGATAGTGAGAGCGTTCACACTGACGCTGAGCAGCACGACGTCAACATACATGACGCGTGAAGCTTTGGGCATCTGTTAGCGAGCATGTTTATACTGACGCTGAGCAGGACGATGTCAACATATAAATGACGCGTGAAGCATAGGGCGTCTGATAGCGAGAGCGTTCACACTGACGCTGAGCAGCACGACGTCAACATACATGACGCGTGAAGCTTTGGGCATCTGTTAGCGAGCATGTTTATACTGACGCTGAGCAGGACGATGTCAACATATAATAGACGCGTGAAGCATAGGGCGTCTGATAGCGAGAGCGTTCACACTGACGCTGAGCAGCACGACGTCAACATACATGACGCGTGAAGCTTTGGGCATCTGTTAGCGAGCATGTTTATACTGACGCTGAGCAGGACGATGTCAACATATAAATGACGCGTGAAGCATAGGGCGTCTGATAGCGAGAGCGTTCACACTGACGCTGAGCAGCACGACGTCAACATACATGACGCGTGAAGCTTTGGGCATCTGTTAGCGAGCATGTTTATACTGACGCTGAGCAGGACGATGTCAACATATAAATGACGCGTGAAGCATAGGGCGTCTGATAGCGAGAGCGTTCACACTGACGCTGAGCAGCACGACGTCAACATACATGACGCGTGAAGCTTTGGGCATCTGTTAGCGAGCATGTTTATACTGACGCTGAGCAGGACGATGTCAACATATAAATGACGCGTGAAGCATAGGGCGTCTGATAGCGAGAGCGTTCACACTGACGCTGAGCAGCACGACGTCAACATACATGACGCGTGAAGCTTTGGGCATCTGTTAGCGAGCATGTTTATACTGACGCTGAGCAGGACGATGTCAACATATAAATGACGCGTGAAGCATAGGGCGTCTGATAGCGAGAGCGTTCACACTGACGCTGAGCAGCACGACGTCAACATACATGACGCGTGAAGCTTAGGGCATCTGTTAGCGAGCATGTTTATACTGACGCTGAGCAGGACGATGTCAACATATAAATGAGCGAGCATGTTCGTACTGACGTCGAGTAGGACGACGTCAAAGTACAGTCAGATATATTCGCGGTCCTTTGCGGTTCAGTTGTTTGTTGCAGCTAATTATTCCTAAAGCGATGTAGTCTTTACGCGTTGATCGGGCAAACTAATATTGTCCTAGATATGGAAGACCGGGAATGCCCCTGACTGTATAGTGAGGCGTCATAGCAGCGCGTTCATACTGACATAGCACATCGATATGTAAAAAATCCTAACACAACAACCATGATAAAAGCCATTTAACTCCTTTAAGTTTAGTTGTTAACACTTCTCGGTCAAGTAAGGTGTCTTTTTCGCGGTTGATATGGAAACCCTTATTTTTTTTTTAATTGGTTCATACGTCTGATTTAGTACCAACCACAGTTATGTAGCTTGAAACATGCATTTCAACTCCAATTTTCCACAATTGCATAAGATATTCGTCTGGTATTGAGGCTTTCATGGTTCCTGGGCACTTAACATCAGGTGTCCATATGAACAAGTATCCCCCAGATCCGTGACATCAGCGTGAGCGTGAGCCAGGAGAAGCTGTGGTGCGGCGCGAGCGTGGTGCTGGCCCCGCGGCAGCGCGTGAGCCAGTTCGCGGAGGACGCCTGGACCCGCCTGTGGCGCGCGCTGGCCGCGCCGCCGCCCGCGCGGGCCGACCCGCGCGCCGTCACCAAGCGGCTCCAGGTCACGCTCAACTGCTACCAGGTCACTATACAACTTTACTACTTTTCTGGACATTTCAACACTCGGGATGGTTTACATTTTAAACAACGACTGATTTCATAGAATATTTTAACTTGCCGAATTATCGTTTTATCGACAGCCATTTGCTACCATTTTTTGGTGGTCACAGGTCTAAGCTAACCTAACGTACGTACTCGTAACTAAGGCAACCTATAAACAATACTCGTAAGGTATCAGCAAAAAATAAGTTTCGACATATAAGTCGGTAAAACATGGGGATTCCGACTTGGGATAGGTATTCTTTTGTAGTTCTGTACGTCACTTTTGACGCAACATAAATTCTGCCGGATTTATTTGTCTCTGTCTGTTTTGTGTCGTGATGCGTCAGAACGATATCCGGTTTCATACAATTAATATGGTGAAATTTATATATTCAGATGGTCGGAAATGGTTACCTTACTGTTGTAAAATCAGCCCGCGAAGTTCGGACCTGGAAGGTCCAGGCAAAATAAAAAATAAAAAAGTGGTTATGTACCACCAAGTCTCAGCCGGGAAGGGCGGTTGCTGGACTCGTATATAGCGCGACTTCGATTGTGTTTCGACCACGCTAACTCTACTCGTCCCGCAACAGCCATTTTTCCGGTCTCTGCAGTAATTTACTAATTGCCTGAGCCATGTGTTGTGTCTCTCTCTCATCATTTTGAATGTATCAAACCGATTCATAAAGGCGGGGCCAAGTGTTTATCGGCAAAAAAGAACTGGATGGTCTTTAGTTATCTGCCGTTATTTTTTCAATATAGCTCCTTTTAATTAGATAATGTTTACACAGCCGGAGGCGCTGTCCCGCGGCAGCACCCCGCTGTCCCCGCTGGCCCCGGGCGGGCCGTTCGGCGCGGCGCTGCCGGCCCCGCGGCGCGCGTCGGCCAGCGGCCCCGACGCGCTGCCCTTCGTGGAGCTCGACGTCTGCACCGCCAGCCGCCAGGAGCACGTCACGGCCGCGGTGAGTGCCCCTAGCTCTTGTTCTGCCCCGCGTCACTTAATATGAAGCCTATGTCCCAACACCTGGCAAAACGAATTAACCACCGCCTAAGCCAAGAAGAAATGTATGAAAATCCTAAGAAAAAATATTACGGGCCGCTGGTCTAACTTTTTAAATTTGCTTACTAAAATTAAACTGACAAAGGAAAAATTACATACTGCCAACCACCACTAGACTCTGTAAACATTCTTTCGACATAAAAAAAAAAAAAATCTATGGTAGTATATTTATGTGCGGTTAAACATGGTGCTCAAATAGCTCGTTCCAATGACTTGTTTAAAAAAAACCCGCCAATTAACCTTTTTTTTGTCTTAATGTATTATTAAAAATCTTTACCTGGTAGTTAATTTAATTTTAATATTTCCTCACATTCCTTGAGAAAAGCTCCAGCAATCCCTTACTTCACAGCCTCTGCAATAATGTACTATTTTTATAAGACTCTTCTTGGCTCTTGTTTTTACAAGTAAAACAAGCTTAGAATACGTTTTGGGGTTGTACTCCATTATAGGTTGATTTCACATTATCCCATGCAAGTCTTATGCAATGTTCACATAAGGGACTAACCATGGCAACAGCGGATTCAATTTTGTATGAAGTTGTTCGTGACGAAACACAGCAAGCGTCCAATCGGCCGCCGCGCTCGTGAGCAAGTTTGTACATAGTGAACAAGCGGATCGGGCGGGCATATGAAACAATAATAATAAATATCAGGGGACAATGTCACACGAATTGGCCTAGTCCCAAACTAAGCTCTAGGCTTGTACTATGGGTACTAGACAACGATATAAATACTTATATAGAGAAATATATACTTAAATACATAGAAAACATCCATGACTCGGGAACAAATATTCGCGCTTAACACACAAATTTCTGGCCTTACCTGGATTTGAACCCAGGACCGCTAGATTCGTGGGCAGGGTCACTACCAATTAGGCCAACGCGTCTTAATATAAAGCATACTTTTCAGTTTAGTTGTTTAAAAACCACCGATGCTGCGATTCCTTCCGTTGCGTTGCGAGTATCCATATTTGCTGCGGTGACTTATGTTAGGGGATCATATTTATAAAAAAAAAACCTAAAAATGATTAAAAAGTGAAGTCAGTCAAGTGGCCGTAGACCAATTTTAGTAATGAATAGGGAATGAAAATAACCGGTTATAACTTGGTTTAACCGGTTATTTTCATATAAAAACGGTTAATAACCGGTTAGATTGCATTCCCTAGTAATGAATGAACTAATATGTAACCTTTACAGGATGTCTCAATGGGAATATTCTTCCTCCTGAGGGAATGATACTTTAAGCTATACTGAATAGGGCTATGCAGTTATTTTTCAGCTCTCAGCAATTGTAAAAAAGTACTTAGTAGCGTTGTCCACAACAGAATAGTTAAGAGAATAAAAATGGCGATTGTGGGTCAGAACCTGCGCAGTGTCAGCACGCACCTGATGCGCGGCGCCAGCGGCGAGCGCGCGGAGAGCGGCGTGCACGCGACCGCCACGCGCTACGTGTCGGCGCAGCTGGACGCGTCGCGCTCGCTGTGCCGCGCGCTGTGCCGCGCCGTGGCCGCCACCGCCGCGCACCAGCAGCGGGGATTCACATTCGTGTATGCTCGTCTTGTGTTCCAAAGTCGATTAACGCGAAGAAGCGAGATGTTTGCGCCAAAAAATGTTTTTTTTTTTTAAATGCGTTTTGGGTGTGATTTTTGAGAGTTGACCGATTGACAAGTCTCCTAAAAAATAGAATACCTATGAGAGTTAGATATATATTTTCACAATCCTTTGATTTTGTATTTCTCTCTTGACTTGTAGCATCCATTGTCAATTTTGATAACGCGGTCCCTGAACTGGGCTGGGCAGGTTTTTATTTCAATTATACTACATGAGGTCATTGTGTAACCTTCGCGGAGGGAAGATGGCCGATTGTAAGATGTCTTTGTCTTTTGATTTATTCTGCTTACTCTTTGACTTTGACATAATCACTGCGTTATACCGCGGCGAATCGCCATTAATTAAAAAAGAAGACACACACATACACGCACACACACACACACACACACACACACACACACACACACACACACACACACACACACACACACACACACACACACACACACATACACACACACGATTTTACAGAATAAAAGTACATGTCCTCCGGGCTATAAATTATCTGTTCACTAAACAGACACACGTTCTCGTCTATAACAGTAAGCACCTATAGTAATTTATCAGAAGAACAGGCGACTCTCAAACATTAGCCCCAACTATAAGTTAAACCATATTTAAATACTTGGTAAAACTTCATAGTAATTGATGCGTTAATCGATTTTAAGTTCTTTTTGTTCAAATCATTTCGTTTTTGGTTCCGTTCTGTAGCGCTATTTCACCGGATTCCTTGTTCGCATTCACTTTCATTTGGTTCATTTATTTTACAGGTGTTTCGTTATTTGTGTCCTTTAATTTCTTTCGTTTATTGGTTTTCCATTAAGTTTGTAGGTTTTTGGTTTTTTGTGTGTTTTTAGGGCTGATTTTTATTTTCGCTTTCAGTGTATTCATCCTCATTTGTTTCTATGTGGTTCTAATATTGTTCGACAGATGGTGTTGGATCATATGACATTTTGTTATTACGTTTATGGGTTTGTATTATTTAATTAACGTTGCGATTATGAGAGGTTAACTTAAAAAAAAAATGTTTAACGTTTTCAATAGCTAATTCTTAAAATACCATCATGTTAGCCGAAATAATTATGACCTTCCCCAAAGATCTCTACCATGATCAGCCCTGTGTTACTTGCATCAAACTTATATTTGTGCCTACGAATAATTTTGGAGACGTTTTCTTACATATATTTTATTTTTATTAAACTATATTCATTGGAAGACATGCCAAGTTACTTGTTTTTTCTTAATACTATATTATTTATTTATTTATTTATTTATATATTTATAATCAAAAGACCTTAAAAAGCAAGCTTCTTATGGTTCCATATTACGGTTGTATTTTGTATCGCATAAAGTTGTTCGTAAAAAGATCAGAAATGATTTAGTTTCCTTTTTATGAAATTTATTATATAAATTACCTTTCGCTTCAAACGTTACCCTGCCCCTTTCATTCCCTCTCAGGGGAATAGTAAATAGCAGGACAAGCCACTAAAACTTGATTTATCATTTTTTCTGGAAGTCTATAAAACTTCTTAACCCTTTGGTGGTTAACGGTAATATATTTGCCGTCATACATTTTAATTTTTCAA
This sequence comes from Acleris emargana, assembly GCA_927399475.2. NCBI lineage: Eukaryota > Metazoa > Arthropoda > Insecta > Lepidoptera > Tortricidae > Acleris > Acleris emargana. The sequence goes on along the minus strand of OV656848.1, from coordinate 18,797,189 downwards.
CAGGAAAGCACCGTTTCCTTTTGCATTTTTAAGTAATAAAGACCGAATTTATAAACCTAGTAATCCAATAAAAAATATAGAAGTAGTAAAAGTCACTCCTTATAGATGATAGATTTTTATCCCGTTAAGTGAACAAAAAAGTATATAAATCAAAATTTGCTTCCTCGTTTTTTCTGATAATCACAACACTCGCATTTCAGAGATCATTTTGGCGGTAAAAGGTTTTGAGAAAAATATACTTTAATTTGGAATGAACTTGCATAGTAAATTAATACAACATACAAAAACAATGTTTAGATGTGTCGTCGACAGACAGCGGCAAATATATTGCCGTCTTGTAACTCGGAAAGTATGAGAAAAATAAATGTTTAATCTGTGAGCCTGCCGCTCGACAATATTTTTTTTGCCAAATGTATCATTTCCCAACTTTTTTATTTGCTAACCCAATATTATATACATTTTTCAGAATTTATTACAGTACTACCTTGAAAAACCGTATCTATAGGTTAGGTTAGGTTCGTTTTTATAAAATAATGAAATATTTACGGTTACAGAAAACAAAATGCTTGCGAAATGAAAAGTTGGGAAACGATACATTTGGCTAACATATTTCGCCGAAACAAAGGTTATAAAGGTTAGGGAAATATGTTAAATCCCGAAATATTAAACCCGTTTAATCTTTCGAAAAATCAAAAAAAAAACATTTGTACTTTGCATACTACCAAAGTTTTCGGTTTATTCTTGTAAAAAAAATGTACGTTAAAGGGTTAATACTGAAATTGTATTATATCTCCCAATTTCCAGTGATGACATGGATCCGACGCACGCGTTCATCGTGTTCAAGGCGCTGGAGCAGTACTACCTGGCGGCGGAGGGCGTGGCGTTCCCGCTGCCGCAGGGGTTCAGCTCCTTCTTCACGTACCTGGGCTACCGCGCGCTGCCCTTCCACGCGTTCACGCAGTACGTGCACCGCGGCGTCTTCGAGCTGCAGATAGACGTTATGAAGGCGATTATAGCTTGTGAGTATTCACAATATTCCGTTTTTATTTAGAAAACAAATAGGCCTTTTAAGTAAAATTAAGTTTCCTATATTATATTACATAAATTACATACATTAAATCACGCCTGTTTCCCAGAGGGGTAGGTAGAGACCACTTTTTTCCACTTGCTATGATCTTGACAAATTTCTTTCGCTTCTTCAACATTCATACATCGAGTCTCATATTAGGTATATTACAAAATGTAATTATTTAAAACATTACTTATTATAATTATGTTCAAAATACAAAATAAATGTTAAGCTACGTCTGGTCAGGATACAGATCAAATAATCGACAAATAATTTATGTTACCTACTCTACTTACTATAACTAATATTGAGAAAACAACATTTGTTTAATTTGGAAATAGATAAAGTTCATTGTGCTATTTACTTTTAGGTGCACGTTTGAGTTATAGAATGTCGAACGGTCTATACAGGGCCGGCATTCTAGCCGGAGAAAAACGATATCGTAGTTAATTTGTTGTGGTATGTATGTATGTTCCTTTGTGGCGCTCTAGGAACTATACGCGGGTGCCGATTTTGATGATTCTTATGTCAATCGATTTGTCTTAATCCTTTGATAGTGTGACTAGATATATGACAGTAATCCATAGGAGACGCCATATTATGAAAAATACTATGATCTATGGCTAGCGGAGAATCGTAGCATAGGTATTTATTATAACGATTTAAAGTTGGGTAGCTTCAATCGAATTTTTGATGAAAATGATGCGCGATTGTTAACCGTAGGTCGCGACGACGACAGCAAGTCCCGCGTGAACAACAAGCTGCGGCTGATCCAGCTGATCGGCGAGGGGCGCGCGCGGCGCTCGCTGGCGGCCTGGCCGCACCGCGCCGCGCTGGCCCTGCGCGCGCGCGACCACGCCCACGCGCTGCTCTCCGGCGGCCGGCCCGGCGCCGGCCCGCGGCGGGACCACCCGCGCCCGCCCAGGGACCCCGGTACAGTACCATCCTCACCATAAGGCCGCTCGCTGGCGGCCTGGCCGCACCGCGCCGCGCTGGCCCTGCGCGCGCGCGACCACGCCCACGCGCTGCTCTCCGGCGGCCGGCCCGGCGCCGGCCCGCGGCGGGACCACCCGCGCCCGCCCAGGGACCCCGGTACAGTACCATCCTCACCATAAGGCCGCTCGCTGGCGGCCTGGCCGCACCGCGCCGCGCTGGCCCTGCGCGCGCGCGACCACGCCCACGCGCTGCTCTCCGGCGGCCGGCCCGGCGCCGGCCCGCGGCGGGACCACCCGCGCCCGCCCAGGGACCCCGGTACAGTACCATCCTCACCATAAGGCCGCTCGCTGGCGGCCTGGCCGCACCGCGCCGCGCTGGCCCTGCGCGCGCGCGACCACGCCCACGCGCTGCTCTCCGGCGGCCGGCCCGGCGCCGGCCCGCGGCGGGACCACCCGCGCCCGCCCAGGGACCCCGGTACAGTACCATCCTCACCATAAGGCCGCTCGCTGGCGGCCTGGCCGCACCGCGCCGCGCTGGCCCTGCGCGCGCGCGACCACGCCCACGCGCTGCTCTCCGGCGGCCGGCCCGGCGCCGGCCCGCGGCGGGACCACCCGCGCCCGCCCAGGGACCCCGGTACAGTACCATCCTCACCATAAGGCCGCTCGCTGGCGGCCTGGCCGCACCGCGCCGCGCTGGCCCTGCGCGCGCGCGACCACGCCCACGCGCTGCTCTCCGGCGGCCGGCCCGGCGCCGGCCCGCGGCGGGACCACCCGCGCCCGCCCAGGGACCCCGGTACAGTACCATCCTCACCATAAGGGCACCCGGGGCCCGTGCCCAGGGCCCCCTGGGTCTATCCCCACTAGTTCCATTGACATTTCCATTAATGGAACTAGTGAGAATTTTTTGTCACACTAGTTCCATCATTTAAAGGTCACAGGACGAAGGACAGAAAGGAGGAATACAATTTCCCACTAGTTCCATCAATGGAACTGTCAATGGAACTAGTGGGAATAGACCCATCCTCAAGGTGCCCCGAAAGACCGACAATTTCTCTCACGTTTATTCTCAAATATTTTTGTCGAGCACAGTAACCCGGGCCCCAAATTCTTGTGGGCCCGAGGGTCCCAACACAGTTTAAGACGGCCTCACTGGTGAGACACCTGTTTACTTTATACTTCAATTTGGTAATACAAAATCAAAGTTTTACACACATCTTCCTATACCCCTCCTAGTTCACATGCAAAAAAAATTATGCATTAATTCGTTCATAAATTTTCTAGTGCGGTTACTCTACTATGTTTAAATTAAATTGATAACATCGAGTGTTATGACAGTTAGGTATTAAATGTAAAGCAACAGCACTTTACGACAATAAGTATTAGTTTTATTCGAACATTAGCGATCATTTAAAGAAGGCTAATTTAAACAACAGAGTTAAAGTAACACACTATTCAACAATAACTGAGCACAGTCAAAATTTGACTTTTTTTATTGTTTCATATTACCAATTTGAAGTCAACCTGTATAAGTAGCTTTTGCCTGCGGCTCCTTCCACGCAACACTTTATCGCTATTTCGTTGAGCTGGTGGTGGTAGGATATTTTTAAGGTCCGATCAGATCTCTCCCACCATCACAACCTTTAACCTACCGCCAACAGCAGTGTTCGCATTATTGTGTTCCAGTAAGAGGGAATAAGATAAAAAAACTGACAAATATTTGAGATTAATGTCATTTAAATATTAAGGCATTATAAAATTAAATCGTAATTAAAACTGCTCGAATAATATTATTTTGGTCGCCAGGTATCGCAGCGCTGCCAACAGGCGAACGTCTGTCGCCCCTCGACACGTTCTTAGACCTGCTGACAGCCAAAGCTTCCCTCAACGAGCTGGACTTTAACCTCATCATAGAAGCCACCCTCGCGCTAGTACAAGACGCGAGAACCGCTTGAATGGGACTGCAAAGCTTCACGATACAACAAATAAAATTGAGTGAAAATTAGTGAAAATTCATCCGTTTTCCATAGATTGCTACATCAACCATTTTTGGATTAGAAACGTCTTAGTGTGTAATTGTATTTTATCTACACACATGTCATAAGTCCTTTATTATGCGTTCAAAACCCGTAGGAAGTGACCAGCATTATTACAATCAATTTTACTAAGAGAACTTTCTTGTCTGTGGTAGTAGGTAAAATCTGTAATGTTATTACAGTATAGATTTTGGTAAGGTTATGAGTTTAAATTTGGAACAGCTGTCAAAACTCAAAAGGGTCTCTATTCTAGTATTCATAGATGATATTGAAACTGTTACCGACTCGAAACGTCAACTCAGTATGTTTTATTATTATAAACCGCACGACGTTTAATCTCAAGTGACTTGAGAATAGGAACTTCATTCGTTTGTCTATGATTAAAAAAAAAACATTCTTCTTGACGGAGGATCCAATTGCCGCCATTATTGTTGTCATTTGTTTGTTGTTTTTTGCTGCTACGAAAGTAGGATAATTCTAAACTTATGATATGTGTGTAGATCAAGTAGTGTATGCAACTGTACATAATTAGGCCTTAAAATTCGAGTGTGGTTTTATGAAACGAGCGTTATCGAGTTTCATAATAGGATCACACGAGTGTCTCGTTATGCATCAGTTGCATAAACTACTATTATTGGAATGCAAATATCGACTTCAAAAACTAGTATAATGCTTTACTGTTTCTTTGCCCTGTCAAGTGCAATAGTAGATCTAGCACCAAATATGCTTATTAGGAATAATATATATTATGTCCAAATGTATGTTCCTGCGGCAGAATTATCCAGAAACACAGCTCTAATTCCAGCCATTAGTATAGTTTTTTTTTTAACCAATAATGTTTTTGACAATGTTTTTTAGTCTTAAAAAAGTCGCCCTCATATTACCTTTGTTAAAAAGGTAATGTCGGTGAGACCTCATCTTTGAATTATTTAACATTCCATGCAATATTAGTACCACGAAATAAAAACTATTCATATTTTTCACGATGTATTTAACTGCGACTTGGCTCGAAGTAGTGACATTTAGTAAATCTTAGAATAAGTAGGTCTATTATACTGCCCTCCTAAGATAATACGCAGTAAGTCAGAGAAAACTCCTGTAGCAATATCAACCTTATTACGAAGAGAAGAGAACTAAAACTGCTTTGGTTATTGATTTTGGGAGACTGCTTAGGAGGGCAGTATACTACTCGACGATTTAAGTAGGTATGCGCCTATTTTTTTGGGTGCTGTTATACATATTAAGGTATTTAACATACATACATACATACATACATACACTCACGCCTTCATTTCCAGAGTGGGGTAGACAGAGCTACAGAATTACCAAGCACTCTTAAATAAGTTGTTGATAATTCTGTAACCACGTTTTGCACAATCAGGCTAAGATGTTTACCAGTGTATTAGTGACAGGGTGCAAGCCCATCGCCTAAGAGTACTACAAGCCTTTATTCCCTTAGTCGCCTCTTACGACATCCACGAGAAGACATGGAGTGGCACTATTCTAACCCGGCAACCACACAGGTTTAAGGTATTTAAGTGTTTGTTAAATAAGGTGTTGCCTCTAAGTTTGGTCCTTTTTACCCGACTGCCGAAGTATTGGGTATTGTATTTATCAGCCTGTATACGTATGTGTGTTCCCATGTGGCGCTCTAGAAGCTTCGATGATTCTTATGTCAATCGATTTGTCTTAAATCTTGTGTGTCACTAAAGATATGACAGTAATTAAAATTAAATATGGCGGCAACTAGACGCCATATTGGAAATAGAAAAAAAAAGTCGACGAACTATGACAAATGGGGTATCACTGCTTAGGTATTTCAAAATCCTGTTTAGGTTTCTTTAGTCACTTTTCATTTTGAACGATCATGTAGTATTTATAACGATTTGAAATTGGTTGGCAACAATAGTCGTGTTTTTTAAAGCTTGCATTTTGTGGTTATTAACTGCCGTAGCTTCCGTGACAATCCCGGAATGATCGTTGGGAGGGGTTCTTTGGATTACCTGCAGTTGCTTAGGTTCTTCCATTACCGCTCGCTGGTGCTGTACCTTGTCCTTCGTCGCAGTTTGTTATGCAGCCATCCGAGCGGGGGGGACAAGATAGGCTCAGGCAGGACCCACTGCCACCGTCTCTGAGCCCTTTCTCGCCAGCTCGTCAGCCGCGGCAGTACCACGTGAGGTACTGTGTCCCTGGCTCTCATCATTCTACCTGGTAAGCTATGCTTTGGGCCCCTAATGGTGTTGAGATGCTGGAACTGTACCCTAACCTTGTTTTGGATTCATATGTGAAGATTCTCACTTCCCTGTAGTTTAGGCCCTTCCAGGGGTCTTCGTGGAGCTGTATTTTGTATTTATTATCGATTCTTCGGCACTCTGTCGGTCACCGCTTCAATAAGTGGACCCCTTATATTACTTTAGTAAATAAGATGATCTTGGTGAGTTTTTTCTGTTGTACTTAATATATTAAAAAAATACATCCCATGCTATATTTCCAAAGAAATTGACACGATATTAAAACCATTCACTTTGACACTTACTTTGACTGCAGCTTTGCATCAACTAGTCTAGTAAGTCTTGGAAGTAACAGCCGTCTATTACTTTAGTAGACCTTACTTACTTACTTATTACTTTATTAAAATACGGGCGTAACGTTGCACCAAATAGGTGTGAAGCATGCAAGGTCGGCACTTTCGTTCGTTGTACCCGATCTGCCTCACGTACGCAGATACAATAGGTAAGACAAGTTTACATGTGTGCGTGTGCACGCACACAGACAGCTATTTTGCATGCTTCACTCATGATCAGACGACGTTATGTCCGTATTTTTGTAGGTCCGTGCTTGTCTGTAAGTTTTTTTCCTGTTGTACTTAATGTTAAAATTATACATTCCATGCTATTTTTCCAAAGATATTGCCAAGTTTTTCAAATAAGCACAAAACTGTAGTGTGTTTGAATTTGGATTACGTACACTGTATGTGCAATTTTTAGTGCAATATGATGTTTAAAATGTATGAATAATTTAAATAAACCATGAAATTTTCAAATGTGTTTTTTTTACCCCGAAGTAGCAGGTTTCGCATTGTTGTGTTCCGGTTTTGGGGATAAGACAGCCGGTGAAATGACTAGCATAGAGGCATTCCACCTTAGTCCTCCGGGTTGGCAACGCATTTGCAGTCTTGTGAATGCGAATGTCTATGGGTCACAGTTTCCACTTACCACCAGGTGGCCTGTGTGCTAGTTTGCCTTCCCATGCAATAATACAAATAAAAAAAAACGTACTAACTATTATTATTTGTGGGTAGAACAGCTGAACTTAGTGGAATGTTCGGAAAGAATGCGGTTTTACTGCTCACTCGGTGGGAGGAAGACAAGGCTTGATGGTGGCCACCGATTTCAAGAATGACTCACCTAGGCATTGAGGGAGACCTGTTTCGCTGGAGCCCCATACTACCTCAAGAAGCAGATTTCACCTGCCTTTAGTACTTGGGCGGCGGTGGACGTGAAAAGACCGCTGTTGCTCTAGAGCTCCAGCGTCTTCAGATGTCACTTCGCAAATGCGACCTTGCATGTCAGGCAAAAATGTTTTACATACATACATACATACCTTCACGCCTGCAATCCCAGAGTGGGGTAGGCAGAGCTACAGAATTACCTACAACTTTTATAAGTTTTTGATAATTTTGTTAGCACAATTTGCACAATCAGGCTAAGATGTTAACACTTTAACTGTCCCTCGCTTCCATCAATGGCCTGGCTTGGTACGTCCATGCATTACATGTAATGCACGACTGGGTAGTGTTTTACATATATACGTGGACGTGCCGAGCTAGGTCACCAGTGCATTACATGTAATGCATGGACAGTCAAAGTGTTAAAATGTTTTATTTTTTCGAAACTACAGACTTGGAAAGAGCGGATATCTCGAAATATCAAGATATTGAAAAACTTGACAGAGTTAAATCTTGTAGCAAATTTAATCACTTTTCATTTTGTATAGAATGGCCATATCGCTAGAACGCATAGTTTCTGAGGTAATATAAGCGGGAAACCGAAAAATAGGAACCCCCCCCCCCCCCCCTCCCCCGGCTTAACGGCTACGGGCGGGAGCTTTTGATATGTTCAACTAGTCCAAACAAAGTTACGAAGTCAAAAATTGTATCCCAAACATATCCCTCTATACCTTTTCGTTGCCTCGCCTGATTATAAATCATGTGACGATTATAATACTGTGGGACTATTGCACAGTTTGCACTACTAAACTAAATCCCATGCGTTAATTATATAGAAACTATAAAGCACCAATAACAGCCTCTATCACCATAAAGCCTTTAACTCTGCCATTACTGACAAGTAAATAAGAGCTTTCAAACCGCTTACAATACCTACTATAACAGAATCTTCGAACTCGATAGGTACTTCTAAAATCGAAGTTATGTTCGTTCCATCCTTGTCACTCGTCATTCGAGATTAAATCGAGAGAAAGGGTGGGAAGCTAAAAATTTCCATACAAAATGCGAAAACTTTTCACGACCCTTAAACCTACTCCTATTTTTACGATTTTTGAATATGTTGTAGATATCATGAAAAACTATGTCTGTACGTTTTCCTTTCCACGAAAATACTTGTTAGAATGAAACAAATTTATAAAACAAAAAAACTAACGTACATATTCAAAAATCGTGGAAATCGGACTTAATTTAGGGGATGAGAAACTTTTTTAGCTCTAGGATAAATTTGTATGGCATTTTTTGACAGCTATGCGATTTTAGCGGGGCGCTTCACAATCCATGGACGGAGCTAATAACATAACTTAACTTCAAATTTCCTTTTCCTTTCGTATGGCCACAGGTCAGGACAATGTGGTTTAACCGCCTACAAACAAAAGAAGCCCTGTAGGACAGTACTGGGTCCCTCCGAGTTTAATAAGACAGTGGAACATGACTACGCTCAGTCATTATATATATTTATACTTATAAGACGATTTGGAGAAAGAGAACTGACATCATCATTAAAAAAAATCTCTCTTCGATAGAGGTAAGGTTACTGGGCGGCTAACCGCTCCGAGACCCCATTTCTCTAAGACCGCACTTAATTATTAAATTAAGATATAAATCTGTCCGTAACCAATGTTTGTTTAATTAATTAGGCTATCTACTTCGTTTTCTTTTTATATGTACCTAACAAAAACGTTAATTAATGACTAGGGTTAGGAATTTTGGTGGCATATCGTGGTTCTAAAATCTATGGAGTCGCTTTTTCCTAATTATTATAATACATGACACTTTGATTTTGACCTTCAGTGTGGTCATATTTTAAAATGAACCAAATACATTTTTAGTTCGGTAATTCCATACCTACTAATTTTTGCTTGTTTGTAACGCTTTCACAGAAGAGATATCCTTCATACCAAATTGCATTGAAATTGGTTTAGTGGTATAATGCATAAACTAAATTTGAATATTAAAAAATGAAAGGTCAAAATCAAAATGGTATTTATTATAAAAAGTAAGAAATAGCGACTCCATGGATTTTAGAACCACGATATGCCACCAAAATTCCTAACCCTATTAATGACTTTTAAGATTGTAAGTTTGTATTTTATAAATGGCGATTACACCTGTAATTTACATGCATATAAGATTTTATAATAATAATTTAAATGATTGTAATTGTGTCAATAAAGATAAACACGTTTCTTCAGTAAGAAGGCCGCGCGGACACTTACTCGTCAAAAATCTACGTAAAAAGTCGAGACCACGAAAAGAAACGTCGCAAGAAACTCATCAGTCAGTCATTAATTAATCTAATGAAACAATCCATAATTTTAATACTCTAGGATTTATGAACTATGTGGTAAATTTGGGTAGCCTAAATTGGCCTATATGACCAATGACGACGAGCGATGTCACCGGAGGATAGGTAATTTTAAGTTGTATAATTATTACTATGACTGATAGTTCGAATCAAAAGATCAAGATGTTTCAAAGTAATTATGCTAACGTCGTCTATGTTGCCGATTTTTTAAATATTTCTCAGTTATTTGAGGTTTCCCGCGACACAAAATTGTTGTATGATTAAAAAGGATATCCGATGATATAGTGCTTATTGTTATTGGTTTCTATGCCAGTGTTCATACATTTTTTAAATATTGCACTGTGTATGTAACAGCATTTATACTTATCTATAGGCTATTCATAATCCGGTTCGAATGGTCCTAGTCTGTTTTTTTTAAATGTTTTTACCTGATTGATTACTCCATTAATTGTGGACAGCTTTTGACAAATCTTTTTTTTTTTAATATATTGCCAAGTTATTCTTGTAAGCACAAATTTGTACTTTGACTTTGAATTTGAATCACCTTTCGATGTCCAATTTTTAGTGCAATATTATATTTAAAATGTAAGGGTAATTAAATAAATCAAGAAATGTTTAATGTGTTTTTTATTTTATCATAATAATAACTATTAGTGGAATATACAGCCACTTATACAACTGCTTGATGCGGAGATAAGTCAAAACACTACGGTCACATCAAAGCCACAAGATTAAGCTAAAAAGTTTAATAATTTAATTATAAAATGGGTTATATGTAATCCAGTGTGCTCTCTGCTGATTCTGATCACTGGTATGTGAAGTAAACAATGACTTGTATACTTCTGAAGACTGCGGATCCTTGGCTATACTGTAGTCTTTCTTGGTCTTCTTATATGAGGGGTCCTGAACCAAATCATTGGACCCAAATGCACGCTTGTTGGACCCAAAGTGGCCACGAGGGACCTTGTTTGGGTTGTACTTTGGCAATGACAGAGGTATTGTGTCTATTTCTTTCTTTGCCGCTTGACTAGACCCAGCTTCAGGTTCCTCCTTCACTTCCACTTCTTCTTTTATTTCTGTTGAAGAGGACGGGAGGTCTTGGGACGTAACTGTACAAGTAGCGCTTCCTGTTTCTGTTTTTATAGCTTTCTCTGTCTTAGATTTCTTTATTTTTCTGCTGGCGACACGGACAGACATTTTAACTTTGAGCAACTCAATGTCGTCTTCGTTTCCGTTGAGGATTATGACATCATTATCCGTGAAGGGATGTTGACACTGTGGATTAAGGGCACCCATTAATACTTCAGTGGCATAATAAAACAGGCAAGGATAATGTAAAATGTATGTTAGGCCCTGCGCGCACTAGGCAGCCTGGCTGCGCAGCCAGTAAAGCACATGACGTTGTATGGGAGCCCGCGCACTAGGCAGCCACGAATTCCTGGCTGGTTCATATGTTTTACTGGCTGCCCGCAGCCAGGCTGCCTAGTGCGCGCAGGGCCTTATACAATATAATAGAATCCACCATAGCTATCCATTTATACCTAGCTATTCAAAATTAAAACATTGTTAAGTAATTGGGCCAAATCAGAGTTCTTTTACACATGGGTAACAATGATATGGAGTGAATCTATTAACACCTTAGTTAAAAAAATTAGCACAAACTTTATCTTTTCAATGAATTCATAAAAGAGAATAAATACTTCACACTTAAAAGTAAGTGACATCACTTGGTAATAAAGTTTTTTTTTAAACTAGTATAAAATACATCATTACAAATGATTTGTTGAAGCATCGACATGTTTGCCAATAACTTTAAATATAAAATAATGAGTACGACAACAAAATGTGTAGAAAGAAACCTCATTCTCTACATGACAAAAGCATATTTAACTGAACCACTATTTTGTCTGAAAATTAAGCAACTACAAATAAATACCAATTTTAGTCTCACACTGGCCTGTTTAATTGACAACTGTTCTTTTATTTTGAAAGCCCTTTTATAGTAAATAAAATACTCGACAGATAAGACAAGTAACTTTGAACCAACGGTATATTTTGCATTCGAATTGAAAACCAGTTACAGTAAAATGTGCCTACTTTGCTCCCCCATGGGTACTGATGTGCCAAAGGAAACTTTCCAAAATTGCGGAAAATGTCATGTAGGAAAGTTTCGGAAACTTCTCACAATGTTGTATGGTGATTGAAACTTTCCGTTTCTTAAATTTAAATTTCCTATATTTCTTGGGAAAGTTTCCGGAAATTTCATGCAACTTTTCCAACTTTTTGGAAACTTTCCGCAACTTGCACATCACTGCCCATGGGTAACTATGCTCCATAGTGACTTTTTTGTATGTTACTTATAAGACAAGGCCGATGACAAATTTTCTAAAAATAATTGATGTATACATCCAGCTGCGCAGTGAATGAAAGCACTAGAATGATTTACAATACAGAATACCTCAATATAACGATGGAGCAACATTACCCGTGGGGGAGCAAAGTAGGCACATTTTACGGTATGCAATAATATTAACAATATTGTATTTTATCTTGCATATTGTCCAACAACCCAATTTTATGCATTATCTTTGAACAATGAACAGCTTTATTCAAAACTTCATCCTTGTGGGCAGGAATGACTTGCCAGCAACTTGCAAGTCATTTTTACAAAGGATACCACACTAAGCAAAAACCAAAAAACACATGCAAATAATTTCAGAACGAGACTACAAATGGTTTATAACTATAAATCATATCCTTACCATGTGGCAGAGGTTTTGTTTGACCTCCTTCAGCGCCCGCTCTGCCAGTACGCAGCCACAGCTCCACAGGAACACAAACCTGAATTTTCCGGTCATCTCAATGCCACTAATTGGGCAAATGTACGGGGCACTGTCACCAACCGCCCCATCTGTATGATCTGTGGCTTTGTATGCTGGGTTCTTTACAAGTGTAATGTCTTTGATGTCCTGAAAATTCAATTAGTATTTTTCAACATCGACATTGTATGAATAACTTATGGTTTAAATTCTCGACAGATCAACAGTTAGTTTCAATTTCACCAAAGACGATAAATGGTAATCAATATTAATCAACTGTTAGTTCATACATATTGGCAGCTGTTAACACCTTAACACGTTCACGGACAGTAATAAAAAACCATTTTAATTTGACCCCCGTATTTATGACGCCCATGCTATAGCCGGTATGATACACGACTGCTATAGCATCCGCGTCCATGAACGTGTTAATCACCTGTTAAGTGGTTGGTGAAATTCAATATTAGTAGTAGAATAGAAAGATTTGATGCTGTTAATCACCAGAGATGTAATACTACAGAATCTGGATGGGAATACCACTTTATTTAGTGTTGGAAAGCACCTCAACCTTACTAATGAGTTTGAACTGAATTGAACAGGGGTTGTCATATAAATGCTTATAAAATTCAAGTAGTAAGGAAATGTAGATAATCCATTTGCTTGAGGGGTGGGTGGCCAAATGGCAAGAAAAAAACTAAACAAAAAAGGCTGTACCTTCATATTCTTAATATGGCTGATGGAGTCCGGCTTCGTCTCCTTGTCCAGTAGGGACTCCAGGACGGAGCTCTTGCTGTAGAGGCGCCCGAGAGCGCACGCCACCACGGGCTCCTGCAGCGGCTGCTGTGACAACGCACAATTGCGCCACTTGAACGACCGCTCAGCATCCTTGTCTTTCTAATAAACAAACGTAATTTGGTAATAAGTTACGTTAAGTTATCATTTCTATGATTTAGACTAGTTATATGGTCATTATGGATAATTGTCAAAATCAGTAATATAGCAAGCAGGGGTAGTGTTGTTGATTGTTAAAAAGAGATGTTGTGCAAAATTAATACTGACTTGTTCTGGTTTCTTCTTCATGCGAACGAGCTCGTCTCGACGAGGTATGGTACCGCCATCGCAACCCATTATGGCGTTATAATATAATAGTTATGACTCGCGATAGAAACAAGATCACAATGATCAATCTTAGCGAAATATTCTATTCTATTCTATTTTTTTAATTTTTGGCAACCGGTCGCTTTTGGTTAGCAACCATTACTGCCAATGACGTCTGACAGCGTGTATGACCAGTTTTTGTTGTTAATTAGTTGATGGTCCTGAATAACGGTTGCAGTTACGTATGTTTGTTGTGATCCTGGAATAAACAGACACAAAACCTAAGACAAGACAAAACATTTGAGACAATATAGATCGGATACACAGATGTAAATTGGAAGCCACAAAAGCGGGTAAAAGCACCTAGAGTTTAATTTTTTCTTTGCCTATTAAATAAAAGTGACAGTACGTTCACTACGATGTCAACGATGTGACGCACAGATTATATGAAGTGTGTGACGTAGTATGGCTATTGATTCAAGCTGTGGTCGTAGTGGTAAACAATAGACAATATTTATATTGTAGTAGTGCTGTAGGAAACCGAAAGAATCGTCAATTAAATTATCCTTATTAATATTTATTATATGTAATAATTATACTCGGTCTTCGTGCCTGGGTATTTTTTTTCTTTCAAACAAACATTGTCCTGACAATTACAAAAATAACAAAAAAAGGACCCAAATTGGTCGAGCTGTTTCTAAGAGATCTTTTCTACACTACATGACACGCGGCAATTGATTTTATTTGTATAGATTTAATATGATAAATTATCAAAAACAATACATGTAAATTAAAAATAGATTGTGCAAAACGTGGTTACAGAATTATCAACAACTTATTTAAGAGTGCTTGGTAATTCTGTAGCTCTGCCTACCCCACTCTGGGAATGAAGGCGTGAGTTTATGTATGTATGTATGTATGTAAATTAAATCATAGAGTCTGGCAAACGAAAGCGTGGCCTGATAAAATGGCAACACTGTAGTGTCGTCCCTTTTTTCTTAGATTGATTTGAAAGGGATGACACTACAGTGTTGCCATTTTTTCAGGTCACGCTTTCGTTTGCCAGACTTTAACACCTACTGTAAAAAGTAGGTAACTAAAATCGATATAATATAACGAACGGAACGATTCCGAATTGGTTGGGTTGACACTTGACGTCAAGTAAAACGTCAATTTCACGTGTTTACTAACCAACCAGTTAAAATATTTTCTTATGTGTAAAATTTAACTAATTTTCTAGAATCACTCTAGATTATGCATGATTTAAAGATGGATCGGGTGCCTGAAAATGGTTCCGACGCCGACGAAAACGCCCAAGACAGCGCAGATAACAATTCCCTTGCCGACTCAGTAAAATCAATCAATAAGAAGAAAATCAGGAAACGTGGAATAATATTTCTTTCAACTATTCCCCCTTACATGAACGTAGCTAAAATACGTGAAACGTTTAGCAAATATGGTGAAGTTGGAAGAATTTATTTGCAGTCAAGTGCAAGTAAGTATTTTGAGGTTATGTTTGTGTAACTTTTTCGTCATTATAGAATTTTCAAAGCACTTATAAGTTCTTTTTTATTACAGAGCCTGGAGAAAAGCGTAGGCGGATCCCTAATCAATTTACTGAAGGTTGGGTAGAGTTTCAAAAGAAAAAGGTAGCAAAAGAAGTGGCTCAACGTTTGAACAATACTAAAATCGGTACTAGAAAAAAATCACGTTACTACGACATGATTTGGAACATTAAGTACATTCCTAGGTTTAAGTGGATTCATTTGAGTGAGAGGTTGGCTTATGAGAAGGCGGCTATGAAGCAGAGATTGCGTGCGGAAATATCACAGGCTAAGAAGGAGGCGCATTATCTGCAGAGCAATGTAGAGAAGAGTAAACGGATGAAGAAGAAGAAAGTGGAGAAAAAGGAAGACTAGGTTTAATGTATCATTAAAGATTTATTTAGAATGTTCTTTGTTTTAATAGAAAATTAATAGAAACGGGTAAATCTAAAACTCGGGATAATCAAGTCACTCTAGACAAGGGAGACAAACAAATCACGTCAAACAAAGACGTGGCGTTAGCGTTCGAAAATTATTTCTCAACCATAGCCGTTAATACCACAAAATGTCTTCAATCATCTGCAATTGAAGCTCAAAAATTACTTTGTGCTAATGTTACTAAATGTAACGCAAGCTTTGATTTTAGCCACGTAGATTCTGTTTTAATTGTTAAAGTATTCAAATCAATCAGTTTAAAAAAAACCGAGGATTTATGGGGAACGTCAGTTAAAGTCATCCATCATATCATAGATATAATTGCACCTCACTTAGCTTTAATCTACAATAATTGCATTTCAGAGGGGGTATTTCCAAATCTTATGAAATATAGTAAAGTCATACCACTTTTTAAATCGGGCGATATGAGTGATTTAACGAATTTCTGTCCCATTTCTATTCTACCTGTTTTAAGCAAAGTTTTTGAGAAGTTAATGTTAAAAGATATGTTAGGTCACTTCAATAGAAATAAACTGCTTAACAGTAATCAGTTTGGCTTCACCAGAGGGCGATCCACAACAGATGCAGCATCTGTACTCATTAAATATATATACAATATTTGGGAGAAATCTTGTGATGCTATAGGAATTTTTTGTGACCTTTCCAAAGCTTTCGATTGCGTAGATCATGCGACTCTTATATTAAAATTAGAACATTATGGTCTGTCAAATAATTCTCTAAATCTCATGTCTTCATATCTTAGTGATAGAACACAAATGGTTGTTGTAAACCAAACAAAGTCTATTGGAGCAGCTGTTAAATTAGGTGTGCCTCAGGGCTCTATATTAGGACCTTTCTTATTTTTGGTTTATATTAATGACTTACCACCCACGGTAGATAACCTTTGTGATATTGTGCTATTTGCTGATGATACATCATTAATTTTCAAGGTAGACCGAAAATCCGTCGATTACAGTAGGATAAACGCCACACTAGGTAAAGTACTTAATTGGTTTACTAGTAACAATTTGCTACTCAATGCTAAGAAAACTAAATGTGTTAGGTTCGCTTTGCCTAATGTTAGACCGGTAGAATCTAGTATATTTCTTAATAATGAGAGATTGGAAATGGTAGATAAGGCGCCTTTCTTAGGGATAACTATAGATAAAAACTTGCAATGGAGTCCCCATATAGCAATACTAGCAGGTAAATTAAGTTCGGCAGCTTATGCTGTTAGGAAAATCAGGCAACTTACTAATGTTGAGACAGCTCGCTTAGTTTATTATAGTTATTTTCATAGTGTTATGTCGTACGGTATTCTGGTTTGGGGAAAAGCTGCTGACATACAGACTATATTCGTGTAGCAAAAAAGAGCCATTCGTTCTATATATAATCTAAACTCCCGTGATTCCTTAAGAGTACTATTTAAAGAAATTAATATTTTGACAGTAGCATCACAATTTATTTATGAGAATATTATTTATGTCATTAAAAATCAAGACTCTTTTGTTAAGAATTGTGATATACATAATTTGAATACAAGAAATAAAAATAAAATTGCTATTAAAAAATTTCGTGTTCTTAAGGTTTATAAATCATTTGTAGGTCAATGCATCCTTTTCTTTAATAAATTACCTGACGTTGTTTTAAAGTTACCATTTCCAGTACTTAAAACTTACTTGAAAAAGTAGTTGATGTCTAAAGCTTACTATAGGGTCGAAGACTATCTAACAGATAAAAATGCTTGGCCAATGTCGCGATTTAGAGCGATTTTATATTAGAGTTAGTGTTAGTGTGTGTGTATGCACCTTTATGATAATAGTATGGCAATACTACCTACCGAAGATAAGTATAACTGGAGTAGGAGTGACCAAGCAAGGAGATAAATTCAAATAAGAGTCAACGGCTCGCGGTGAGGTGAAGTGGAGGAATTAGTGGCAAGTACTGCGCTGTTTGGTGAGTGATATGAATTATCTAGTTCTATTATATTATAAATGGTTACAAGACCGATGATGAGACGAGACACGGGATCATTGGTTTGTAGCTATGCGAATTTAGACTATAGTGCGCTGGTTACGGGCGCACTGTATAGATCGCTGCCTGGTGCAGGATCATGAATGTGTCATTTATTATTATTTATTATTATTTATTAAAATTTATTAATGAAAACAATTACAGTATATCAATACAACGTTGTCCCACAAAACTGTTTACACAGTTTGACTGCGGGATCTTTGAGTCTCTTAACTATGACATAACTTTACTTAAAACTAATTCTAAAATTTATATAATACTAACTAAATAATTAAACATTCTTCTTTTAAACTTTGCCTTATTGGCCTCCAACCTAATATCTGTGGGTAAGCTATTAAGAATGTAGGGTAGACGTTTCTGCAGGCATCTGTCACCGTAATAATTACTGACCCTCGGCACAGCGTACTTCCCTGCAGCCGCCGACCTAGTGCCGCATGCGTTATTTACAAGGGATAGATTATGCTCTTGAGCGCCGTGATGATGAAGTGCTAACAGGAACTTATGCTTAAGGCTAATTGGTAGAACTTTACAGATTTTGAACAGTTGATGATAATCTTTTTTACACTTAGCTTTAGTTTTTCTGTTTACAAGAAGTTTTAGGAATCTAATTTGCATATTTTCAATTTTAGTTAAATTTGTTTTAAAGGTTAATCCATAACAGTCAAGAGCATAATCTATAATAGATTCCACTAAAGCTTTGTACAAACACTTTAATGTATCTAAAGGAACTTTGAAACTTAAGTGGTAAAACTTGCCTAATAATACTCTGAGTTTACTACGATTGGGACCATGAAAAGCCTTCATCCACCTTAAGACCAAGGTAAGTTACACAGTTAACGCGTGAAATTGGTTTACATTGACAAAAGGACTGGTTACTATGAAAACAAGAAAAATCATGGGTTATTATGGGCGATGGCGTACTACCGATATCTAAATAAGGCGAACGTATAATTAAAAGCTTGGTTTTATCGGTATTCAAAACAATGCCATTGTCATGGGACCACCGGACTACAGCATCTACATCCTGCTGTACCAAGCGACAAGTGTCAGGTAGCTCGGCGCTGGTGCTCGCGCGCAACACGCAAAGGTCGTCCGCAAACATGTGCGCCGAGCAGTGGCGCAGCGCGCCGCACAGGCTGTTCACATGCATGAGGTAGCACAGCGGGCCGCTGCAGGAGCCCTGCGGCACTCAGCACGCCACCCGCCGCTCGTCGCTCAGCGCCGAGCCCACCTTCACGCGGTACGAGCGCGCGGTGAGGTAGTCGCGGAACCATTGGTTCAGCGGCTCATCCACCCCGCACTCGCTCATAGCATTCAAAAGCGTATTAGTGTCTAACGTGTCGAACGCCTTAGTGAAATCAAAGAACACTGCTACAACTACTTTCTTATTAGCTAAGTGTGAGTTTATCTCATCGGTGAACTGACCCAATAAGGTGTTTGTACTTCTACCCCTTTGAAAGCCATGCTGTATTTTATTTATTATATCATTTTTGTGCATGTATTCTCCAAGTTGCTTAACAATACATTTTTCAATAATTTTGTCTACACTAGATAGTATGGCTATAGGTCTATAGTTAGAGAATATTTTACGACTCCCTTTTTTGTGAATAGGACGGATTATAGCTTGTTTCAGCCCGTTTGGAAATATATTCTTACTTACTGATAAATTAATTAGCTTAGCCAACACTGGACTAACCTTATCTGAAACAGGTTTTAAATCAGACATGCGTACTAGATCGCTACCTGGTGATTTCTTAGAGCTCATGTTATTAACAATTTTCATTACGTTTTTAGACTTTACTGGTTGCCATCTCATACACACATCTGATCTCCTAACATAGTTATCTCTACACAGCCATTTATCATTGCACACATGTTTAATAAGACAAATTTCTTTAGAAAAGGTTTCCGCAAACCCGTTGCATATGTCATAAGTACTTCCTTGTCCTTCCATATTATTTAATATTAGTGTGTCTAAAGACTTTTCATCATTCCCTAACATACTATTAATTTTGTCCCACATTTTCTTTATATTTTTATTACAATCTAAAATACTCTGCTTATCATATTCACTCCTCTTCTTAATAATAGCTTTATGACATTTATTTCTATATTTGGTATATGCGAGGCGTTTTATCATACTCTTTGGTTCATCACTCCATATCGTAAATAATCTATCTCTTTCTTGTATCATCAATTTCAAATTTGCACTAACCCAACCCTTATTATTTCTAAAAACATTACTTATAGTTACTGTCTTATAGCATTCAGCATAAATCTTACTAAAAATTTGACAAAAGGCTTTATACATTTCCACAGGGCACTCGATGGTTAATAGTTGTTCAAAGTCGGTTGCCAGTAACTTTTCTCTAACCAGTCGGTTGTCAAGGATTTGGCGCTTGACATTAGGCGCAGGCGCGTGCGGTGCGGGGGGCGCGGGGCGCGCAAGCCCGCGCGGCGACGGAGTGGGTTCCCAGTCTACCGCTACAGAAATACAATAATGATCTGATATTTTATGCTTTATAACAGCTGAATGGATGTTATCGGAGTGACCCCTAACGTAGATATGATCTAAACATGACTCTATTTTTCTACCATTTACTATTTCTTTTCGTGTTACATCATTTATGCATTTTGCAAAACCATATTCTGCCAACATATTCTCAAATGTGGAGACATGACTGTCCTGACTATTCAGGATATTAATATTAACATCACCACATAATACTGCCTTTGAATTTACGGGTAGGTTGTACAATAATGTATTTAGTTCGCTGAAAAATTTATTTATTTTATTGGTTTTCGGTGGTCTATAGATTGAAATAATATACACAAGTTCCCCGTTATGCTTGAGGGTAATGGGAACGCACTCCGCCGACTCGGCGAGGGCCGCGCCCGCGCCGCCGCCGACGCGCGCCGCCGCCGCCGCGAGCTCAGCGCGCGAATACACGAGCACACCCCCCCCTCTGCGCTCCTCCCGAGTGTAATGATTTAAAACAAATCCTTTAATGCTATACATTGGCAAAAGTGAGAAATTAATATTGGATTCTGTGATCACTATGACGTCTATTTCACTCAAGTAGCTGTCTAGGGCTACAATTAATTCACTAAAATGTTTTTTAATTGAGCGGATGTTAACGTGAAATAAACAAAGATCTTTGCGTCCACTAAATGAGTCTATAAATTGTTTGATGCTATCGACAGATACGTATTTAACAACTCCTTGACCGTCTATAAAATCTATATTATCTAATACTGTGAATTTTAATTATATTTTAAACTTAATAACTCTGCAATACTTCTCTATGCTTGTTTACTTAACTTTCAAAAGCTCAAGAAGATCATCTTCCGTTCTTAGCCATAACGCATTACTTTCATCGGTTTTCTTCACCAGAATCTTGCCATTGCTCACCCATATATACTTATAATTACAACGTAGTTGCTTCTTTGCATTCCATAACAATGCTCGGGTAGCATTTGTTAAGCTCTCATTAATATAAATCTTGCTTGTCGAAGATCCACCAACAATATTGCCACTATTCGTTTCCATCAGCTTGCGCCGCTTCGCCAACCACTCGTCACGGCTTTGGGTTCCAGTGGATTTGAACGCCACTATTATTGGTGCCGGCTTCCTTCCAGATTTTAGCGGATAAACTCGCTTCACTGTCTCGATATCCGCACACGTGACATCCACCTCCCTGCCTATCTTTGCTACAATGTCTAACACATTCTCATCAGGCAGCTGCTCCACACCTACAATCTCGATTTTGTGTTTACGAGTTGCTTGCTCAAACTCATCAAGTTTTTGTTGTAGCGCTGTGTTGCACTTTTCCAAATTGACACATCTATTTTGGGTGCTTACGGCCAATTTCTCCAGCTTAACAATTTTTCCTTTGGATTGCTCATGTTCCACTAGTAAGGCGTCATACTTGTCCGAAAGGACACTCATGCTATGTACAATAGCGCTCAGTTGTTTTTCCAAACCTGGCAGGACATTGACCTTCTTGAGTATGTCCCTAATGGCCTTATTTGTATCGAGGGACTCATCCTTTTCTGGTTCGTCATCAGACTCCTCTTCGCAGTTATTGCAACAGCTTCTACTTCTACCAGCCCGCATATCCGCCAGTAACCCCTTGACACAACCTCTGTGAAATACGCCCTGACAGGCACCTTGGCATACGAAGTGTGACCCTCTTTTCGGCAATAATTTCTTGCAATTTTGGCACTCCATTTTCATTTATGTTAGTTGCCAAAGATTGCCTGATTCGATCCTTACAAAGAGATACTCGTAAACTACGATTCACAATGCTACGCCGTAACGATCGTAGCAGCAATCGTAGCAGATAGTTGCTATCGCACTCTCAAAACCCGCTAGGGGAGCACCAGATGTCCTTCGCCTGTAGGCGCGACAAGGAGGGTACGATACGCCACCTGCGCTTACTGGACCCGAGCAAGGACCAGTCGTGCGAGACACCGATATCCCAGGTTAATTACCGTAAGGCAGAGGTCAGTCCCTGTGGTTACTCAATTAACACCAATATTAACTATAGATAATTTAGAACGCGACCGCCACCCACGGCTACGCGCACGAGATTTGGATTGGTAAGCGGTGGTACGGTCAGGGGGAGGCTTATGGTGGACCGTCCCGGGCTATAGGCCCATTTTCAGGCTCGTATGAGCATAGTACTTGGGAGGATGAATGTTTGAGACACTGCATTCCCTCCGTCAATATCATGATATGAACCGTGATGTCCGTCTCTCGAACCATCACCGGTTCTTTTGTAACGAATAAGACTTTGTCATAACAAATATGTTAATTACATGAACCCTAGGCTAACTTATAATGTTATGGTTTACGACAAAATGGTGGAGGTGCTGGGATATATATAAATTACAACATCATCACTTTAATCATGTTAATATTGAGTGCTTCATTTGCTGAGTAGGTGACGGGTCCGTTTAGGAAGGGCGTGCATAGATTTATGCAGCCAAATAGAAGAGGGTAAGTGATTGGCACTGTACTCTATAAAGGAAGAGCGCGTGTACTGTGGTCACGGCTCTTAAGCGCTGAGGAGTCGCCAGTGGGCGCGGTACTCAAAGGCGGTGTGCTGTCACGTCTCTGCGCTGGGTGGGCGTCCCTGCGGGACGTTGCACTAAATTGAGAAGGGCGCGTGAGCTTAATAGCCTCGGTCCTAGCGTGGAAGAGTCGCCTTCGGGCATATACTCGGGGCTCGTGTGCTATAGTCACGGCCTTATGCGCAGAGTAGTCCGCTGCGGGCGGGCGTACTCCTAGAAGGAAGAGTGCGTGTTCTGTCACGACTCTTAAGCGCTGAGTCAGTAGTCTGTGGATTCTGGACTCGAAGGAGAGTGTGCTGTCACGTCTCTGAGCGCTGGGCTGGCGTACCTGCGGGACGTTATGCTAGTAGCTAGAAGGGCTTTTGTTACGGCTCTAAAAGTGGGTGTGCCCTGTGGGCTACCTTGATTGTGGGAGCTAGGTCGATGTTACTTAGCTCAGAGAAAGGCTGGCGAATTGATCCGTTTTGAGCGGATTTGTAAATCATTTGCCACCTATGTATGGTTATATGAATCATTGTCTGGATCTCATCTTCTCGACAAGTGAAGCCCCCTCAGCCCCTTCCCTTTTTTTTTTATTAAGTATTGTGCATGTATAGATAAATAATATTTATGGTGACGGGTATATTACAAAAAAAAAAAAAACTTGGAGGTGGATTGTTGTTTAATTTTTTCTTGTGTGCACCTACCCTTATATTAAGTATTCTTTATTCTGGAGTTAATGAGGTCTAATTTTATAAGAAGTGTTATACCATTAAGATATTTAATTTTTCTTATAAGATGATAACCGTTATTTGTTTTAATTTTACACCATATTTAACTTGAGCAGTTATTTTTAACTGAATTCTGAACGCAACTGTCAATCACGTCATAGGTTTTATTTTGTCTATGCACAGATTAATAATAGGTATACCAGGTCTACGGGTTGTGAGAATCGCAGATTTGCACTACCATCAATATAAATGTATAATGGATACATATTTAAATGTAAAAAAAGCTATTTAAATATAAAATTACAATATAAGTTTAGATAGAATCTTACTATAAGAAATAAAAAAAAAAAAAGAGGACTCAAAATTTGAATTGTTATTTAAAAATTAACGCGGCTGTTTACCATAATTCTGTTGCCTAAGCGTGATTTGTCGACTACCGTACCAATTTAAATTTCGTGAAGGTAATCGTTTTACATATTATTACGTAACATATTAAATATTGAGCAACTGTTTCAATTATATACTTGTAACGGAAATGGATAGCTGAAAGTGGCAATTAACAACCTGGTGATGTACGGAATCGAATGTTCTCATAAAACAGTGTGAACCATCGTTAATATAATATAGTTAACCACTGGTAAGTAAGTTTGTATAAACAAAATAGAAGTTTTTGTTGCTAACCGATTTCATAATTCACTTTACATGGTGCTTATTAGTAAAATGCAAATAACAAACAACGAATTATAATGAAATAGATAGGTATAAGACTATCAACTTACTGTTTAGAGTTACGGCGTCGGTACAGACGCAACTTTTATTGTGGAACTAGCGACCCGCCCGCAGCTTCGCCCGCGTGGAATGTATTATACATATAAACCTTCCTTAAGAATCACTCTATCTATTAAAAAAAACCGCATCAAAATCCGTTGCGTAGTTTTAAAGATTTAAGCATACATAGGGACAGACAGCGCAAGCGACTTTGTTTTATACTATGTAGTGATATTAAATACGAGCAGAGTAAACACGTACTATACGAAACTGTTGCATTCATTTTCGAGTAGCCAAATCCTTGCAGGTATTTACCTTATTTATTCATTTAGCATAGAATAATAAACAAGTGCTAGCAAAATATTCAGTGACATGATTTTGAATTTTAACCTTTCAGTTTGCTCCATAATATGGACTTAGCCTTGTTATGTTTATTACGTAAACCCCTGGTCTATCATATTTCGGCGCCCGCACAACAACGGTAGAAATTTACCAGCGTCAACTTTAAATACTTACTTATAGTGAAATATCAGGTAAGAATTTCTTCTTTTTTAACGATGCTATACGTACACTATGTATTTTTTTGTGTAAGTACCTACTTTAAAAGTCAAAATTTGGGTCAAAGTGTGATCGATGGTATTAAATGTTTCGGTATTTTATTCCGCAGTGTCGAGGTTATAACATACCTTACACCAACTTACATCCAAGATTTGCTCCAAGCATATTGCTGAGACCATACAGGTATACCTACGTTCGTAAACTTACACTTCCGTCCATTTATAAAAACTATACAGTTAACTAAGTTGTACATTTAATACGGTTTCAGCCAACATTAAAAGGAGCAAACTTGTGGGATTTTAAGGTGTTTTTTTTTTTTTACAAAATGGAACGCATCCTACGTGTTCGCCTTACTGTCACGTCAGAACGGCTAACTGAATCATTAGAAGCTGCCAGGGCCTTAATCACACGAGGCCAAACCGAAGGCACCTCACTAGAAGATGTTAACATGACTTTAGCAACACTTCAAACATTATCAAAAGTATTTGATAGGGAACTTAATTATTACACGGAAACGGCGGGTTCTGAGGCTTCGTCGGAAGTAGTAGCGGAATCTACAGTTTTGTCAATTAGGGCCGTAGAAATTATAACACAATTAGAATCTAACGTTGCGGCTTTCCATAGTGCAGTTAAGTCAGTAGAGCCGTCAATTAAGGAATGCTCTAGCAAACTGCCAAAACTGGGAATGCCTGTATTTGATGGTGAAATTTTAAAATGGCACGGTTTCTGGGACAGATTTGTTTCAAGCGTACACAACCGTCCAATAGAAGATGTCGACAAGTTACAGTACCTTTACACTGCCTTACAAGGCCAAGCCCTCGAAACTATTGCCGGATTAGATATAAGTAATTCAAATTACACGATAGCCGTAGATGCCTTACAGCGAAGATATGGAAAAACGGAAGTGCTCGTCGATGCTCATTACGACGCATTGCACAAGTTAGAGCGAGCTGCGTATACAGCGTTTGAATGTAGGAAGATTGTTAACCACCTAGAAAGACACCTGCGCGTTTTGGAGTCTCTCGGGGAGAATATCAATGGTCAGCACTTGCGCTCCACAATAATGAGCAAGTTGCCTAACGAAGTGGTTTACGAACTCAACCTGAGATCCACAGGCGATGTAACTATGATTCGACGTGATCTCGAGCGGATCGTCACGGCGATGGAACGATCGACTTGTCCCGCGGCGTGAACATCGCAACACACACGGAGTCAAGGTTCGTCGACTGAAGCTCTGTATGTTGGTTCGTCAAAACAAATAACGAAACGAATACCGGCAGTTGATAGAACGAAGAAGGAATTATTTAACCGTAGCGCACTAAAAAGGAAACAGGCGTCAGCGCCTAGAACACAAAACAGTCCAAGTGCGAAGAAATTAAGAAAAGGTTGCGCTTTCTGTGTCGGTGACCATTTCAGTGATATGTGCAAGACATATCCCACGGTAGAGGCGAGGCGAAAACAACTTAATGGCAAATGTTATCATTGTTTTCTTGAAGGGCACCTATCACGGCAGTGCTATAAAAAGAAAAGGTGTCACTACTGTCAAGGAACACATAACAGAGCTTTGTGCTTGAGACAGTTTTCTAAGAAAGCAGGTAACTTATCTGAAGAGTCAAAAAAGTCTAAAGAGGTACTTAATAACACCACAGTCACTAACAGTATGGTTTCCTATTTACAGACCGCAACAAGCAACGTAATTAGCGATGCAGGAGATGAGATGGCTTGTAGACTTCTAATGGATAGTGGCAGCCAGCGTAGTTATGTTACTAATGATCTAGCTAATCGATTGAATTTAAGAACAGATTCTGAAGATTTATTGTCAATTTTTACTTTTGGATCAGAGAGCCCCAAAGATATAATGAGTCCATCTGCAGAAATTACGTTAAAAACCAAGCGCGGGAACATCAAAAAGTTGCGGGTAAACATAGTCCCCCATATTACGGATAGATTACCGATTCAATCCTTTAGCGATATACACTTACCTGTCGACGTTTTAGCTGACGATGTTTCTGCTGGTTTAAAAATTGATATACTGATTGGCAACGATTATTATTATTCTTTCATGAAAGAGGAAAGCATTAAAATTGATGAAGATTGTTACCTAATTAATACAGTATTTGGCTGGCTTTTATCTGGAAATATCAAGATGGAAAAGGGACGAGATGCGTTGTCAGTAAGTACTTATTGCCACTGTTATGAGCCAGAATGTCAATATTATGTTGAACCAGACTTACCGTTAAGAAACATGGATCTAAAATTTTTATGGGCTCTTGAGAGCATTGGTATTACTGACAATCCTAAGGCCACTCGAGAAGAAGAAGCCATAAAACATTTTAACGACACTGTCGAGTACAAGGACAATCAATACCTAGTGAAATGGCCGTGGATCCAATATGTATGTATGTATGTATGTAAACACTTTATTGTACACAAAAAAAAAAAAGAAACAGAAAATCTAATACAATACAGAGTTAGAATGTACAAAGGCGAACTTATCCCTTTAAGGGATCTCTTCCAGCTAACCTTTGGGTGATTGAGTAAAATAAGAAAGCAGAATGCGGCAGACAATATCCACCTGAACTACCGACTAACTTTGGGTTGGCCTACGGTAGACTCAAAGGCCTGCTTCAAAGGTTAGATCAACGAACAAAAGAAGAGTATGACGACATATTACGGGAACAACTGAATGCGAACATTGTAGAAGTTATAGACTCTAGTTCAGCGTGTGGCCATACATCTAATCCACCAGTCCACTACCTTCCGCATCATATAGTGAAACAAGATGGCAAGAGAGGACGCATTGTTTACGACGCCTCGGCGAAGGTCAGGGAGCAAAAAAGCTTGAATGAGTGCCTCTACAAAGGTCCTTCGATGCTAGGCGACTTAACTGCACTGTTGTTAAAATTTCGCACAAATAAAGTTGCTATCATTTCCGATGTGGAAAAGGCTTTTTTACAGCTAGGACTGCACAAAGAAGATCGTGAAGTCACAAGATTTCTATGGGTAAAAGATTTAAACAAGCCCTTATCGGATGAAAATCTTATGTATTTGAGATTTTGTAGAGTACCTTTCGGCATAATATCGAGTCCTTTCTTATTGACCGCAACGATAAGGTACCATATGGCGAAGACAAATCAAAAATTGCTTAGCGAAATAGCAGACAAATGTTATGTTGATAACCTTGTGACTGGAAAACCATCGAGCCTGGAAGCATGCAAGTTGTATGATGAAACAAAGGGAGTGTTCGAAGATTTGTCCATGAATATCCGTGAGTGGGATTCAAATGACGCTGAATTTTTAAAACACGTTCCTGGGGAATTTAGGGCTAAACAAACCACTTCTACCAAAGTGCTTGGCTTGATGTGGAACACCAGAGAAGATACTCTTCATTTAAAAATCAACGACAGAGTTGCTCAATTTGAGAAAACAGGAAATATAAAAAATAAAAGAGAGCTATTAAGCGTCGCAGCCTCTCTTTACGATCCTTGCGGACTAGCGGCGCCATTAATTCTGCCAGCAAAACTAATGCTACAGGAGATTTGTGAAAGAAAACTTCGATGGGATACAAATCTTCCTGAAGATTTACAAAAAGAATGCCAAAGTGCAGCAAGGATTTTATTGAGAGCAAAAGAAATAGAAATTCCACGATTTGTGGGTCTGTCTGATTTTAAGAATTTTGAATACGAGTTGCACTGCTTTATGGACGCGTCCAAAGATGCTTATGTGGCAGTCGTTTATCTGAGAGCAGTAAACGAAGGCCAGATCAAAGTGAGCTTCTTAATCTCGAAATCTAGAGTCATACCTACCGCAGACAAAAAGTTGCTACAGATCCCTAGATGGGAACTAATGGGATATTTAATAGGAAAGCGGCTTATCGAGTACACGAAAAAGGGACTGGGACTTCAAATTGTTCAAGAATTCTTATGGACGGACAGCATAGTGGTATTGAGCTGGTTAAAGTCCAATAAATTACTGGCGCCTTTTGTAACGCGAAGGATAGATGAAATAAAACAGAATAAGTCATTACAACACTGTTATGTAAACACGGAGTCAAACCCTGCTGACGTCGCCACGAGACCAGAATTGTGGAACCGCAAAAAGGATTTGTGGTTCTCAGGACCCGACTTCCTATATCAGGATAAATCCCTTTGGCCAAGTAACATGTCCCTGAGCAAACAAGAAACTGTTTTAGTAGTCGGGGAAGATCTGGTCGCAGAATACCCAGAAGCAATGGATGTGGACGATGGCCTTAGAGAAGGGTTAACTTCTGATGAAAGTGATTTACCATTACCAGAAGAGACTAGTTCTGACGAAAAAGAGTACGAGATAGAAACTATTAAAAATTTACAGAAGGATTTTTTCCCTAACGATGTGGCCGGAAAAGAAACTCACTTATCCCGAAATCTAGGACTGTTCAAAGACATCGATGGATTATTAAGGTGTCAAGGTCGCATGAAAAATACGAGCTGGGCATACGACACAAAACATCCCATACTGATCCCGCGTGATTGTGTATTCACGAACGAACTCATTAAAAGGTATCACGAGAAGAACTACCACGTAGGAGTGTCTCATACTCTGAGTCTAATAAGACGAAATTACTGGATCCCGAAGGGAAGAGTCGAGGTCCAAAAAATCTTGAGAAAGTGTTCACAGTGTGTTAAGCATGGAGGTGGCCCTTATAGATTACCACCTAGCCCAGCATTACCGACAGAAAGAGTTAAATATAGTGCTCCCTTTACGTACACTGGGATAGATTATTTTGGCCCTCTATATGTTAGTAGCGACAAGGGGAAAGAGAAGAGATGGGTATGTTTGTTTACTTGCCTAGCAGTAAGGGCTATTCATATGGAATTGGTTAAAGATCTAACTGCAGAAGAGTGTCTACTCGCACTTCGTCGCTTCACATCATCTAGAGGGGTGCCGTCTACGATAGTGTCCGACAATGCACTTCAGTTTAAACTGTCATCCGAATTTCTAACAAGCTCTTACTGCAATGAAAATAAGATTGCGTGGAAATTCATTCCTCAACTAGCGCCTTGGCATGGCGGGTTCTATGAACGAATGGTCGGACTTGTAAAACATTGCATGAAAAGGACGTTGGAAAAACACCTATTGGGAGAGTCACAGCTTTCGACTGTAGTAAAAGAGATCGAATCAGTGATAAATAGTCGTCCTCTGACGAATGTTGGTTCTGAGCCTGAACATGTTTTAAGACCTTCTGATTTCTTATCTCTTGGTAAATGTATAGATTTTGAAATCTTACAAGATACGTTGCATAATGACACCTCAACGAAACGTAGTCTAATAGAAGGTTGGAAAAAGGGCCAGACCGTGTTAAACGAGTTTAAAAAGATATTCGTGGAACAATATCTCTTTAGCCTTAGAGAGAGATACAGAAATTCCCATAAGCAACCCCGAGTAATTGTAGACCGGTCACCATGCATTGGCGACATCGTACAAATTAAGGGTGATACCAAAAACAGGGGAAATTGGCGAGTAGGCAAGATAACGTCTTTACTACAGGGACCTGATGGAGCATACCGCGTGGCCAGAGTAGATGTCGATGGCCAAGAGTTTACTCGCTCGGTGGGTCATCTCTTTCCAATCGAAGTGGAAGACCGCGTTACTCCTAACCTTAATAGGTTGTTACCTAATGCGGAAGAAGCTGAAATCCCAATGAATATGCCTAATGTTGATAATGTACAGTTAAGGCAATGGAAGCAGGCTCCTAGACCCGCTACTGAATCGGGAAAAAACGCAGAAATTGACAAATATAGATCTGTAGAGGTTTCAGAAATGCCTACGCAACAATCGGGTAACGTTGATCATATAGAAACAGGTGGGTTGGATGAAATGAACCCACCTCCCGATTTACCTGAAGAGGTAGTACAGTCTGAAGGACCTGGCCTATTAGAGCCTCAGGGAACTGATTTAAGTGAAAGGTGTAAGAGGGGGGCTGCTATACGAGCCAGAGAGAAAATAGCGGAATGGACACGCTATCTCATGGTTTTGATAGACAGTTAGTTAAGTAGGTATATATGCGAGTTTATGAGAGTCTCACATTTGTATTGAATGAAGTGCCTTTGATCAATATGACACTATGTGTGAATATTTTGATTTACTGCTTTGTCTTTGTTTGTTTTGTAATTAGATTAAATATATGTGTAACTTGCCTAATTTTATTTGTTTTATTAGGTATGTACTCGTAGAACTAGTTGATGCACAACCCTTGGTGTTTGGAGTGTCGCGATTTAGCGCGATTTTATATTAGAGTTAGTGTTAGTGTGTGTGTATGCACCTTTATGATAATAGTATGGCAATACTACCTACCGAAGATAAGTATAACTGGAGTAGGAGTGACCAAGCAAGGAGATAAATTCAAATAAGAGTCAACGGCTCGCGGTGAGGTGAAGTGGAGGAATTAGTGGCAAGTACTGCGCTGTTTGGTGAGTGATATGAATTATCTAGTTCTATTATATTATAAATGGTTACAAGACCGATGATGAGACGAGACACGGGATCATTGGTTTGTAGCTATGCGAATTTAGACTATAGTGCGCTGTTTACGGGCGCACTGTATAGATCGCTGCCTGGTGCAGGATCATGAATGTGTCATTTGGATTGGTAAGCGGTGGTACGGTCAGGGGGAGGCTTATGGTGGACCGTCCCGGGCTATAGGCCCATTTTCAGGCTCGTATGAGCATAGTACTTGGGAGGATGAATGTTTGAGACACTGCATTCCCTCCGTCAATAGCATGATATGAACCGTGATGTCCGTCTCTCGAACCATCACCGGTTCTTTTGTAACGAATAAGACTTTGTCATAACAAATATGTTAATTACATGAACCCTAGGCTAACTTATAATGTTATGGTTTACGACAGCCAACACCTAAATAATTTAATAATAACTTAGTCATAAAAATATGTAAACATTTGTATATTGTCTAGGGGACACGGTTTCTGTAGGAGAATGTATCGAAACTTTTATGCAGGTTGTTTTGCACCGTCACAGGTAAGTATAACTTGTATACTTTCAATTTTTTTTTATTACTGTTGCTTATTAGTTTTGTGACAATTCTGAGTTTTGACACATTTTCCTGCTCAACTACGCATGAATATATTAATTTTTGGTTTTATATGAGATTCATTGTTTTATATAATGCTAGGTTAAGTTTATTATTGTTTAATATCATTAGCAATATTTAAAAAACGACTTACTGTTGAGTTTCTTGCGGCGCTTCTTCTCAGCAATGGTCTCTTGTGAAGCGCTGGTAGATTTTTTTGACGTGTAAAAGTGCCCGTGCGGCCTACTTACTGAATAAACATCTTTTATCTTTTATCTTTTTTTTAATACAATTAAGTGTTGAACCTATTTGGCCTGTATTTTTATGTGACCATTGACCATGCAACCATAATTCTAAATTTAAAACTATACACTGTGCCTGTAACTAAAGGATTTTAACAGTGTGTTTCTGAGCTAATGTGGACTTAAAAATGTTGTAATAAGTAACCTTGATTCAGGCTAGTTTTTGAGTCATATGATTTTTTGGGAAAAATAGTTGTTACAAGAACTTAAGTTCAACAGACCCTGATAATCGTGACTTTACGTGACCTTTTACTACTTTACTTAACCCAAGTAGTTATCTGTCATCATCAATTAAGTAAATGAAATCAAATTCACACATAAAACTCATCCATAACTTCTACAGATATGATTTATATTTGTCTGTAATATCCCCTGAACTTGTTGCCTCATCATTATCATCAGCCGCAAGACGCCCACTGCTGGACAAAAGCTATCCGCCATCCCCATGGTTTCCCACAACAAACGGTCCCCTGCTGCTGTCATCCATCACCACCACTCTATCCACTTTTGCCTATAATATGACAAGTATGCTAGTGTATTTGTCATTATTGTAATTGTTCACATGTCGGTTGACTTAGTGAAACATTTTCTTGCAAAACAAAACAGACGAGAATTATGGAAAATCTACGCATCATTCGCATCACTTCAGTAACTTTTCCACATAACCGTCAGTCAGCAATCGTTTTAGTTAATAAAATATAATCTGGTATCATATCAGGACAAATACCACCGGTAAACTAAGTGGCGATGAATCGTAGTTAGAGACAGAAGAAAATCGGTTTACTTACTTTAATCGGTGATTGCATTATTTATTCTATTTCAGCCTGCCGATGTTACTCTGTGTAAAATTATAGAAGATTTCGTTTCTAATGTTATTTATGAATTCATACTTATTAGTAATTTTAATAAAAATCACATTTTTTCATGGAACTTGGGCGAGGCTCGAAAGAAGTCTGTTACAGAACACATTTACTTGTAGCAATAATTAACCCGAAATTCAACTGAGGCGCATGGTCGACTTTCACACGTAGATATAACTCCGTAAGTAATTCTGTAGGCTCTGTAGCTCTGCCTACCCCTCTCTGGGAGCGAAGGCGTGAGTTTATGTATGTATTTATGTATATAAATCCGCTTCGAATAAAACTGTACCAGCCCTTTTGAGCCCATACCATTGCAGCGCACTATCATGCCACGCACGTACGAGGGGAGGTCCAAAAGTTCGCGGAATGGAGGGCTAAATAATTAAATAAAAAGACGTTACTATTTTTCCTTTTCAATATAATCTCCCTTAAGGTTAATACATTTGTTAGATCGTGATATTAATTTTTCTAAACCCACATAAAAATATTTTTCTTCTTTGCTGTCAAAATGAGCCAAAATTGCGTCCTTTACTTCATCATCGGTGTGAAATTTTCTTCACCGCAACTCTTTCTTCAAATTTGGGAATAAATAATAATCACTGGGGGCCAGGTTCGGGCTGTAGGGGGGATGAACCAATTCTTCGAAGCCACATTTGTTCAGGGCAGCCATCGCAATACGACTCTTGTGAACTGGAGCATTATCCTGAAGTAACAGCACACCCTTAGCCAGCTTTCCTCGCCTTTTTTCTTTGATAGCTTCCCGCAACTGCTCCAGTAGCCTAGAGTAGTACTCTCCAGTAATTGTGACATCTTTGCTTTTGTAATCGATCATCAAAATTCCTTGGCAGTCCCAGAAAATCGTAGCCATCAACTTTCCGGCCGATTCTGACACCTTAAATTTCTTAGGTGGGGGGGTACCCTTCTTGTGCCATTGCATCGACTCCTGTTTAGAGTCAGGTTCAAAATGATGAACCTAAGTTTCATCTCCAGTAACAATCCGCTTCAAAATCGACG
Organism: Acleris emargana; assembly: GCA_927399475.2. Classification (NCBI taxonomy): domain Eukaryota; kingdom Metazoa; phylum Arthropoda; class Insecta; order Lepidoptera; family Tortricidae; genus Acleris; species Acleris emargana. The sequence continues at coordinate 18,763,052 of OV656848.1, read as the reverse complement.
TACTTTCTTCTCCACACCGTTCTAAAAAACTGCTACACGCGTCGATTCGCTGCTGTCGCTGATGCGGCGTAAGCATTCTCGGCACCCATCTTGCACTCACTTTAATCATGCCGAGGTGTTCATGTAGAATCCGCAAAATAGTGGTTTCAGATACTCCAACTAATGCAGAAATCTGTTTCTTCTTCAGGCGAGCATCTTCTAATACTTTTCCGTCGGTATCTGATGTGGTGACCTCGACAGGCCGTCCTGGGCGAGGGTCGTCTTCAATGGACTCTCTGCCAATTTTAAAAAGACCGTGCCATTTGTAAATCATTGTTTTTCCAGGGCAATGATCACAGTAAACTACTGACATCTCACTCATGATGGTCTGAGGAGTTTTTCCTTGCTTAGTCAGGAACTTGATGATGGCTCGATACTCAATTTGCTCCATACTTCCAGGATTTTTCCAGATTGACTTGCTTGCTCGACGATATTTTGTAAAGTAATGAGCTCTTCAGGCTGAAAGTTGGTATATATACTCTTAATGAGTTGGCCATTAGTACTATACTAAAAAATATAGTCATCCCCACCCCCATCCCCTCCATTCCGCGAACTTATGGACCTCCCCTCGTAGGTAGATGCCGTTATTCGATCAGCGAGCCTAATAATCATTAAAAATGATTTTCAGGCATTCAAAATTACCTGCTCATTGTATTGCACTTGTTAGAGATAAGAGAGAGAGAGCTATTAAAGATATTAAGTAAGGTGCATTGGGGTAATTACGATAGAAATTTTGACGTGTTGAGTAAACGACAGCATATCAGTTAAAAAAACATTTTATTTTTAAATTGTACTGCCTATATTTTCGTATCTATTGAAAATTGATGTACTTATAGACTTATGATTAGTGGAAATTACATACAAAAATATGCTGTTGTTACCTACTTGTTTATGCATATTTATTGTCATGTCTCATTTTTTTGAACATTTGGGGGGAAATACGAAATATGCCCGGGTAATTCCGAAATAGTTGAAATAGTATTTTTTGTACTCGTCGATTAAAATGTTTGTATTACGATTTCATAGAGAATACTGTAACGTCACTCTTTTCATCGTTGAATAGTCTATGTTACTTCCGAAACAACCGAAATAACTATTTCATTTCTAATTGCCCTTTACTTGTAATATTGTAAACTTTGTTAATACTTAGTTTCGCTTTTACGGTCATTTCGGATTGATTACTTCGGATTTACCCCGGTAAGAGGAAGTGGTTCTCAACATTTCAGACGGATACGCATTATTTTAAGTACTTAGTAAAAAACGTATTTAACTGAGAAATAACTTTATTTTACAAAAAACTTAAACGTAATAGAAATGGCAATACTTAACATATCACTTCAGTATTGTTATTTTGAGGAACTTAGATAGGTACTTAACATACCTAAATTTATTCATAACGGTTTATAATTAAAGATATAAAAAAGAAGCCTCCATCTAAAAAACAAACTAAATCTGCAAGGGTTGTAATTAAATCAGTAAACCCTTACCTAGGAACTAGTAAACAATTTCTGAAAAAATAATATCTTTATAAATCACATATCAACATTATATTTAAGCACAAACAAGAATATTGCAAGAAAATCTAGACCTCACATATTTAAATATTTATTTATCCTAAATACCTAGTTTGAGAACCGCTGGCCATTTCTATGAAAATGTGAGGTGGGGTTATTGCGAATGAATATCGACGGTTAACCACCAATCCCTCCTATCTCAATATGTTAAAACTTTACAGTAGACACAAAAAACTTTGTATTTTGGGCAAAAATCGCGCGTTTTTTATGTAACAGGTATTGCCAGGATAACAAAAACACTAGAAATATGCTTTATTTGAAATAGGAGATCTTTCTAATGTGTGCGTTAGAGGGTATTTATCATGAATTGCGAAAAAAAGTTGTTTGACTAAAAATGTCAGTTAGGAGGTATTGGTGGTTAACCGTCGATAATGTGTATCGTAATAAACCCAGAGGAGTTTTTCCGAAACAAAATAAAAAACAACACATGGACTTCGTGTTCCCCTCAATCAACAGTAAAAAACAATAACCTATAATACTAAAAAACAATTATTTTAATAACTTACCTTGGTTCCGAGAAAAGAGTGTTGGGGTTATTGCGAATCACTCAAAAAGGCGCGAAAATCCCTTAGCTCTCGAGCTAAGTCGCTAGCAGCGACGAACGGCGACTGGAGCGTCAAAGCCGATAACAATGGCGCCTAAAGTAATGTTGCCAGTAAGAAAATATCGAGGCGTTTGGTAGTTTATATAAACTTTCGGAATATACCCAATTTCGCAATTACCCCAATGCACCTTACCTGGATAACCTGCTCTTTTTCTTGGTAAGTTTTCTAAAAATTAAACCGAGCTAGATCGATTTATCGCCCCTGAAACCCCCTGCATACAAAATTTCATGAAAATCGTTGGAGCCGTTTCCGGGATTCAGATTATAGATACCGGTGACACATAAGTCTTAATACAACTTAATACAATTACGCAAAAATGAACTTTTCTTTGAAATTGCTTGTTTTTTTTCCCTGATTTCAGATTTGGTCCCAATGTGAAAGTTGTTCATATTTGTGGGTAGAACACCCTGGTGATAAGTTTTATTACGACTTATGTGTCACCCGGTATATACATATATACCTACAAGAATTGCTCTTTTAAAGGTATTAATAGAGCATTTCTAAAAAAGTTTGTACATTTCATTTACGACTTCGATTTGCAAAAAAAATTGCTGGTTGGTAGGGTGAATGAAGCTGAGCCTTAATAACATAGTCTCCCAAAATGTCCTCATACATTTGTATGAAACTTTCCTTTTTTGTTACTAACTTTCTTTGGTTCATGGTAACAAAAAAGGAAAGTTTCATACAAATGTATGAGGACATTTTGGGAGACTATGTTATTTAGGTTCAGCTTCATTCACTCTACCAACCTGCAATTTTTTTTGCAAATTGAAGTCGTGAATGAAATGTACAAACTTTTTTAGAAATGCGCAATAATTGACGACGCTGGCCTAGTTGGTAGTGACCCTGCCTACGAAGCTAGCGGTCCTGGGTTCAAATCCCGGTAAGGGCAGATATTTGTGTGATGAGCGCGAATATTTGTTCCTGAATCATGGATGTTTACTATGTATTTAAGTATATATTTCTCTATATAAGTATTTATATCGTTGTCTAGTACCCATAATACAAGCCTAGAGCTTAAATTGGGACTAGGTCAATTGGCGTGAGATTGTCCCCCTGATATTTATATTTATTTCTTTATTTTATTATAGATATAGATAAAAACAGTAGTTACCTACTTATACATAATAAGGAATTTCTCTAATCTTACCTGATACTCCTGATACAAAGAGATTTAATATTATAAGTACATTTAATGTCTTTGTCCTGATAGCACACATCGCACTCCTCGGGCAAATAATGACAATAGCGACACGTGCCGCAACAAAACCATATTTCGTCGGTATTTACTAATACTTAAATAAATATCACTTAAATCTAAGAAAAAATGTCTTATGGTTAAATTATAAATCACCCCACATCTCACACAAGTGTCTGTGGCCACGAAATGGGTTTTTATTTATTTATTTAATAAGTACAAATTTAATTAAAACTAACAATTAGGCATTTCCCCACAAAACGAGTAACAGTTTGTTTATAGAATTTATTTCATTAACGAACCGTCCGTCCGCAGTTTCGCAGTTTTCGATCTTATTATATCTCCCACTTCTCCCAGTACCTACCTACTAGTGACTGCCTACTAAACCAAGGTCAGCAAATTAAGTTAATAATTGATGTTACAATTGAGTTAATAATTGACACCTTTACTAAACCCAGCTTGGAAATAATATATGCTTAAAATGCTTATTAGGTACGCTAATATTCTTATTCATGACACAATTTAGTCTCTTCGATTAACTCTTCAAACAGTATAAGTAAGAGAGGGACAAATTACTTACTTATATTTATTACTTACAAGTCGATTTTCCAACAACAAGTTACGAGAAAAGCGTTGCCAGCTCGTCCTTAGGCTTTGTTGTCTGGAGAAGCGAAAATATCTCCATTAATTGATTGAAAAAATGAAACTTTAAGAAAGCCGAATTGGTCCTATGTTAATATAACAATTTACTCTTATTAAAATTTACTTTTTAATTTACTTTTTCTTTTATTTAATTTTATATAACTTCAGAAATGCGCTGTTATCCTTCAGGTACATACGAGTAGGTACCTACCGGGCACGTTTTATTACCGTAACTCAAATTTAAACAGATTGCATAGGTAGTTAATTAGAACATCTATCTGTAACTGCATTATAAATAAACTTTATTAATGAACCCATATGCCTCTCCGTCCATTTGCCCTTCCATCTGTCCTTCTGTCTGTCAGTAGGGTGTATCTCATGATCCGTATAGATAGCAATTGGATTCTTCAAAAAGTGTGTACCAGAATGGTATGGGACCCATTGTGGGTAAGTCAGATTCGTACTTTTCGATTTTTGATACGGATTTAATTCTAGTATGTAAAAAATGAGATGTTTAATTTAATGCTTGCAAAATGTGTTCGTTCTGTATTATATCCAAAAGGCTTTTGATAGGATCAAAATTTAAATAATAGAAGACTTACCTGAATCTAAACATTCAAGTAATTTTTTTATTTAACTTTGGCACTTTTTTAAGACAACATAACTCCCAAGCAACCCATACAATGAAGTCAATATAATTAGTGTAAGGAATAAAGGAATCATACACATCAAAATGAATGTGGAAGAAGCGAAATAAATTTGTCAAGATCGTAGCAAGTGGAAAGAAGTGGTCTGTGCCTACACTGCCTCTGGGAAACAGGCGTGATTTAATATATGTATGTTCACAGCAAAACGGTAATTATTGAAAACGATGGCTGATGGTGTAAGTATCATCAATTTAAAACAATTTAGCTGTTATTTACATTTAGTTTCATGATTAAATGTCAAAATAATCTTGAAATAAAAAATGAGGTTGACCTATGAAGTTTTTATTACGTGTAGCCTTAGACGTGTAGCTCAACACAACATCTTCAATCATAATTCTACTAAAGAGCAAGGGGAAACCCATCCCTTTTTCTTACAGCTGTAATAACTGAAATGCCAAAGAGTTAGAAGAAATAAGGTGCTCAAAAATATCTGGTAACGCTCTGACGCCTTTAAAAATATATAAAAATGTGCTTTTAGAAAAAAAGGGACATGAGCCCTGTAAGATTCTTATACTTATTCTATAAAATACTTGTTGACGATATTAAGAAATGTTTTCTTATATGATTTCCAATCTAATTTCAAAACTATGATAACATCAACATTATTAACCATTAAAACGTTAGCTACGTCGCCTACGTCTCATCTCTCCAAATCAAGAATTCTAATGGTTTCCTTTCACTCATCTTCAATAACTGAATCGTGAGAAAGTGATGGAGGTAACGTATCTTCGAACGTTGATTTTGAAGGTAGGACCCCATATCTGACAATCTTCGATCAAATGGTAACCATAGTTACAGCATCACCTCACTTTCCGACAGTGTTATATTCTCTTTGTTACCGACTTATTTTGGTTCTTCCACATATCACCGTCATGGCTGAGGATGCTCCAGAGGATAAGACGAGGCGCATTCCGCTGTACCCTGGATTCCCGGAGCTCGCTAGATCAGATGTCAGCATCCACCCTTCCTACTGCAAGCTGTCCTTGGCCTAGTAAGACTCCTTAAATAAATATCATAATTTTAGCTGAGTGACTATAGTGGCGTAACTATACCATCGGGGCCCGTGGATAATTCGCCGGAGAGACCTTCCTTTCATACATACATACATAAACTCACGCCTTCATTCCCAGAGTGGGGTAGGCAGAGCTACAGAATTACCAAGCACTCTTAAATAAGTTGTTGATAATTCTGTAACCACGTTTTGCACAATCAGGCTAAATTTCACTTTAAATAAAAATGAAATGAATATTAGGTTTCTCCTGTGCTTACGGCCTTTGGAACCGGGGGCCTCTCACAGGCCGGGGACCCCTTCCATTTTGTCCGCTCTACCACCCAAAAGTTACGCCACTGCGAGAGACTTCCATTGCGTAGGCAAGGCCTATATCCAGTAGTATAGTAATTTTATTTTATTGTAGGTAATTAAGTAATTTATAATAAGTGTTACCCCGACAAGGGTTCCTTTATTACACAAATTTTGTACGGAACCAAATTATAATACTTAGGCACTGTCAGTAGTTCCTAAAAAATATTGTTCTTGATGCAAAATACTACGGGAAATATCCTTTAATGTTGAGAAACCAGGACAGCTAACGCCATCTATGGCTCTTTATTGAAACTTGGGTTTAGAAAAAATCCTTAGCTTAAGTTTAAAGTTGAGATCTACCTACTTGATGCAAATTTATAATTTTTGGATTACATTATTACAACTATTACAAGTAGGTATTTTAGTTCCTATTCCTACTACGTAGAAATTCAAGGCTAGAGTGTAACTCAAAAGAAAACCCCTAATATATGTATAGTAATGTAGAACTAAGTATAATTGTAATATTCGTAATCAATGGATTTATACAGCAAAACAGTACAGCCTTTTTTTAAATTGTTTATCGCATAAAAATGGTTGCATTACTTTTCAACACCTAATGTATGCGGAGAAATGAAGGCAGCTAACGCCATCTATAACTATTTTGCATAACTAAAGTTTAATCATTATATTTGTTACTACGTTCGAGGGGTGGCTGAAAAGTTATCTACCTGACTATGAAAGAAAAGACGTAGCTGGCTGGTTTTTTTTTTTCTATATAATCCCCTTCTACCGAAATGCACTTGTTTCATGCACTTGTCAAATAATGAAATTAAACCGTTAAAAGAAAAAACTTTCGGTTTCTCGTTAAAATAGTCGTTCACCGCGGCTATCATCTCATCATCGATAGAAAATCTACGTCCCCTGAGATGTTTGCCCTCTTCATAAAAGTAATTCCTTACAGCCGCGTGGTCTGCCGTCACCGCTACCACTACTCCAAGGTTGCGCAGCGCCGGCAGTTCATCAAGGAGCTGCACAGCTTTGAACAGCTGCAGCCCATCGCGCTGGGGGGCGTACGCGTGCACCGCGAGTTCTCCCAGGGCATCCTGTCCCACAAAATCCCGCCGCGGCGGTACGTTCAGAAGCTCACCCCCGATCCGCTCAACTCCCATCAGCGTATGCGAGTCGAGGATATCATCAGCGGCAACGCTAGTTTTGGCTCGAAGTAGCAAGGAGATTTGGGAGACGGGTTGGTCTTGACACGATGGCTTAGTTATATCAGTTAAATTAAATACAGCTTGGTTACCCAATAGATGTTTTTGTCATAGGACGTTACGTTTGTAATATGCACATTTTACTCCGTAGATTTGACCTATAACGCGGTACAAATACTTATTTACCGGAGATAATCAGCAACTGCGCTAGTTTTAGCAAGCACGAAGTATCATCGTTACGTTAATAAACCTTGGTTACCACTAAATTGTTTTCATTTCCCTATACCTAGGTACTTGATATTTATCTATGATAAATCTTAGCCCAACTACTAACTAAATTGCATCAACCAGTGGATATATTTGGAAGTTCTCACTGTTTATAACTAATTAGTTCAGGTAGTTAATAGGTAAATTTAGCTGAGATCCTTATACATATACCCCTACTCCTATTTCTATGAGATATACCTAGATTATCCTAAAAAAATTGTAATCATACGATTACCTATGTGATAGCACCAGTGGTTGCCGGCCCCGTGTGGTTGCCGGGTTAGAATAGTGCCACTCCATGTCTTCCCGTGGATGTCGTAAGAGGCGACTAAGGGAATATAGGCTTGTAGTACTGTTAGGCGATGGGCTTGCAACCTGTCACTAATACGCTGGTAAACATCTTAGCCTAATTGTGCAAATTGTGGTTACAGAGTTATCAACAAGTTTTTTAGAGTTGTTGGTAATTCTGTAGCTCTGCCTACCCCACTCTGGGAATGAAGGCGTGAAGGTATGTATGTATGTATGTAGCACCAGTGTGTTGGACACTTTTAGCTGACGGCACCAATAATAGACATTTAACTCTTAATTAAATGATAATACGGTCATAAACTGACCGTCGCAAAACAAATGAATAACTTTGTATTAAATAATCCTTATCTGCTGTGAAATTAGAATCGAGCGTCCTTCCAGCGTTCCTGAGCGTCCTTGTCAATTGCTGGTGTCACCTTATTTTACTTACCTCCGTAAACATACAAACTATCTATTGTAATGCAAAATTTCAAGGCTCTAGTTCCACGGGAAACATCCTAAAAGATGATTTTAATGTAAATAAATGTGTACTGATAACGCCATCTATGAATACTCCCGGGTAACTAGGGTTCAAGTGAAAATGCCTTATTTTATTTTAACTTAGGATTTACAGCAGATTTATAATGTTCATATTAATAATTATTACAATTGTCATAGTTCCTACTACTACGCTATAATTCAAGGCCAACGAGAAATACCCTAACACTGTAAGCTTCTTAAGTAAGCTTGTAAACAATGGTTAGTACAACATATATGTAAAATAAACCAGATATTTATTACTAGCGACTTGCTCTGGTTTAAACTTAATAAAATAATGCTTACATTAGACACGGATAATGTAGCTTCCCTTCTGAAATAATTTCTAACATCCCCCAAGATGCAAACACTCTATTTAAGTAATTAACCTCTTTGTATTATAAGTATATAGATATAGAAGTATAGATTATAAAAAAAAATTATTATTATAATATGTATAACACCTGTTAGTGATTGTGAAGATATGAAGCCTACTAACGCCATCTATATACTTTCTTGCGTAAACTAAGTATAAAACTTAAATTCCTCTACAAACTTGCCTCTCGTACAGACGAGGTCATAAATATGTATACAACCACATGAATTGTTAGGTACAGGTACAGCGATTAAAGTGACAAGGTACTAAAGTGTATACATATTTATGAACTCGACTGTACCTCGAACCTCGTAGGTCAGACCTAAAATACAAAAATATATCAAATTTCGAGCTGTATTTGAACGACGACGCTGTTAGTCTAGCTAGCTAGTGGGTAATGAAATGAGACCCTGCCTACGAAACTAACGGTCCCAGGTGGTTAGTTCCCGATTCGCCGGATTCTTGTTTCGTCGGATTCCCGTTTCGCCGGAATTTCTTATATACAATATGCGCCAGTCAGAACTCTTCCCTCAAGAATCCGGCGAATCGGGAACTAACCTCCCAGGTTGGATTGGCAATTGTTGAAAGGCGAGAGTATTTGTTCCCGCGTATTGGATTTTTTCAATGTAAGTATGCGTGTTTGTTTGTCGTTGTTGTTATCTCGAGTTGGATGCAATAAGGAAAAATTGATGACTTTTTCACAAGTTCAATAAAAGCTGCTTCATATAACAAACAGTTAAAAAAAAATCATTTTTTGAATAGCTTTATAAATAATATGACTAATACGCTAACATCAGACTAATTGTGAAAAAGGTGGTTGCGGAATAAAATTGTCAACAAGTTTTTAGAGTTGTAGGTAATTCTGTAGCTCTGCCTACCCCTCTCTGGGATCGATGGAGTGAGTTTATAGTTTTGTATGTATCCATATTCCCTATTGGTCCTGAGTGCCCATATTTTGAAGTGAGGACACTTATCTATCCGAAACTATTTATTACGTACTAGCAACTTAGGCCTAGCAATTATATGCAAACACTACTAATGTTTGTTTTCTATGGTCTCGAAATTAGGGGCAGACTCGTGGTCACACCAGGTTGGCATGTCACACCACTGCTACTCGCTTTGGTCGGAAATTCGACAGAAATCATTTTTATTCCACAAAAGTAGGTAGGTTAGGTTCGTTGGGTAACTTTAGATGCCCGAAGGGCAAATCGCTCAGAAATAGGAACCCTGCCTCAGGCAGGGCTCCGTCGAATACTAGTGGTGTGACAACCTGGTGTGACCACGAGTCTGCACCCCTCGAAATGTATGTAGTTTACATAAGTCGACGCGACCTGTCATTAGCGTACGTCAGTCTCATACATTTTGTCGACCCTGCCGTGCAAGACCTTGGGATCAACCTTGACTTTGGCGGAATCATCGCATCCCATCGATCGAAGGGGCCATATAATCGCAAAAAAGGTTTTCGAAAATTGCTAAGGGCCGGTACAGGCGGACTGCAAAATAGCAGTTCGATAGGCCTCCAGCTCTCGCTTCTCTTCGGTACTTTATCAAAATAAATATAGCCTTGATTATTTAGGACTAAAGTAACTTTCTATTTATGGCATGTTTAGTGTCAGTAGCATTAATTAATTTTCTAGAAAAGGCATATTAGGAAAACAAATTTAATACCATTAAATATTGAAAATACAACATTAAAGTAACAGTTTATTCATACAGCAGTATTAATTAAATTATTCTACTTCCCGAGCCGCAACCATTTGTTAGTTAAAGTAACGGTCACTATATACATGATAACTGGCCGAGACATTTGTTTCTAGATATTACAGCCGCATACAATGTAATAGCTCGTAAAAAACCTTTAAGGTATAGTCGGATAGACTCGCAGAAGACCATACGAGGGTTAGTGAGAGAGGACTACCAACCCGAAAGATGTTTTAAGAGCTATTGCACCATGCTTAGTTTCAATTTAACACATGTTTTGACATTGAACTCTAATACTATTTCTGAAAAATACCTCGATTTATCCTTTTCTCAACTATTAATCAACTAAATCAACAACGAAAAACATTCTTTAAATTCCAACCATACTTCAATTTAATAAAATGCTGTAACTAGTTACATACGAAAAAGAATAAATATGGTTGATATTTCTAAGATACACTTGTATCTTACAAAACTACTCAAGGAAACATTACTTTGTTTAGACAAACAGCTTAAAGTAAAGGTTGATATTTTAAATGACATTTTATCACACAGAAAAACATAAAAGTTTATGCAATTTGCATCCTACAATAGTAACCTAGTGCCTCTGTCGGTCAGACTTGGCGATGAGGTGGTTGACGAGGTTGAATGTTTTAGGTTTCTTGGGATCATGATTGACAAGCATTTGAACTGGAAAGAGCACACTGATCAAATCTGCAGAAACCTTAACCGATTTGTGTATGCGCTAAGGAGATTGCGAGATACGGTTTCGGTTCAGGCTGCATTGACAGCCTATCATGGTTATGTGTCATCCGTTTTTCGCTACGGTCTCATCCTGTGGGGTAACTCGGTGGATGTACACAGAGTTTTTAAGGTGCAAAAGAAGTGTGTCAGAGTCATTTGTGGTGCTCGGGTCGATGAAACATGTGTTCCATTATTTAAGGGACTCCATGTTTTGCCACTGCCGTGTTTGTATATACAGGAGATATGTGCTTTTGTTAAATCGCAAAATTCATTGTTCAAACGGCGTGGTGAAGTTTTCCAACGGCATACAAGGGCCAAAATTATGAACCGCCTTTATAAACCTACTTGTCACAAGGCCATATACACCAAAAATGTATACAACATGTGCATCCAAATCTATAATGCCATACCTGATGAGATACAGCTACTCCAGGGAAATAGATTTAAGAATAAATTGTCAAACTGGCTCCTAGATAAGTGTTTTTATAGTGTTAAGGACTTCCTCGAGCAATGTAATGTATGATTAATGGCATGGTATAATAATATTTTATGAATTTTGTCTTTTTTGTCTATAATTTAAATGTGTATTGTTATTGTTATTTATTGAATTTTATTAGATACTTACCAAATATTGTAACAAATAAATTTCTTTTATTGCATAAATAATATTTGCACGCTTGCTTGCAAGCTGGATACATTGGACATTATTTATTATTTAAAATTGACTGTAACATCTTGTACTGTACTGTATTCTGCAAATAAATGATATTGATAGTTGATTGATTGATAAAAGCAGTGTCTAACATATTAACGGTTTACAGAACTTGCTGATACGTGTTCATTTTCAATATCCAAACCACAACTAGATTTGAGAGTTCAGGGTAAAAATAACCTGTAGTGGCATATCTATCTATGGTTTGATTATTGGTAACGGACTATAGCAACAGCACACGCATTGTGTTTACTATACATTTTGATTATTGTGGAAGGACAATTCAATCCAAGTATTTTTTATCATGCTATCAGTCACTATTATTGTGCGATTACTAAAAAAGACATTTTTAAAAATAGCACAGTGGTTTAAATGATTGACCATCGAAAGCGAGACCAAAAATTTGAAAGGAAAACATAGTATTAGACTTCAATATAAATTTGACAGGTGCCAAGTTGGAACAGACGGGTTAGGAGCGGCTCAAGAAGCAGTCACGGCAGCCACCCGGCTCTTGCACACACAGTCATTGAATTGGTTTACTAAAACCGAGCACAGCAGGGACTTGCCGGGGTTCTCGCCGTAGCACTGCAAGACCTGGAAATGGATATTTTAATAAATTAATATAACAAAATGGGACTTCATATTCGGAGGCACCAAGTTGGAGCACTGAGAGCTGGAATCTATTCTCATGTCAGGATAGGTTGTGAGGGGGCAGATCATTTCAGATATCCAGCAGGAGATTATGGGTATTGATCTTTGGAGGGTAGTCAAATGCCACTTTGTAATTTGTTAATAGGGCCACATAAATGGAAATATGTTGCTTTTGACATAAATAGAGCTCAAAAATTGCTACGGATATGTCCATAAGCAATTAGGAGTATCGGTGGCCTAGTGGCTTAGGGGGTTGACTCATGATCATAAGGTACCAAGTTCGAACCCTGGCGATCACGTACCAATGAGGTTTTCTAACTTAAGTGTGTTACCCGATGCTCTTACGGTGAATGAAAAGCATCATGAGTAAACCTTCACATTGGAACAGCTAACAAGTAGGTATTTAATTAAGTTTTCAACACTGTTTAGATCTCCACTTGCACCATGTATTCTCTGTTTATCATGAGGTTGACTGGTAGAGAACGCCTTTAGGCATTAAGTCCGCCATTTGTACTTTTTAATTTTGTATTGTGCAATAAAGTTTAAATAAATAAATAAACAGCTGAGTGTGTAAGAGGGTAATTGCACAAAAGTGTAAGGTCAAAGTGTACCCAAAAGGGCTCATCTGTAAGATAAGATAAGATATGATAAGAGAGGCAATTGGACATTTAATATAAAAGGCTAATTGTTGTGGTTATTATTGCTACTATGATACTCATAGCCTTGTATACTTTTTACATTGATCTAAAATATTTTTGACATATATGTCATTGAAATGTAGGCATGCCAATAAAATAAATTAGTCCAGTTGGCCTAATAAGTAGCCCTACACTTCAAAGTGTCAACCCGATTAAAGGACCTCCGGTAACATTTAAAGAGGGAGGTTATCTTTTACTTTTGTTAATTTTGATTTACTGTTCTATTTACTAATTATACTCTCTCACTGACACTGGCGAAATCACTTAGTAGACCGGCACAGAATAGTGCAGCAAATCAAACATGATGTTAAAGTGACAAAACACTAAAGCTACTTATAAGCCCAGACCTTACCAGGCATGCTCTATAAAAATGCCTAGGGTTTTTACCTATCCTGTCAAGTACAAGGACTACCTGGATTGTGGTTATTCACCAATAATGTGAAAACTGTAAAACAAACCTAAGGAAAAAATATTGAGCATATCCTCCTTAAATATTTCTTATTCTTCTATTTAAATTGAGATTTCAAACAATACCTTAGATTTCTCATCTTGACACGGTGCAGTCTTGTGAACAAATTTTTCCTGCTGTGATTCATGGAACAGCTCATTAGCTTCTTTTAGTGTCTTCTGGTACTCCAGCTGCATGCTGCTGTTGATATTCTCGTGAGCCCTCTTCAGGTTTTCAATACGGCGGACCCAGTAGGCCTCCTCTGCTGCGTGGTCTGGTTGTGGCCTTCGGTGCTCGTAAGCTGGAGGAGGTGGTGCGTATTGAGGAATGACTTGTGGCGGCGCAGGCTCTTCGGCAGACTGCAATGGAAAGTATTGATTATTGTAGCTAACTAAAAAAATAAAAAGTTGTCTCTGGAATACTCTGGATTAAATAAAAAAAGTTTAGATGTTGAGTGCTCAGTTGTTAGTTGACACTCAATAACACGACCTGAATGAATGAGTTTGAACCGGTTATGCAGTTTTACGACAGAAACTAACCTACAATTTCAAGGTTATCCATAGAGTATTTACACTACACAACAAAACTTATCGATCTTGAGGACTATATACAACTATAAGAGAAGGACTCTACTAAGATTTTTCACCGGTTCAACAAACAAAACAATGGACACCGTTTGTTTAAACTAGGCGACACTGAAGTAAATTATGTAATTCAAATTGATAATCACTTTTGCGGCCAGTTGAGCCTGTATCCTTTCTAGCGCTTCTTGAGAAACTTGGATAGCATTTTCATTATCCACGCTCAATTTTCGCGTACTCTGCGAGCCTCCCATGTTCATAAAAAAATAAAATCGGGTAATTAATTATCGGCAAGTCGCGTCAAAAAATCATCTTTTGACAACTAAGCTACAGACAAGTGTCAGACAGGAATTGCTACAGATTAGCTATACAGAATGTCACGTCACATTTTTAGTAACACTGTTATAGTCCGAATTGGACAAAATTAGACATAAAGTTCTGATAATAAGATAATGTTATAACATGTTATTGTGATAAAAAAGGAACATTACTACCGTTTATTTAATTGTTTTCTGACACCGCAGTCCACAAAATTGTCTCATTATCTTGTTTAAAAATGGAGGCT